>PPHJ01000044.1:0-699950 GCA_002991585.1 Ilyonectria mors-panacis
TAGAGAGTAATTACTTACTATAAGTATCTATAGTTATAAATTGGAAACACTTACTATAGTAATTATATAGTATATCTATAACTTAACTTTAATAGAGTATTTAAGATATTAAACAAATATATAAAACTATTAGCTAGAAGTTTCTATTAGAATAGTAATATTATTAATAGTTAAATACTTTATTAAATTACTACTATAATTAGCTGCTATAAACCAACCAATAATATTATAAACTATTACAGCTAATTATGTATGTAAATAGATATATTAGTTTTAAAATCTCTATTAATTTTATAGTAAATCTATTAGCCTAAAAAAAAGAAGAATCTTTAGTATCTAATAGTTATTACTAACTATCTATTTAAATATATCTAGCTAAAAGTAATAATATTAATAGATGATAGAGAGTATATATAGAATACTTTAAGAAAATACTAGTAGTACTTCTATAGATTTCCTAATTAAATTATTACTAATTAAGAATTAAACTAAATTAAAAGGTTTTTAAATAACACTCTATAAAATAGTAAAAGTAAAATAGCTTCTATTAACAGCTTACTATTCTTAAATAGATAGCAGTATAAAATAAGTAAAATTAAAAAGTATAAATAATTCTTTAAATAGTTATTACTTTTTATTAATATAACTGAAAATATATCTATTAATATATTTAAATAGTATTAAATAATAGGGACTTTAATAGTAATAAAGATTAATTTAAACTAACTTTTTAATAGATATAAAATAGAGGCTAATTCTACTTATATATATATAAACTATAAGTACTATATTATTAAAAAGGATATATAGTTATCTTTTTAGACTACTTATATATAAAATTAGAACCATTATATAGATAGTAATTACTTTTAAGTAATAATAATAAATAGAGAAAATAAAATAAATTCTAATATTTCTATAGAATAATTTCTAAAAAAGACTAAATATAGCTAAATTTAAGAATATTAAAATAAATCAATTTAGCTATAGCTTAATTAAATATTAGTAAAGATATACAGTTATAAATATATTAATACTACTATATACTATAATACTAAATATCCTAAAGGAATCTATCTTATATTCTATATAGACTTAATAGAATATACTATATTTAACTTATTATTAAATTAAAAAACTATCTAACTATAAATTAAACCTAACTTAAATATTATTAAATAAAGATAACTTATTTAAACTTAAAGTTATAAAATAAAGAAGATTCTTACATATAAAAATATAAAAAGATGAGTATAGTAATATTAAGGGAATATTATAAGTTAAAAAAGGAAAAAACCTATATATAAAAGAGTAAAAACAGGATATTTATTTAAATCTATTAGAAGAACTCTATAGAAGGATATATAGAGTATATAAATTTATTATATTAGCAGTAAAAAGATTAATATACTATAGTTTTTAGATATAATATAGGGCTTAAAGTAGGGTAATATATTATTTATTTTATACTATATTAGACTTAAAGTAAAAGAGTATATTATAGGCTTAAGCTTAAAACTTATATCTATAATATAGAGTAAACTATATAACTAAGTATACTTAATAAACTTAATTTAGAGCCTAAAGTAATAAAAAGACTTTCCTCTTATATTTATTAATACTATTATACAGTATCTATTAAGTATTTATATTAAAGCTAGCTTTATTATAGAGTATATTAAGAATTATAGAAGAGTAAAAAGATAATTAGCTAGCTAATAAATTATTCTAATATTATAGTTTTAAGATATCTAAAGTTATAAATTAATATATATATTAAACTTTAGGGATATAATAGTATAGCCCTCTTAATATAAAAAGAGAAGTAAGCTTTAATCTTAATATATTTTTCTAATATATCTTTTTTCTATTTAACTATTATTATTAAATTTTTAGTAAATTTCTATTAGTATAATATTTTAAAGCTTTTTTTATAGTTATTTAAATAAGAAAATAGTATTTTACTAAAAGTATAATTACTTTTTAAAGAAACTTTAATAAAACTTAATTTTCTATTAGAATAGCAGCTAACTATTAAGAAATTAAAGAGAGTATATAAACCTTATAAGATTTCTTAAGTAAAGATAAGTTAGTAGACTTTTAGAAATAATATAGTTTAAATTAATAGAGATTAAGTTTTAATTTAGCTTTTAGTTAGCTTAATTACTAACTTTACAGCTAAAATTATTAGCTTTCAAAAGATTAATAGAGAAAAAGAAAAAGTAAGCTTATATAGTTTTAATATAGAAAGTATATTATATAAAAGCTATCTTAAAAGCCTAAAGATAAAATTATAAAAAATTACTTTAAGATAGTTTTAATTTTAGAAAAGTCTTACTTATTATATTAAGTATAATATTACAATAATTATAATTTGCCTTTAAAATTAAGCTTATTATTAGATAGTAATCTTTTTAAAATAAAAGTTAAAAAATATTATACTTCTTAGATTTTTAATAACTATTTAAAAGTAAGCTAAATAGCTTAAAGAAATAGAATAACTCTTTATAATATACTATATATATACTACTAGAATAAAATAAAATTCTAAGGCTTTAAAATAATATAGAGGTTAAAGGCTAAACCTATTAGTATTAATATTTAAAGTTTAAAAATTTAGAAATATAAATAGTTTTTAATAATAGTTAGTTAAAAATTTAAAATTTAAATAGATATTTTAGTTAAAAAACTTTTAGAAACTATATATATTAATATTACTACTAACTTAAAATTAACAAAATAATAAAAAGATTAATTACTATATATAACTTCTATATTTTATTTTAATTCTCTTAAGAAATATAATAAGTTTATATTTTAAAAAAACTTAAGTGAATTTTTATCTTATAAGATTATAGTTTATTTTTATAATAGTAAATTATTCTTTAGAATAAAATTTAAATTCTAGTTAAATAAAAAGAATTAATTATATTTATATTTTAAATTTAAAATGCTAAATATAAATATAGTAAAAAGAGGAAATTAAAAAAAAAATAACTTAAACTAGTAAGTTAAATTCCTAAAGAAGTTATTAATAAGATACTCTCTTAATTAAAACCTAATAAAAAATTAAAGAAATTAGTAGGGAAATAATCTAAATTAAAAAAAAAAAAAAAAAGAAAAGAATAAATAAAATAAGTTTAAAAAAAATACTATATTTATAATAGTAAGAATTATTTTATCTTTTAATATCTAAATAAAGAAAAAAAAACCCCTAAAGTTTAAAAAACTTAAATAAAACTTAAAGAAAAAAAACTTAAATTAATATAAATAACTTAATAGAGACTAAAGACTTAACCTTTAGAGTTATATAGTAAATAACTGCTAAAGCTATAATTTAAACTTAAATATCTTTTAAGATTTTAATTATTTTAAATATTAAAGCTAAAGTTAATATAATTAGTAATAAACTTACTTAAAGCTTATAACTCTATTTAAAAAAAGATTAAAATTCTAAATTTAAAAATAGTTAGCAGTTTAAAGTATAAAATTAAGAATATTTAATAGTCTCTTTTATAATAATAGATTTTTTAGAAATAGAAAAAAGTTATTTATAAGAATAATACCTAATATTAAAAAGAATTTAGATTTTAATAAGAATTTTTATAATTTTAATAATATTAATATTATAGAAGATAGCTATAATATTAAACTCTATAATTAAATATAAGTTTAAGATATTTTAAGCTAGCTTAAAAATAATCCCTAAATATAAGTTTTAATAACTATATAGAAATATAGCTAAAATCTATAGTATTATAATTCTTAATAAACTCTATTAAATTTCCAAAGATAAATCTCTAATAAAAATTAAAAAAGAAGAAAATTCCTTTTAAGCTATTAATCTATTAAATATATTTTTAATAGAAAGCTTAAGAATTCTTTCTTCTTATTACTTTACTAATTATAGTATAAAGTTACTCTTTAAAAAAAAGCTACTTTTTAAATTAATATATCTTTTATTACTAAAAGAGCTATAAACTCTTTATAAGTATATTAAAAAGAGGTTTAATAAAATAGTTATATTTAATATTTTAAAAGTTTAATAGGAATATTTATTCTTTTTATACCTAAATTAAATAGAAGTTTAGAGCTTTATATAGACTATTAAAAGCTAAATACTATTATAAGAAAAACTAATATTCTCTTTTTTTAATAGTAGAAATTTTAAACTGTATTAAAAATACTAAGTTCTTTTTAAAAATTAATATTAAAAATACCTATTATTAAATATATATTAAGAAGGAAAATAAGTAGAAAATTATATTTTATATTTAATATAGTTACTTTAAGTATTTAATTATACTATTTAAATTAATTAATACTCTAGCTATTTTTTAAAAATTATATTTATTAAGTTTGTTAAAAAGCTGGTAGATACAGTTTATATAGCCTATTTAAATAATATTTTAATTTACTTAAAGAATTAAGAATTCTATATGAAATACTTATAATAAGTACTTAATTACTTTTATAATATTAAGCTATATATTAAAGCTACTAAATATAAGTTTTTATTAGTAATAAGTAGAGTTTTTTAAGATTTCTTTTTTTAACTGAAAAAAAATATTAATAAATTTTAAATAGGTTTAAATTATAGCTAAATAAAAAGAACTTAAAAACTTTTAGAGAAATTTAGGTATTTTTAGGATTTTATAACTTTTATTATAAGTTTATCTATAGGTATTTAAATATTTCTACCTCTTTAAATAACTTATTAAAGAAAAGTATAAAAAGAAAGAAATTAAAGTATATTATACTAAATAAAGCTAAAAAAGAAGTATTCTATTAGCTTATTTAAGCTTTTTAAAAGGTATTACTTTTAAAAATACTATAATCTATTTCTTTCTATCTACTTAAAAAACTAATACCTCTAGATTTATAATAGCTAGAATTATATTTTAGCTAAATAAATTAGAATAATACTATTTAATTATATTTTAGTCTTATAAATTCCAGTCTATAGAGTTAAATTATAGAACTTTAAATTATAAATTAATAGCTATTATAAAGTTATTTAAATATTAGTAATACTATCTTAAGAGGGCTATAACTTCTATTAATGTTTTAAGTAATTATTAGAATTTATAGATATTTATAAAAATATTCTAACTTAATAGTAAGTAGATTAAATAGTATATCTATTTTATACTCTATAACTTTATAATAAAGTATAAACTTAAAAAGATAAATTTAGTAGATAGTCTATTAAGATAGTTAGAATTTAAAGATAAAATACCTTTAAATAGTAAATTACTTAACTAATTAGAATACTAATTAGCTAAAATAGAATTACTTTATCTTCTATAGAAGTATTCTAACTTATAGAAGCTATAGGCTTAAAGCTAAAAGAATAGTAGTAAAAAAAAGAATAAGTTCTCTATAGATTCTCTAGAGGTTAAGCTTATATAGCTAACTTTAAAAGATAAAATCTATTAAGTTTAAGAAAAAACTAAATATAAACTATCTATCTCTTTAATTAAAAATAAAAAAGGTTACTTTTTAAAAGTAAATTTATAAAACTATAGTATTTTAACTAATTATAAAATTAATCTATTTTCTTTAAAATAAGAATTTAGAAATTTAATACTAAAAGAGAGTTAACTCTATAGTAATTAATTTTAAAGAAGAATTATAGTTTTTTTAAAAAAGCTTATTCTATTTTAAAAAAGTAACTATTTATTCTAAATAAAGAATTAGTAAAATATATACTATTATAGCTTTACTATAATAATCTATTTACAGACTATTTTAAAGTTAAAAAGACTAAAATACTTTTTTAAAAAAAGTTCTATTAAGTTAGAATTAAAAAAGATATTAAGAACTAAATAGAAATTTATACAGTCTGCTAAAAGATAACAGTAAAAAAATATTAACTATATAGTAAACTTAAATTCCTTTTAATTCTAATAGAATTTTAATAAGAAATCTTAATAGACTTTATTATAGGCTTTCTATCTATATAATATAAAAAGAAGAAAGTAAATATAATACTAGTAATTATTAATTAATATACTAAGTTTTTAGTATTTCTTTTTATTTAAATAATAATTAATACTATAAAGTTAGTAGAATTCTTTTATAATAAAATTAAGCTATATAATATAGATTATTAAAGGGGATTATTAGCAAGAAAGAACTAATATTTATAAGTGATTTCTAGTTAGAACTATACTATTAGAGTAATATTAAATAATAGCTATTAATGGTATTTTATCTATAAACTAATAGGTGAATAGAAAAAATAAACTAAATTCTTAAACATTACTTAAAGTACTTTATTAATAACTAATAAAGTAATTAAACTGCTCTTTTATATACTATATAATATATATATAATAGTACTAAAAGTAATATAACTAATATTCCTCTATTTAAGGTTCTATTAAGCTATATATCTAACTTAAAGCTATATATTAAGAATAATATATTTGAAAGGAGGATATTAAAAGCTAGTATTAAAATATATTATTTTAAAGAATTATATAAAAAGCTTAAAGTTTATTAGAAAAAAGCAGTAAAAAGACAGACTGAAAATTATAATAGATAATATAGAAATATTTCCCTTAAGATTAACAGCCTAATTAATTTTATAACTAAAAATCTCAATATTAAAAAAGAAAAATACAAGTTAGTACTAAAATATATTAAATCTTTTTAAAATTATAAAGAAAATTAGCTTATAAATATATTACTTAATATTACTAGATAAATATAGCTATATCTATAATATATTCTATATTAGTCTCTTAAAGCTATAATATCTAAAATATTAAAATTAACTTAAACTCCTACTAATATTTAATCTTAAAGAATATAACCTTAAGTAGAAAGTAGAAAAAGTTAAAAATAAAAAGAAGTAATAAAATAAAACTTACTTCTAAGTAAAATAAAAAGAATAACTCTTAGAGTATAATTAATAAATTAGAAAAAAAGATATAGTATATTCTCTTAAATTAATCTATAAACATTAAAATACTGCTATAAAAGCTAAATAAAAACACAGATATCTAGAAAATATAAAACTAAATAAAAAAGTAAAAGTAAAAAAAGAAAAACTGTAAAAAGCTTAAATAATAAATTAATTTAAATAAAAAGTTAAAGTTAGATTAATATCTAAATATATAGAGAAACTATTAACTAAAAGAAATATTAACTATTTAATAAGTTAAAGTTAAAATATAAAAAGCTTTAGTTATAACTTTCTATTTTCTTATTAAACTTTTTACTAATAGAAAACTTTTTAATAGAATTTATAAAAGTTAACTTAAAAATCTAAAATATACTTTTCTAAAGAGTCTATTTAGTAACTTAATTAATAAACTTTCTAACTTTTATTAGAAAAAGCTAGAGTTAGTTAAAACTTTATAAAGTAATAAAAAAATACTTTTTATAGCTATTAAGGCTGAGAAATTCTTATTAAATATTTATAAGTAAAAGTAACAATAATTAACTTAAGTATAAATCTTTTTCTTAAAGTATTTTTAGTTAGAATATTAATAAATACTTTAAAAGATAGAAAAAATTTAAACTTATAACTATATATAAAAGTTTATTAGTATCTAAAGTAAGATTACAGTTTTTAGCTATAATTTTATACTAAAAATAAGCTTTTTATAAGAAAGTTAGTAATTAAATTAAAATACTCTTAAGAGGTAAAAAATACTTACTATTATTAACTACTTAATATTAAAAATACTAAAATATTAAGAATATAATTTCTTAATAGTATAAAAAGTCTCTATTAAAAGAATTACAAACTAAGGAATTATATTCTAATAGGTAGAAACTTAAAAAAGTAAAATACTATAATTATTTTAATATAAAAAAAGCTAGAGGGTAAATTTATATAACTAGCTAAAATTAAAAGTATCTCTTTTTATTATTATAAGAGTATTATTAAATTAGCTTAAATTAAATTAAAAAAAAGAAAAATACTTATAGATTATAAATTCCTTTAGTTTAATTATAGTAGTAATAATAAATAGAAGCTATATTTTAAAATAAATAAAAAACTAAATCTTTTTTAAAAAACTCTTATATTTTAATAGTATTAAACTAAATATTATAACTAGCTAATAAAACTAAATAAATATATAATATATATTAAATACTAAACACCTTAGTTAAAAAGAAATATAGAGATAAAAACCTAAAGTTTAAGTTAAAACTAACATAAATAGCACTTTAAGAAGTATAGCTAGATATATATTCTAAATAAATAATAGCTTAAAAGAAAGTTAAAAAAGATATAATATTTAAAGAAATTAATAAGTTTAATAGAGTTAGAAGAAGAAATAGGAAGTAATATAGGCCTATAAGATTATTATAATAAAGAAGAAAAGTAAAAATAGATATATAAAACTGTATTTATATAGATATATATAATATAAATATAATTACTCTTTATATAATTACTTTCTAAATAAAAATTAAATAAATTAATAAAAATTCAAACTCTAATAAAAATTAGAATAGACTATATAAATTATAAATAGATTGTAATTTACAGTAATATCCTATTAATTATATTAATATTACAGCCTTACTAACTATTAGTATTATTAGTTTTAAGCTCTGGATTTTTTAAATAATAAAGCTTTAAGTTTTAAGTAAAATTGCAGTTAGAATTAATTACTGTATTTTTAAAATTAATTATTAACTATCTAGTGAGAATACTATAGGTTAATAGAGGGATATTATAATAAGAATAATATTAAGAATTATAGAAGAGTAAAAAGATAATTAGCTAGCTAATAAGTTATTCTAATATTATAGTTTAAAAATACTTAAGGTTATAAATTAATATATATATTAAACTTTAGAGATATAGTAGTATAGCCTCTTTTTAATATAGAAGAAAGATAAGCTTTAATCTTAATATATTTTCTAATATACTTTTTTTCTATCTAATTATTATTACTGAATTCTTAGTAAATTCCTATTAGTATAATAAATATAAAAAGATAGAAAAGATAATAAATTCTTATAAAATAAAAAGAACACAATATTTTAATATAAAAGCTATTAGTAAGTATATAAAATATAGTAGTATTAAATAACTATAAGAAGAAATAAGACAATATATAGATAGTAAATAGCTTAATATATATAAAATATAGAGTAAAAGAGTTTATTACTAATAAAGATTTTAAAATTAAATTAAATTATATAAATTAAAAGAAAAAAAGATACAATAAGTATAACTTATTAATTAATTTAGCTATAGTAAATTAAACTTATAATAATACTATTTCTATATTAAAAGTTTTTATTATTATTTTACTTAAAGATAGTAATATAGCTATTAAAGCTAATTAAATATATTAAAAAAAAGAAAAGGTAATTACTTATAATAATATTTTTTTATATATTATTATATAGACAGATTAAAATATAGTAAATTATACTATATTTATAGTAATATCTAAAAGTTAGAATATATTTAAAAAAGCTATTATTTTATTTATAAATATAAATATATAGAAGTTTAAAAAGAATATAGTTAGTTTTATTAATATATATATTATAGTATATTTAAATAGTATTATAAAAAAGTATATATTTTTTTTAAAAAAGATAAAATTAAAAAAAAAAAAAACAGAAACTTTTTTTTTAACTTACTATTTATTTATATAATTACTAAAAGATATTATTTAATAACTATTTATAATAATTTATAACTTATATAAACTACTTAATATATTATTAAAGTTACTATTAGAAAATATAGATAAAAGTATTCCTACTATAGATAAAAGTAATAAAGAGAGTAATAAGAATAAATATTTAAATATTAATATAAAAAGAGAAATAATAAGTAAAAAAAGCTAATTTATATATAGAATATCTAGTAGTAAAAGATATAGTAATAAAAGCTAAAAGTTTTACTCTAAATATAAATAGTATTATTTAAACTCTTAAATAAAAATAAACTTATATTTAAATATATTACTACTATAAGTAATATATTAAATAATAATATATATACTATTAGTAGAAAAAATAATAAAATTCTATATAATATAATAATAATAAAAATTACTAGCTAGTAAGTATATACTCTAATTATACTTATTATAGCTATAACTATAAAAAAGATAATTTAAACTTTAGCTCTATATATATTACTATTTACTATTATTAATTAGTTACTTAATATAGTTAAAGTAAATAGTATATTAATTTTTAGAAAGTTTAGTTTACTTATTATTATTTAAATTACTCCTAATAAAATAATATTTTTAATAGTAAATATTTTATAGTTATTTCTATTAAATCTTAATTTTATATTTAAAATTAATTCTAACTTTAATAATATTTTTATAGACTTTTTTTTTTTTCCCTTTCTATATTATTACTATAACTAAATATAATATATAAATTAAGTAAAATAAAAAATATTAAGTTTATAAACTAAATCTTTTTTTCTTTTTAGAGAAAATTTTTTAAAGTAAAATTTATATTTACTATAAATTAAACTTAATATAGAAATAACTTATAATTAACTTAAAAATCTATTTAATAAAATTAAACTTAAACTTAAAGTAATTATTCTAAAAGCTATTTTCCCTTTAATATAAAAACTAATAATAGTTTTAATTAATACTGCTATAAACTATATCTAAAGTACTAATAGTAAGATTTTAATCTTATTACCTTTTATAGAAATAATTATAATTACTATTAAAAAAGCAGTATTTACTGCTCTTTAAAAACTATCTAATAAAACTCTAATTTAAGTTTAAATTACTTATAATAAGAAGATACTTTAGTCTCTTTAAATATTAATATTTAAAATAATCTCTTTTTATTTTAATAGAGAAATTATTATTAGATTATTATATATAGCCTTTAATATTACAGTCTATATACTATTAGATATAATAGTAGCTACTAACTATATTCTTTTAAAAAGCTACTTCTTACTTATAGTAATTTTATATTATCTTTTTAGTAGGAATATTATAATTTTCTTTTATAAACTAATTATAAATTTCTTAAAAAGTAATATTTAAATTTCTATCCTTTTTAGTATAGATATATATTAAATTTTAAGGTAGTTTATAATAATTATTAAAAGAATTTTAACTAACTATATAGAAGGCTTATTTGAGAATCTTATAGTAGATATTTAATAAGTAAATAGTATTAAAGTATATATTATTAAATTACTATAGAGTTACTATATAGCTAGCTTTTACTAATTACTAATTATATCATTAATTAAACTAATAAATATAAATAAACTCTATAATTAAAATATAATTATAGCTATAGAGGTCTATTAATTTAAGCTCTATTTAGAAAATATTTAATTTAAATAGTACTTTAAATACTACTACTTTAAATATATTATATAATACTATTAAAAGTATACTAAATATAGCTACTATAGAAAAGCTTACTATATAAAAAATACAGTTTATTTTATTTCTATAGATAAAAATTCCCTTACTATATTATAACTATAATAAACTGTATTTAGTATAGTTCTATATATATTATATAGTATAGAAGAAGTAAAAATAAATAAGAAATATCTATTTAAAGAGATCTTTATAATTTAATATTTTAAATAAGCAATATAAATATATAGTATACCTACTATAGAATACAGTAAAGATACTAATACTAACTACTATATTAAACTATTTAGTCTATAAGAAATTTAAAGAGCCTTTAAAATAGCCTTAAGTTAAGCTAAATTTAAATTTACCTCTAATAGTATTTAGGCTAATTAACTAAATAAGAAACCTTATATTAATAAAAGTAAGAAAAGGTATTTTAAGCCTATTAAGTAATAGTAAGAAGAATAGTAACTAAAAAGATAAAGATAAAAATTTAATAAGATCTATTTAAATCTACCTTAAGATTAAAGAAATTCTAAAATACTATTTAGGCTAAACTTTAAGAAGTTTCTTTATAAGTAAAGATATTATTAGTTTTTTCTATAAAGTAGACTGTCTATAAATTATATTACTGTATATATATATTAAACTCAATTTTTTTTTTAAATATAAGTAGTAAAGAGTTTTTATTTTATAGCTTATTATTAGGTTTTTTCTTTTATTATAAATTAATTTAAGTAATTTAGAAAAAGAACTATATAGCTAGCTAGCTTATATAGAGTATAAATAATAATAATACTCTTAATAAGAAATTCTTTAATAGTATAATAAAAATATTTCTAGAATAATTAAAAAAGAAATATTAATATTAAAATGATATTAAAAGAGAGAAATAAAATTAAAAGAATATTATATAGAAATATAGTTATTACTATAACTAAAAAGAAGTTAGCTATTAAAATTAAAAGAAAGAAATAAAATATTTATAGTAGAAGCTACTATAAAAGTAATTAGTTTTTATTTTAATAAAAATAGAAAATTAAAAAGATTATATTATAGGCTTAAGCTTAAAGCTTATACCTATAGTATAAAATAGACTATATAACTATATATACTTAATAGACTTAAGTTAAGCTTAAAGTAAATAGAAGAATTCCTTCTTATATTTATTAATATTATTATATAGTGCCTATTAAGTATTTATATTAAAGCTAGCCTTATTATAGCTAAAGAAATTTAAAATAAAGATACTTATTAGATTTAATCTCTATATACAATTAAATACTTATCTCTTAATTAAATTGACTGTGGTGGATCTATTACTAATTATTTATAACAACTAATAGTATTATAGCCAGTTTAAGTTTAGTTGTTATTATAAAAAGCTAGCTCTGGGTTTATTTAATATAAGGGTGCAGTAAATTAATCTAAGACTAAAGAGTAGAAAAGAAGAAAGAGACTAACTCTAGGGAAGTTATAGCTATAGAGTAGAGCTCTTACTTGCAGAGCGGTAGTAGCTGGCAGAAGGGAAGATCAATCTCGCCTAGCCCGGTCGGCCTCGGCTGGTTGGGAGCGGCATGGCATAGCCCATGCCACTATACCAGGCCTCAGCCTGTGACAGATATTGGATGGACTTGCTTTTTATGGAGGGTGCACGGACGAAAAATATGGTTTCCTGTGGAAAAAATAGGATTGCGATAGAAAACGACAGGTCCTTTATCCGGTAGGGCTGCTCTAGTAGCCGTGGATGAAGGCATGTAAGCTGGCTGCTTACCTGGTCATGAAGAGGCGGCGGGCCAACACCTTGCACATTGGAGTATGGCTTGAGAGGAATAGGGGAAGCCGATCCAGGTTGGATGTGACGGTTCAGGGCCGGACATGTGAAAGGGGCAGCTCTAATTTGACACACACACTTTGAGTGGCGCCAAGCTGCTATCTCGCAGTTATTGCCCGGCTTTTACTGGATCTTGACGAAGCTTGCGATTCATGGAGGTGAACGCACGAACTTCTAGTCTTGGAGATAGCGTACCTTAGTGGGACACCTTGTTCCCGGCTACGAACAGGCTCTCCAAGGTCTCGATATTGGTGTGATGACATCGTAATCCGGGGATCATGAGGCAGAGACCGGTATGATGCACGCTACTCCTTACTGCACGAGCCAACGGGCTAGGGAAGTTCCCCGCCGCTAGGATGCCTTCCCCGCCGCTAGGATGCCTTCCCCGAAGTGCTTTTTTCGGGTTTTCCTACAAGGATTCCCCAGCTGAATATGCAGGCGCAGGATCTCTTTGGGTGTGTGGAGGTATGTTGGAAGTATTTTAATACAAGAGGCAACTAAGAATTAGTCGGGACTCTCCAATCATACTGCAGAATTCAATGACTAACGAAGTACCCAGCTTTTGGATGGGGAAACTGCATCCAAGGGAACGGAATACTCTGTGCTTGGCGCCACCCACTCGAGCAGCGTGGCGTTAGCATCCCCGCCACATTCCCTTCTCCATGATTTCTCCATGGGAAATGGGTTGGTATCCGAGTCAAGACAACCTGTGTCGAAGTCGACGAGCCAAGCCACTTCAATGCACTAAATCCAGCCCTTCGGAGAATGCCGTCGCCATGCAACTGGACTGTTGTTAAATATAAAGCTCGGGAGGTGGGCCACACCAACCGGCAATCCTTTTCGCCCGAGGCCAAGCGAGCCATTTTGCCAGGATTTCCCTGTCTGTGATCGTGCTTTAGCCCACCGGCTGAGAAATCCGTCAACATGTCCAGCGTCAATCAAGTGAGTGCCGTTTCCTTCTCGTCGACTCAACGCGCGCTAATCACTACTATCCGCTTTAGGCAATAACGGTCGTGTTGCTCGTGATATCCATTTCAGCGTGTTGTCTTCGCGTCTGGCTGCGGATCATCAAGGCGAAACAACACAAGCCCATGGAATACACCCTTATATGTGCTGTCGTATGTGCTCTCGAACCACTTCCTTCTCTTCGTCTGACCGTCCGCCCTTTCTAGCTCCTACAAAGCGTCGTGGCTGGGTTGAGCTTTCACATGTTTGGCCAGTTTCAGACTTTGCGACAGAATCCCTTGAACATCGTTGGAATTGAAAAGGTTGATTACTGGCGACCGCGGTTCTCTTGCAGCAAAATCTAATCGTTTTAATAGATGTTTTTTGTGGCCGCCTTCTTCTACCATGGCGCTCTTTGGAGTGTAAAAATTTCCATCAGTCTCCTTCATATCGAACTGACACGGATGCTTCCCCGGGTGCATTTCTGGGCAATTTGCACCTTCTGGTTGATGCTCAGCACACTGCCCATCATCTACATTGTCTTAGTGCTTGGCTGCTTGCCCGTTCGAAATCGATGGGCGCTGCCCACGGTCCCAGGCTGTCGCCCTATTGTCGAGTCTTTTGATTTTGTCAGTACCATATGGAATAAAGTATGGCTCTCAGTTTAGAAGGGCTAATAATGATGCAGTGGGTCCAGAGCGCGATTCACGTTACTGCCGATGTCATTCGTGCGTCCAATGCCACCCCCCCGTCCATTCGTGTGCTAACATGGGTTGCAGTTTGCATCTTGCCATTCCCGGCACTGGCCAAGGTGTCCGAACGAAGGCTCCGGATTGCAGTCCACATGGTTTACAGCCTCGGGCTCATTTCGATCGCCGTCACGATTGCGCGGATAGTCCTCCTCGCAACCGACGCCCACCACAGCATCGAGAAGATCATACTGCTCTCGCAAGCCGAGATGACAACTTGCATCGTGATCGGCATCCTGCCTGGCGTGTCGTCTGTTTTCACCAGGAAGTACATCTACGGCATCTCCTCCTCGGCGTCTGGCCACGTCGCCCGGCGTTCCAGCGCGGCAGGATCAACTCGAAACACCACCACGATCCTACCACGTCAAACACGGCCGACTTCATCGAGCTATCCAGTAGGGCGCCCAAGGCAACGTTTTTCAGGGACCGGGAGGACAGTGGAAGCTTGGCCGGCTCCACTGTGGAAATAATCTAAACACCTGCAAAATCGGGCGTCTAGTATTAAGAAAAACAGAACTACCCCTTATGCATCGCACGGTTTTCAGTGAAAACAGGCGTCGCCCACCAGGGATCATGCTGGTATACGGAAGCTTAGGAGCAGAAGCTATGAGAGACGCTAAGAACAAGACATTGCGAAGACGAAGACGCGAGAGGTGGACGCGACATTTAACAAGAACGCGTCGCCCCCGACTGCGCTAGGCCAGGGTCTCCTCGTGGAGTCAGTAGGCTCATTGGACCACATATCAGACCCTTGTTGACTGTAGTTTCGAATTAGAGTCTAGGTAGACTGCAAAAGGGTATATTGGAATAGGGTTGGTTTCATCTTTCGTAACGTTAGTCAGAAAACTTAGTCAAGAAGTCTGCATCCTCATCGTCCGGGCCAATCCTCTTGACCTTCCTCTCGAGGAGCATCTGAAAGTTCTCTGTGTTGCTGCTTAAACTGACAAGAAGCCGCAGGTGTAGTAATCCCGGCCTCAATAACTTGAGAAAATCGCCAGGCCGAATCCTCAGTCGGGTATGAGGTCGGCACAGATGTAAGAGTAACATGTCCCGTCGTAACAGAGGTATGGCAATTCCTGAATTGGAGATGGGATGACTGGACAGACAAACACAACGATCGGAGATGGTACGGAAGATCCAATCGCCGCTGGCTTACCATCCTTATCAAGGTAGTGATATTTGAGCATGTGGTTGATGTTCTCAACACCCCTGGAAGCGAGTAAGTACACCTTATGCGGCTTCTTTTGATGGCAAGTCTTGCACAACCAGAAGCGATTTTCTCATCTATCCCCTTCTGGGCCTCAAAGCCGTGCTCCCAGTACCAGCCGCGTCGATCTGAGGTGTTATTTAGTCGAATATAGCCGGGTATACGACCCCAATTAAGCCCTGCTTTAGTATCATCGTATAGTGGCAGTGGCGCGTTGTTAATATGCATATTACTGCTGTGGCCTGACGGTTGCTGTAACTCAGAAAGGGCTAGAGGACTGTTATAGCAGTAGAATGGGATGTGGCTGATAACTAATTGTTAGAAGGTATATAGTTAGATATATTAATATCTTTATCTGGATAGTACTGTAAATAAGAATGTAAATAATTCTCTCTGCTATTAAGGCAGGGTAGAATAGCTAGACTAAGGTGGGATATTAATACTAATACTAATTGTTACAGTATAGGTTGGAATTAAGCAGTTATAACTAGTAAAATTATAATAATACTCACTTTTTCCTTTTTAATTACTATAAAAAGTAATAATAATTAGAGTAATAATACTTTTAAAGTAAAGTACTTTTAGAAGTAATATACTCTTAAAAATTAGTACTTTTAGTTTTATATATAACGTACTTGATAAGTGAGTGCAACAAACAAGCGAGTGCAACAAAAATCTCTCAATCTCTCTTTCTTCTATTTGATCAATTGATTCTCAACCACCAAATATGTCTCAATTTAATAACGAGGCTTCTATACTTCTTGCTCTTTAAGCCCTTTAAAATAACCCAAAATTAAGTCCCCGATGCACTGCAAGCATCTACCAGGTCTATTTTTAGACCTTATATCGCCGACAGAAGGGCATTCAATTTCGATGCGATCTTGTCTCCAACTTGCGGAGACTATTCGATCTAGAGGAGCAGATTATTATTCAGTTCATCCTCAACCTAGATTCACAAGGATTTCCTCTGCGACTGTATAGTATTAAAGAAATAGCTAACTGACTGCTTGCTGACTGCAATATGTTATCTGTCGGTAAGTATTAAGCTTTAAACTTTATTAGGTGATAACTAGAGCTTAAGATATATTTTTTTTATAAATATAACTATTAGAGAGCTAAATATAAAGATCTAATAATTATTTATATTTAGTTTAGGCTTATAGAGAATATAATTGCAAAATATAGTATTAATCTAGCTAATATTTATAACTTTAATAAGACTGGCTTTATAATAGGTATAATTATAAGTAGAATAGTTATTATAGGTATAGATAGATATAGAAATCTGAAATTAGTTTAGTTTAAAAACTAAGAATAGGTTATAGTTATTTAGGCAATTAATATAGAAAGCTGGGCTATTTAGCTGTTTATTGTAGTTACAGACTAATATTATCTTACTAGCTAGTACTAAAAAAGTAATCTTTTAGGCCAATTAGGCTATTATAATAACTTAAAATAGCTAGACTAATAATAAGATAGATTTTAAGTAGCTTAAGCACTTTAATCGGTATATAAAGAATTAATTAACTAGTTACTATTATCTTCTGATTCTTAATAGATATAAAAGTTATTATTCTGTTAACTTTAAGAAATATTATAAAGAGAATAATATTATTATACTTTATATACTGCTCTATTTATCTTATTTACTCTAGCCTCTTAATATTAGGTGCTTTAAGCTGCTTAAAATAGCCTATAGTTAAGAAATTAAGTAATTAATTAGATACTCTATAATCTATATTTTAAAAACTGAGTTCTTTCTAGCCTTTTATACTACTTATATAGCTGCTATAATAAGGAGTAATATTAAGAGAGGTTTTTAAGAGGTTAGACTTATTCTTTTAAACTTAAAAAATATTATATTAAAGCTTAATATGTAGCTATAGACTTTAATACCAGCTATAGAAGAGGTTAGTCTTTCTAACTCTTAGGTTTTAAAGACTCTAAAGATAGTACTTAAGGTCAGTTTACAGTCTGAATATCTTAAAAGATAAATAAGAAGGTATTAAAGTAGCTCTTTAGTATCTATCCTTAAGGTACTTAAGTTATTTTCTAAGGGAATAAAGGCAATAATATATTAAATAGTATTATTAAAGTCTAAGAATTAGATTCTTTAATAGGTAAATAAGACTTTTAGTAAGCAGTATAAAATAAAAAGAACCTGCCTATAGAATAGAGGGAAGATAACTATAGAGAAAGAAAGAAAAGTAATTAATTAAATAGATATTAATATATAGATATAGGCTGAATTGTTAAAAAGTAGTAGTTAAGAAGGGTTAGTGTAACTAAAGGAAAGATACTGTAGAACTTATAGAAAGACTGGCTATAATATAAGGACTTATTAGGCTGTAATTAAGACTTTTGGAGAAAAGTATAGCGATTAGTTTTAATTAATTAAATAGTTTATTGTGTTTTTATTGAAGTTTTAATTTTAAAGGTTAAAAAAAGTGTTATATTTATTTATTTGTTATACTTACTTATTAAGTATGTTATAGATAGTACTTTTATAAATAGAATAGCTTTATTAATATAATAAAGCTAATAGTTTACTTAGAGTTTTAATATAATAAAAGCTAGTAGCTAGCTTAATATAGCTTTATATAAGGTATTTAATTTACTTAAGAAATTAAAATAATATACTTTTTTCTTTCTTTATATAAAGTAATACTATTTATTATATTATACTTAATATACTATAGCTATTATAGTAACTTTTATTAATATTTATCTTTTCTTTTTCTTTAAATATTATAGCTTAAGTTAATTAAATAGTTAAGTTTAATAGTAACTTTATAGATACTTATTTTTCCCTTTAATAATATATAGAGTATTATATTAGAAATTATACTTATAATTTTAAATTACTATAATTTTAAAATTACTATAATTTAATACTTTATATAATTTAACTAATTACTATTAGTATATAGTAGTTACTTCTTTAATACTTTTATAAATAAATAGCTTTATATAAAAGTTAATTTTCCCTTAATAAAGAAACTTAATATTTGAATTTACTGTATTTTTATTGTGTATATTATAATTGTTAAGACTTAAGTTTAAGTTTTAAGCTGCTTTTTTTCTATCTATTAGAATTCTATTTAACCTTTTCGCCCTACAGCTATTTTAACCTTAATATCTAGAGTTATAAATCTAATAACTCAACCTTTAGAATATCTTAAGATCTTTAATATCTATATTAACCCTTATTTTAATCTGCTCTCTAGCTAGCACTCTAGCTAGCTATTATCTATACTACTTCTATATAGTATAAAAGCTTCTTAAACTAGAGTTTAAAAGTCTTTCTACTTACTTTATTAATAAATTTTTACCCCCTATTATTTTAGTTACTATCTTTAAAAACTCTAGCTAAATTCAGTAGAGTAATTTTCTCTATTTAAATAAAGCTAAGATTAATATTAATAACTCTATTTCCTTATAAATTAACTCTATTATAATTATTTAAAAATAAGTTATATTTAAATATAGCTAATATAATCTATTAATATATATTAGTTATAATATATAGTAGAATAAATAGTTTAAAAGTCTATACTTTTTAAGGAACTTTTAATATACTTTATATTTTACTCTTTTTATATTATTTTTAGGATTATAAAGATATTTAATACTATATTAATATTTAGTTTTATATTATTAGAATATTAAGTTAGTTTTATAAAGAGTTTTATAGATAATTACTATAATAGAAGTTAAAATTAAATAATAGTTAGAAAGAAAATTAGTTTTTTAATAATAGGAGATATTGGGTTTTTTAAATTTTATTACTTAAAATAAGATACTATCTTAAAGTTATTATTTATAGATAGTAAGATTATTAACTGTAAATAGTAGAATTAAAGTTAGAAGAAGTAAATTAAAGCTTAAAGTAAAGATTAATATATAATAATCTTATTATTTAGCTACTATTTTTTCTATTGCTAGATATAGTACTAACTATTTATCTCTATTATTTAAAAATACTATATAACTTTAATCTATCTAATAATATTAAGTAAAGCTAAAGAAAACTAAATAAAATATCTAATTAAAAATATAGTATAATAAGTATTTATTTAGTATTTATTATTTATTTATTATATATTCTAATTATTTTAAATTTCTATTAAGATTATAGATACTATTTAATAATATTAAAACTATTTAAGTTAATATATCTATTAAAATTAATTTAATATTATATTTTCTTTTTTTAATTTAAAATACTAAAAAAATAATTAGTTTTTAAAAATAGTTTTAACTATATAATACTATTTTCTAAATTTATTAAACATCGAATAGATATTTAAAATATAAATATTTTATATTTTATATTTATATATTAAAAGATATTATATTTCTTTTAATTAGTTAAATTTTAAAACTAATTATATAGTAAGTTTTATTTTTTTATTTTACTATTATTAATTATTTTTTAACTAGAATTATTATTTAGTATATTTATAGTTAAACTATAAAAATAATAAAACTTAATTAAGTATAATTATAGCTGTAAAAGTATGTTAATTTAAGCTCTATTTAAAGAATATTTAATTTAAATAGTACTTTAAATATTACTACTTTAAATATATTATATAATACTATTAAAAGTATACTAAATATAGCTACTATAAAAAAGCTTACTATATAAAAAATACAGTTTATTTTACCTCTATAGATAAAGTCCACTTAATATACTATAACTATAATAAGCTATACTTAATATAATTCTATATATATTATATAGTATAGAAAGAGTAAAAATAAATAAGAAATATCTATTTAAAGAGACTTTTACAGTTTAATATTTTAAATAAGCAGTATAGATATATAGTATGCCTACTATAGGATATAGTAAATATATTAATACTAACTACTATATTAAATTACTTAGTCTATAAGAAAATTAAATAGCTTTTAAAGTAGCTTTAAATTAAGCTAAATTTAAGTTTACTTTTAGTAGTATTTAGGCTAATTAACTAAATAAGAGAGCTTATATTAATAAGAGTAAGAAAAGGTATTTTAAGCTTACTAAATAATAGTAAGAAGAATAGTATTTAAAAAGATAAAAATAAAAACTAATAAAACTTACTTAAATTTACTTTAAAAGTAAAGAAATTTTAAAATACTATTTAAGTTAAACTTTAAGAGGTTTTTTTATAAGTAGATATATTATTAGCTTTTTTTATAAAGTAAACTATTTATAAATTATATTACTATATATATATACTGAATTTAATTTATTTTCCCTTTAGATATAAGTAGTAAAAGGTTTTTATTTTATAGCTTACTATTAGATTTTTCTTTTTACTATAAATTAATTTAAATAATTTAAAAAAAGGAACTATATAGCTAGCTAGCTTATATAGAGTATAAATAATATAATATAATAAAACTTAATTACTTCTTTTTATTATTATAAATCTATTTAAACTTAATTTTTTCTTTTAGTATTTTATTATTTATTAATAGCTAAATATATAGCTATTATTTTTATAGCTTTTAAAGATTCTTTATTAATATATTTTAATAATCTTTTAATATTTATTAAAATTGCTATTTTTAAATACTATAGTAATAATATTCTTAAAAAAGGATTTTTCTTATTTTTCTTAATATTATTTTTATTTACTATAGTATTATTAATAATTTACTTATTATATTTTCTATTATTTATTAAATTACTATTTATTTACTATTTAAAGAGATTAATAAAAAAAGAAAAAGAAAAGAAAAAGAAAATTAAAAATAAGTATGAAGAGAATAATAGTAATATAAATAAAAATAACTAAATTATTTTATTTAATACTTACTATTAATTTAATAAGTATTTTAATTTATTATAGTAATTATACTTATAAAACTTCTACTAAATAAAAAAGTATTTTTAATTATATTTTTTATAGTTTTATATTCTTTTGTAATATTTAGTTTATTTTTAAATTAAAATATTTAAAATATAATATTTAAATTTATATATTTATTGTATATTCTACTTTTTAATAAGAGAATTTAATATTTAAATTTACTGTATTTTTATTATATATATTATAATTATTAAACTTTAAGTTTAAATTTTTAGCTGCTTTTTTTCTTTCTATTAAAATTCTATTTAAGTTCTTTACTTTATAGCTATTTTAATTTTAATATTTAAAGTTATAAATTTAATAACTTAACTCTTAAAATATCTTAAGATATTTAATATTTATCTTAACTTTTATTTAAATTTACTTCTTTTAATACTCTAACTAGCTATTATTTATACTATTTTTATATAATATAAAAGCTTTTTAAACTAAAAGTTACATATCTTTTTACTAATACTATTAATAAAGTTCTTTTACTTTTAAATTAGTTATTTAACTTTAAAGACTTTAGCTAATATTAATAGAGTAGTTTTTTCTATTTAAATAAGTAAGAGATTAATATAAGTAATTTAATTTCCCTATAAATTTTAATCTATTAGTATTATTTAAAAAGAGATTACAGCTAAAAATTGCTAATATAATTTTCTATTAAATACTTAATAAATAGATCTTATTTAAAAAGAATTCTAATAGATTAAAAAGCTTATAGCTTTAAAGAAATTAATAATATATAGAGTATTTTATTTTCTTTATTCTATTTTTAATATTATATTAATACTTAATATTATATAGATTTAAAAGGTAATTAGTATATTTTAAATTTCTATAAGTATTAATTTATAAGGTTTTATAGATAATTATAGCTATAATAGAAATTAAAATTAAATAATTAAAAATTAAAAAAATTAAGTATTTATTAAAAGAAAAGTTAGCTTTTTTAATAATAAAAGATATCTTTTTTTATATCTTATTACTTAAAATAAAATTACTATTTTAAGGTTATTATCTATAAATAGTAAAATTATTAACTATAAATAGTAAGATTATTAACTATAAATAGTAAGATTATTAACTGTAAATAGTAAAATTAAAGTTAAAAAGATTAAATTAAAGATTAAAATAAAGATTAATATATAATAATTTTATTATTTAGCTACTATTTCTTTTATTACTAGATATAGTATTAACTATTTATTTTTATTATTTAAAAATACTATATAGCTTTAATCTATTTAATAATATTAAGTTAAGTTAAAAAAAAACTAAATTATATACTCTATAAGTAATAATTATTATTACTTAGAATAAGGTTACTATCTTAAGGTTATTACCTATAGATAGTAAGGTTATTAACTGCAGACAGTAAGATTATTAACTGTAAATAGCAGAATTAAAGTCAGAAGAGTTAAAGTTAGAAGAGTTAAATTAAAGCTTAAAATAAAAGACTAATATATAATAACCTTATTATTTAGCTACTATTTCTTCTATTGCTAGATATAGTACTAACTGTTTGTCTCTATTATTTAAAAATACTCTATAGCTTTAATTTATCTAATAATATTAAGTAGAGCTAAAAAAAAAAGAAAAAACTAAATAAGTAATAATTATATTACTTATTATTTTATTTTTTATAATTTTACTTTTTTTAATATTAATTATTAAAAGCTAAACTTAAAGTAAGAAATTAAGTTAAAATTTAACTTAAAGAAACTTATATCTAGCTATATAATAAGTATATAGAGTTTTTATAGTAATTTTTTAATAAGGCTATTTCTTTTTTTTTCTCTTTTTAACTTAAGATATTTAATATATAAAATTCTATTATTAAATAAATTTAAAGTATACCTCTTATATTAATATTTTTAAATTACTTATAATATATTTACTAAATATTATAATAGTTTCTAAACATTATATTCTATTAGATATTCTATTTACTTTTATTTTCTTTTAATTTAAAAAGATTTATTAAGTATTTATTAAGTATTTATTAAATACTTATTAAACTTTTAATTATAATTTTAAAAGTAAAATAAAGAATATATTATATATATATTTATATTATTTAAATAAATAGACTTTATAAATTTTATTTTTTAATTTCTTTAATAATAATAATTTTCATATATTTAAAAACTGATTGATAGTATTTAAATTAAAAGTATTTTATAAAAAGACTTATTATTTACTCTCTTTAATATTTCTATTTTTAATATCTCTTATTATGGTATTTAACTTATAATTTTATAATTATAACTATTATCTATATAGTATTTTTATTAAAGAGATTTTAATAATACTATAGTAATTATTATTATATATTTAGTTTTCTTTTTAACTTTACTTAATATTATTAAATAGATTAATATTATATAGTATATTTAAATAATAAAAATAAGTAGTTAATACTATATTTAATAATAAAAAGAATAGTAACTAAATAATAAAATTATTATATATTAACTTTTACTTTAAGCTTTAATTTAACTTTTCTAACTTTAATTTTACTATTTATAATTAATAATTTTACTTTTTATATTAATAATTCTACTATCTATAAATAATAATATTAAGATAGTACATTTATTTTAAGTAATAAGATATAAAAGAGATTAATCTCTTTTATTATTAAAAAGCTAACTTCTTTTTTAATTATTATTTAATTTTTTTAACTTTTATTATAGCTATAATTATCTATTAAATTTTATAATTTAATATTAATAGAAATTTAAAGTATATTAATTACTTTTTATATCTATATAATATTAAGTATTAATATAATATTAAAAAGAAAATAAAAAGAAAATAAAACACTGTATATATTATCTATTTATTTAAAGTTATAAACTTTATAACTTATTAAAATTCTTTTTAAAGATAATATATTTACTAAATATTTAAGAGAAAACTATATTAACGATTTTAGCTATAATATCTTTTTATAATAATATTAATATATTAAATTTATAGACTTCTATACTATAGCAGTTAAATATTTAAAATTTTATAGTAAGTTATTAATTTAAATTTTATTAAAAATATAGTAATTAAAGTTAAAATTTTAAAAAAACTTAATACTTTTTAAAATAATAACTTTAAAAAGCTAAATTTAAAATCTCTTTATTAAAAAACTAATTAATTTACTATAATCTATATATAATTAATTAGATTATTACTTTAATAAGATTAAATAGAGTAAAAATACTAAAAAAAAAAGAATACCAAAGTTAATACTGTATTTACTGCTAAATAAATATTAAAAGGAGAGTTTTATATAAAGTATATACTATTATTTAATTTTCTCTATTTTATTTTATTTTAAGAGATATTTATCTAACTATTTAAAATATATTATTTATAAATTACTATACTTTTTTAATTTATTTAAATAGTTAGATATATAATAAGAAAATAACTCTATTAAAAATAAAATTTATAGAAGAATTAAATTACTTATATTAATTTATTATTTATTTAAATAAAGAAAGTTATTCTATTAATATTAGCTAAAGCTTTTAAAATTAAATAGCTAATTTAAAAGTAAAAAAACTTTATTAATAGTATTAATAAAGAAATATATAACTTTTAGTTTAAAAAGCTTTTATATTATATAAAGATAGTATAAATAATAGTTAGTTAGAATATTAATTAAACAGTAAAATTAAATAATTTAAATATTAAAATATAAAATTAAGTTATAAAATTCATAACTATTAAATATAAAAGTTAAAGTAATTATAACTTAATAAAAAGTTAAATAGAATTTTAATAAAAAAAAGTAGTTTAAAATTTAAATTTAAACTTTAATAATTATAATATATATAATAAAACTATTGTAAATTTAAATATTAAACTTTCTTATTATAAATACTATTTAGTTATAATAAATAATAAATAAAAATACAAATAAATTTCTTTTTATTAATAATTATAATTAACTTTAATATTTAATTAATTTCTATTTAAAAATTAAATTTTAATATATAATTACTATTTTCTGTACTTTATGTTATTTAAAAAATTATTATAATTTTATAAATTTTATAATCCCTTAATAAGAAAACTTAATATTTAAATTTATTATATTTTTATTATATATATTATAATTATTAAAATCTAAATTTAAGGTTTAAACTGCTTTTTTTCTATTTATTAAAATTCTATTTAACTTTTTCACTTTATTTTAACTTTAATATTTAGAGTTATAAATCTAATAATTTAACCTTTAGAATATCTTAAGATTTTTAATATCTATATTAACTTTTATTTAAATTTACTTTTTAGTTAGTATTCTAACTAGCTATTATTTATACTACCTCTATATAATATAAAAGCTCTTTAAACTAAAAGTTATATATCTTTTTACTAATATTATTAATAAAGTTTTTCTGCTTTTAAATTAACTATTTAATTTTAAAATTTTTAGCTAATATTAATAGAGTAGTATTTTCTATTTAAATAAATAATAGATTAATATAAGCAATTTAACTTCCTATAAATCTAATTTATTAATATTATTTAAAAAGAGATTATAACTAAAGATAGCTAATATAATCTTCTATTAAATACTTAATAAATAGACTCTATTTAAAGGGAATCTTAATAGATTAAAAAGTCTATAACTCTAAATAAATTAGTAATATATAGAGTATTTTATTTTCTTTACTTTATTTTTAGTTTTATATTAATATTTAATATTATATGGATATAAAAGATAATTAGTATATCTTAAGTTTCTATTAATATTAAATTATAAAATTTAGTAAATAATTATAGCTATAATAGAAGTTAAAGAAATTAAATAATTATTAAAAGAAAAGTTATTTTTTTTATAATAGAAGATATAAATCTCTTTTATATTTTATTACTTAAAATAAAGTTATTATCTTAAGGTTATTATCTATAAATAGTAAGATTATTAACTATAAATAGTAGAGTTAAAATTAGAAAAATTAAATTAAAGCTTAAAGTAAAAATTAATATATAATAATTTTATTATTTAGTTACTATTTTTTCTATTATTAGATATAATACTAACTATTTATCTTTATTATTTAAAAATACTATATAACTTTAATTAATAATAAGCTTTAATAAATATTCTATAATTACTTTTATTAAATCTTAATCTTATATTTAAAATTAATTCTAACTTTAGTAATATCTTCTATAAATCTTTTTTACTTTTCTTTTCTTTCTATATATTATTACTATATTAAGTATAATATATAGACTAAATAAAATAGAGAATATTAAGTTTATAAACTATTTCCCTTTTTTCTTTAAGAAAAATCTTTTACAGTAAAATCTATATTTACTACAGATTAAGCTTAATATAGAAATAATCTGTAATTAATTTAAAGATTTATTTAATAAAATTAAATTTAAACTTAAAGTAATTATTCTAAAAACTACTTTTCTCTTTTAGTATAGAAGCTAATAGTAGCTTTAGTTAATATTACTATAAGCTATACCTAAAGTGCTAATAGTAAGATTTTAATCTTATTACTTTTTATAGAAATAATTATAATTACTATTAAAAAAGCAGTATTTACTACTCTTTAGAAACTATTTAATAAGGTTTTAACTTAAGCTTAAGTTACTTATAATAAGAAGATACTTTAATCTCTTTAGATATTAATATTTAAAATAATTCTCTTTTATCTTAATAGAAAGATTATTATTAAATTATTAAGTATAGCTTTTAATATTACAGTCTATATACTATTAAATATAGTAGTAACTACTAACTATATCCTTCTAAAAAGCTACTTTTTATCTATAGTAGCTTTATACTGTCTTTTTAATAGAGATATTATAGTTTTATTTTACAGATTAATTATAAATTTCCTAAAGAGTAATATTTAAATTCTTATTATCTTTAGTATAAATATATATTAAGTTTTAAAGCAATTTATAATAGTTACTAAAGGGGTTTTAACTAGCTATATATAAAGCTTACTTAAAAATCTAATAGTAAATATTTAATAAGTAAATAGTATTAAAATATATACTGTTAAACTACTATAAAGTTACTATATAGCTATCTCTTTAGTAATTACTAGTTATATTATTAACTAAACTAATAGATATAAATAAGCTTTATAATTAAACTATAATTATAACTATAGAGATTTATTAATTTAAGTTCTATTTAAGAAATATTTAATTTAAGTAGTACTTTAAATAATATATATAATAAGTAAGTTAGAAATATAAATAAATCAGAAAAAATCCTATACTATTAAGATAAAAACTTCAATAAAAATATAATAATACCCTAAATTAATTAAAACTAATTGCTATTCTCTTCTTTAGAAGTCTTAATTATAACCTAATAGATTCTTATATTATAACTAGCCTTTCTATAAGTTCTACAGTATCTTTCCCTTAGTATTACTAATCTTTATTAACTACTACTTCTTAACAATTTAACTACTACCTATATATTAATATCTCTTTAATCTATTTTATCTCTCCCTTTATCTAAAGTTATCTTTCCTTCTTTATATAGGCAGATTCTTTTCGCTCTATACTATTTACTAAGAGTCTTATTTACCTATTAAAGGATTTAGACTTTAGACTTTAATAGGACATTCTAATATATTATTGCTTTTATTCTTTTTAAAAGTAACTTAAGTACCTTAAGAATTAATACTAAAGAGCTACTTTAATATCTTCTTATTTATCTTTTAAGGTATTTAGACTAAGAGCTAGCCTTAAGTATAGTCTTTAGGGTCTTTAAGACCTAAGGGTTAGAGAGGCTAATCTCCTCTTTTATTAATATTAGAGTCTATAGCTATATATTAAGCTTTAATATAATATTTTCTAGGTTTAAAAGAATAAGTTTAGCCCCTTAAAAACCTCTCTTAATATTACTCCTTATTATAGCAGCTTTATAGACAGTATAGAAAGTTAAAAAGAATTCAATTTTTAAAATATAAGTTATAGAGTATTTAATTAATTACTTAATTACTTAACTATAGGCTATTTTAAGCAGCCTAAAGTACCTAATATTAAGAGGCTAAAGTAGGTAAGATAAATAAAGCAGTATATATAGTATAATAATATAGTTCTCTTTATAATATTTCTTAAAGTTAATAGAATAGTAACTTTTATATCTATTAAAGATTAAAAGATAATAGTAACTAGTTAATTAATTCTTTATATACTAATTAAAGTACTTAAGCTACTTAAGATCTATTTTATTATCAGTCTAGCTATTTAAAGTTATTATAATAGCTTAATTACCTAAAAGGTTACTTTTCTAATACTAGCTAGTAAGATAATATTAGCCTGTAACTATAATAAATAGCTAGATTACTTAGCCTTCTATATTAATTGCCTAAATAACTGTAATTTATTTTTAGTTTTCAGACTAAACTAATTTTAAGTTTCTATATCTATCTGTATCTATAATAACTATTCTACTTATAATTATACCTATTATAAAGTCAGTCTTATTAAAGTTATAGATATCAGCTAGATTAATACTATATTTTGCAATTATATTCTTTATAAGCTAGAACTAATTACAAATAATAGTTAGATTTTTATATTTAGCCCTCTAATAGTTATATTTACAAAAAAAATACATCTTACGCTTTAGTTATTACCTAATAAAGTTAGAAGCCTAATACTTACTGACTGATAATATATTACTATTAGCAAGCAGTCAGTTAGCTATTTCTTAATAATACTATATAGTTATAGGGGAAATTCTTATAAATTTAGGTTGAGAATAAATTAAATAATAATCTGTTCCTTAAGATCAGTTAGTTAATGCAAATTAGGAATAATATCGCCTCGAGAAGGTTTACTACGATGTCAGTTATAGAGGGTATTAGGCGGGACTTTATAAATTCTTGCGGTAGGGTAGATATATAATTTTGGATTATTTTAAAGAGCCTAAAGGGTAAGAAGGATATTTGTCTTTTTACTTAACTGTAATATATATTTAGTGGTTGAGAAATAATTAATTGAATAAAAAGAAAAAGAGTTAAGGGATTTTTTCTGACTTATTTGTATTTCTGACTTGCTTATTATATATGTTACTATTACTTTAAATATATTATATAATACTATTAAAAGTACACTAAATATAGCTGCTATAAAGAAGCTTACTATATAAAGAATACAGTTTATTCTGCCTTTATAGATAAAATCCCCTTAATATACTATAACTATAATAAGCTATATTCAGTATAGTTCTATATATATTATATAGTATAAAAAGAGTAGGGATAAATAAGAAATATCTATTTAAAGAGATTTTTATAATTTAATATTCTAAATAAATAGTATAGATATATAGTATACCTACTGCAGAATATAATAAATATATTAATACTAACTACTGTATTAAATTACTCAGTCTGTAAGAAATTTAAATAGCTTTTAAAGTAACTTTAAATTAAGTTGAATTTAAATTTACCTTTAGTAGTATTTAAACTAATTAACTAAATAAGAAAGTTTATATTAATAAGAATAAAAAAAAGTATTTTCAGTTTATTAAATAACAGTAAGAAGAATAATAACTAAAAAGATAAAAATAAATCTATTTAAATTTACTTTAAGATTAAAGAAATTTTAAGATACTATTTAAGTTAAATTCTAAGAAGTTTCTTTATAAGTAGATATATTATTAGCTTTTTCTATAAAATAAACTGCCTATAAATTATATTACTGTATATATATACTGAATTTAATCTATTTCCCCTTTAGGTATAAATAGTAAAGAGTTTCTATTTTATAGCTTACTATTAGGTTTTTCTTTTTACTATAAATTAGTTTAAATAATCTAAAAGAAGAACTATATAGCCAGCTAGCTTATATAGAGTATAAATAATATAAAATTTTTTTATATAACTTTAATCTATTTAATAATATTAAATAAAGCTAAAAAAAACTAAATGAATTTTTTAATTTACTTTAATTAAATTTATAAAAATAGAAATATTCAAATATAAGCTATAATATAACTATAAAAACTTAAATAGTATAATAATATTATATTCTCTATTTTCTTTTAAATTTTTAAATAGTAAATTTTAAAAGATAATAAAATTAATTAAAATAATAATATTATAATAATCTTTTTAAAAAAAAAGCTTTTAACTTATAGTTATTATAAAATTTAATTATAATTAATCTTTTAATAAACTGTTTTTAATTAATTATATATAAAATTTAAAAAATTACTTAAAAAGTTAAAAATCTTAAGATAAAAATATACTAACTATACTATAAATATATCTCTTAATAAGAAAACTTAATATTTAAATTTACTGTATTTTTATTATATATATTATAATTATTAAAACTTAAATTTAAATTTTTAAGTTACTATTTTCTTTATTAAAATTCTATTTAACTTTTTTATTTTATTTTAAACTTTATATTTAAAAGTTATAAAATTTAATAATTTAACTTTTAAAATGCCTTAAGATTTTTAATATTTATATTAACTTATTTAAGCTATTTAAATTTACTTTTAACTTAGTATTTTAACTAACTATTATTTATATTATTTTTATATAATATAAAAACTTTTTAAATTAAAACTTAAAAGTCTTTTTATTTATTTTATTAATAAACTTCTAACTTTTATTATTTTAATTACTATTTTTAAAAGCTTTAACTAAATTTAATAAAATATCTTTCTTTATTTAAATAAAGTTAAAATTAAAATTAATAACTCTATTTTCTTATAAATTAACTTTACTATTATTATTTAAATATAAGTTATATTTAAAAATAGCTAATATACTTTATTAGCTTATATTTACTTCTATAGTATAGCAGTTAAATATCTAAAATCTTATAGAAGTTATCAGTTTAAACTTAACTAAAAGTATTGTAACTAAAGTTAAAATTTTAAAAAACTTAATACCTTTTAAAATAATAGCCTTAAGAAGCTAAACTTAAAACCCTCTTATTAAAAGGCTAGCTACTTTACTGCAGTCTATATATAACTAATTAAATTATTACTTTAATAAAGTTAAATAGAGTAAAAATACTAAGAAAAAAGTACTATAATCAATACTGTAACTACTACTAAATAAATATCAGAAGAAGAGTTTTATATAATGTATATACTATTATTTAATTTTCTCTATTTTATTTATTTTAAGAGATATTTATCTAACTATTTAAAACTTACTATTTATAAATTACTATACTTTCTAAATCTATTTAGGTAGTTAGATATAATAAGAAAATAATAATACTATTAGCTTATATTTACTTATAATATATAGTAAAATAAATAGCTTAAAACTCTATATTTATTAAGAAACTTATAATATATTTCATATTTAGCTCTCTTTATATTATCTTTAAAGTTATATATATATTTAATATTATATTAATCTTTAGTTTTATATTTTTAGAATATTAAGCTAATTTTATAAAAAGCTTTATAAATAATTACTCTAATAAAAGTTAAAATTAAATGATTAAAGTTAAAAAAATTAAATAATTATTAAAAAGAAAGTTAGCTTTTTAATAATAAAAGATATTAATTAGTCTATTTCTATTTTAACTTACATTCTAAATTCATCTATCAGCCTATTTATTGTTAAATACTATAGGCTGAGGAATAAGAGGCCGATAAAGCTGGAGAGAAAGGTTTACAGCAACGCCACCATTATCAGCTGTAGAGGAGGGAAGATGTAAAATGCGGGAAGAAACAAAATGTACTTATGTGGCAAGTTGTGTGATTTGGGATTTAGTGTTGTAAATAGTAATATTCTTCAATTGACTCTTTAAGACTTTAGTAATAATTCTACGTCTAAATCTAATACTGGTATAAATATCAAAATACTATTATAATATTCTTAGGATCTAATTATTAAACTCATTATTTACCCGCTTTTATCAAACCATTTACAGCTTGCCTACCAAGCTCCTCTAGGGTACCAAAGCCAAGAAGCTGAAGCACACTAATATCAAATCCGAGCGTCTGTCTCCACCAGTTTCGCAACTCAATGCCTACCAGCGAGTCGAGACCAAGTTGTTGAACAGGGAGGGTGATGTCAAGGTCATCATCGGGCCTCAGCAGTAATTTCATCAGCTGCTTTCCAACTTCAAGGGCGATATAATTGACCGTCTCAGGCTTGCTGAGGATCTCAGGGTCGCTCTTCGCTCCGGCGAGGAAAGCCTTGAAGCCGTCACCTCCAGCGCCTGCCTTGCCGATGTCGCCGTCGCTGATGTTGTGCCAGATGGCCATTCGGACGTCCTTCTTCCAGTGCAGACGGCTGTCGGGGTGGCTGAGGGACTTGTCGGAGCCGAAGCCGGTGGCGAAGGTATTCCTGTGGGCGAATGGCACGCTCTTCGTGTCGATGTCCAGCTTGGGTACGGGGTAGGAGGCTGCCGCCCGGAATGCTTCGATCATTTCCGACTCGGTGACGCCGGAGTAGCCGTTCTTCAAGAGCCTTTGCAGCAGTTGCTGATCACGAGCAGCGTATCCCATGTCGGCGACGGCACCGATGTCAATGGAGGATGCGGGCAGCCCGTTGCTGTTGCGCCACAAGGCAAAGGCATCCAAGAACGTGTTGGCGCCGGCGTAGTTGGCCTGACCAGGCTGCCCGGTGATACCAGACATGGAGGACAGAAACACGAAGAAGTCGAGCTCGATGCCGGCCTCCATTGTAGCCTCGTGCAGATACCATGCTCCCTTCACCTTGGGGCCAGTGGCCTTGATCCATTGTTCCAGCCTCATGTTTCTGAACGCCTCATCCTGAAGAAGCATAGGCGAATGCAGGATACCCTTCAGATTGGGAGCCTGCTGGACAGCGCGGAAGATGTCGTCCCTGTTCACCATGTCGCCCTTGACGAGCACCACTTCGCAGCCCATACTTTGGAACTCTCCAATAGTGTCGGCATCCTCGGGGCGTGATCCGGGGTTTCGCGAAAGGCAGACAATGCGCCGGGCGCCGTTCTCGACAAGATGCCGGGCGATGACAGTTCCGATACCGCCCAAGCCTCCGGCGAGCAAGTATGAGGCTGTCTTGTCGACCTTGAAGGCGTCATCGGCGACTTTGACTGGACTCGTGCCGATCTTGAGCGTGCCATCGGTGTATCTGAGCCGAAGAATGACCTTGCTCGTATCCTTGTTCTCTTGCACATGCTTGATGGCATCCTCCACGTCTGAGGCCTCATACACGACTCGAGGTGCGATTGGAACAATACTGCCCTCATTCAAGAGCTTGACAGTCGATTGCAACAGTCTGAAATGGTTTGTGTCAGTTATCAGATCGAAAGTAGTAGGGTGGTTCAACATTTTCACTTACCCCTTGACGACAGACTTCTTCTTGGCTACGAGAGCCTCTAGGTTGACGCCAGTGTAGCTCCTACCACCCAAGAAGGAGTTCAGCTCCAACCTACCAGCACCAACCAGGTCTGCAGTGCCAATTTCAATCATCTTGCCGAATTCGGCGACAGACTTCCAGGTAGCATGGAGGAGGTCGCCAGACAGGGAGTTCAGAGCCAGGTCAACACCCTCTCCACCAGTCGCGAGCAATATCTCTTTCAAGAAGCTGTCATCGGTGGACCAGAAGATGTGAGTTCTAGGAATACCAAAGTTCTCGACGAGGTATGTAGCTTCTGCCTCGGTGGCGACAGTTGCATAAATATCTGTCCTCAGCGCCTTCGCAAGCTGCAAGGCAGCCAAGCCAACGTCCGCAGAGGCATTATGAATCAGAACAGACTAGGCCAAGTGTTAGCTTATTCCCTGCACTCTTCTTTTTCTTCCATCTAAGCAAGAAAATGAGGGGCTACTCACCTGTCCTGTCTGCAGGTTTCCGGTATTGTGCAGAGCTGCGAGGGCTGTTGCGTACGCAGCAGGCAACGTTGCCGCTTCTTCAAACGAGATGCTGCCGGGGATATTCTCGATCAGCGTCTCGGATGTGCGCAGGTGCGAAGAAAAGCTGCCGGCCCCAAGGCCGATGACGCGGTCGCCCAATGCAAAGTCTTTGACATCGGGGCCGATGGCAGAGATTCTCCCACTGGCGCTTACACCGAGACCTCCGGCAGGGTACGGGCTGGTGCCCATGACCTCGGCGACATCCTGTGAGTGAACGAGAGTCAGTACGAAGGATGATGCAAATCAGATACAGGTTGATGAAACGTACCTTGGAGCTGAGCCCAGCATAGAAGACCTCGATCTCGACCTGGTCTCCAACCAGGGGCTCAGATGCACGAGACTCCCAACTCAGCGAAGTCAGGCGGCCCGGTTTTTCGGCCACAAGAGACACTCGCTCCTCTACGGCACGTCTTGCGGCCCTCTCGTCACCAAATGTGAAGGGATAGATGCGAGGCACATTGATTGTGCCGTCGACGATTGCATACTCGTAGTTGGGCCTGAAGAACTCGTCCTCGTATCTCTTCTGGAAGTGGGGCGAAGGCATCAACGACGTCGTCAAGTGATGCGCTCACGTCGTCAACCTCGCAGGTGGCGAAGTCGATTGTGTCCTCGTGACGGATAGACCGAATCGCGCCAACGACTGTCGCGTACCGCGGGTCCTTGGACTGCATCTGAGATGGGCGAGTGACCCAGAACAGGCCTGACTCGCCAGCATTGGCAAGAAGCCTTTGCAGAGTCTTGAAGCGGTGCTCATCGATGTCCTCGAAGAAAGGACTGCTCTCATCAAGGAGACTGATGATATCCTGAGACCCTTGCGGCAGCTCATCGCCAAAGCGACGCTTGTCGACAGTGTAGCCGCGGCTTTCAAGCTTCTGGCTTACGATGTCGACATTCTTACCGTCATGCTCGTAGGCCAGCACAGTCACAGTCTTGTTGACGTTTGGGTTGACGTCTTCTTCGGGTCTCGCTATCATGACGGCGCTCAGCTGGTACGGTGCTGGGGAGTCGAGCACCACGTCCGGCGCAGCGAAGCCAGCGCGCTTCAGCTCGACTTCCCATCGCTCGGGAGACACGTAGGGCTCGTCGGGGCGCCCGTCGTTCTCACCTACCCACCAGTCATCCAGAAACCCGAGGATGCAGTTGATCCACTTGGACTCGGTGTTGAGCTCCTGCAGAAGGAGACGACCGCCGGGTGCCAACAGTTTACGGACATTGGTCAAGGAGCCGGACAGGCTTGGAGTGGCGTGAACATAGTTGGTCGTGACGATCAGGTCGTATTTATCGTCTTCCTTGAATCCCTGCTCTGCTGGGTCCTTGCTAATGTCTAGCACACGCGACTCAAAGTTCTCCAAGTCCTGAAAGCGCTTCCTTGCGTCGGCGACGGAAGTCGACGAGAGGTCGGTGAAGGTGTGTTTGAAGTAAAGGGCGCCGCCGTTGGGGAGCATCAGGTCCTTCAGCAGGGAGGAGGTCAGTTGTCCCGTGCTGCCACCAAGCTCCAGGATACGAAGGCTAGGCCTTGCGTGCGCTAGGCTTCTGATGAAGGCCGTTCGGTTGACGGTATTGGCCGCAGCAAACAGCCTGGTAAGAAGATCATCTTGTGAGAGAACATCAATAACGTCCTTTTCGCCCGTGAGTAGGTCGACAATGTGCTGGCCAACCTCGAGGATACAGTCAGCGCAGGCAGCAAGTGGTGACCCAGCCATCAGCTCTCCGATCTCGTGAGCCCTGTCGACGATTGACGGGATATCAAGGGCGTGTCCAGGATGGTCCTTGTCGAGGGTTTGGAATTGTCGGCCAATCCAGGCTGCAAACCGCTGGACTGAGGGATTCTCTGACAATTTCACATCCTCAACGCATCTCTGGAAGAAGATGAAGCAGAGCTCGCCCAGCTCGTTCAGCAGCGGCGTCCACTTCTCGCCATCGAACTCGGGTTTAATGAGAGAAGCCGCGTCGATGAAGTCGATGTGAGGCTTCCAGTTGACACGCGCACTGATGGGGAGTTTGTGCACGACATCCTTGTCACCTTGTTCGATAGGTGTAAAGGCGGCCTTTGGCATGCTCAACACAGCCTTGCCATTTGCAATAACCTGGAATTGGCCTCGAATCTCGCCGCTGCCAGGCTGCACATCTGTCAACGCTGCCACCGTCATCTCTGACTCTGGGGCGCTGCGGAAAATGGTCACCTCCTCAATCAAGGTAGGCATCGCCGCACAGTTGCTGATATCGAGCTTGCCAGATCTGGCAGCGACAAGACCCATTTGAAGGGCCGCGTCAATGACGGCAGGGTGCAGATGGTATTTGTTCTCGTCTCCATTCAGATGGCGGGTCAATCTGCTCACTGCCTTGGTCTCCAGGGTTCCTGCACTGATCTTATCCAGGCGCTGGAAGGCCGGTCCATACTCCATTCCGGCCTTTGCAAGAGTATTGAAGACCTTGAAGGTGTCCAGCTTCCGAGGAAGCGACTTGACTTCTTCAGCCTGGGTTGGCTCGGTAGATGGCACGGCTGAGACCTGGCCGACACAGTGCTTGATCCACGAATGACCATTGTAGGAGGCGATAGAGAACTCCCACCACTGGCTATCTGCCGAGTCCGTCAGGCGATGAGGACGCAGATTTGTCACCACCTCGGTGTCAGCTCCCTCTTGCAAGATCAGTGCCTGGCTGAGCACCACGTGGCAGAGGCTGTACGACTCTTCGATGCCGCTCAGCTGCCGGATTGCCTCGCCTGCCATGGCAAAGTATCCTGCGGCAGGGAAAACAATGGTGCCCTGGATCTGGTGGTCTCGAAGCCAGGGTGCGTCCTCAATGTTGGTTAGGCTCCTCCAGCTCGGCTCAAGACTGGTGCTCTCCAGCTGTCGACGTCCCAGCAGCGGATGTCTGGGGAACTTTGGGTGCCTCCACTCGGCCGACATACGAGACTCAACCCAGAACTCGCCCTCGTAGTTCCAGGGGTAGCGCGGCAGATCTGGGAGCGTCTGCCCAGCGGGGGCAACGGCCGCGTAGTCGAGCGAGACGTTGAGCTCAAAGAGCTTGCCAACGGCGGCCAGATACGACTGCACGCAGTCCTCGTTGCGTGTCATTACTGACAGGTATGGCGGAGCGGCGGACGCCTTGGCGAAGATCTGTCGTGCCGGGCCTGCTAGGGCTCCGTGAGGACCAATCTCAATAAAGGCTGGGTTTTTAAAGTGCTTCAGCACACCAGCCACTGCTGGGCTGAAGAGAACGGGTGATTGGAGGTTCTGCTGCCAGTACTTGGCGTCGAGTTTGCGCTGCTCTGGCTCACCAGTGCCTGTCACACTGGAGAAGAACGGCCTGATTGCCGGCTTACCCTCAATATGTGGCTCGATCATGGCATGGTAGTCGTTTCCAATCTCCTGCATGTGGTACGAGTGATACGCCTTTTCGACCTTGAGCAGTCGAGCCGTGACATCGGGATGCGCCTCCTTGATACGCGTGACAGCGGCTTGTACCTCTTCAGCGTCACCGGAAAGAGTGACACTCTTGGGAGAGTTCTCGCACGCGACGACAACATGGGGCCGGTTCAGGAACGGCTCGACTTCATCCCAGCTCAGGCCGACAGCGGCCATGGCGCCCTTCCTGTTCTGGAGCTTGGCGGCCTGTCCACGCTGGTAGGCTCCGATGATGGCCTCCTTTGCAGTAAGAGCACCAGCGGCGTAGGCGGCGGCAAGTTCACCACTGCTGTGGCCTACAACCGCCGCGGGCTCAACGCCGATGCTTGCCAAGAGGTCTATCATGGCGACCTGAACAGCAGTGCACAGTGGCTGTGAGAGCTCTGCCTTCTGGACACGCGACGTCTTGGCGGACTTCTGCAACTCTCCCTCGATTGTCCACTGTGGAGGCTCGGGAATAGCCTCAAGATACTTGTCTAGCGTTCTGATGGTCTTCTGGAAGACGAGATCATCACGCAGGAGCAGCTCACGGCCCATGCGGGGCCATTGTGCACCTTGTCCCGTAAACACCATAACCAGACTCACGGGCTGACCCGGGATCTTTCTTCCCTGAGATGCCGGGATATCGTTGGTACCCGCGATCTTGAACGACCGATGGGGGAGGTGCTCACGCCTGTTGTCGAGCGTGTAGGCTAGATCATGTAGCCTATCCGCCATGTTTGGGTTCTTCACGATCCAATCCTCGTAACCATTGATCATGGACTTCAATGACGGGGCAGAACCAGCCGAGAAAAGAAGCAATTGAGGATCCGCGTCTCGGTCGCTGTCTCGAATCGCCGGCTTAGGAAGGTTGAAGCTTCTTGCCGAGTCGACAATAACATGCGCGTTTGAGCCGCCGAGTCCGAAGCTGTTGACACTGACTCGCTCGCAACGATCCTCGGGGAACGGTGTTGGCTCAACAGGAACGGTGAGTTTCCCCTCCTTGAAAGGAATCTTGGGGTTCGGGGTGTTGAACTTGATGTTCGGAGGGATGGTGCGATGTTCCAGAGACATGACAGCCTTGATCAGAGACACCAGGCCAGAGGCGCCTTCGGTGTGGCCGACGTTGGGCTTCACCGAGGTGATGTGAATGCCGTCGTCTCCAAATACGTTGGCTACTGCTCCGGTCTCAATGGGGTCTCCAACTGCCGTTCCAGTCCCGTGGCACTCGAAGTATGCCGTCTTGGAGAAATCCTGAGAATTGTCAAATGTGAGCCTCGTTCATCTGAATCAACCCTTCATCCAATCGAGCGGATCAGGTCATCAAGGAATAATAACTTACCGTGATGCCAGCTTGCTTATAGGCCAGACGGATCATCGCCTCATGGGCAGCCCCATTCGGCTGCGTAATGCCTTGTGTCTTGCCATCCGAGTTTGCCACAGCGGCTCTGATGACGGCTCGGATCGGGTTGCCATCCCGAATAGCAGCATCGAGAGGCTTCAGGAACACCGCTGTGAATGCTTCACCACGTGCATATCCGTCTGCATCTGCAGAGAAACTCTTGCAAGAGCCCTCAGGAGACAAGATGCCCTTTTCTGTCATCTGCTGTGTTGTCCCGGGTGCCATGATCAAGTTGCCACCAGCTACTATGGCACCCTCGCAGATGCCACGTTGAATAGCTGAGCAAGCCTCATTGACACCAATCAGAGCTGACGAACAGGCTGTACGGATAGTCATGCTACGCAGTATTAGCCACCTATTACCCAAAAGAAAGGGCTTGCAAAACAAACCTTGGTCCAGTCAGACCAAACTCGTAAGATATACGGTTCGCAAGCATCCAGTCTTGGTAGCCATCAATCTTATTTGGACCATGCCACAGGGGGTCTCTGTTCATCATCTCCCCCCAGTCTTCGTTCATGTTTCCAAAGTAACATCCAATCTTCTTGCCCTAAAGTCGCCGTCAGCATTTCCGTACGTAGCACGGCAAGCAGGGAACATAATAATCACTCTGAACTTGGCCTCTCCAGCATCTTCAAACGCCTCTGTAACAACTTCCAGCAGGCGCCGCTGCTGAGGGTCCGCATACTCAACATCAGCACGGCTCATTGAAAACCGCGTTGTGTCCGTGGCACCGAGTTTCACGTCTTCGTCCAGGAAGTAGCCATACTCGGTGGCAACAGTTGTAGGTCGTTTCGATGTTTCGTGGTAGGCTGACACGTTGTAACGTGACTTGGGGACTCGACCTCTCGCATCACCCTTGTTCACGAGGAATTCCCAGAATTCTTGAGGGGTCGATGATCCTCCGGGGAGTCGAAGGCCCATACCGCAGATTGCTATGGGGACGGCCTTGTCGTTGGTGTTGTCCACTTGCAAGCCGTTGGTACCGTTTGTACCATTGGCATGAGAATCACCGTTGGTGTATGCGTTGGTGCCGTTGGTGCCGTTGGTGTGTGAGATACCGTTTGCACCACTGGCATGAGTGGCATGAGAGGCACCATTAGTATGCCCGTTAGTGCCGTTGGTATGTGAGATACTGTTAGTACCATTGGTACCATTGATTCCGTTCGTGGCCGTCATGTTGATGGTTTGGTAAGCCGCTTATAGGAAAATGTTTGTCATAAATGCCAAGATCATAGTCTCGAGGCGAGGGGGCTCTTGTTATTATATCAAGACCCGTAGATTTCTTCCGGCCCTTGATAAATCATCTTCGCGGATTGAACGCAAGTGAACCAGGGTAGCAAGCATCTACTCTTCGGCATTGCTGAGATTCGGAGGTCAGATTCCACGCGAGATGCTGCAGGCACTCGAACACAAGGATCCAGCTAGGAATTTTCGGCGTAAGACCGAACACCCCGAATGGGGGCCAAATCCCAACAGGCCGATTCTGCAGCTGTGGCTGCGGATGACGAAAGCCCGAAACCCACTCCGACGCACGATGCCAAGAGACCGAATGATCGAATCCTTCGGCCGGTCTGATGTTCTGCAACTTAAAGTGCTTACAGTGCATCGGGGCATTGGAACTCACAGGCAGGGTCGGTTCAAGCTGTACGGGAACAATGAAGGATTCAGAGTGCTGTGCTCTTAGAGACTTGTACTCGTAAGCAGCCCAGTCGGGGAATTACCAGTTTCGCCACTCAATCCCTGCATGACCCATTTGGAACCTCTGTAAGATTCTCCACCATGCTGCGTGGTTGCATGTGTCGTCGGATTGAAAACCCGACTTGGACGATCTGTCACTTTGACTGCGCTGCGGACCACGGATCAGGTAACGAATGTACCTCCGAAAGAGCAAATATACTTCTCAGTCCACATACTTCAGGTATAAATAGATATATGTCTACCCATGAGAGGACCAAATTGTTACAATACATAACCCTACATACTTTGGAACTTGACAACTTCAACTCAAGCACATCTCCAGTCAATTTTCTGCAAATCCTACTATTCGTTTATTCTAGTTTCTCGAATTGCGATAATAAAGATGGCGGAGGTCAAGAAAGACTTGGGAGCCCAATGGAGAGAAGAATGGGCCGTTGCTCAGAAGATCAAGGGGCCCAGCCTGGTAAACAGCTCTGTCTTCTACCGAAACATTGAAGAACAGCTAGACCTCTCCCGGCAGATTGGCCTTGGCTTCCCAATTCACACCCCCAGTCATATCACAGACTTCTCCTCTTGCGATGTTCTTGGAATGGGCGCTACCGGTGCTCTAAGGGAGGAGTTCATGAAAGAACTTGAGGCCAACCCCGGGTTTCCACATGGGTGCAGGCGGATCGCGCCTCTTGGACGGTACTTCAAGGTACCAGGACATGTTCGAAAGGGAACTGGCAGAGCTCATGGGTGTCGAGTCAGCGCTTGTGGTGCACTCCGGATGGACCGCCAACCAGGCCATTTTTTCGACTGTCCCTCGTTCTGGCGACGTGCTTGTATACGACGAGTTGATGCACGCCACTGCACTTTCCGGTATGAAGGTCAGCTTGGCTCTAGAGCAGAGACCTTTCCGTCACAACGACGTGGAGGACTTCATTGAAGTCATGGAATCCATCAAAGAATCAACCCCCCTCGTCAAAGCCGGCAAGCGGTGCGTCATCATCGGCGTTGAGAGTTATTATAGTATGGACGGCGATATTTGCCCGCTGAGGGAGCTCATCGAAGCCGCCAAGGAGATCTTCCCCCATGGTAACGCCCAGTTCATCGTCGACGAGGCCCACAGTTACGGCGTCTGCGGCCCCGAAGGTTTGGGCTTCGTCAGGGAGCAAGGCCTTGATGACGAGGTTGCCATCAAGATGATTACCTTTGGCAAGGCCTTGTCTGGTTCTGGTGGTAAGCAAATCACAAAACCCCAAGTCGATCAACGTTACTGACATTGTGCGAAGCATGCATTTTGTCCAACAACACGATCCGTTCGCTCCTAATCAACCAGGCCAAGGTCTTCATCTGCTCTGTTGCACCTCCGTTCACGCTGCTCGCAGCATGCCGTGCTGGAGTCCGACTCATGCGGACCCAAAAGATGCAAGAGGTAAACCCCATTATCATTACTGTGCCGATTATCCAGGCTAACTGACCACAGACTCGTGATTATCTGCACGAGCTCACCTTGTTCTATCTGGATACGCTTACATCTCACCCTGTCTACAAGAAAGCCCACAAGAAGGGGATACTTGACATCCCAATTCATGAGGATGGAAGCTGGCACGAAACACCCATTACTCACATCGTGCCTCTCTGGACGCCTCGTCAAAAGCACGCGCTGTACCTGGCTTTCCACCTCACTAGGGACGGCATCAATGGATGTTACATTGTGTTTCCCATTGTGGGTAAGGGAGAGGACCGAGTGCGACTGCTGCTGCACGCCCACAACACCAAGGACGACGTGAGGAAACTGATTGACTCGATTACCACCTGGACTCAAGAGATGCTGGACATTGAAGCAAGTGGTGACAAAAACAGACTTCCGAGCGCAGCCCGTCTCGCATTCGATCTCATCAAGAGAGATAGACAGATCACAAATGGCACCAACGGCGTTAATGGCACCAACGGTGCCGATGGTGCCAACCTCTTCAATGCTACCAATGGCAGCAGCGCCATTAACATTGCTCCGTTGGTCAGTGGCATCAGTCGCATGAAGGGCCATAGTGAGATCAGTGTTTAGAAGCAGTTTCTATATCAGATGTGTGTTAGATTTATTTCCTAGATTGAGCAATAAAACAGTTAACCTCCTTTAAGTCTAATTTTGTCAATTCCCTCTGTATGAAGTGTGTGAGCCGAACCCTCGATGCTATCTTTCTTATACCTTGTTCTAGTAAAGTCGTGAGACAGGCGACGTAAACGAATAAGTGGTCTATCCATTATTCCAAATGCATAATTATCCTCGTAAAGCTGCAGATATGGAAGAGAATCTGGAGCAAAATTGGTCTTAGATGGATTTATCACTCGTATAAAGCAAAAGGAGGGCTGTGTTTCAACCTGTAAATTGGACTAGCATAAGCTATACGGTCTTCTAGAGATGCTCTATATATATAAGATACGAGAAAATTCCAAAAAATATGGTTACGCATAGTGCTTTTAAAGAGTTCTAGGGTATGGATATGTCCCTAGTAGCGATCACCTGCCTAAATGACCCCTAAAATACAACCCTCTCCCTGCATCATGGAAAGTATAAACGAGTTTAGAATGGTGTTATTACACCCAGAACTGCTTCAATTCATTGATCAATTGGAGAGATATGGCGCTTAGACGTCTTCGTAGTTCGTCATACAACTGGTTCAGAACTGCTGCTGAAAACGGAAATGCTGGCATAGTAGAATCGTGGCCCGAAGGAGTGAGATCGGTGCCCAAGAACCAATCTCGTTTTGAGCACACCGATACAATCTTAGTGCCTAGATGATTCACTGATGTCCGCACTTGGTAGAGGTCATCTAACAACTGCTGAACAGCTTTGGGATCTCTTCCCTTCGTCCCCGGCGTGGAGCTGGAGGCAGACTCGGTTCCAGTGGATGACCAGGAAGACAGGGCTGATGATGAAGATGAGCCTAATCTTCTCTGTCCATCTCTTTCACAAGCACTCAGGGCTTGGGCTGCCTTGACGTAAGCGTCCAGCACCTTGGACATGACCAAACAGACAACGGCCAGAAAATAACCATCCTCGGAGCCGGGGTACTGTAGCATATCGTTGACGGTTTCTGTCACCACTCTGGATTCGTCCACGAGCGTGTTTGCCCGATATTCAAGTTCCGAAGGGGAGATGTTAAGGTTTGAAGGGCTGTCCTCTTCACAACAGAGCTGTCCCATCAGCTGCAAGGCCATCTTGATGCCTTCTGGCTGCCGGGATAAGGTCTGAGTCTGAAAATTGCCGAGTTCCTGAAATAGCTGCTTATGCGGCAGGGAGCATGCGGTCGTATCGGTAATGCTTGATTTCGGTTTCTCTTGTGCGCCCGGATCGTAACCAGAAAGAGAAACTTTGTCTGACAGGAAGTGTAGATCGGACTGGCTAGGGACACGGGTTTCTGCAGTCAAGCTCCCACCAGGGCTTCCGTGAGAACTCCCATGAGAGATTCCGAGCTTGTGCTCGGTAGGAACGTCATAGGAATCTATGGCGTTTGCGTAGAATTGGATCGGCGAGGAGAAGTTCAGATCCACCGGAAGCATTGACAAGTCGCCATGAGCACTTGAAGCCAGCATTGCCGTGTCAAGGTCCAAAAGTGAGAACTCGGGCGGCGATCCCCTCCCCAGAGAGGACAATGTTGCAGGTGACAAAGGCGTCGTCGTGTGACCAGAAGTGGGTCGCTGCGTTGTATCCTCTTCTGGGTCACTTCGAGTACGGGCCTTTCTACCAGTCCTTTGTGTGACCAGGTATTTACACGCCGTGCCTCTTTCCGCGCACCTGTTGCATTGCGGTTTATCTTTGGAACACTTGACTTTCGAGGCTGCACAAGCTTGGCAGCTGTCACGTAGCCGGACACCCGATGGAGCGGGCATTGCTACGGCTAACCAACAGCCAACGACCAACAGCCAACGACCAACAGCCAATGCGTATACAACTTCAGGGTGGGTAACAGTAAGGTAGTAGTATGTAGTGTAACTCCATTGGGGCCGTTGGGATGCGTTGCAATAGAGAACGTGGGAAGTAGGGCAGAAAGTGCCATATCTGTTATATAGGAAAGATCGTTTCGGCAGAAGGGATGTCACCATCCGAGTTTTTCGTCGAGGTAGACCAGCAAAAGGGGACTTCTCGCTCTTTCCGTGTTCTCAAGGAGAGAAGAGTTACGCCATTGCTTACTCCGTGTGTGGACGCCGAACTCCCATTCGTTCTTTGCATTCTGTGGCGTCAAAACCCTGAAGGAATGCAGAGACGGACGTCAAAGATTAAACTCGGCTGTTAGAGTGAACCAGGGTTCTCATCCTCCAAGGTGGACGGCTATCAATCATTACACTGCCTCTTTGTTATTAGGCAGCCAAACGCTCCCCCTGCTCATCAGCCTTCATACCGTCCAGGACCGGAAGGTGTAACGGTGCTGCAGGCATAGCTTACAGCCCGAGGTCGGTTCTTGCGCTGCTGCATATCGAACCCGTCTTGTCGTCACAAAGTTCCGCAGCACCATATGCAGCAAATGTGTAAGGTACCTACGCGAGGCACCGCCGCGGATATGCCTTGCGACATGTCGATTAACTCTGACGCTACAGACGGCCCCTGTCCGGCACCGGCTCCGGGTGGCGTTAATGCATGCATGTGCTTCCTACCGTAAATCTTTAATAGTGCTGAGGCAGCTTTCTTGTCCCGTCTCCACATCTGCCTTGAGAGGTTGCAGATACTGTAAATTTTGGTGAGGATCTCGCTCAGACTCTTGTACACAGGACAGATCAGCAGCACCCTTTTTTGGGTAAGCAAACATGCGGAAATCGATGTATCATTAATAGGACTCTCTCTCATTCGCTGACATCCCTGCCCGGTACAAAAGAAATAAGCTGCTTAGCAATGTCAATGGGATGTGCAGATTAGCGCCTTGGCAAAAGCCTGGAGTGTCCAGTTATCATCAATCATTTCACAAATGGCACTGTTTTTCTTACCTCTTCTCTTCCGGAATCTGTGGGACCGTTATTGAAGCTAAGGTGTACGGCTTGCGCAGTTGAGATTTTACGGTACTTATTGAAACGGTCTCCGCCGCCACCGACATGGAAGGTCACATCATCAGGGCCACAGGAATCGAGCCTGCAGTCGCCCACCAATTAGACGAAGCCATACGAGACAACAAAGCACGGTGGCTGTCTGCCAAGGTCTGCCAAGTTCAGCCAAGCCACGAGATCAGCCAAGCAACAAGCCAACAAGCACTGTGACCCGCAAAAAGTCAGCCGAGTGCAGTTATATATTGGAGACGGCTCGGCTCGCGCAGGTTCAGCGCTGATTCCTCCTGCAACCTTACCTCGCTCACCCTTGTAACATCACCGCCATGGCGTCCTCTCACCATGTTGAGTTGCATCGCATGCCACACGAAGTCAACATACGGCACCGCGGAGAAGACTGGGCGGGCATAACGAACCAGAAGGAGCGAAAGAAACTGCAGAATAGGCTGAATAAACGAGTTTGTGAGTGAAGATGGCGCGGTTTGCCCGAATTGGTTGGAACCAGTCAATGCTCAACGGAAATCAGCACGGCAGAGAAAAAGAAGAAATGCCGGCCATGATGCCTCCCCTGATGCCGCTTCCTCCAATGCCGCTTCCACTCCGAGTCTTCCACAATCCCCTGCGACAACCTCTCCCCTAGACAACCTCATGACGACATTTAGTCATTGCTCAGAGGAGAACGTCGCGCGGAAGCGAGCTATTCTCAAACGATTCGCCGAGCAAGCGTTGACGAGTTATATGACGGCCGACCCCTGCGCCGACCACCACCTGAAACTTATACAACTCAACACCATCAACGGCTTCACAAGAAACGCCGCCGCGCTGGGCTTCAACTTTGACTGGCTCATTTGCGAGTCCATCTCTCCCTTTAGCCGGGACGGGCAGGGGCTTAAGCCGGGTACAGCGCGCGCAGCCTCGGTGCCGAGCAGCCTTATGCCCACTAGCATGCAATTGAGAACGAGGCACCACCCGTGGCTTGATCTGTTTCCGTTGCCCAAAATGCGGGACAACCTGTTGATAGCTGCAAGTATCTTGACGGCCGAGGACGAGCAGCGACTATTTGAAGATGTCATGGAGTCGGGCGGAGGGACGAACGAATGGGCTGGGCTCGTGGTCTGGGGAGAGCCATGGGATCCTCAAAGCTGGGAAATAAGCGTTCCTTTTCTACAAAAATGGGGATGGCTCTTGAGAGGTTGCCCAGAGATCATAAGGTCTACCAATCACTGGCGGATTCGGAGAGGTGAAGAGCCGATTGCGAGTGCTAGTTACGTCCAAGAGTAGCAGGAGCATAAATGCGATCCAACGTTTTGATCAGTCAGATTAGACCCGCGAACAATAGCAGCTTAGAGTTCTCCTTTCAATACTGCACTCCAATCCTCGCCTCGAAAGTATTCCTCCAAAGAGGTCGTCTTGATGCCCAGCTCCGCGGGAGTCTTGACGTTGGGGTTCCCACCAGCGTATCCGTACTCTGCGAAAAACTTGACATCGTCCACAATGCTCACCTCAAATCCCTCTGGGATGTGCTTTACGTATTCTTCCTCCGAGACGTCCCTCACTGTCGCCGTGACTCCCAATGTGCGACCCCAAAGCGCTGCGTAGTCTGGCTTGGTGATGATCTCACTGGCACCCAAGACGTCGATGCCGGCTGGGTGGCGAAGAACCAGCGCCTCGACAAACGCGCCCGTGTCCCGGGTAGCTACCACCTCAGGGTTAGCTTCATGCGAGCCTGGGACTTTGAGGCGCACGTATTCGAATGTGCCGTCTGGTTGCTTGTGTGGCCTGAAGGCGGAGATGTCCCTCCAGGTCTCTTGGAAGATGCCCATGGTGACGGTGCTCAGCCGGGCGCGCAGCTCGGGGAGTTCTTCCCGGATGTAACTCTCCACGCCGGCTTTGGAATCGAACTCGTAAGCATGCTTGTATTTGCCGCCACTGATTTTCTGCACGGCGGCCAATGTGGAGAAGACAAACTTCTCCAGAGTAGAGAGGACGGTTGGGTCAGAAGCTGCCGTGGCCACATTGATACCAAGCGACTTTTCCACGTCTCCGGCGTACTCCTCAATCGACCTCCCTGCGGCCTTTGCCTTTTCCTGCAGGCCCTTGTCCTCACTGACTCTGGAGTAGCTGGCGGCCCAATCGGTAACGGCAAAGATGGCGTGCGCGCCTTTGAAGGCCGCCTTGAGTGACTCTACATCATGGTGATCGCCTTTGACGATCTCAACCCCTCTGGCCGCCCACTCCTTCGCTTTGATCGAACCGGGGTTGCGTGTAAGCCCGCGTACTCGCCATTCGGCGTGAGTAAGAAATCGGTCAGCAACGGAGCCACCCTAGACCACATGTTAATTGTCTGACTTGGGCATGGTATGTTGGAGGATTTTCGAAATACCTGCGTTCCAGTAATCCCAAGGATGGTGATGAGTTTTTTCGTCATCATTGCGTTTGATCGGTCCTGGAATCAACTTGATTAGATCAACTGGAATTTAGAAAGACGGTGTTCTTTATTTATTCTCTAGACTCTGTGTCAAGGAATAGGCGAATTGTAATCGCCCCGATGTACATTTCTTCTCGGGACTTGTCGAAAGATCTACACAGCATGTGCGCAACGGAATCGTGTCATCAAAGCCGATCCAGTGGCTGACCTGGCTTTGTAGGTGCGTGCATGTACGGCACAGGCACAATACTGTAATCTCCGACGTGCGTGAATACGATGATGCACTTGGCTGACACTGTAAGCGATTCATGTTATCGACACAGTGCTGTCTTGGACGTGATGACGTTTGAATTGCGTGATGGCGCTTAAGATGCATCTGGCTGACACCGTAGGAGATGTAGTGATCGGGCACTGTGTCTTCGTTCACCGAGTACAACCGGCTGCAGGGAGACAGAACTCCACCAATATCGGTCAAGTCAGCCAGCAAAGTGGAACGCTCCACAATACAAAGCTGGTAATGTGCATGATGTACCTTGACGATATCCCCTGGCAGTGCAGAGCACTAGAAGACGGAACATTAATCCGGCCCGGGCCGCTCCGAAGAGTGATGGGCCCCCATGTTGCAGGTTCACGTTCCGAACCCACTCATTCCTCGTTTTTCGTTGCACGACAGAGCCTCGGGGTGAGACAAAAGATCTTGCAAGATTCCTCATCAAGCACGTGCTGTTCACTGCTTGGTGCCAATGCCGATATCGGCAACAGGTATGCCGCTTGCAGAACATGCCTGATGCAGACCTTTGGAGGGTCTTGCGGAAGAGCTATTTTATTTGATGACGAGAATGAACATGTCGGTATCCGCCTACAACATCTAAGGATGGGAGTTGGTGATGGGAGCTCTTGTTTTACCTAACTAATAAAGGTCTAAGGGTTGGTCTTGCGAAGTAAATACATGACTTTTGGAAAATGACATCTATCCCTAGAAGAGCCGTTGAAGCCCATCAAGATGATAGGTGTCTTGAAAGAGCCATTTAGGCTGTTTATGGCAGATATAACGGTTGATAAGCCTTCTTGGGGTTCCTAGGCTTCAAGCAAAGTTGGTAGCTTTGGCACAACCTAGCAGCCGACATGATCTGGCCAAGGGGCCTAATGTGACACCGCCGGTTGGGGTTGTTGTTGCCTACTTCGCGGGAGTCCAAGCATCCGCGTCTGCCCATCGGTCCAAGACCAAACCAGCACTCCCAGGGTTGCGGTAGCCAGCTTCCAGCTGCTTCTCGTAGCTCACACGACGGAGTCTTTCCGACTCCTTAGGAGTCAGCCAGAGATACGTCTCCACACCGACCACGTGGAGAAAAAGACAGATCCATAGCTGTTTTTCTCTCAAGTCAGACATGAAAGTCTTCGTGGGTAATAAAGAGTCAAGGGCTTACCATTGTTCCAAAAGCGATAACGTAACTTGAGCCTAGTTGCTCCAACTTTTCCGCATTCTCCGCTGCACTGACAGCAACGCGCTTCCAACGATCCAGGCTTCCATCCGGCAGAAAGCAGTCTGGATAATCGGCCTTGGGAAACTCCATGTCGTAATTGGTGTAAAGGAAACTGATCTCGTCACACATCCAGACAGACCAGTAGTTTCCGATGCGCGTAATGATCGGAGTCGCAGCGAGGTTGAGAAGACGGGCCGTAATGGTGACCCCCATGTAAAACATGGTCCTTAGCATCCAAGCCCGGTGCTGGTCGATCTGCTTTCGGCGGATGTTCCACCAAGCCATAAAGATTCCAATGGTCGTGATAATACCCATGAGCATCTCGACGGCGTGACTAGTGGCCCGATGCCCACCCTGGTTGTGTCGAATGATAACAAATGCCGCCGCGTTACTGACCAGGCAGAGCAGCATGACGATGTAGCCATTGATGCGATGGAACATGAGGAACTTGTGGCGGATGATTGGTGTAAACTGAAACACCATGAGGATGCCTGCAGGCAATATGCATGCGAGATGGATGAGCATGCCGTAGCGGTAATGCCCTTCGTGGAAGTAGTACCAGTAGCCCGGTACTAAGGCAAAGTGCTCCTTGAAGTGGCCGTCGTAGTCCAAGTCTTCGAGACGGGAAAGAGAAAACCCCAACATGCCGCCGGCGAAGATCACCCCTTGAGAACAGCGTAAGCAATTGAAGTAGAAAATGCACACCGGATGATACTTGCATAAAGGAAAGTTGTATCCGCGAGTGAATCCGAAAAACTTGTACACCTTGGCATACCTAGCCGCGTGGCCACCGAGGCTCTCGTTGCTTTCGGACGCTGGGCTTGCCAAACTGACATCGTGGCTCTCGTCTGCTTTCGACATGGCGAAGGAATGGAGGAATCGTGTCTGAGATACAAGACTTGATCCTCAGCAACAACCCAGAAGAGATCTGACGAGATATTCAAGCCGTTGTGGAAAGAGCAATACTACAAGCGCTATGGGCTTTCACGAGCGGCGCTAACATTGATATATATCTACAACGTTGCCAATCACGTGCGAGCCTTTTGAAATCTGGGATCAGAGTACGTGGATAATCGATTCCTTCACATACATGGTGGCGCCGAGCCATGTCATACGATGAGAGTCGGGATGCACCGTTCAAAAGAAACGAAAAGCCGCTATCCAGGCCCTTTCCCCGGCATCCTAGCAGGGTCCAGACGTTCGGGGTAGAATATCATTGCCGACACAAGCACTAGGCGTCCTCACCTGCATATCTATTACTCCGGCTGACACCGGCGCCAGCGGACACGATAGATCACTGCTACTATCATGTAAGCCGTGCCAAGACCCCGAAAGTGTCCGTTTGACGAATCAAACCTTTCGGATTGGAGCACGTCGAATGCAGCATGAAGACCTTTCCACATCAAACTATGGGGAATCAGTCGCATGTCAGGTACGGATCGAATCATGCTCATCGTCAAGAAAACTGCAAAACAACGGGATGAATCTCTTCTATAGCTGTTAATACCTCAGATCAACTGGTTATTTCTAATCTATAGCAATTTCATTGTTAAATATGTTTCGTTATTGGCGCTATGAACGAACAGAAACATCCCCAACCAGCAAACTCATGCTGCATGTTTCAGGGAATTGAGAGTGGTTGCTTCAGGATGGATCATATTGCCATTCATGCCTTGGTGTTCCCAAGTTCGGCAAGACACACGTTGTGACACGAGCTACGTTGGATTCGCACACATAAATGCATATAGAAGGAACATAATCCCTTTCCGTACATTGACCCCAATTGCATCATTTCGACCTTCAAAACCTCCTTCACGTACAGTAAACAGCAGCCTGACTTCCCAGAAAAGTTAAATATTACCAGAGGTCTTCGCTAAAACTTACCAACTGGGTCGACGTATATCTACATTCGTTTGTGCACTTCTCGGCACGCCCGTCATTGTAGAAAGCAAAGCCCGGGTAATGCCACAAGCGGCAGAGAGAATTCTCGGATTAACTATGTATGAATAAACGAAACTAAAGATCTGGCCGACAATTTAATGTCATGCGTGACAAGGACAAGCTGCACGAACGTAATGGTCCAAGACATTTCTCGAACATTAGGGAGGAACGAAGAGCATGAAGAAAGAAAAAGAAAACAAAAGAAAATAAATCCCTGCTGCACCTTCCACTTAACAATTTTGCTTCATCCAATTCCTATACACTGTCTCCAATATAGTCAGTCGATATCTTGTCTCAAACTAAGTGCCCACTTTGCGGAAAACTGCATTCTGATTAGTACACTATGAACGAATGTGATAGAAGGTATACATACTCCAAGGAACGGCGAGAGAAGGGCTGTGATGCCACTAGCAACAATGGTCATGATGTAAATATTGCTCATAGCGTCGACAATGGCCTTCGCAAGCTGGGTCTGAACCTCTTCAGAGAAGCTCTGCCACTCGGGACTACTCGCGCCGGCGAGAATCACGCGTGGGTCACCAGTAAAGCCCGATGGCAGGATTGAGGAGATGTACTTGGCACCCAGATTCTGGAAGATGCCGCCGCTGAGAGAGGGGAAGAACGTGATACCAATGCACTGGACAACACTGATGACACCAATGGCGTTGAAAATGTCCTTGGGTTCGACAATGTCCGAGACGCACCCAAAGGCAGTAATCATGAAGCAACCTCCACCAATGCCTAGCAATACGCTGTATCCGTAGATTGCCGAGATGCTCGTGTCGATGGAAACCGTGTACATGAGGGCACCTCCAACGACTGCCAGAAGTGCGCCAACAAAGAACCACGGCATGTAGTAGCCCCATCTCGACATGAAAATGCCGTTGAGAATGGCAACGGTGGAAATCATGAAGACAAAGGGCAGAAGTTTAATGGCGGCCTCCACGGGTGACTCGCCCCTGGCAAACTGGAAGTAAAGCGGGATGTAGTAGATGGGAATGTATACGGCTGAAGCAGCGGCAAATGTGGCGAACTGCAAAATTCCCAACTTGAAGTTTCTGAGCATGTGGCTGGGGTACAGGCGATTTTCCTTGTCGACAAAGGGGTAGAATTTGTGCGTCAGGACGAAGCCGATGCCGAGAACGCCCACGAAGACCCAAAGAATGATCATACTGTAGGACTCCCATTCGAATAGGGTCCCGCCATAAGTAATGGCCATGAAGAAGGAAACGCACCAGCCGGTCCAGACAGTCAATCCGAGCCAGTCGATCTTGCTCATTCTCTCTTTGGTAGATTGACCCTTGGAGAAATCCATCGAAGGCAGGATGAAGACCAGGATGGGCGCGGCGATTGCGAAGATTAAAAGGTTGATGTAGAACCCCCATCGCCAACCGACGCTACTTTCTGCGAATCCTCCGCCGACCTGCAGGTATGAAGTCAGTCATCCGCATGTTATACAAGCAACCGCGCGAAGTAAACTTACTATTGGGCCTAGGACGGTTCCAATTCCCCATGTGGGAGAGATCAGAGCAATGTAGAGAGGGCGCTCCTTGGGAGTAGTGACGACGCTGAAAAACGTCAACGAGCCGACGTAGATGCCACAACCACCAATTCCAGCAATCATGCGCCCGACGATAAGAGCATTCATTGTGGGAGCAGCACCTGAAATGGCACTGCCGACCTCGAAGCAAACAACATAGCCAAAATAGAGCCATTTGATGTCGAACAGTCCGTACATCTTGGACTGAATAAGCACCAGCGCGGTCGAGGGCAGGGCGTAGGCGGTGGCGAGCCATGGGAACTTTTGAAAGTCTCCAAGAGACGCGATGATGTTTGGCTGGATATCTGCTACCACTGTAGTGTCGAGGGCATACAGGAAGACGCAAGAAAGAATGGCGCCGACGGTCAAAACCCACTTTACGCCATGAATCTCGCGCTTGATTTCGGGTCCTTCATCTTTTGTCGCGTCTGTTGACTTTTCGCCACTGATGGCTGGACTCTCGGCTCGCGTTGGGGTCTCGGTTTCGCTCGTGGGGAGACTGTCGGTAAGACCGGTCTTCTTTTCTTCCTCGCTCATTTTAGCGACTGGTGGACGAGAGAAGCCACGATGAGGTTTATGAGCCAGAACAGAAGGCAAGAGTAGATGTCTCCAACAATTGCGTGTAAATCCTAGCCTTTCAGCCTGTTCTGTCACCTGGGGGAGGGAGAGCCGAGGCAACAGTTTACCACGACGCAAGATAGGGAGGGAGAAATTGCAGTATGAAGAATGAATGTTCAAATGGATCTTTAATGATGGGATTCAAGACAGTCAACCCGCTTCCTGAATCTTCTGCCTGGCTTTAGCAAACATGACACTGTGCGTGCTTGCAGTGCTTATAGTACATAAGGTAGTCTACTGTGAGCCAAGCCAAGGGTAATTGCGTGCCAAGCCATGCAAGTGGCTGACCATGAATAGGCTTGAGAGTCAGCCACTACCTGGAGAATGATCGGCAGACATGCTTGTCTCTGAACTTCTGTCTCATTTACGGGTGGGTACGAATATTTCTGTGCATCAAAACTCTGGAATGCGAGCAGCCGAGAGGGCTTCCGGTGATGGGGAACCAGGGATATTCGCTTGTTTCAAGCTTGAGCTCGTACGACCGGTGCCTGATGGGCTTGGTCAGCATGAACAAGGATCACGGACATCGGGCAGTTGGTAGGACCCTTACGAGGAAACGTGAGCCGCTAATTGCCATTCTTCACACTCCATCCCCGAACCATGTCCGCCCTTTTGGTGCAATCCATGGGCTTTGTAGGTTGAGCAAATGCCATGGGAAGAGTTGGTGCATGGCACGAGCTCTAACACTCCTACATCTCGGCACGCTAATGCATACGGCTGACCATCCCTGTCATTCTACCAGCGGACGCGACCGATCACTAATATCATCAATCGGCTTTGCTTTCTAAGCCGTGCCAACACCCCGAAAGTGCCCGTGCTAACATCCCCTATATCTTGGCACGCTAATGCACTCGGCTGACCATTCCTATTCGTACCGTGGGGGCCCATTGGCGCCCTTCACATCGGGATCTTGGCAATGTCTGGAAGATCCGAGGCCCGAAAGAACCCTCCATAATCGGCGCGGGAGAGCTTTGTCCTCAACCGTTCTTGTCTCCGTCTCCGGGAAGGATCAAGATCTGATACTCCGAAAATGTGGTGCAGTTCCGATATTTGATGCGCCTCAGGCTAGTATAAGTCTGTATATGTCAAATCAACAACCTTGTGGAATCGATTAAGCATCTATCAATCAAAGAAATAATTCTTAGTACATTGCTCTTTGACCAATATCCAATAGTGTTGCGCAATTCATTGTACAAACTAACACGATGGCCAATCCTCTCTCAGCAGTCTCCTTGCTCACCGTCAAGGACTGGGTTATTGTCGGTGAGTGAAACAAAGGGCCGTTATTAAAGAGTTCCACTACTGACAAATCTGTTAATTAGTAACTGGTGGAGGTACTGGAATTGGTCTGAGTACGAATTCGTCATCTAAATTACCCCTGCGCCGTACCGGAACAGTTGGCCCACTAACCTATTTGCAAAGTGTACGCCCAGGCCTTGGCCGCCAATGGAGCCAAGGTTTACATTACCGGCCGACGTCAAGAAGTACTGGAAAGGAGTGCCCGCATCCACGGATCTGCAGACAAGATTGGCTCTTCAGGGGGCAAAATCGTTCCCCTCGTCTTGGATGTAACGAACAAGGACAGCATCAAGAGTGGTGTTGACCACATCACCAAAACCGACGGCTACGTCAACGTGTAAGCATCCCAATCTGGCCAAATAGGGATACGCAGCGAGGTGGCGTCACTACCCACGGGAAGGATATGTTTAGAAACAGGCTGATGATATGAACAGACTTGTAAACAATGCCGGCGTATGGACGACAAAGCCAGACGCGGGGCCGGAAGACGGACCCGAGAAGTTCGGCAGCTCCATGTTCGACCAGTCTATCGATCTTTGGCAGCAAGGTACTTGATCTCCAGGCCTTTTGCACTTCGTGATTCGCCCAACACTGACTATCTTCCAAAAGCCTTCCTCGTCAATGCTACTTCTATCTACTTCGTAACAGCAGCGTTCCTGCCACTGCTGGCCAAGTCCGTCTCTAGCCCCACTGGCAAGTTGGGTAGCGTGATCAACACCACCTCCAATAGTGGTCAGCTTAGGATGTAAGTTTCCCGCGAATTTGTTTTCAAGGGACGAAGAGATACTGACAACTTGAAGGTCTGAGGGCTCGCAGCTGGCCTACAATGTAAGTCGACACCGTTGAATACTCCTCGGTCTCCTACCTCAATGCTGAAACGATCATTAGGTTAGCAAGGCTGCGTCAGTGCACATGACCCGTCAACTGGCCTTCGATTTCAGCCACCAGAACATCAAGATTCGTGTCAACGGCATTGCACCAGGTACGTAGAGATGTCCCGCTCTATATCGTCTTCATTCCTTTAAGCCCACGAAAAATACAGAATAGCTGACGATGCAATTCAAGGATGGTATCCCTCTGAGATGACCACCGGTGGCTCGAATGATAACAACGAGAGCACGGCACAGGAAGACGCCGCATTCCAACAAGAGATGCTCGGCATGGGTGCCCGAGTCCCGCCTGGGCGTATGGGCAAGCCAAAGGATCTTGCAAGCGTAAGTTCAGATATAAATGTCTGTATATAAAGGCTTTACTAATCTGATAACTGGTAGGGCCTCCTTATGCTTGCTACAAACGAGTATATCTGGGGCATGAATCTTGTTATTGACGGTGGTATCTTACAGAGTGTAGCTGGAAATATTTAATTTCATACTAGTAGCTCGTATCAACGGTTTCAAAAAAGTACATATTATCAAGCTATTGAATAACTGGTTACCGCCGCTATAATTTACGCAATGTCACGTCGGTGAGGCTGTACTGGCTGATGTAGCGGTTGTAAGTTAGATCGTCGTGCGGTTACCTCGGCTGACGTAAAATACGTCACATGCATGCACCCCGCCCGAAAATGTAACTCCCACAGCCTGATTTTCATCCTCACCAATCTTTAGGCTGAATCCTGGGCTGAATTGAAAGCTGCCAAGAGTGGGCGTACTGTGGCTGCAGCGTGTGGGTTTAAATGACGTTGATAATTGGGCTGAGTATAAATAACAGCGTTATCATCCCCACCTCCAAAGCCCCAGGTCGTCACACGACGACAGCCGCGTCATAATTCACTCAATTGTTATCTGGGCAAGTCAGCTCACTCGAAAATGCCGCAGAGTCTCTTCAATTGGGCTGTAGGCCGTAAGGTTGAAAGGCCTTCTTCCCTGATGTTCGAGAGTGGGTTCTCCTCCAAGATTGACTACCGATGTTGGGGGAACAACGATGCGCAAAAGTTCGACTCTCGACATATGGATCCCTTGTCAATCACTGTGGGTATTATTGGGATCCTCGGTGCGGCTGTAAGTGCCGCTGAGACGTTACACAAGATTAGCGAGGCTCGAAATGCGCCGTCAGAGGTAATTGCGTTAGGAAACGAGGTTCGGAAGCTATACACCTTAATCCTTGACACGGCGATCTAACAAGAAAACAGATAACCGACCTCCGGCTTGTCTTCAATATTTTAACTGACGCTATTGAGTCTAAACTTTTAGACCATGCCGACCCGGAGCTTGCTCGTGGACTCCTAAGCCTGCTACAGCGGTCAAATGATCTCCTCAAACAAGTCCAACAAGTCCAGCTCGAAGTGCAGCGGCCCGGGAAGGCTAATAAAAAGGGAGTTCCGCAGATTTCGACGGTTACATGGATGAGGAAGAAATCGAAAGTCCTCGAGTTATGCGGAAACCTCAAACAGACGAGGAATAATATCCAAGCCGCGGTATCGGCCTTGACCTGTCGACAAATGTGCGTTTGAGTGCGGTCACCTAGAACGAAATTTGCCTAAAACTAACTTGTTATTAGGTCATTGTTATCTGCAACATGCATTACCCTGCAGACTTCTGTGACGCAGCTGGAGACTGCTATTGTAACGCAAATTGATGGGCTACGTCAAGACCTCAAGCTAAGCCACCGATTCCCGGCGAGGATTGAAGACGACTTTCTCAAGCAAGGTGATCCCAAGCCGAGACAAGACAGCACAGATGATTTCAGCAGTGCCTCTACGGTGGTCAGCTTCACCGGTATTCAGCACGGAAACGGGTTGCATAGGTGCAAGGACGAGTGCCCTTGTCAATGCCACGTTCGATCAAACATGAAGACACCATCATGGCTCAAAGCCGTAGTCGGTTCGCTGTTCATAAGTTACACGGGATCGCCGCTCTGGGCTCGTCCGAGTTGCAACTACCGACCTTGCAAGGACACCACGGGACAAGCTGCATCTTACACATACCATTTTCCACGGTGGATGGTAACGAGATCTGTTTGCTTGTCCTTGGTTCAGCACAACCTGGGCGGCTTGGGTGGTTCTTGGGCATTGAGTATTCCAAAGGTGTTGGATGGCGGCGACCCGGTGTGGCGGTTTGTTAACTACGGCACTGTCCCTCAACTCGCAGACATCCTGGGCCGCAAGGTCGTTGCGCCGTGCGATATGAACCAAGACAGAAAGAGTCTACTTCATGTATTTATTAACCCCCATGGACCCCAACTTTCGGTTGATCAGAACTAATACCCACCTCACCAGTTCGCCGTGGAGTACCGAAGACTGGATATGTGCCAATACCTCCTCCAAGGTGGCGCCGATAAGCACTTCCAGGACGACTCAGGCTGGTCAGTGACAAGATGAACCCTTAAGTCTGCTTAGCACTCATCGTCGTTAGCACTCCTGCCATGATGGCAATGGAGGTGGCCATTCCATCCTCTACTCCCGCCGCCCAGCGTGAGCAGCTCGAAAGGCTTCGTCGTCTCTTCAACGATGATAGCTCAGTTGAAACCATGGGTTCATCTCCCCTCCACCTGCGCATCATTGGCCATGAGAATGAAGGCAAATTTCTCGCGTCTCAAATCGACCTGTTCCGTTTCATGGATGTTCAAGATGCACTTGGCCGCACACCTCTCATCTGGGCCGCTGCTTTAAACCGACCTCGCACCGTAGAATTACTCCTCGAGCATATGGCAGATGTATCACGAGTGGACAAACACAACAAGACAGCGTTGCACTGGGCAATGGTATCTCAGGCCACAGAAGTTGCCGAACTCTTGCTGAACGCGAGCGCTTCGCTGGAAGCTAGGGACTGTTTCGGCCGCACGCCGCTCCACGAGGTAGCTAAGGTCAGTGGTAGCGCTGAGCTCATCAATCTGCTGATAAAACACGGTGCCTTGGTTGATGCCCGAGACGACATACATGAGCGAACCCCATTGCATCTGGCAGCAAACCATGGCAGAGCGGATAATGTGTTGGCTTTGTTGGCAAATGGGGCAGACATCGATGCACTGACCCTCCCAAGTTATAGGACCCCTTTGCTGTCTGCCATTGCGTATAATAGGTTAGCCAGTGTCGATGTGCTCCTGGAGCAGGGGGCTAATGCTGCGATTGTGGATGTTGAGAAGAAGAGTGTTCTTCATCTAGCGGCTCTGTACGGTTCCACGGGTATCATCAAGACTTTGGCACGGACAATGAGCGGTATGGCTAAAACTGGCCAGAATGTCCCAGACCCCGACCAGCTGGACTGCAAAAGGCATACTGCTGAGGAATACTTTTCGGATGATAGAAAATTGTTCTACCATGGGGAGGAGATGGACATGGGGGAGGAGAAGGCAGTGTTTGAGGAGCTTTTACAAACAGCAAGAGCAATTTAGTCTTTTCTTGAGGACTAAAATAAAATAAACAATTGAAACTGGATTGAAGAGAAGACGGGAAAGAAGACACAGAGCAAAGGAGAGAAGGCTGCTTTAGACGATCAGTACCGGGTCCTTGTGTAGATATCGGGAATGCTTGATCTCGCAGCCTCGTGAACATGAGCATGTTTATCTTATCATGTCCACATGGTTGGTGATATTAGTGCCGGGCCATCTGGGGCGCCGGCTTAGTGGACCTTTGTATTAGAGGAAGGATGGATTGGTTGAGACAGCTTGGTGACGATGGATGATCTTGTCTTTTGGTCTAGAAAGGAAGAAAGCTAGCTATTTATACCTAGGGATCTGACTGATCCAGATGCCCTTGATCCGATGACGCCGTCAATAGCCGACTATCTAGGTTGTTGAGGTCAAGCTAGGTTGTTGAGGACAATCTAGGTTTGAAGTCTCTATCTAGGGTCAAAAGAAACCACGGTACGGATCCAATCCTAATCTAGGTTCGAAGGAAACCACGGTACGGATCCGGTCCTATGCAAAGCTGACTTTTCCTATCAGGCTGTCTGACACTTTGTCAACTTTGCTGATCCTTCCCTTTTCATTCTACTAACCTTGCCCCTCGTGGCCATAGGGTATGCGGAAAAGGTCTTGGGAAACGAAACCTCTTGTTTCCTCAGCGATTACAGTTGAGTAAAAGTCTTGCAAATCGGCGCTTGTCAACCAGGCTATGTGTCAAATTTTTCTATGTTGACATCCTTCTCGGCATGCCGACCGTACAGCGTCTTCACCGCAAAACGTAATTTCCCTGGTAATAGTGAAGGACCAGAAATATCTATTTCGAGACTAGAAACGCCACTATGTACTAATTCGCCATGTTGCCAGCCTCTTAATAAGTATCTTACTCCCAGCCGATTGTTACATTCCGAATCAGATTTGACACTTAGTCCGCAAAAACAATGCAATATTAAAACAGAAAAAAATACAGACAGAACAGAAATTGAAAAGCAATACGCAATGATGTGCTGACGTCTCATAAATTCCCGCGACCCCTTCTGCCAACATAATCATTACGCTAGCTGAAAGGTTTCCATACCCCGCCGACCTTGGGCTCTGTGTGTTGTCTCAGGGGTTCACTCTGCGCTGCTTGGTTGATATGCATTGCAGCCGCCCCAGGGAAAGGGTTTGCGGAGACTGGCGTTTTCTGATTGGGTGCATTGATGTAAAACCATGCAGCTATCACAAGAGCTCAAGTCAGTGTGCTGTCCCCCGCCAATGATATATGGGCTCGAGGATAAAACTTACCGACGCCAGTTGCTGCGAAGGCAGCTAGAGGAAACACTTTGGCCACTCTGGCATATCTTGAAATCACTGGTGGCTCTGGTGGTGGGAAGTCGAATCGTGGCAGGGCTGTACCGAAGGAATTGGTTGTCATGATGAAGGATGGTCGCTCGAGAAAAATAATCAATGCTCGGGAATAAATAAAATGGTTGACTGAATTGACGAATGGGCTCTGGATGGATGTCTTGACTGATGAGATGGAATTGCAATTGAGCTCGACTTGAATTGCCATCTATATATACCATCTAGATTTCAGCAATCTAATTATCGTCCGTCTATTCCGTCAGCGCTGGTCAGGTCATGTCCAAGGTAAGTGATTGGTGGGAGCGCACTCGTACGGTTTTTTTGCTGGTCTCAGCGTGGCCTGACAAAACTGCTGATGGCGGTTGCTCACCCAACGCCCGTCACCATAAAAGGTCTGGCCACTTCCTCACCGAGTGATGTCATACTATGCTGAGAAATAAGTACATCTTCGGGATATGTCGGGGCCCCCCGATATTGATGAGGCGAATCGACATTAATGAGATGGTGGGATAGGGTTTAGATGCGCGTGGGGTGGGTACGTACACGAGTATCAATTAATCAAGGACATCAATGCTCAAGTTATCGTCTCATCTTAATGAAACAGAGGGTGCTAAAAATCATCAGATGTCAGCACAGACAGCCTTTATTTGTATAACACGCTTTGTTATGCTTCTCCGTCTTCCGGAAAGTCCCATTTATCCATTCTCACAAAACCTAAAATCCACCCGAAAGGTGTGTTAGGAATGACTGTGGCGGCGATGTGTCTTCAAAAGGAGGGACGGCAGAGACTGGGAGTGAAGAATTAAGCAAACTAGATAGACTAGACAGCTACTAACCCCCTCAATGCTATTTGATCAAATGAATTATTACAAGATGCTGCAAGTTGACGGGAAAAATACACATTACTCAATAAGATAAATCGGGGCCATGGGGAACTAAAACCATTTCGGAAGATGCATCAGTGCGTATCTGCCACTTTTCAGCAGTTTCCACCGGAGTGCAAGCTGCCACGTGTGTTTGCGGATCGTCTTCATCGCGACCTTATGTGTATAGTGTAGTATAGGGTATTGCCAATACCGCGCCCAAAAGGGCTAGCGCCGAGATCCAAAGAAGACCACCGTCGGGGTTTCAATCGACATGCTGGCTCAAATTGAACACACGGTATAAGACCCTGCCTGCCGGTTCGAGCTCTTTGTAGAGGTTTGATGTGCAGAAGATTAATAGAATTTGGACAAGGTGAAGCCCGCAGGATTTCGGCCCGAGTATGAATGTGTCTCGTTTCTTTCCCATTTATTACTAAAATACTGCAGCGAGGTTATTCGGTCTGTCGAGGGAGGCTCAAGCTGCCTGACTAGCCAGTCTGAGAAGCCCAGTCTTGCTAGCTTACAGATCAGTTTTTCCGCAATAGTACTTAAATAACAACAATCCCGACAATAGCTACTTAGCGCGGCATTGGAGAGTGCCGAAGTCTTGATGCAGTACCCCCAGGACCTATAATCACCAGCACTCGACGTTTGCTGACCAGATATGAGTCGGATGCAATGATAGCAGGTGAGGACGATTCGGATTCAGCTCATTTTGAGAAACCAAATGTGAAATATTGACAAGATTTGATGTCCATTTGCATTTCCCCTATCTTAGTCAGGCATCAATGGGTCTTTCCATCTCTGGTTCCTTCAATGCCATCCAGATCACTGTAAAGTCTCCACTGATAATCCAAACTGGGGTCATTGAATCTTGCCTTAACATCCAATGATTCGATACTCTTGATATCATCCGATTCAAGCTCAAAGTCTGCCTCAATGTTTTCCTGGATTTGCCAGTCAATGGTGCTCTTGGGAATAACGGAACGGCCTTTATTGACACCCCAAGCTAGAACAATCTGGACCGCACTCTTTCCGTACTTGCGGGCGAGGTCCTGTAGCAGAGGCTGGTCAATGACCTTCATCATGTGAGAGATTTCTTTGCTCCAGCCGGTGTTTCGGTAAAAGTCATTCATGTTCCCCAGTGGGCTAAACTGCACCACATGAATGCCTTGTGATTTTAGCCACTCGTTGAAAGACTTCTGTTGCAGGTATGGATGGACTTCCATTTGATGAACTGCCGGCACCTATCGTTCAGATCTTATCAGCACTTGGAAACTGCGTCTCTTTAAACACATTGGCTTACTGTTGAAGATTCTCTTATCAGAGTCTCTAGTTCACCCTTACTGAAATTCGATACACCAATCGCTTTTGCCTTGCCTGACTTGACCAAATTTTCCATGGCCTTCCAAGTATCGACAAAATTGGTCTTTCCTAGTATCATCTTGCCATTGCTGTCCCTTGGAAAGCGATCTTCCCCTCTTTCAAAGGTGCAGGGGTAGTGCATCATCAGCAAATCGACATATGGCGTATCGAGGTCCGTGAGGGAGTCATCGAGTGCCCTCTCGACATCATCTGGATGAAAGTTATTGCACCACAATTTGGTGCCGACGAAAATCTCCTCTCGGGCAACACCGCTCTTCTTGATGCCTCGTCCAACCTCCTTCTCGACGTTGTAAACCCTTGCGGTGTCGATCAGACGTAGGCCAGCCTTGAGAGCTCTGGAGACGGCATCTTCTTGGGCCTCGGGGTCCTGGAAAGTGCCAAAGCCAATAGCTGGGATAGTCGCACCCGTGTTCAGCTTGAAAGTTGTTGTCTGGCGTGTGGTGAGTCCTCTCCGTTGTCGGTGCTGAAGGATGGTAGCGGAAGCAACGCTCCTCTGAGAGAGTCGTGCTGACACGGCACCAGCCGAGAGCTGAAGCCTGACAGTGTTCATATTTTTCCCTGGCACAGACGAACGAGGTTCAAAATTGAAAGAATGTTGACGCAAACGGACGATTCAATGATGCACCTCAATGCCGTCTTTAAGAATGGGCAGAACTCAGCTTGACCTTGCCCTGCACACTGTCGACACGTGAAACGCTATCAAGACTAGCGGCGGGGATCAACAAAAGGGAGAGGGGAAGGCCAAGACAGGGATTCTCGTCTCGAGGGCCAAGTCGAGTTTGGTCACCAGGTGAGCGTGATCTTTCGGTTCGAGGGTGATCCAAAACCACGGATTTAAAAGAGAAGTTCACAACACATTCCGCTACTGTATGTGTTTTGAGATCTTGACCCTCGTGTCGCGGCACTTGGGAACCCTCGTCACGAAGCCCTGAAGCCACAAGACCCGCTTCGTCAAACACTCAACCCCAGTTCCATCGGTGAGTGATTGAGCCCGGCCGTGCCCTCTGATCACAAAAGCCCCAAGCCTAGCCACCCTCAACGGCAGCTAGGTAAATCCCCATGTAGCAATTCATCAAGAATCTAGACAGAGCATGACCCCGGAACCCGTCCATTAGTCTTGGACTGACTGGGCGGCTAGCGTAGCGCTGTGATGTCGTTCTAGCCTATCCAGGCGAAAATGGCGGGGACTTTCCATCATTACCCCTGATTCGTGTCGGAGCTGGAGTGGCTCTGAATTTACGTGCTGGTAAATGGGGGGTCCTACTCCGTTGACCCGAGTCAGCATTTGTTCCTAGGGGATGTCTTCACGTAAAATAGAAGAACAGTTAAGTCTGATAGTCACACTACCCTAATCCTCCAAAAAGTCCACTCATACAACAAGCCTTTGAGATAGTGAGATATAGGCGGGCGATTGCAAGGCTGTAGAGATAAATGGAAATGGGGGTATAGGGTACGTAAGTTGCTGTCGAAGCCAGCTGAGCTGGTCTAAGAGATAATACTGAATAGGCTGCTAAATTATGGAGGGCTGTCAGTCAGTGTATGCATATGCGACCGGACTCGAGGTGCTAGTAGTCACACGAGATCTACCGAGCGATGGACTCAGAGCATGAAAGGGTTTCCGCATATCCTCTAAGTATGCCGTCACTCTGATGCTGCATTTTAGGTCAGCTTCTCTTCCTGTCAGACGGAGGAGTCGGCCCGGCCGCGATGACTAAGGAAAGTGGGGCTCGGGCACAAGCCTTCAGGGCAGAACAACACAGACATCATCATGACGATCATCACGGTCAGCGCGATACGAGCAGTCAAACATAGCAGTCATAGCGCTGCTATTATAATCAATTCAAATAGCATATTTGGCCCCCTCATAGTCATCAATTTCCCTGTGTAATTCCCGCATCATGTGATTCGCGGGGACCACGCGCACGCACTGGAAATAGGCTATGTTAGTTCATCAAGAAATGGTATAACAGGGCTGAGCCTAGAAGCCTAGATCTGTTGCAGGGAGTTTCAAGCTCCATCAGCATGTGAAACCCATCAGCATGTAAAACCATCAGCATGTGAAAACGGCTACCTACATAGTCCTCGGGGGTGCCTCTCAAAGTGAGCTGAAAGGAGGTGGGTGCGCCACCCACTCATGGCAGTTCCTGATAGGCACGAGTGGAAGGTTCCGTCGTCGTTAATTGATTGATCACGGTTACAGTCGCTTGGTTCGATATAACGGTGGCTAACAAGGTTACATAGCGCTCACAAGACTGCTCGTGGTTACGAAGGGATGACGGAGTGGTAGGACCTGGGTCTCATTTTTAATCATTCGACCCTCCGGTCAGGATTTTCTCCCACTTTCGGTCATATATCCACACATTCAACAGCGAGATTCAAGTGTAAATTTACCTTGGCATTGCTAAAACATCAAAATGGCAACGACACAGGCCGAACCCAGGCCACTCATTCTCCTCGGAGATGGTAGTTGGTGTGGTCGCGAGGCAGACACACGATCCAACATCTATCGACTGGCCGATATGGTCGGGATCAAAATCAAGGATCCCACAGACACAGATGTGCACGTAATGAAGGACAAAGCGTGGTATATCCACGGTGTTGGGCTCGGAAGCACTTTCCTCGAGTACGTCATCATATCATTGACCATCATTTACTAATGTGAAGGTAGCTATGTCTTCAATGGAATAACGGCACAAGACATTGCCGCGCAATGCATAGAGGCATATAAATTCATCGTCAACAATTACACATATCCCGACCGCCAGATCTGGATGTTTGGGCTGTCCAGAGGAGCGTACATGGTCCGGTCAGTTGCCGGCATGATCAACAACTGCGGCATCGTCAAGCCTGTAATGAACCACGACGGCACAATCGACCATGCCAAAACTGAGCTACTCTGCCACCAAGTCTACCGAATCTACCGCTCCAACGATCCGTTAATTCCCCGCACGCGTCTCAGGCCCTGGAGTTCCGTCAAAAGGCCAGTTGGCCGTTGATTGGAGATGAGAAACCTGGGGATCCAGAATTGATACCTCCCGTGAAATTCATGGGCCTGTTCGACACGGTAGGCAGCCTAGGAATTCCAGACTTTGTCGGTGGCATAGGGTTGGACTGGCCTCAATTTCATGATCAAAACGTGTCAACTGTAGTCGAGCTGGTGTACCACGCCTTGTCCCTTCACGACAACCTCTACGCTTTCCCCCTTGTCTTGCCAAGCGGAATCCCCACTCCGGGAGGCCAGCCAACTTCGGAATTACTCAAAAGTGGTTTCCTGGCGTGCACTATGACCTGGGACGGCAGCGTTTTCGTTTCTTTCGCATGTTTGGAGGCGGGTGGTTAGAACGGCTATTGGCGAGGTCGCCCTGGGTCAGCAAGGTGATTCAACCCAACGAGGTGCTGTCAGATCTTGTTTTGACCTGGATACTCGAGGCTGTCATGGCAAATGATCCAAGTGGACAGGTTATTCCATTCCCGCAAGTAAGAGAGGAGGTTATAGCAGCAAAGGACAGAATTGCGTCTGGAAAAAAGATTGGCGATGGAGACGTTTACCAGAATATCCTCGCCTATGCTCCGTTCGGCAATCCGGTTGTGGAGATTTTAACCTCTCTTTACGGCACAAGATGGCAGACGAATGCAATTTACCAGCTCTTCTTTGCGCTGCGAGATCGACTTGTGGATCTTGACTCACAGGTGTATAACTTCACAACCGTCGATGAGTCCATTCCGAAATCAAAGGGCCTCACTATCTCCGAGCTAGCGGGGATTACTGAGTCAAGATATCCATCACAAGCATACGAGGGTTGGAGATTACGCCGCACACTGCTGGGTCCTGAGAAGACGACAGCCGACAAGCCTGCGATGCGTTCATTTCGAGATGCTTTGCTCTCGGAGTCCAGCTCATTGACGGATTGAAGCGATGTCTTCATTCAAGAGATGTTCTAGGGACTGGGGTGACACTGCAAGGAATACCGAAGATGCTTTGCGGTCTAGTCCACAGAGAAGACTTGTTCGCCCTTTTCCGAGCCACCGAGCGCACTATTCTCTTTCTACCAGCAGGTTCAACCAGACCAGATCCAGATGATGTTGAAAAGGAATTGTTTGATTCAGACAAGTTTGGGAGGTACGACGAGCGCCTAGCCGTTCTAACATACAAGGATAGTGGCAATAGCTCCGTATCTCTTTCAAGAAGTGGTCAGGTCCAGATAGAATCCGACCTGTGGCAGCTATGGATCTAGTTCCTAGGTTTTGTGCTAAAGAGTGTTTATTCTTACATCAGCAAAGTGAGCAAAACGAAACTATCCTTTCGTGACGGCTGTATTACGTGGACCCAGGGATATCTCTCAAAAAACGAAAAGCCCAAGTTTTACTTCGTCTCCGACCAGAATCAGAACGGCAACAAAAGATGTGATGAAATTGGAATGGAGTTGAGAGGGCACTCAAGCTGGATCGTCGTTCCGTTGAGCAATGGGAAAGCTTTGTGGCCACGATACCGCAGATGGTTGGAGCACTTTATCTCGGAACATCCCTTCTGAAGGATATTGAATTGACTCGGGTTGAGAGAGTGGTGTATCTGGATCAAGATGCAAAGTTCATCATCCTTGGGTGATGCATGAAGATAATTCGGGGCCCGACACTGAATGGGCATGGGGGATCCAACGTACGTATTGTGCTTGAATCGCCGAGAACTGGGGTATGGGCAAGGAGAAGCTAGCCTAGAAGTAACTGCTTGATTATCAACTGTGCCACTGATGGGTTAAACGAATCTCATCTTCTGATGTTTCTACTACTGTAAAAAGGGTTGCGTGTAATTTGATCAAATATAACCAAGCTGGCCCGCGCACGGAGTGAGGTCCTCCTCAAAATGCACCTTCTCGTCAAATGCTATAGTAGTGCTTTACGCCACGCGCGCATTCATGTATTCGCGTACCTCGCGTCCGATGGCTACTATTCCAATTTTGCGTATCAGGAATCACAAGCGGTTTTTTTAGGAGTTTCTTTTACTGCCGATAGAACCGATCTACATCAACGACGGTACAGCTAGCAACTTGTAGGACTCTGAACCGGTTCGCTCAATACCAAAGATAAACTAATACAAAGGGGACAGTAAAGCTAGAATCAGTGTGTCAACTTCAGCCGGTGCAAACTGGATGGGTAAGTGTAGGAAAAGGAGAAAGCAGCGTTTGACTCCGGCAAGGAAGAGGCCACTCTTAAGATATTGTCCAACAGTTGCGTCTTTCTCTCTGACCCCGTTTCTTGGGCAAAGTAACTTTTAATTTTCGAGAAAACACCGACGCCCGTTCTTGGTCCTTAGTCCTTTCTATTCTACGAGAGTAGAAATCGAGATATGGGGGGTTAAGGGCCAAATCGGCTTCAAGTAACATCCATGATGCCCACCTATACCCTCGCCAGTAAAGTATCGCACCGCATCTCCACATGATTATCCTCATCTTCACTATCTTCGCACCACGCCGTCCAGCGCGCTTGGCCGTCAATCGAATAGAAATGGGTCCATGTCCCTAATCTGGCCTCGCACTTGGTGTTTCGACCCTTCAAACGCAACATGAAACGACCACCAGGGACTGACTCGGATGGATTTTGATCAGCATCTTGACCGACAGTGATACCATTGAGATACACCTTTCTCAATGCAGGAAAGGCGCCATCTTGAAACAGAACACCCTCGAGCATTTCAACCAGTTCTTTGCTGCCAACACCAGTCTTGTCAAGTTGAAGGAACTCCGCACTGGTAGACGAATCGCTCTCGATGTATTCGGCACCGGGTCTCTGCTGCAACACCAATGTCTCTAGGCGTTTGCTGGAAGCAAGCAGTAAATGCCTCCAGTCCGTCAACGATGCTCTCTCGGCGCGAGAAGACCAGGAGTATTCAGTAATCCTCCTATAACAATCCATGCCACGAGGCTGGCACAAGTGCAAGTGTCGAAGTGCGGGCAAAGTGGTATCCTCGTCTGGGAATATGCCGCCTAATGGCCGCGGGATCACATATTCGTCGTCCAAACTGCCGTAGTCTGAGTTCCCGCCGTCGTCTTCCCCCAGTTTGTCCTCAGGTAACGGCGGAAACTCTGGATCGTGCATCCGGTGGTCCGAGATGGGTCTGTCCAGCAGCCCTAGTTCCAAGCGCTCCAGTGTCGTGGAGGATCGAAGTATCCATGTAGCAACAGCGCGTGGCACGTACCCAAAGAGCTTTGCAAAGCGGAGGTGAGGTAGACGAGGGCCTTGGAGCTGAAGCTCAAGGAAGCCATCCACAAATTTACCGTGTAGCTCGACTATCTCAAGGTTTGTGAAGTAAGGCAGGAGATTCCATACCTCAAGGCTATTGACAACGGTGCATAAGCTTCGGACTCGTCCAGTGATGGCAATCAGCCTCGACTCATCATGAGAGCGAACATCCTGCAAGGTAGAGAACAGTTCCTCTGCTCTTTCCCTTGCATCGTCGTCTCTTCTGAAGCGGTCTCCTGGGGGGTGGTATTGTCGTTGCGCCGCGGTTATGAAGGGCGGCGGGTCGCTCAACTCTGCCAACGACTCGTGGTGGCCTTCACCATGAAGCTCAAGTTGAGTCCATATCAGCGGCTCGACAATACTGTCGATGCGTTTGCAGCACCGGGCGATCTTGGTAAGATCGTGGGCTGTGAGATGGTGAATGATCTCGAGAATGACTTCATTCGGTACAGAGTCGAGAGACGCCATTAGGAAAGTGATCGTAAATGAGTAGCAAGAATGCTATGGCTTGTCTGTTGTTTCTTTTCTTTGCTAGATGCGCCGCGCTTATCTGTGTTAAATACTGAGAGGAATCTTTCAAGTTCCAGGTTTTGAAAATTCGTATCATCTCGTGCTGGGACACGTAGCAGCAGATGAATAAGCAGCCACTCAACTAGTCCTGCCATGCTGCCTGAGTGGCTGCCTGATTAATAAACCCGAAACCCGCCGCAATGTGCCATCGAGTGGCTGGACTTTTCGTGGTGTCAGCTCGAATCAGTTGCAAATCAGACATGAGCACATGACAAAAACAGCAGAATACGCAATGCGAATATCGACTTACACCTTTTTCTTTCTCGCCCATAATCCTGAGTAGTCGCTGCTTCAACCTGAGCCAGTGGTGAGCTCAGGATGTCAGGCGCATGCTTGCGCCTTAACACCAATGGTACAGTGCATGCCAGCTTCCTCAACGCTTTTCTCTCTTCTTTGCCCCCGCTGATCTATTCTATTCTTGTTAGCTGGGTGAAGTAAGCCTTATGCCTGGTGCTGTTGTTTCGAATCTCTCACATTAGAGTTCGTTGTTCTCACGTCGCAGTCCTGCAGAAAGAAGAATGCCCGTACTCTAGGGATGCTGTAGGTCGCCCTGGAAGAATTCAACGACCTCAGTTGCTGCATTTGTTAAACCTTTGATGATAACACACAAGCCCAGCTCACTTGAGTCACGCACGATGACTTGAACGAGGGCCAGTCCTCCCTAGATCCAGGGAACTTTTACGGGCGGTAGACTACCGAAAGGACCAACAGGCGTGGTCAGTGGGCTGCTTTTCTTGCCATGTATTGCGGGAACTTTGCAAAGGAGGGAAAAACCACAGGAACGGAGGCCCTTGTGCCAGTGAAGGCATATCAGTCGTGTGTTTGTGTGTGAAATTTTGCAGTGTGGTTCTGAGTGACGAGTTTTAATTCCAGCATGAATAGACTACAACACCTCACAGAGTCATCCCACATTGAGAGATGCGTCGAGCCACGCTTTGTACAGCCTATTGCACTACCTTTTAGATGCATTTTACGGGCTAAGGAAGAGTCAAAAGAGAACGTTAACTGCAGAGCGATGGTCTATGTTCTCTAGAAGGGTATATTTGCCCCCCTGCAGTTAGCATAAAGAACAGACTGATAGCATGGAGTCTTGGATTGTATAGTATGCCTATGATCTTTAGATATACTGATATGATAAAGTCTTGAGGCGGACGGTGTCGTTGTCGGCATCCATTGAGCCTTACCTCTTGGTTTATGAGAAGATAGGTCTTCTAGCTCTTGGCTCGCCATCTCTTAGGCATCAATTATTAAGACAGGCATCTCGATGGTATGGACTTAAGTGATAAGCTGGCTTTAAGGGAAAGCTAGAACGCATATGCAGCTCAAATATATGCTGGACTTTTTTGGTGAGATGCCCTACCATTTCTGGGCACGGTTGGATTCAACGGCATTTTTGATCCGAAATAGCGTAATGGGATGTGGTCGGTGGAGTCGCCAATCTCGAATCATGTGGTTAATTCGTCGTTTGACGTTAGGATAGTGGGGATATAGTGGAGGGGTTTCCTAGAACGAGACGCGACTGCTTGGGGAAGAACAACTAGACTAGGCGTGCGATCGAGGAGCGCCCCTGATGTTCGCAAATAGCTTCATTCAGACCCCGTCCTCCCCAGTTTCACGAGGAATGTTTGTTAACATCAAGCATAGCAGGCGGTGTCTCTAGCAGGTCTGGTAAAAGCTGGTAATTTTCGTGGGATTGATCTCTCCAACTCTGATATTCACCGTCGGCGTGGCTGTGCTCCGCGCCCGACGCTAAGCACCGGCGTCGCCGATGCCATGCCGGAGAAAACGGCAGTGGACTGTAACGGGATGACATCAGCGCGCCGAAACATTTACGGCCAAGCCGCGCATTTGCACGTGGCGGGAAGAGGTAAAGGGCTTGTGAACCCACAGCAACGTCATTTACGGGACGGATTATAAGCCTATGCTCGTGTTTGTGCAGCCGCCAGCTTACGCAGTAAATGCCAAGTTGCTTTAAGTGGCCGAGTTACCCGATCCTGTCTACTGGACTGGGCTGACGTGGTGTGGCAATCTAGCGGCTTGGCGGAGTGAGCGGAAAACATCTCAACCGTCTTGTAACCATTTCTTTACCTGCAGCGTTTGATAATTATATTATATTGTACTCACTCGTTGTAACTGAGGAATCTCCGTCTGCAGGGGTAAAACCGTAGCAGATGCGCATTCTGTCTCGATACAGAGATTCTGCATAGCCGGTCACCATGTCCTTTTATCCTGATCAAAATTACTACGGCCCAGCCCAGCGAAGCCAACAACCACCATTCCCCCCGCAACATCAAAATTATGGAAATATGCCTTCTCCTTACCAGACCTATCGTGGCACTCCTCCCTACTATCCTCAGCAGAACGGCTACAGAAGTCAGTTCCCCCCTGGACCGCCACCTGGGCCTCCACCTCCATTCCCTCCTCCTCATTCGCAATTCAATGGTTACGGATCGCCTCAAACACCATTCAACGCACCATCTCGACCACCTCCACTTAATCTCGATGCTTATGGCTTCCCCTTGAAGCAATTCGGCAACATCAGTCGATCAGCACGACCCGGCCCTCCACCGCCGACTGTGCCCCAACAATTCGGCAACGGCGCTCCACAAGGCTACAAATTCCAGTATTCCAATTGTACCGGACGTCGCAAGGCCTTACTGATCGGAATCAACTACTTTGGCCAAAAGGGCGAGCTAAAGGGTTGTATCAATGATGTACACAAATGTGTCAGCCTTTCTTGTCGAGCGCTACAATTATAAACGAGAAGATATGGTTATTCTAACAGATGACCAATCTAACCCAATTATGCATCCAACCAAAGCGAATATAATCTCAGCCTTTGAGTGGCTGGTCAAGGATGCGCGCCCTCATGACTCGCTTTTTCTTCATTACTCAGGAAAGTCGAGTATTCTTTTATCCCTAGTTTAAATCACTAACCTTCTCTTAGGTCACGGTGGGCGAACTGAAGATTTAGATGGAGATGAGGATGATGGATTTGACGATGTCATATATCCGGTTGATTGGCAGCGAGCAGGTCACATCGTTGATGATGAGATACATTGGCGCGTTGTACGGCCACTCCAACCAGGAGTTAGGCTAACTTCAATCTTCGACTCCTGCCACTCTGCTACTGCAATGGATCTTCCTTACGTCTACTCTACCAAGGGAGTTCTTAAGGAGCCTAATCTAGCCAAGGAAGCTGGTCAAGGGTTGCTCGGCGCTTATGCTGCGTATTTGAAGGACGACGTTGCAGGTATTGCCAACAGCATTCTCAATTTCACCAAGTCGGCTCTCAATGGCAATGAGGGTTATCAAAAAAACCATCGAAACTCGGACTTCCCCAGCAGATGTCGTTATGTGGGCAGGTAGCAAAGATGACCAGACATCGCAAGTACAAGCACACCCATCATCAGGAAACAATTGGCTAACACTCCTCTGTCAGTGCTGATGCAACTATTGATTCTAAAGCTACCGGTGCAATGTCATGGGCATTTATCACTGCCCTTAATGCCAAACCCCAACAAAGCTATGTTGAGCTGCTGAATAATATTCGGAATCTTCTGGAGCCAAATTATACCCAAAAGCCGCAGCTGTCTTGCAGTCATGCGCTAGGTGAGACCTCCCTTTGCAAGGTCCATATGTTTCTCTAACTGTCTGTGTAGATACGGATCTTCTTTTCGTAATGTAATAATCAGGTAGTGACTGCTGGCTGCTGTATGAATGCCTGCACTGATATATGTATGGTTAAAATTGAACTCAATTTATATGTTGGGGTATTCCAGGAGGGAATAAACATCAAACTCGACCTCAAGAGACCGTTACGCTCCCGAGTTGTTATAACCCTTAGTTACCTAAGCCCACAGTACCTACTAACTATTACAAGACGTGATTTATGCCCAGCCCACTGTGCTATTAACTTTTCCAGACCTGTGACCACCCCTGATCAACGTGGCGTCCTACTCTTTGTAAAGCTCTTGCTGGTGCTCTACAGACAGGGATAAAGGGCTGCCACTAATAATTGTGTCACAAAGATATCTCTTCTTGTCTCGTAATAGAAAAAAAAAACATACTGTAAAACGGTTTGGTAATGGTGCTGCAGTGTGAAGCCCTCTGCTGCAAGTTTCATGTTCACTGCCAGGTGATGCTGTTTTCTGGGTAGTGAAGATTTTGACTTTGAAGGTCGAGCGTAATTCTTCGGTGGAAATACTTCCACGTTGTGTTGTTTAAAATTGGTGTGTAGGGGATTGGCACTTTTACCATGAGCAAATCGGGATCTCTTCCCACGGCCGCCAGCTAGTTACTGTCGCTGTAGACATGTATTATCATCTTAACTTGTGCCGACTAAAGTGAAGGTTCTGGCTGTATTGCTGCTGATGCAGGAGAGCCCATGACAGTTTGTTCTACATACCGCCTGAGACCGAAAAGGCAACCAACCGAGAACATCGAATCGCAGTGAATCGCGCCGCACTCAAAATGGTAAGACCAATGCTTCATGTCGTCAAGGGACGCTACCACTGTGGAAACGTTTGCATCGAAGTCGGGCGTTGCCAGCAGGGAATTCTGTAGCTTCATCCATACTTGCGGCTGCTCGAGAAAGTCGACGACTGATTTGTGTAGAAACTGGACCTCCTCGCGTGGTTCGGCAGATGCATTAGTCCTGGTCGAAACCCCAACTTGTGGACGAGATTCGTCGTCGTATATCGAAAGCAGATTGATGCCTGCATCGAATAGTTTATGCCAGGCATTCAATTTTTGGTTTTCGTCCGTCTGATCTCCAACGTCGAAAACGTGCAGGTATTGATCCAGTCCCGCAGCTCGTGAATGTCGATTGGCAACGAGATTGGCCTCTAGGAGGGCCGCCGGTCCGCCTTGAGTTGCGGCATGCACTTCAAGCAGTCCGCAACAGCGGCTCCGTATAATGCCCCCAATGGTCCGGCATCTCTTGCTTCTCTCCTCCGATGTCAACGGCGTGATCTTTGTGTCAATAGCTGCGTCGATGTCGCCGTCCATTGAGAATGACAACCGAACAGTGGTCATGGGCTCTTTGTGTGCAACGCGGGTGCTCTGGTACATGATCTGCAGGAGCATCGATGCTTGGCGCCTGTATATCTGATCCATCTTGGCCAGCATACTCGAGTAGAGCTTGTCGATGTCGGCTGGGAGCTCGTCAACTCGCTTGCGCAGATCCGCGATGCTATCAAAGTTCCTCGCGGCAGTTCTCAGGGCTTTGACGACGAGGATTACCCACAAGAATACACCTGACGACTTGTCCACGATGTTCTGAAAGAGACTCAACACCTCGGAAGAATTGGCCCGGGCCATATCCGAAATTGAAGGCTGAGACAGCAGTCTGCCAACCACGTAATACTGGATGTCCGATCTTGTGAAGTCCTGCAGTCGGAATGAGGAACACCCGGCAAATGCCTCGACGCACGATGGCGTGGGGCGGTTCGACAGGATGAACTTGACCTACGGAGACAACGCGGTCCACAGGGACTTGACGAGTTCGATATGGTTGCCGTCGTAATCGTCGATACCGTCAATAAAGAGACAAATGTTGAGAGGTGAAATCCTTTGCCTTGTCAGGGTTAAGAATGCCTCCTTGAGTTCCACGAGCGAAGGCTCAGCCGCCAACAGCCGACGCCTCGCGGACAGGCGAGAATGGGTCGGGAAGACCACCGGGACCAGCTCGGATGACGGCTCAGGCTTTCGTGGAGGATGGATCGCAGTAAGCCTTCTTGGGACTTTTGCAGCGTTGTGCCTGGAGCCCAAAAGAAGAAGGAGGCGCAAAGCAGAGGCGTGTCTCCGGCCCATTTCTGTAGGGGTTCCATCGTCTGGGGCTGTGTGGCTACGTACTGCATGAAGGTCGACTTACCGGAGCCAGCCTTGCCGTTGATCCAGTAGATACCAGCTTCATGCATGAGCCAGAAAGCCAAATTGCTGCTGGTTCCGGTTCTGCCTACCGCGGCGGCGTGGTTCCATCGGAACGTGGATCCGTAGGCCTCCGAGATCTCTACTCTTCTGTCGGTCATGAATCGGAACCATAGGAAATCCAGGATTTCTAGCTGAATCATTCCCAAATCTTGCAGTGAGTCCTTCATGAGCTCTCTGGATAAGGAAGTTGCGTGGCTCCCTTGGAGAGTCGCAATGGCAGCGACGGTTTCCTCGTGTCGGATTCTTGCCAGCTCGGCCTGGCCTTCTTGTCCCTTCTGGAGCTTGTCGAGGCCGGTGGTAAAGTAGGACCTGTGGTTCAGTAATGCCTCGGCAATTTTATGGCTCTCTTCCTCAAGCTCAGCGAATCTCTTGTCCTCTCTGGCCAAGTGAAAGTCGGCGTTCAGCTTGAGCGATACGACAACCCGGAGAACCAGTTCGTTCCTGTAGGTTTCGAGCTTCAACTGAAGTCTCTGATCTGAATGATGCTAGTCGCCAGGCTCAGACTCGTGAGAGGGTCCATGATTTTTGGCCCAAGGTGTCTCCAGCAGGGTTGCAAATTAGTAACTACTAGTTACTAATTTGCAACCCTGGTCTCCAGTAAAACCTCAAGCGGAGTATCACGACCTATGTCAGGCTAGGTCCCGACTCTGTGACGGCGCTGGTAAGCGTACCCACCTCCGCCACCTATCACAAGTGGATCACCGAGCGCATTAGATAATCCAAGTAATCTAGGATCGATAGGATTATTAGGTAATCTTTCATAATCCATTATTAGTGGCTTCATCGACAAGATGAGTCTTGAACGATTCGATGTCGATTTCGCCGAGGTCTCCAAAAAAGCTTCAAAGGCAAGAGTCTCCTCAAGGGCACAATGGAGAGCGAGCTGCCTTGCCAAGGTTTTTATGTTAGTATTCTAATCAAGATGCCGGAGAGCTCAGCGTCGGATTTGTGCAAGGCTCTGGACCAGGTCGAGTCACACACTTTGATGTAGCTTCACAATCCCAGTTCCCATTTTGCATCGCCCTCTGCGCTGCTGTTTATCGCCCTCGGCATCTTGTGGGGTATCCATCATACCGAGGGGAATGCTCGCAAGCTAGTCCAGACTAGGATTTACCGAACTCCCTTTTATTTGATCACGTAAGCTCATCCCTGCCCCCCCTCGAAACATATAAAGCCTCACTCAGACCACAAGCCGGACCCTGTCTTGCCGTTTGTGACGTCTCCAAACCTCGCCCGCTAGAAACTCAGATATCTTTCGCGGGACCTCGACTTCTCAGTTCCCCAATAATTGCCACCCTTTACCAGTCTAACCCACAAGAACGGTGAACAATCATTCCCACTGACCTCGCCATGTCTATCAACTCGCATCCGGTCCAGATCGCGGAATATGCGCCCCCACGTGGCTTTGGTGCCTTGGTTTTCTCCGGAATGCTCTTGAATTTTGCCTGTCTTCTTGGCCTGCCATGGCTCGTTCCCAACAGCCTCCCCTGGCGCCTTCTTGAAAAACGGGTTCCCAGGTGGACCGCCCCGATTCCAGTCCATCGTCAAGGTCGGCTTCTGGTCTCTTACTGCCACTCACAGCCTCGAGGTGATTGCCTTCGATCGCACTCGTATGGTCCGACACGGAGTGCGCAGATGGAGCGGCTTGTGGTGGAAGTGGATTCTCACCTGCTTGGTTGAGGGCTTCACCTGCTGGCAAAGGATTGATGCTATGATTGCTGCTAAGACAGAGAAAAAGAGGGATTAGCCAACCACAACTCCCAATTGACGGCAAGCTTGAGCCTGAATCGTACTGTAAAGTAAGTGATAGCTCGGGTGAGTGACCTATGTCGCCTATGACCTTCCTTCCTCACCACAACGTGCATTTCGCATCACAAAACATATTCCAGTGATCAATGAAGCTAATTTTTGTCCTAGATCTCCGGTATCTTCTCATGGCTGGTGATGGGCAAGCTATTGCGCTGTAGACATCTGCGAAGTCTCGTCTGCTACCTTGCGACAGCAAATGTCATGGATTAGGCTCTTTACCGTGTAAACCGGGCAGTGATCTCTCACGTTGGCAGTGCATTAAGGTGTTGGATAATCAATATCGTAAAGCCAAGTCTAAGGCTAAATACATGGCCAATGTTGTCCTACACAAGTCCTATTGACAGCCTGTGAATTGGGGTCTATACATGTGCTAAAAACAAAAGCCGCCTATATATAATAAGTGCCTTCTAACGGGACTATGATCCTGACAGAAGGGCGAGATACTACTGGCGTTACGTGGCTGAGTAGAGATGACTGTGAAAGGTAGCGGAAGGATGCCGAATCGGATAGGGCTTTCGTCCTCCCCTTGCACTTTTCGAATGATCGTGCCATTGCGGGCTCGTAACTAGCGCCGTGGGACAAACAGGGGATGGCATCTGATGATCTGACAGGGCCAGACCGAGGTTGAGGCGCTCTGGGTACTGCATTAATCGAGTAGTAGGGTGTTTCCCGTGGCAAGTATAAACAACGAGGAGAAGCAAGGTGGATAGTGCTCAGCGGTCGCATCATTTCAACTTCTGACATGGCCAGATGCCGGACAGGGACCGAACGGAACTAAATTACTTCAGCGAGCAAGGATAGTAATAGGAGAATTTGCAATGACACCAACTCAGTTACAGACATGTTCCGTAGAAAGGCGGGCATGGGTTGGCTATGGAGCCATTCTTGGCCGAGGCTATCTGGGAACACTGGCAAGGGGTTTTACCGGGATAAGCTAGACAAGACAACGACCAAACTCCGACTCGGGCCATTCGCTTCTAATGCGAGCTTGAGAGGGGCTTCCAAGAAGTGTTTGTCGAGAAAAATTAAGATTTGACTTCCAGTAAGAAAAGGCACTGGTGATCACCTCGCTCTGCGCTTCTGATAGCTTCTTCTTATAATTTGGACTCGCATAAAGACAAACTGATACATTACAAAAGCTTGATAATAGTAATGATAAGAAAAAAACCTTCAAGCGACCCGCTTAGTCAACTCAATTTGTTGGGTGTTCAGCAACTTGTTCGAAGACCTTTCCAAACCACATGAGCTCCCACAACGCCTCACTCTCATATTCTTCGACCAATTCTTCCTTGTCGTATTTTCTAAGCTTTAGGACGCCCGAAAATCTGAGATAGCGACCGTCGAACCTCACTAGCCAAGCCAGGAATTTCCAAAACCCAGGTATGGTGTCAATGAGGTTTTTGCGGAGGATTGTCTTCTGCCTCTCATAGTCGAGTACGTAGCGTACGTCGCCATCACGATACTCGAATCGCAAGAGATCCGCCACGGGACGTTTGGTTGGTGCATCAACGGCAATTTTGCTGGCGGTGAAAACGACCTTTGTTCCGTCGTCTGCCACAATGGAGCCATCGCGGGCGAGCATGAACACATTGAGCTTTTTATCGCCGTATGCTCGCTCTGCGTCAATTGATGCCGAGATGAAGGTGTAGGGACCAACAGTACCACGCCCCCAATACCAGTGGTTGACGACCTTTGTCAGCGAAACGTTTCCCCAATTGTGGTCGTGATACCCGTGACCCTCGGTAGTCACAGGCTCCTCGCCAGGCACTCGATAAGTCGCAGTCACGTTGCCCAGTGGGACTGACGGCAGCCAGGCAAAGTAGTCCTTCTCTTCCTTGCCGTACACGAGGTATCCGGTTCGAGGGCGCCATGGCTCTGTAGTTCTCGTAAGGCGAACCCTCACTTCAAGGTCCTCGACAATGGCAAAAATGTCGAAAGTCTGCAGGTTGTCGTCGCATCGAAAAGAAAAAGGCTCTTTTCCCTCGCCAGCCGATATGCGCACATCGCAACGTTCCTTACTCGCCGTGAATTCATGAGGGGAAAAGACGCGCCGCACATCCCAGCTTCGGCCGTCGGGGGTGTCGAGTTGGATGGTGATGCGGGGATCAAGGCCTGTGTATGGCTTGGCGAGATCTTTTGTGAAGAAGACGATGACGAGCTTTGCGCCGTTGGCTAGGTGCGTGTCGAAATACCACCACTCCCAGCAGCCTCTTTGTTCAGGAGATGTCCGAAGGCCGTCCTCCCATACCTCGATAGTGCTGGGCGAGATGCCAAGTGCATGATATTGCTCTGGTGAAGAGGCGAGAGCGGACGGGATCGGAGCCATTGTGGAAGAGGATGGATGATGATTGCAATAGAAATTTCATCAGCGCGTGCTTGAAAGTTATTGCGGAGACATACAGTATTCTCTCAACAAATTGGCCCAGACCGGCGCGGACGGGTAACCTTAGGGCCCCACCGTAATGTAGATCACTTCCTCATACAATTAGCATGAGATAGTAAACTGAGGGGTCAAATATCAGAAAGTCAATATATTTAACCTTATTTTCTTATTTATCTTTACTATTAAAGACTTTATCTCTTGAAGTTATTACTATTGTCACTTTATCTATTATATCTACCTTTTAGGAAGTTGATTTTAATGCCTTTATGCTATATAGTTAATATAGACTAAAATAGAAGCTATATATATAGCGGTAATTTACTTTAAAGCTACTAATTTAATATACTAAAAGGTTATATATATTGCGGAAGAAGGAGGAAGTTATTATTTAGCTTATATATTACTATATTAAATATATTAATATTTAAATCTTACTATTTTATTATAATATAGCTTTTTACTTTTAGATCTTTAGGAAGACTATTTCTAATTAGTAGAAACTTTAAAATAAGTTTATACTATATTATTAGATTTATTAATATTCTTTATACTAGCTAAATTTTAAAGTTATTTTTTATTTTATTTTTAAAGAGATAAAAGTAATTTACAAGATTATTATAATATTATAGTTTTATATTTAAATTTAATAAGTTTTTATTTAATTAAATTCTAATTATTTCTATTTAATTATTTTTTCTAATAGCTAATAGTAAGATTTTTTTTAGTATTATTATATTATAAAGTGCTATATTATAAAATAAATAACTAAATAGCTAGAAGATTATATTAAAGTTATAAATAGATTCTTATAATATACTAGAAGAATCTCTATTTCTTAATTTTAATTATAATAAATTTCTATGCTTTTAAATTTATTAAAATACTATTTTAAAAAGTAATAGATATTTAATTTTAATAAAATACTAATACTATTTAAGTATTTTTAATAGAGTTATATAGAAGTTAAATAGAAATAAAATTATTACTATATATAGTAACTATAGTAAATAGAATAAAAAGTAGATAATTTTAATTCTATATATATTTATAGATAGAATCTTAAGATTTAAATTAATATTAATTTTTTATAGGAAATCTATAGAAGAAAATAATTAAATTTATAAAAAGAAAAAATATCTTTACTATTTAGATATTTTTATAGAGTTTAATAATATAGTATATAATAATAAAGATATTTTTTAGTATTAAATTAATAATAAGCTTTTTAAATTTATATTAATTAATAATAGAAAACTTCTTTTAGTTATAAAAATAGCTATATTCTATAAAACCTAAATAATTAAACATAATTTTAGAGAGAAAAATATCTCTTTAGTATTTATTTTAGCTAGCTATATAAATTTTATATAAGTACTTAATACTACTATAAATAAGCTATTTAAAGTATAGTTATAAGAAGTAATAGATATATATATAGAATAGTTTAAAAGGAATAAAAAAAAAAATTTATTAGTAATTTATTTTTAATAAGAGGATTATAGTTATATATATAGTTATTATTACTTTTTAATATCTTATAGATAAGTTAACTATAGTAAAAAAGGTATTTTAAAACTATAAAATAAATATAAAGCTAAATAGAGTTAAAAATTATTTTATTTATATTAAAGATATTTCTATTAATTAAATTAACTTTATAAAATAGAAAAAAATAAAATAAAAAAATAATTAAAAATAAAAAAAATAATTAACTATCTATTAGATAATTAGAAATTTATTAAAACTAATAATAAGAAGCTAATACTAATAATAAGATATTATATAGAATTAATAATATAATTATAAAAGAAACTAAAAAAATAGAAACTTAAAATCTTAAGAAATAAAAATAAATTAGTATAATAATATAAAGAGCATAATATATAGATATCTTATAATTTAGTAATATTATAAACTATCTATCTAAATTAATATAATTAGCAGTTTTAAAAGTATTATTAACTTTATTAACTTATTAAAAAAGACTATTTCCTTCTGCTATTCTTATTTAAAGCTGAAATATATATCTATCTTTCTCTATCTCTTATCTTAATATTTAGACTTATATAGTACTACTTTTCCTACCTTTAAAATATTATTAACTTCAGCCCTATAAGTCTCTTTTAACTACCTATAGTAAAAGCTATCTTTTATAAGAGAAATATAAATCTTAATATCTAGACTTAAGAATTCTCAATATATAAGGCAGTAAGTCTATTTAACCTTAAAGCAGCTTACAGTCTTAAAGTTATCTATAATATCTAATTAGTTAGTTATATAATAATTTATATCCCTTAAAAATACTAAAAAAATATATATATAATATCGATAAAGCTGGCAGCAGTTATTTTCTTTATCTTAGGTACTTTAAGTAGGTTGGGCAGATTATATGTAGAGATTAGAACTAACTGTCAGCTAAATTTCGCAGGTGATGTAATTGGCGGCCCAGACCCACTCGCCAAGGCGCGCCGGTCTGGGCCAATTTGTTGAGAGAATACGGTACGTACCCAGGGGGCTGACTTTAGCACACGTAATCGCAGGCTCTACTGGGAGCTAAAGGCTCCCCCTCTCCCTTGGAGAGGGGGCGACAGAACCTGTAACTGCGTCGTATTTATAACTAACTTCTCTAGCTTTAAAAATATATAAAAAACTAAATATAATTAATAAAATACTAATATAAATACTATTATATAGTCTTAGAATTTAAATTTATAAATCTTAAGAGTTTTTTAATTTTACTAGTATAGTTATAAAATTATAGAGCTTTAAAGTATAGAGGTTAGTTTTATATTAAGATAATTTAATTAGGAAAAAAATAATTTAAAAAATAATTTATATGGAGAATATTTTAATATATTTATAACTCTTTCTATATATAAAATATAAACTTTATATTTTTAATATAGATATTTTATATATATAGCTATATAAAAGTAATACTCTTAAAATTCTAATATTATTATATATTTAATTAAAAATAAAAAAAGTATTTATATAATACTAAAGAAATATAGAATATAAAATATATATTAAATATTATTATATACTATATAGTATTTAGAAAATAGATAAGCTTATATTAATTACTATAGTATTTATTTAATTAGTATTATAATATATATTTATATTATTAATATAAATATAAATTAAATAGATATAGTAGTATATTAATAATATAAAATATAGCTTATTTATATTATATATTTATATATAATATGTAATTATATTAGATTTTAGTATAAAAAAACTATTTAAATAGAAATTAATATTATTTTATCTTTAAAGTTTACTACTATAGAGTTAAATCTTTCTAAAGAAAGTTATAGTAGAAAAGTTAAATCTAGCTACTTTAAGTATCTATATCTATATAATCTATCAATAAAAATACCTAAAAATTGAATATAGTATTTATAAATACTAAAGGTATTTTATATACTTTTAAGTATCTTTATAGCTATTTTATAGACTTGTATATAGATTTTTAAAGTTCACTAAGTTGGTTACGAATGCAACGCAGTTACAGGTTCTGTCGCCCCCTCTCCAAGGGAGAGAGGGAGCCTTTGCGGCACGCTTAGTCAACCCCCCGGGTAGACGAAATGTGCAGTTAACCTACATGCCATACCTGCGGGCGGTCAGCAGACCAAAGTACATTTCGGAGTAAGCCTGACGTCAGCCCACTGAGGCCTTCTCCACAACCTGCTTCTTCCCTCGAGTGGCCTGATGCATGCTTACTCGCACACAGACAGCCTCATTGGTGAAGACGAATAATGCCGCCTTCATTCATGGCCCAGTTGAAGGTGGTCTTGGCGCATTTTCAATTTTCCCTTGCCCTAAGCCAGCAACAGAGGCCACGAAGAACCACGCGGACTGACGAAGCGGTTACCTATTTTCAACTCTCTTTACACAAAGTTTCATGTTTGTCTTTTAGGCAACATGTTTGCTAAATGATAAGAGCACAATATCACATTTCCAGTTTAAAGTGCCTGTACGATGTATTTATTTTTGTGTCACGTCGCTGACTGGTAGAGCGACGACATTGCTCTGGGTACCCTCTCCATGAGCCACGATGCCAGCCTACCAAGATCAATGATACAACACATGCGGAAAGATCAAAGTCTCGCTTCTGTACTCATGTCCGAGAGTAACTCCATCTCCGGCTACGTACAGCTTTTAGCCCAGGTTCGTTCTATTCCTCTACCAGATGTTCATTCCGCCAGTGTTGTCGCTCGTGCAGTCGGAACAGTGAATTAGGAGACGCTGTCACGGCCCTGAGAAACCACTACTTCGCCAAAATTGCAACCACTGCAGGTTTCGATTGCTACGCGACACCTCCTTCCAATCCCGATAACGCTTGCCCTCATGTGTCATGGATCCATACCGATGCTTCTCCAAGTTCCCCTTCACACTGCGGGGAACCAATTACCTCCAGGACTTCTCAAAATTATCTGAGCGAAACAATATCATTTGGGCGTCTAGGCCTTTCCCCCCGCTTGCCTCCCTTACTACATTGCTCCATTCAAGGTCCTCCAAGTCATCAGCGTGAATTGAGGCACCAATGTTTAATGCGTTGTTCAATTGTTCTCTTTTGCTTGCGTAAATCATACGAGACTGCGAGCTTGTGTCAGAATGCCAATTCGGCGAGAATAAAGATAAACTGGACGAAGATTAAATACCTTGATCGAAGTTTGACTCGGAACCCAGGATATAAATATGCCTTTAACCCTACTCAATTAATTAGAGTCGTGCTATTCATATAACCCCTTATTGCCAGTTGAATAACTATCATATAAGAATTCGCTATTTCGCTTAGATTTCCTTACCTTCTCCTTTCTATATTAAAATTACTATAACAGCAAGAGGCACCTTAAAATTATAGGAAAATCCCTTACAGCCTGACTACAATCTCATCTTATAGGGACGACTAAGTAGCTAGAATAAAGCTATTGCCAGATGGCGTTAGTATTGCTAAGGGCCTTAAGCTAGTTTGTATTCTTCTTTTTTATCTGTTTTTTATTTTCTTTATATATAGTCTTATATTAACTTATAATTAAGTTAAGGACTATATTAAAGGTTATATTAAGGTTTATATCTATAATAGTATTAAGACTTATAATAGTAATAATTCTAATTTAATTTTAATTTATATATAGTTCTAGTAGATACTTATAGTTATTTACTGTATATTATTAGAACTATTAACTCTATTTATTATTCTTAAAGCTAATAATAGAGTTAGTAATTATAATAATACTAATAATATAGTTATAGTATTATTATTGCTGTATAGAGACTATAAATTTAAAGAAACTATAGTTTTTTTATTTATTATAGTATAAAGTTAGCTATAAAGGCTTTAAGTAATATAGAGGTTTTAAATTTAAAGAAGTAGCTATTTAAAGTTTTAGGGAGTAGAAATTAGTAAAATTTATATATAAAGAAATAGATTTCTTATTAAATACTTTTTAAGCTATTAGTATAAATAAATATCCTACTTTTAGATACTCTTATTAGCTTTAAGCTGCCTTAAAATTTAATAAGTATATAGAAGGATAAATTGCTATATAAACTTATCTATATATATAGATAGAGGCTTTAAATATAAGTTCTTTTTAATATAATATACTGCTATTATAAAATAGACTTAATAAGCTATTAGATTAATAGTAATATAAAAAACCTAAATATTAATATTATAAAGCTATTTGCAATAGAGGAATTTAGTTTAAATATATATATTTATATTTACAGTCTGTTAAATATAGTCTTACTTTTTCTTTTTAAGTATCTATTTAAGAAATTAATAAAGAGTAAGAAGATTGCCTATATTAGTTACTAGAAATAACTTTATATCTTTATATATAGTCTCTATAGAGCTATTAACTCTCTAGTTAAAATTATAATAGTTATTAATATAATACTTTATCTATAAAAGCTATTAGGCTATATATTTCTTAAAGATATAACTAAGGATATAGTGTTAAAAAAGAATATATATTATTAAGTCTCTTTTATTAAGCTTTAAATTTAGCTTCTATAGAAGTATAAATAATATATTTTTATAGCTTAAATATCTCTTTATAGCTATATATATTATTAAGGGGTAATAAGAGCTATAATATTAGGTATTTAAAGTTAGATTTATATTCTTATAGAGTATTAAAAGATAATATAATTATATTTATAGTCTCTAAGATATTATTAGCTTTAAAGCTATTAGCTTTAAGGTCTTTAAGATTATTAAGGTTATTAGAATTCTACTGTAATTTAATTTTTATCTTTATATTAGTATTAATATACTAAATATATAGTTACTACTATACAGCTAGAAAAACCTAATTTAGAGTATTTTTAAAAGTCTTTTTTTTATTTATAATAACTACAGAAAGAGTTAGAAAATAAAACTCTTATTAGTATATATTAAGCTGCTAATAGAGCTAAAAATAGACCTCTTTCTTCTTATTATTAATAAGGCTAAATATAAAGTTAACTATAGACTGCTAGTTTAATATTTTAGTTATTTAAAAGAAAAGTATCTTAAAGTAGTTAGTTTTATATATATTATTAAGATTAAAAACCTTAGGGAAATACTTCTATTAAGTTTTATACTAGAGATAAATCTAAAGAACTACCTAAATATAATTCTTATTATTATCTTTATATTTAATAAAATACTATAAACTATATAACTATAGAATAAAGATTTAAAACTAAATTGCAATTAGACTATTAAAAGCCTATTACTAAAGATATTAATAGTTATTATAGATATCTTTTTATATAAAATAGCTTAATATTAATATTAAAAGGTAAAAGATTTTACTTATTTCCTAAGCAGAAAGAGAATTTATTTAAATAAATAACTATATAAGAATATACTATATTTAAGTTCTTTTTTAATAGATAAAATAAATAGAGAAATTATAAAAAGTAGAGTAATTATAATAGCCTTTAAGTTAATAGATCTAAAAATTATTTATAGCTAAATTAGATTTTACTATAATCTTAAATAAATAGTTAATTTTTCTTTTTTTTTTTTTAGCTATTAAAGCTCTATAGATTAAAACTCTTATAAAACTAAACTGCAGTTATAGCTAAAAAAGATATATTATAGTTATAAAATTCTAATAGTATCTAGCTTCTTTATAGTAGCTATCTTAATAAAAATAATATTCTTATTAAAATAGAAATCTTAAAAAGAAATAAAAAAATTATTAAATATATTAAAAATTAGTAATTTAAATAGTAAAAAGATTTATCTTAAGAGATTTTCTACTATACTTAAAAATAAAAGCTTTTTATCTATAAAGAGATTAATTTTATTTAATAATATATTAGAAAATTTATTAATTATTATAAAATTAGAATTATTAATAAAAAAAGATTTATTTTTATAATCTATTATAAAAAAACAATTAAAATTAAGATATTAATAGTATTACAAAGGAGTATTATAATTGCAATAGACAGTATAATATAAAGAGAAAGAAAATCAAACTGCAGAAGGATTTTCCTAATCATATGATACTGTATATATAAAAAGTTATTTAACTGGCAATAAGGGGTTATATGAATAGCACGACTCATTAATTAATCCCATTCGGCATGACAGATGAGACAAGGAGACAAGGAGACACTTTTACCTCTTACCGTCGCCGCCAAGACTATATTCAACGTCATACACCGCATATCGAGCTGCTAGGTCTCCATTCAGTTCAACTGCTGATGAGATCCTTTTGAGGAACTCCTCGTAGTCCTTTTGAGGAGATGATTCCTCTACTACAACAGTCCTTTGGTCATCGGAAATCTTGAAGATGACGAATTGAGGTTTGGTCAGCCCCCTTTGGAGCGGAGGTCGTTAACGGCAGAGATGCACTCCTCTGCAATACGGACACTAGTAAGACCGAAGTTAATACACACGAATGGGCATCCGGACTGAGGTCGAAAGCACTGTGACGTACCCCGAGGGGATCTACCACTCATTTCGGTCAGAGATCCATCGATATTATAATCTAATTAAGAGAACACTTACATACATGCTCTTCTTTTCATCAAGTGATAGGAGCAAAATTGTTCTCGCCACAGCAATACACAGCTCGATGAAAAAGAAGGCTCTCGCTACTTTGGAATACACGCAAGATATAAAGACGTTGGTTTGGAGTGAAAAGGAGGGAGCGAATGAATAGGGAGTGTGAAGGTACAGGATTCCGAAACATTGGAATGGGAGCACGACGGTATTTATACGGTCATTTCTCTAGTGATCATCACTGAATTACGTGGGCCGGACGAGACCACGTCCCAATTGGCAGGCCCACGTCAGACCAATCTATTTTCAGCCTGACCAAGGTTCTACAAGCCATTTTCTTGTCGTTTCTCGTCTGAGCTGGTGTGGCGGTCAAACTCTGCTCTAACAAGACTTCTAAAATTGGCAGTGGGGACGGCGGCCCCTCGCGCCCGCTGGCCCGAGTGACCGAACCTCCTTGACACTCCAGGCCAATAGATATTTGGCGAATGTGTAGAGCCCCTTTCACCCCTGTTTCGTAATCAATTGTCTAGCAGGTAATGCTAGAATGGTATGAGATTAGAATAAAGGGGTAGGGCCAGAGAATGATTTAATGCGCCCCAAAGCCGTTGGCTCTTGATTGCTAGTAACCCATCTTGCCCTTGGCCACCACGTGGTTTAAATTCCAATCCCGAGGAGTAAGAAATTGATAGATCTCTTCCGCCAGGTTTTCTCTCTCTCGAAAACCTTTGCGTTCACATCGCCTTCTGAAAATTCAGGTCCGCTCAATCTATCCCTTTACTACTCAACTTTGATCGACAATAGAAGGTCGGTAGGCTACGCCAGAGTCAATCTATTTCTCGCGAGTGCTGGCTACGTAGCCGTTTGCTAACCATTTCCATGATTTTAGAAGATTTCACGGTTTTGGTCCTTGACAATGGGTATGATTCTGGTTTCAATCAACGGACTGTCATCAGGGCGACAAAGGTCGGGTTTCTAACTCGATAATTCAATAGGTCTGGTATGTGCTATCAAAGGAAGGATGGATTGGTTGAGACAGCTTTAGTGACGATGGAAGAGCTTGATTTCTAACTAACTGACAGTCTGAAGGGCCGTATTTTATAGAGGAATTGGAATACAATAGATGTCTTAGGGCAGGGATCGTGATCAGCCGCCCACTGATAGCAGGATCAGCTGTTGGGCCTATTAGTCCGTCCGGGAAAATAACAGTCCGTAAAAAACATATGAAAATCGTATGCTGTTGACTGCCGAAGTTGGCGATGTGATATCTCTGTTCCGTCTGATATGTGCAAGGCTGGTTTCGCAGGCGACGATGCTCCTCGTGCTGTTTTCCGTAAGTTGTACCCAAATGGCGATGGTCCATAGAAGGGCACGCCCCCGGTGTCGCCTACATGGTTCTGACACGGCATCGTATTTACTCATCCTATCTAGCTTCCATCGTCGGTCGGCCACGACATCATGGGTAAGAGTCTCCATTTCACATATATTGCCCCATCGCTCGAATTCTGGCCGCAAACATGAGTTTTAGAAATATCACTCAAGACCGGAATATTCAGGTCGCTGAATTGAATGTTCGAATATATTTGAATCTGACCTAACCTCGTTCACTTAGAATCATGATCGGTATGGGCCAGAAAGACTACTACGTCGGCGATGAGGTCGAGTCAAAGCGCGGTGTCCTTACTCTGAGGTACCCTATTGAGCACGGCATTGTTACGAACTGGGATGATATGGAAAAGATCTGGCACCATACATTCTACAACGAGCTTCGTGTAGCACCCGAGGAGCACCCCGTCCTCTTGACCGAAGCCCCGATTAACCCAAAATCGAACAGGGAGAAGATGACCCAAATAATCTTTGAAACCTTCAACTCACCAGCCTTCTACGTCTCCATTCAGGCTGTCTTGTCACTCTACGCCTCTGGAAGAACTACTGGTATCGTCCTTGATTCAGGTGATGGCGTTACCCATCTAGTCCCCATTTACGAGGGCTTTGCCATTCCACATGCAATTCCTCGGATTGATATGGCTGGCAGAGATTTGACAGATTACATGATGAAGCTTTTGGCCGAACGAGGCTACACGTTTTCGACTACTGCTGAGAGGGAGATTGTCCATGACATCAAGGAGAAACTCTCGTATGTTGCGCTTGACTACAACCAGAAGTTTCAGACTGCGGTACAAAGCTCAGCTGTGGAGAAGACTTATGAGCTACCAGACGGACAGGTCATCACAATTGGCAATGAGCGCTTCCGTACACCAGAAGCGCTCTTTCAACCTGGTGTTCTCGGACTTGAATCCGGTGGGATTCATAACACCACTTTCAACTCGATTATGAAGTGCGATGTCGATATCCGTAAGGATCTGTATGGAAACATCATTATGGTATGTACTATCATTTACCGATGTTCAGCAAAGACACTAACCGACCTCCCTAGTCTGGAGGCACTACAATGTACCCAGGCATTGCCGACCGGATGCAGAAAGAAATCACAAACCTGGCTCCTTCATCTATGAAAATTAAGGTCATTGCTTCTCCGGAACGCAAGTACTCGGTTTGGATCGGTGGCTCCATTCTTGCTTCCCTCTCGACGTTCCAGCAGATGTGGATCACAAAATACGAATATGATGAGAGTGGCCCGGCTATTGTGCACCGCAAGTGCTTCTAGAATGCTTGACGTTATTGAGTCGTGGAATGTATTTTCTTTACCTTGAATTCTTTTTCAAATTACTTATAAGTTCGAGTGGTGCTGTTTGAGGTACATAAGTAGAGAAAATGTTTAATATGGGGCTTACTGGCTTCATTTCCGTCTACTTTCCTTGACCAAATTGTAAAATGATTCCTGCCGTTTTAAGCCACCAGATATTAAAGTATAAATTAACCGACAGCAGAATAAAACTGAGATCTAACTGAATAGAAATATTAAATTATATTTGTTGAAGTTTCAGCAAAATCTTATTACCGTCAAACATCGGTACCCACGCGGCAGATAAGTTTGAACGTTTTGACGTGCCGCGAATTTCCTCCGACGTTCTAAGTTCGCGACTGATAAGTTGGATATCGTCGATACTACCAGCTACAACCGCGTAGAGGAATATCACAGAGAGTATGGCGAAAGGCGAAGGATGTAGGACACTTGTCATCGAGCACCAGTAAAGCTGGCCTCAAGGTCGAACCACAGGATTAGCTAACGGGCTTTGGTAAACGCACGCCATTTTTTACATTAGTGCAAATATCAAGTTTAATTCTGCAGACATGAGATATCTTCACCAAATAAATATCATCCAGAATGCCTCACATATTTATGAACTAATTATCTGAATGCCGCATGGCCAAAGCTCTTGCATCTGAGTTTCTTAACCATTCATAACGCTCCATTACTTCTGTTCGCTCGTTTCCAGACATGCTGCGAAGAACCTCGAAAAATTCATCTTTCTTGAATTTTAGGAGGTATTTCAATTGCGCGAAGCCAGTTTTGTCGTTCCTAAGCCATGCTTGAAGTGATTCCTTAGTAACCTTGATCTCGGCTCCCCGCTTCCGAAGGAGCACGTCTTTGACGTATGAGTTGCGGCCTTGCAACACAGCTTCAACTAGTTGGTCGCTGATCTCAACCGGCTCATCTCCGTAGTTGAGAAGCAGCTGCATCAACTCTGCACCGAAAGGGTTATTCCGCACCGTTGCTGCCAACATCTTCTGCGTAATCTTGACATCATCCCCTCCCTCTTTCAGAAGTCGCAAAAATAATTCTGGTGAAGAGCAGTATGCTGCAGCCTCAAGGACTTGTTCTGTGATCTTGACGTCCTTCCCTCCACGAGCAAGGAGCCATGGGATAGCTGCCCAAATATTCCAACAGTTTCTTGCCGCCACTATCAGGACTTTTTCGTTAATCTCAAACTTTTGGTGGCTGAAAAGCAATTCAAGCATCTTCACACTCTCATCCTCTTCGGGCTCGTCGTCAGATCCGACGGCGAGCGCTTTCAAGAGAACTCGTTCTGTGATCTTAACCTCCGGACGCATACTGAGCAGGGCAGTAAGAATGTCCAAACAACGTTCGCGGTTCGTGGTAGCGGCGAGCAAGAGTTCTTCAGTGATGCCAATGCCATCAGGCCCGTGTACGAGAAGAAATTTCATCATCTCGGGCCCATTGTCAATGTTGCGGGCAGCTTTTTCAAGAGTCTTAGAGGTGATCAGCATACGGTTCCGGGGTTGACCAAGCAACATGTCCATGATCTCCACGGTAGAATTTTCGGCGATGAACCCCATCAGCGACTCGTCCAAAACGATTTCGTTACTATGCCGAGCTCGTAGGAGCGCTATCACCTCAGCTCCATGCTCTTCATTTACCACCACACTTTCGATTATCTCCTTTGTGATCCTAAAATCTGGATGTTCGAGGAGAAGAAGCATCGCCTCCGCATTGAGACAGCTTGCTGCTTCGCATGTGAGATCCTCGCTCAGTAGCACCTCATCTTTTCGCGAGGTAAGAAGCATTTGCACCATCTCTTTCGAATGTTCTGAACGTGCAGCCGCTCTTATTGTATAAGTAGTCAATGGCAGTGTGGTGTTCAGAAGGTATGACAGAGTTTGGGACACAACCACTGGCAATCGCATCTGCCAGTGGTGACTTGATCCTCCCTTCCCACTCGTCGCCGGCGTCAGCATCCAAGATTGCATCGAAAAACTGATTTTGGGAGTTTGGAGGAACAGATCCAACTTGCTGGCGACCGCTCAACACGTAATCCACGAGCGGGAGGATTTGCCAGCGCCCAGCAATGTTTAGGACCGATAACTGTGGCCCAGACGACTGCATGAGCCAGGGACGATAATCTCCATCCAAACGGTACAACCAGGCTTGACGGCAGTAGGAGTTAACGGCAAAGAACTCCGCATGTGTAACTTGGACCTCAAACCTATCCCCTGCAATTCGAGCCTGGTGATGCCAATACTGGATCGCATACTGAAGGAAGTAGCCGGAAGATTGAATATCGCTACGCCTGCTCGGGAGATGCCAAACAAGTTCGTCAAGACAGCGGTAAGCAGTGATAGCATGGAGCTCTTGTTCACTACAGAGATTTTCGGTCCATGAGTCGAATAGAAAGTCCTTGACAGATTGGTGCAGGAGTACCACTCTTTCGCCATCGACTTTTTCTTCGACATGGCTGCTGGTGCTGGGCTGGAACCCGCACTGCGAACCTCTTGTTTGCCATTGCGTTCGGTCGTAACAACAACAATCAGACGCAATTTGGAAATATAGTCGCGCATAGACTGCATTCGAGTTTCGTCGTCTTGATCTGGGTGAAGTTGACAAGCGTCCGAGAGCTCTAACAAGGTCAGAGGGCGGAGGGATACTGCAACAAACCCCAAGATGCGCTTCACAGTGTCCGCATCGTCTTCGTCCGGGGCCAACAGACCGCTTAGAATCCTTGAATATTGTGCTGAGAGACCTTCGGGTAGACCTTGAAGGAATCGAATAGCGTCTTTTGACAAAACTCTGCGCAGGTCTTGGCAAGCTAAACCAACCCAAAGAAATGTTCCTTCAGCTTTTGCCTCAAGGATCATCTTAACTTCAGATTTTGTCGATTTCGAATACCTCTTATATTTGGAGAGATGTTCCAATTGATGGTCAATGTATCGGGCGACATCCTGCCTCAATTGTGGAAGTAAAGATAGATCCTGGTGTCTGTATTGACTCAGGGACTCGCGAATGTCGTCATGCGGCCTGCTGAGAATAAGCATGCTGAGCTTTATCGCTGGGTTCGCATGTTCAAAGGTTGCTTGTATTTGATTCAGAAGATCTTGTTCAGACTCCTTTTCGCACTCATCCAATCCGTCAATGATGCAGAATACGTGGTGATTGGACTTGGTTGCAATATCCATTAGCAATCCCCAGAGCGCGTCAAAACTTTCGAATAGCTCCCGACGGCGATGTTGGTAGTTCTCTCGGATGCGGTCGCTTAGGAGTTCTGGGTACTGTCGGAAAAGCTGCCACAGTAACCCTCGCAGAATGGACTGGGCTGTCTTCCGCCTTTCAAGGCTCGAGTCGCAAAAGAAGTAAGCCAGGGCCTTCTTCGTATCAGGCGAAAAAGCATCGGACAGCTTCTCAGTGAGGTATATTGCCATAGTAGACTTTCCTTTCCCAGGATATCCATAAAAAAACCAGAGAATATTGGGTGGTGTTTCATCTCGTGCGTCTCGTAGCCCAGGGTTGAGCCACTCATTGAGTTTGTCGTTGTCGATCATCCACTCGCATGTGCCGGCCACGCGACGCCCTTTCTTCCGTTTGAGAGCTTCCCTGTCTTCGTAAGGATCTGTTACGAAGAGGTCGCGGAAAAACTCGACATCTCCATTCATCTCATTTTGGGGCCTGGCATGTCCTGGATTGTCAACGCCCTGTTGGCGAAAATTCTAGTACGAGAGGAAGCCTTACCGACATGGATAATCGAGCCATTGAATTGGATGCCAGTCCCAGTATTGGTGTTCTGCGGGCCTTGCCCAAGTTGGATAAGCTGATGACCATCGCCGCTATTCCGATAATCTGCTTTCGGGAGTTGTTGTGTCTTGCCCTGTAGTCCCTGGGATTCCATACTGAGCGGCGGGTTTTTGCTGTTGTTGATAAGCTAGTATTTGAGATGTAGCTCTTTTGTGACGGTAGTTCGTGCGGGGTTTTTTGACATTCGCGAAGTGTAACGTTAGCTTAGTAAAGTGGGGTTCTAAAAGTCTTATAACAGCCCCCTTTTCACGCCAAAACCTACCCTAAACACTCCCTAATAAATATATCAGAACAGTATTTAAAATACAAACTATAAAGTATATACTTGATTAGTTGATTATTTATATAATATATACTCTTTTTTATTAAGTATCTCAATATTTAAAGGTGCTGTATTCTTTTAAAGGTAGCTGCTAGTTGAATCTTTTATTACAGAAGGAATTAGTGGATTTTATAGTGGAGTGCTGTTTCTAAAATGTAGGTATTTTATTTAAAAGTACCTATTTAAATAATAAATATAATATAAAGTATTTATAAATATTTATATAGATATTTAGGTAAAATAGAATATATCTCTATTTTATCTTGAATTTTAGAAACTATATTTAAATATTTATAGCTGTATACAGTTAGTGTGTTTTGGTGTAAAAAGGGGGCTGTTGTAAGACTTTTGGAACCCCACTTTAATTTGCCAAGAATGGCTGGAAGATACCTTGATAGAAGTCTGAGTTTAGTTTAATTTAAGAATTCTACAATTTACTCATTTTCTTGGAATAAATATAAAAAAATACTTATGAATGTTGGTTTAATTAATATTTTCAAAAACTTTAAATAAATAAAATAATTAAACACTTAAGCCATTCTGGTCTAAGTTTGCTAAGAGTGTCTAACGAGCATCTCCTTAAAACCGAAGTGAATCCTCTTCATAGAACCCCATAGCTGAAATTCGACCATCGATCATCAATCGGATAATACATGCGAACATAGCATCTCGTTAGTAGAGAAGCTGAAACGGTTTTCACGTGCCGCGAATTTTCTCGGAGTACGTGACTGACAGCCTGGGTATTTTCGATACTACCAGCTACAGCCGTAGAGAGGAATATTGTAATCAACACCATTCAAGTTATGCAAATGCTTATTTAGTAGGCCAGACTTCTAATATATATCAGCATTTATCTAAGCGGGAATGCCCTGCGCAAGTGCTGCACTTAGAGTGTTATTTGGTGTGATCCAACGTGCCAAGCGGGGCTCTTTCTTCAACAACAAATCTGCCACCATACGTCCAAACACCACACTTCCATAGTCGTTCAAGTGCGTATTATCATCCAGGGCCAGGTTATATACATGGCTGGCTTCCTCTCCAATAGAATTCACGTACCAGAGACTCTTCTGATTGAGGTCCAGGTACTTGGTCTTAGTCTCAGCCGCAGATGCGATTGTGCGCAGGCGCTCGTTATGCAGAGAGTCAGTTGCATTGTGTTCAGACACAAAGTTACGCCGGGTAAGTGGTGTAATAAGGATCTAAATATTGTCAACCAATGTTCACGTTCGTATTGCCGCAGGCGGAACTCACAGGGTGGCCGCCTAGCTCTCGCACTTCATTCGCTAGATTCCCAAGATTGGTTTGGTAATCATCGAGGCTGATGTTGTATTTTGTCTTCTGGTCATTATGACCGAACTGAAATCATGTTATTAGTAATGACAAACATTACAAGAGTCTTAAACGGACTTACCTGAATCGTGACGTAAACGTCGAAATCTCCGACGTTGTCGCTAATATGTTGCTTCACGTTGTCCCAATCGCCACCGCTTACAAAGGAGACAGTTGTGGCACCGTTATGCCCAAGGTTGACGCCCCATGCAGATCGTCGAAGAAAGCTGAGAAAGCCGTTGCCCCAACCACCTCCACCGGTGCTCTGCACGGCTGTGGTAGAGTCACCTGCCAAAATAAAGGCTGGCGGCTTACTGCCTCTTGGTTCGACCTCAAAGGGCAGTGAGGCCACCTTTGAAAGTCCCGACAAAAGAGTTATAAACAAAGAGTACTTCATGATATAATGGAATTTTCCAGCACGTAACGAAATTACACAGTAAGGGTTAACGGTAAATGGAATAACTGGACCGCGCACCTTTATATGAGTTCTATTCGATATTGTGCCCGCATCTGTCGAAGCATATTGAAAATATCCACCAATGGGAAAAATATGCCACTCTGTGTTCTGAATTCGTCGAAGTCCGAGTAACTTTTGCTGAATCGTCCCTAGCCGAGCGGGGTTATAAATGAAATAGCAGGGGAGAGCATTCTAGGGCCGGAAATCCATGCCGTGCACTTTTTCCATTTACCCGCTCATGACGTTCTCTTATGACGGAGGCAGTAAATACGGAATAATTCGCTACGAAAACAACAAGACCCCTGGTAGATACTAGTAGGAATCATTCATTATGACTTATGTTTGACGATTTGTGAAAGCCGCCAATGAAACATTGGTATTCACTTTGAGGAATAGACCACACTTCCAGGATAAGTCTATTTGGCAAGATGCAAACTACCCCACGTTTCACATTACTTGGGGGGAACTCAAAAGTGGCACGCTGTGCGTATCGTTCCTCGCGTACTGTGCCACTCTGTGACTTGCTCCATTGCATTGCAGGCACTACCTTATCCTGCTGGGAGCGAGAAGCCAATGGCGTAGAACTCGGTCTAACCTCTCTACAACAAGTTCAATACTTGCGTAACATTGGCTGGGTATTTTAGGACTCAGCTCACTGAAGTTCTCCATAGACTAATGCACGCAGCTACCGAAATGTCCTAGGGATTTAGAAACAGTACCTCTCCCTCGTGCAACTAAAGGGAACCTTATTGAGCCGCCTCTCCGCGTTTGTTTTACAGGAAAGAGTTACTAGCGTGATGAATGGTAGAATGGCTTGGTGTTGCATGTACGAGATGGCAAAACCCAGGTGCCGAACAGGTTGTTGTCAAGCCTGCCGCTTCAGAAACGAGTCATATTGGTCCATAACATGTAGCACATACGAGCTCATCACATGCTCCAAGTCAGGACCAGGGTCAGCAACGGATTCCAGGTCCACCAATGTAATTCTGTCATCAACAAGCAGAAAATTGTCCAGCTTGGGGTCATCGTGCGAGAGGCCAAGCACGCCAAGCTCTTGATACGCCGCCTCCAGTCGTTTTTTTAAATTCCTCAGAACTGAGAATAGGGAGTTTCTGCTCAAATGGAAGAACGCCAACAATATAGGAGAGAATTAGGGCGCGAGTCTCATCGCACCGCCCTTCCCCGTACAATACGGGTACCAAGCGCCCCTGTTGATGCTCTAGGCGTTTATATATGTCTTTCTCGTTCTCAAATTCCTCGTCCCAATCTGGTTTGAGTTTTTTCAACACCACCGTCGGGGGCAGGAAGTAGCCTGGCCAGATTTCCTTAATGAGAGACTGGAGTATCAGAGGGAGGAGGAGAAGGATCGCGATAAGGACGCGGTCGAAGGAGCTCCGAATGATGGTCAGGCGTAGGACATGTCGGTGTTCGTAGTCAAAAAAAGTTCCGGTGGCAGATATATTACTAAGCCCAAGGTGAAACTGGGTGGTGTGCAGTTAGTTGGCCTGGTCAATCGAAGAGACATCACGACAAACCTGGACGGCGAATGGAGGTCGCGGTGGCGTCACCTCCACGTGGGCTATTTTTGGAGGTCGCGGTGGAGTAGTGACATATGGTGGGCGTTGCAGCATTTGCTTCTCAATTTGCTTGAAGATTGATGGGCCGGGTTTGTTCATGTTGAGGTTTCCCGGTCGCGGTGGAGGAGCGAGAACGGGCGGGTGATGTATCTCTATATCTGGGTTTGCTGATCGCGATGGAGGAGCTGGGCGGCGCTGTAGCACTTGCTTCTCTATTGGCTTAAAGATTGAGGGCCGTAGCTCGTCCATGTTCGTGGTGGTGTATAGAGAGCGTATGGATTGTTGTAAGTTGTCCATGTGGAAGTATGCGAAAGATCGCGGCTTCAGCAAGGTTGAACTAGTACATGTGCATTGTCACGTGGCTAAGACCATGTAATTCCTACCTCAGCAGGCTCATACTAGTTCTAAGAGGGATCTAGCCTTGTTTGGATTTGGTTGCGTTATTGGTGGAACAGGACAAGCCTTTGGTCGATGCCTCGATGTGACTTACCGATGAGGTATAGTCCGATTTATTGCCTCTAGGATATGCCCCAGAAAAAATTTCAAGGCATGCACTCACCATCGGCGTTGAGATCAAGCTCAGAGGAAAAGTACGGAGTTCAGAATATAGCATGTTTTTAGAGTTAAAGCGCCTGTTTTTAAGCTGTGTGTAGTGCGGGGTTGAGGTTGGAAGGGTGGCGGGGTACGAGGGCACTATTATAGTATCATTGGCGGAAATAAAACCCCCAGATTCTCCATCAGCGTACTCCGGAGCGAAAGCCAAGATTGATATAGCATGAGACAACGTATCAAGTTCGAATGTGCCATTGTAGACAGGATCCACTTGCCTGACTGACTTGGGCTAAAGTAGAGATTTAGGCCCCCCGATGCCTGAGTATTCGCGTCAATACTGGCATGCATGAATTAGCGTAACTCACACCATGTATGGCCTATAAAGTTCTACGAGATCCAAGCCGGTAGCAACTCTAAAGCTGTCCCTAACAACGTCGTTGTAATGGATGCGGCCGAGTGCACGCGATATAGGTAGAGGTTAGTCGCGATATCAGCCGACACTCACAACCCGCTCTCAGTGCCCCAATATAGAACCACTGTCTGGAATTCCTCGCTGCTCGAGGCCACAATCGCCTAGTCGGGCTCAGTTTTGTCCGCCATCTTGTCGCGGCTTAGGTGTACGTCGTAAACTGGACGTGTTGCGCTAAAACGCCTGTTGAGAGACAGGCGTCAGCTGAGCGTCAGGTGCGGCCTCCATTGATCCATACCATATAACCCACTGTGAAGAGTGGTATCCTAGGCACGTACGCTTTATTCGCCTCCACATTTACAAGGGTCACTTCAATGATGTCTGTTGAAGAGGAAGTCCCTAAGTCCAATGTTTTCGTCTGCAGCTGACTAGCAAAAAGCCTTGCCCTTGGCTCAGTTCATCATCAACCTCCTTTCTTGGACCATTGAGGCAAAACTCAGAGGTGAGGAGAGAGAGGTTTAAGAGAGAAGCACACATGCTTTAGTAATGGCATGGAGATTTCTATAGCTAAGATTGCCGGACAAGTGTGAACAGGGCGCGTTTATTTAATACAACCAGTTAATTATCTATTCCCAGTCCCCCACCTCAGAATTCCACAAGCCGATACAGATCCTATCGATACCTTGCGAATACTATTATCTACAACCTGCCTCAAAAGGAAGGAGCAGCCAGGTATAATATACAGTACCCACCGTACACAGAGTTAGACCACTCTCCCTAGCTATCAACTCACTTGGCTACTCAGCCCATTGCACCTGCTAATCATTGCCAGACCCTAACTTACATTCCTTAGTGCAACGTCCTGGTTCTACTAGAACACATATCTCAAGTATTCTGCTTGCGCTATACTAACATGTGGAGTAACTGTGATCTTGTACTGTGTTAACAAAGCAAGCAGTGCAGAACTCTTATACAAGCCAGAGATACTATCCAACAGCCTTAGAAGACCAAAACCTTTTGTGCAGTAGAGTTGAAGACCAACAAAAGATAAAACTCTTATAGAATACTAAGTCCAGCAAATTGGAACTGAATTACCAAGCTTGTAGTACAGGAAGCCCCCGAGCAGCGAGTTGCTTATTAACCTCGATAGTTGTGACCTCCCACAAACCTTTAACTTGTCGGTCGTCATTCGCAACCGGGTTGGGGATTCCGACCTTCCCAATCGGCATAAGAAACCGTCCTTTGTATTTTGCGGCGTTTTTTCGGACTTCGCTAGCTGTGGCCGCGAAGAGAGGAGGCAAAGCACCTTGTTCGGCCGTGAGGAAGGACATGCGGGCAATGATCTTGAGGGGAAAACTGTTGAGCTCCAGCAGGCTTTCGGTGGCGACCTCGCCAGGATGGACAGCCATACACAAAATTGGAAGGCCTTGTTCTTCCAGGCGACGTTGTAGCTCCTTCACGAATAGAACGACAGCGGCTTTAGAAACGGCGTAGCGGATCATGTCGAAGCCGAACAAGAATCTACCAACATATCGCCACAGCCAAGGCCATTGAGTGACGGGTTCAGTAAGACCGGATTTGGATGAGAACTGGAAGTTGAAGTTGCTCGGTAGCATGGCGGTCTGGGCGGTGGAGCTGAGGCTAATGATCCTGACGTCGGCTTCTTTATCCCTCGTGGCGTTCTTGAGAAGTGGCAGCATGCGGTCGACAAGAAGAAAGGGTCCCATATGGCTGAGCCTGTAAGCAATACGTACACAGGCCCCAAATTCAAGATGTACTTACTTGCCAGCCATATGTTGTTCATACCCGCCACCCACCAACTCAGTGGAACCTGTCGAGACAGCGGCGTTGTTAACTGGAAAGTCAATGAGTTAGCAACTATTAACACTCGAATTACAGCCGGTGTGTTGGAACATACTTAAGATGTCTACTTTTCTTTCCTTTGTCTTCAATACATCGATGGCATGATTGACAGTTGTTGGATCCATCAGGTCCATCACTAGCCAATCAACCTTTTTCGGGTCAATACTCGGGTCATGGACCAGGGCTTCCTTGGTCGCTTGGGCTTTGGATTCGGACCGCGTAGTAAAATACACCTTCGCCCCTTGCTGTGCAAGGCGTTTGACGAGTACGAACCCGACTCCGGAGCTGTCAAGTCAATGGGGTTTTGCTCTGGGAGCTTTTGATCGATGGACTTACCTCCCACCAGTCACCACGGCGACTTTGCCATGAAGATCTGGCATGTCCGCCACCCCATCGAATTGTCTCTCCATGAGTCTGAATTACAGGAATATGTATTGCTGGTTGTCGAATAATACTGAGTTGTGGTAAGGACCGTAGTGTGAACGGTAGATGAAGAGAGGAAATCTTTCTTGAATATGGATTGACAGAACTAGCGCTCATGTTCATATTGGATGGTATATATAGCTTTACATATATAAACGTCTCTTGTTATTTTACTTTCGTCTAACATTTGCTCTATGCTCGTATCCAATTCATGAGAACGATTCGTTGCGCTTGATTGGTGCGGAGTTCGCGGCACACTGGCGGAGTTTACACCACGCTTGAGGAACGCTTGCGGGCAACTAGCGGAGATGAACGGCTCAAAGCACGGCAGTCACCTTCGAATGAGGCTGGGATGGCAATGATTAGGTACAATGTACTCTTTGTTTCAGTGTAATGCAGATTCCGGATTGAACCTAATTCAATTGTCAGGGGACTGATGACGAGTTACCGCGCGCTTCCTATGATGGTAATCTCTGGTATTAACATGCGATTTCAACAGCATCTCCTGTCCGCACAACCCAATCTTCAACCTGGTCCAGCCCCCACATAACGGTGAAAAGGTGGCGTGCAAACTCGTCGACTTCCAAGGCACACACGCCGCGCTCTACCAGGGACCGACCATGAAGACTGTAAATAAACAAGGGGTTTTGGCTGCGAGCCGCAATCTCCCAGCGCGCTGGCGAAGTCGCACTCCATAGTTCGGCGCGGGCGGTGATGCAGATATCTCCCGCACAGCTGTAGGACCAATCACCCTTAAGACCGCGGTATACGCCAAGGGAAATACTACAGAGTAGCCAGGTGCGCCGAACAGACTCGAAGAGGATAAAGGATTTGTGCAAGGCGGATACTGAATCCGAGGAGAAGTCACCATTGTCGTCAGCTAATAAACCCATATTTGGGCACAATTGCGCAGCAGTAGCGTCTCGAGTTGCTGACTCCCCAAAGCTGGTTTTTCCACTCAAGGAGAGCTTGGCTAAGGTTCTCTGCGTTGGCTCGACGCGGTATGGATGGAGAGAAGAGGGCCAAAAGGAGATGAATAAGTAATGCTTGCGTGCGAGCCAAGTGTGCCACTGTCGAGAGGCGAGAAACAGAGAGTGGTGTCTCGTCAGGCTGGCAAGCAAGCAGGTTGGAGATGTGAGCAGACGAGACGTCATCAACGACGTGCTCATTCCCCGGGGTGACATGCTGTGACACCGCAATGGCGGAGTAGGCGTCGCGCATGCATTGCGGCATGCCAGACTCGGTGTAGAGGTGGCGGTGGATGAAGGGGTTGTGGCCCGCGCGGAGGAAGCAGGAGAGCCAAGATTGCAACCCCTGGATGAAGTGCGAGAAGACGATGCCCGGCGGGAACGAGGCAGGGGGCTGGTAGTGATTGACCACAGTCCAGGCAGAGGGTTGGAGAAACCAACCGAGATCCGACGAGGCTGCAGGGTGGTTTGGGAGTGACACGCCTCCAGCTGCACAAAATGGCACGACTGACGATACAAACGGAGGATCAGAGAGTGTGCCGACGAGGTCAGTCGACGATACCGAGTCAACGAGGGCGCTATGGCTGCTGTCATCCATTTCCCGCAAAAGGTCTCGGTATATGACATCCGCTTGGTTTGGGTCTCCAATATCAAGACTCGAAGGCGTCCAGATATCGCCCAATCTCATGTCGGGAGCGGCCGTAATTCCAGCTCCACCAAGCGCGAGATGCTGTCGTCGTGACGGCCCGGCCGGATATACGCAACTCATGTCGCGGTCAAAGACAGCGCGAGCAGGAGGGGATGATCTTGTCGCAACGACGCTTGGTGTCGACGCAGCCAAAACAGGCCTTTTGCTTAGAGCGTCGAGCCATGCTAACGAGTGCCTATTCTGGAGACTCTGATTGTGGACTTGGTGAGGGAAAGGGATGAGAGTTCTCGGCTTCCTGAGACTGGGCGGGCTGAATTGGGTCTAGTTGGGCTTCACTGGCGGAGATGCGGCGGAGGTTTTGCGGAAGGTGTTTAGCGGCCACAGACTCCCGGTAGGTACCGAAGGTGGCGGAATCAAGCTGGTGTTTCATCGTCGAGAAGACGGCCTTGGAAAGATTCAGTGTTGGTTTATTAATAACATTGAAAGGAAAGCTGGCATCTTCCATAACCGCACATTGTAAAGAGACCCTTCGCCCACATTCTGTTTTGGACTATCTAATTCTACCACTATCGTATCCATCAGTCACAATTTTTTCATCTCATATCATCCATCAATCACTATGGCGGGTTCTGTTAACAGTTTGCCCTTTGGCTTTGACTTCACTGAGACTGTTCACCGCACCCCATACCCCGCCATCTCGCCCTCTCGCGCCGAGCTCTCCCAGAAGGGGAAGACGATACTGATCACAGGCGGGCACACGGGAATTGGATGGGCTATTGCCCGTGCCTTTGCGCAGGCTGGTGCAGACAAGATCATCATCGTCGCCCGGCGGGACAACTTGGTTTCATCTGCTGCATCTCGGCTTGCCTCTGAGTTTCCTTCGTCCCAGGTTATCGGACATGCCTGTGATATAGCCGACCTCGCATCTGTTGATCAGTTGTGGAAAGACCTGGCCAAAGACGGAACTTTGATTGACGTTGTGGTACTCAACGCCGCAAAGGTCACGATGCGTCCAATTCTCGACCTCGCCAGGGACACTGCCTGGAGTGATTACCTTCTTCATGTCCGATCGAATCTCGATTTTGTACAGAGATTGGCCAAATAGCCAGGCGCCGAAGGCCGCCCAAAGGTAAGCCCTGGCCAATGTGCAAGGGTAAGACCAGCTAACAACTAATGATTGATAGGCGCTAATCAATCTGGCTTCGATTGCCATACATGAAAGCAAAATGACCGGGCCATATCCTAACTACGGTGCCTCCAAAAGCGCCGGGACGATGCTGATGCAGCAAGTGGCCAAGGATGTGAACCCTGATGAGCTTCAGATAATCAGTTTCCATCCAGGCGGCGTCTTCACAGAGCTGGCGGAATAATCTGGCTTCAAAAAGGATGAAGCGCAATGGGACGACGGGATGTCGACATGCCCGAGATTTCTCTCTAATGTGGCGAGTAGAAGACTTGCTAACAACGGCATAGAGAACTTGCCCGGACAGTTTGCCGTTTGGGCGGCCTCTCCCGAGGCGCGCTTCCTGCACGGCCGGTTCGTGTGGGCAAAGTGGGATGTGGATGAGCTCCAGGGAGGACTACTGCGGAAAAGAATTGACGAGGATGACGAGTTCCTCAAGGTTGGAGTTGTCGGAATTCAGGATTGGGAGAAGGCTCGCAAGACTGGATGAGTGACTTGCATCAGATTTCCTCAGCACTCCCAGTGGCTACCGAACAGATAGCTAAATATCGACAACTATCGTTCAGTCTCTGTCGGCATCCACTCTAGTCCAGCTATCCAGTGCAGCCGTTTTGCATATGTGTTGATTTGAGATTCTGAACTGGCTTCGTCCTTTGTTGACTGGTTGTTCTATTTTGTCTGCCCCGGCTCAGTCACAACTTTGCTGTCTAACGCATTAAGAACATTGAGTTCCTTGGTTTCTATCCTTGGCAGCTAACCCCTTCTTTCAATCATGGATGCAACCAAACACAGATATACTGATCATTCCCGCGACCCAACACCGTCACTTCAGCGGTCAGTCTTACTGCCCATCGCTCGATCAAACTAGGTGTTTATGTCTTTTGGTAACAAGCACCCGTCTTGTTGACAAAAGTCCCGGTGTGATGGCCGACTTTGTAATTAATCCGGTTGAATTCAATATCGGCTATGTCGGAGATCCATGGCGGGGAGCCATGGCGTTCACAATTGGCTCATATGCCCAGTTCAGCTGCCTGTAGCTCATTGGAATCTTCTTAAAGACCACGGCATTAAATAGAACACCCCGACTCATACACTGCTATTGTTGACGAAAGGTGACCAATTTCTATGACTGCTTTAGGATCTCAACTTCTTAAGATACATGATAAAAGCCGCTGAGCACCTACTGGAATATGACGATACTTGATTTGGTGGAGTAATGCCAAAAGAGTAGTTTGGTCTACTTCCCCGGATACCGAGGTGCAACATAAATTTCACCTTTATAGTTTCTCTTGTTCATTAGCAAAGTACGAGACGAAATACGTGCTGAACTCAGTGTAGACAAATTGATGACAATAAACAAAAATTAGCACAAAATGAAGGAAAAGACCTCTCTAAAACAATTGACAATCTAGTCTGCAGAAAAATGCTCGCCGCAATGGAACTCAAGGAAAAGCCCATTTCTCTCTGTCTCTCTCCTTGGTGATGTTGAATCAAAATGCTCCTCCTTTGAGAGACCCTGGGATACCCATCACGTCCCTGCTAGTAGGTGATCAGCTAGCCTGAGAGTGGGTTTCGCCCCGCTCCAATACAGGTAACGGTAATACCCTAGGATAGATAGAGTGCCTGCATATACATAGTCGACCCGCGAAGCGCCTATTTATATCTGTCTTGTTGAAAGCTCAGCGGGTAGTTTTAGAAATGGCATAGCGTCCTATCGAGGTGTTCAACCCAATCCTCACTCCCAACACACCTTCTGCACCAGAAAACGTTGTCGGGATCGTACTTGTGCTTAATATCAACCAATCTCTCATAGTTAGGGCCCCAGAAGGATTGTTGCCAGTCGAGCTCGAAAGCGTCACCCTGGAAAAGGGAACAGTCAGCAACAGAGCTCAATATTCTATTCTCATAAGGGAGCTTACCCCGTTGAAGTACGTTCCCGAGTTAGGGGCCAAGCTACGCAGAGCGGCACCTTTGACATTTGTCATCTCATCCAAAGCGGCAGTCACTTGGGTATATGGCAATGAATCGTGCCACGATTCCTTGACGATCAAGTGGACCACAGTGTCTCGCCATGCCGGGTGCAAAGAGTTGTCGACTGAAACCGAACTGGCAGACATGCTTCCGGCAATGCTTGGGTTTGATATGCCGGCCTATGAGAGAGTTTGGTCAGATCATGGTTGTAGGTTAGAGCAATCAAGCATACCTCGGAGGCATCGTCGCCAGGGCCAATAACCTCCATTACTCTAGCCAACTTCTTCTTGGGTTCGGTCAAGGCAGATTCATGGAGTAGTCTAGACGCGGAAGCGGCACCGCCGTCGCCCGCCGATCCTCTTGAGGGCAATGTGTCGAAAACACCAATCCAAGTCGGGGCCCAGGCTACTTGCGAGGTAGAGTTTGCTATACCATTTGCGTTGTCAAGAAGCGATAGCAAGAGCTCAGAAACGGCCTCGATTGTGCCATTTGGCTTGTTGTAAAGGAAGAAGACTCCATAGAATGTGACAGTCGAATATGAAGGAGGTCCCCCGATTGTGTAATAGCCTTGGAGGCCTTGGCGCTTCAGCTCTGGAAGCAGAGCATGCACCTCGGCCATGAGGTCCCACCAGCATGACGTGCAGTCGGTGGTCTTTTCCACATTCAATAGTAGCGTAGTGGCTTGAGGCATTGGATGGGCCTTCACGGTCAGCTCAGTGATGATGCCGAATGTTCCGCCTCAGCCGCCACGAACTGCCCACAGGAGATCCGAGTTCTGGCATTCGTTGACCGTCAATACCTTTCCACTCGCCGCAACGACCACTGCCTGTATGATGCTATCCGCACCCATTCCAAACTCGTTGGTCAGATAACCGTGTCCGCCGCCTGAAGCCCAGCCCACGAGGCCAACATCCTGTTCTCGTATCAGCAAACCCTGAACCATTGTGCACCACTGCATTGGAAGTGGCACTAACACTGTTTGTTCCCCCAACTACAGCCATGCCGTACTCAGCAGCTGCGTGAAAGATCTCCTCGTCTTGCAGACCAGCACCGACTGTGAAGGCCTTCTGAGAGGGCCCTGTCTGGCAAAGGTTGGAGCGCAGTCATGACATGCTGGCTGGAACTCTTCGTGAAAGTGCACCTTTTTTATGTGATTTGTCCACACCCTGGAAATTGATTTGCCACATCGTTCAATGTCCGGTGATACATGCCAGATATTAACGTACGAGAGACTTCCATATACGGCTGTCTTTCTGCTGTGACCTGTATTTTTGATACCAATCCTCAAGTTCTATTTTCGGATAAATCTTACAGCCTCTGAAATATGAGTGGCTTCTGTGGTGTTGACAACATAAGGGGATAAACTCCAACACTACATCCCCGAGCGCCGGCCAAGGGACCACCAGCGAGGCTTGTCCCATTTCTGTAGATCGGATTACAGATATTGTTGGCCATTGCTGGTGAGTGAATACTCGTGGTATCCCCTGAGTGGAAAGTTGTAGTGACTCAATCGTTCATAATCTGACTGCACTGCTTGAGGGACTTCCAAGCGTTGTCCGAGGGCCAGCATGGCTCCTTAGGTGTCTGAAGATTCTTAGTAAAATGGCCTGCAGTACGTATTGCTCTTGCCCGCTTACACATTTGCATAACGAGGACTCGCCTCCCTGGATGTGTAGGGTGAGAGTAAGACACACGACGACCTAATTCCGGAACATGTTGAGCTTCGCGAAGGGATTTGTTACTTGTTGCATGAAGTGAATCGCAGAAGAGAGCTTGCTGTCAGTAACTGAGAATTGCCAAATTGTTGCGCCAGGAACAGAGGTTATATAGAAACCGTAGCTGATTTACTTAGTCCCTCGGCCCTGCTTAGGCTCACAACTTGGTCGGATATGTTACGCAATACGCGGAGACTCGGATCAGCTTATCTGGTTTACTTATTATCACTAACGCATGTCACATTACAAGGGTTCTTATGGAGCTACTGATGCATGGGTAAGAACTCTGGACCGCCCGTGTGCTGCTTACCCACGCGGCTAGACAGATTACGCAATACGTAGAGCCCAGATAGTTTCTCCAGTTCCCTGATCATCGCTAGGACATGCGGCATTGCAAGAGCCCTCAAGGGGCCACTGATATATGGTTAAGGATTCCGGAGCACACGTATACCGCTAGCCCACGTGGCCTGGAGGGACATGATGAAATTTGTAACGGGCGCCTAGTTCATGGTGAGGGCACGGAACAATCTGAACCAGATACAACTGTCTGCTTTAGTCAAGCCCCCGGGTAGTCCTTAACTAGACCGGAATGAATCGACCGCTTGCTGTCAACGTCATGATCCACTCACCTCAAGCCCCGAGCACCTCCCTGCCTGCCCTTGTTGTCACACAAATCCAGCTCCTCGCAAGACATACTGCTACTAATTTACTCCCGATCAAATGTCGTCACGAGATCAATGGATGCAACAAAGCTCTCTAAGTTCATATCTTCATATCATTGAAGCAAAAGAAAGCTCGCAGCTAACAAAGGGTGAGTAAGATAAACTATGGTTTGTTCCCTTCCTTTCCTTGAATCAGGCCGTCAATCGCTACTCTATTATCCGTGTAATATCCAGGTATCATTAACTACAGAGTTTGAAGCGGCTCGCGGCTTCACTCTTCGCTCCGCCATTTCGGTGCTCAGTAGATCCTTCCCAGGATGGCTAAGAAGACTAGTGCAGAAGCCAGTCTACAACATCTCGTCCCGTTTGAGTGACGCTCGGCCGCTCTACCATTTGCGATAGATCGCCCGTCGTGGGAGGAATCTTGCCTTCTCATGTTTCATCTCTTTTTCTTCTTCTACCATCTTCTCATGCTCGGCTGCCTTGGTCTCCTTTGCAGCCTCCGAAGTCGTCGCATTCATTGAATGCTGTGGCTCGCTCAGTATTGGGGTCTCTGTCACATGTGGTGTCTCTGTGGGTGTATCTGCAGCCTCCTCGTGAGCCATTTTGCCCGCTTCGGCGGTCACAGTCACTGTGTGGATGGCAGTGACATGGACAGTTTCTTGAACAGCTTCACCAGGAACGGTGTGAATTACTGTGACGACCTTTTCAACCGGCTTCTCGACGATAGAAGTGTGGATCACGGTGACAGGATGCTCCACGATCTTTTCAACCGGTTTTTCGACGACAGATGTGTGGATCACGGTGACGGGGTGCTCCACGATCTTCTCGACCGGCTTCTCAACAACTGAAGTGTAAATGACGGTGACGGGATGCTCCACGATCTTTTCGACTGGTTTCTCGACCACAGAAGTGTGAATGACGGTGACTGGATGCTCCACGACTTTTTCAACTGGCTTCTCAATCACAGAAGTATGGATCACCGTCACAATCTTTTCAACCGGCTTCTCAACCACCGAAGTGTGAATGACTGTGACAGGTTGCTCCACGATCTTCTCCACCGGCTTCTCCAGAACCGAGGTGTGAATGACTGTCACTATCTTTTCGACTGGCTTCTCAACGACCGAGGTTTCAACGACAGTGACGGGTATTTTGATCTCGACTGTTTTATGCACAACCGAGGTCTCGATAAGGGTGGTGGGCTTTTCCACAGCCTTCTCAACTACCACGGTCTTGACGACGGTGACTAGCTTTTCGACTGGTTTTTCGACGACTGAAGTTGCAACGACGGTGACTGGGATTTTCACCTTGACTTCTTTGTGTACCACAGAAGTTTCAATGACGGTGATTGGCTTCTCGACAGGCTTTTCAACCACGGATGTGTGAATGACAGTGACTAGTTGCTCGACGGGCTTTTCGACAACTGAGGTTTCAACGACAATAACGGGAATTTTCACCTCGACTTCTTTATGGACCACGGAAGTTTCGATGACAGTGACGGGGACTTTCACCTCCACTTCTTGATGGACCACAGAAGTCTCGATGACAGTGACTTGGTGCTCGACGGGTTTTTCGACCACTGATGTGTGGATGAGGGTGACTAGGTGTTCGACGGGTTTTTCGACAACGGAAGTAACAGTGACGTGCTTGATTTCGACGACTGTGACGTGGACTGTCTCCGGCGGAGCCGTGACATGGACTGTCTCTGGTGGAACCGTGACATGGACTGTCTCTGGGGGAGCCGTGACATGGACTGTCTCTGGTGGAGCCGTGACATGGACTGTGACGATCTTCTCTGCTGCTTCTGGCTCTTCGTTGCGTCTTCCAAGCCACGAGGGGGATGCGGTAACCGAGCCGGCAAAGGCGATTATTGCAGCAATATTTGAGATCAACATGGTGAAGTGGGGTCGCGGATCGAGAGGAGTCGAGTAGATCGGAGTGAATGATGGACAGGATGGAGGAGAGACTCGTTGAAGGAATGAGGTGGCCAGATGGTACAGGGGGACTAGCTGCTGTGGGAAAATATCGAGATAGCAAAAGGTATTGTGAAAGAATATACAGAAATAAAAAGTAGTGATACCAGATCGCACTCAGAAGCAGAAAGGAAGAACGGGTACTGGAGCAGAAAGGATCGATTTAGCACCTGGGTATCAAGAAAAGAAGGACATGAGGAGAGGAGAGAAGCTGGAGCAAGGCCATTGCCAACAGCTGGAGTTTTGAGTAATGAGTGGCAGATGGACGACGCCAATATTCAGACGGCATTGTGATTGCCGATCTGTCGTCCAATATCTGAAACAGGCACCGCCATCACCTTCAGGCAAACAAGGGATCTCTGGAACAGTCTGACAGCGAGAGGAGGCGTTGGGATATTCAGCTCTCGGATGAGTCGGCGATGGGTAGCGTGGCTTGGAGGCGGTCACAGAACGAGCGATACCTAACGTACTAACATATTACGAGCTTGATACACCAGAGGATTGTTAGCGTGGTTAGTATACGTCAGTCTCACGATAGTGCATTCGTGTGGACGTGGGTCATAGCGGATACGACGCTGTCAGCTCGTCTGGAACATCGGCTCGGCAACGGCCGACACGCACAAGACAGAAAGCCGCGATAAGCCAGCGCAGCCTCGCAAGTCAGGTTAATAAGGCACATTCGGATGAAGCTCAGGCATATTTCTGCGGGAGCGGAAGCGAAAGCTCTGACCTTTAGCACGTCGATCAAACTAAGAGCAATGCCTAAACCCCATGTCAGACCGGGGGCCACAACACGGGGAACAGTCTCATAATTAAGGATAAGCTTGGCGATAAGGTTAGCCAACCCATGAGAATGACGCCCCTCGACCGGGATTGTGTGTGTTCTGACACAGCATCTAGCTGCGCTTGGACAGCTAGGGTAGCATCAAAACCCCCGTGAGCAGAATGGGGGCGAGATTGAAACACGTGCGGGTCAGAAACGAGTCAATGCCGCAAGAGAATGCGGCTTGGCAGGGGCCGGCAACATGGCGACCCGTGGTTTGGTCGAGGATGGACGAACGGTGTATCTGAAGGCGCGACGCGGGAGGAAGCCATTCCGAGACGAGCTGAGCCACCGTCTGGCGAGAGCCTTAGGGATGGTGGTGATGGAGGCATGTTAAGTTGTTGTCTACCCCTGCATGAAGCCATTAGCTGGGGGAAGATGTGATAGAATGCCGGATCTGTGCAAGCGGAGAATGTTGGAACAAGTGGCTGTGGACGAGGAAGGTCTGGAGATTGTGGTTTTTGTCGGCGATGGCGGGTGAGGTGAGGAGATGTAGGGTAGGCGATGGACGATGGTTGACTACTGTAGTATTTTTTAGCCTTGATGCCATTACAGCGCCTGCTTTTAATTATGATCTAATAGTTTCTTCTTCATCTGATATATTACTTTAGCTACGATAATAATGGGGATTTCCGGCTTCCAGACCCCCGTACGAACATGCCGATCGATTGAGCTACTGAAACACCTATTCGTACGAGTCAAATTGAACATGGAAGGATTGAGCGACTCATCTCATCAGAGGAGGGTTCGTTGAATTGGCATATTATTTTTGCAGCGACCTGTACCAGTATTAGCAAATCTCATAATTACTTGTTAGTTGAAATACTAGGCGCCGGTGTCAAGTGGGCGCCTATGTGGCGACGGCCTTCGCTGCCAGGGGTATAAGGTTGCTCGCGCAGTGCCATGGCTTCAGTGAGTGCTACTTCTGACCGAAGATTCGAAGAAGAGTCTGTATGTTTCAACAGGCAACGGGGATATTATAAACCATTCTTCCGAATTTTCGTGTATTGAAGCAGCATCATGAATTTGAGAAAGATCTGGGAAGCTATCATTCTGACACCGCAAACTTGAATCTATCCTAGTAAAACACATACGAGCTCACAAGGTTCTGGCCAATGCCTAAATCATAATATTATTTTCCGGGCAAGTAATTTCACCTCCCGCTTTATAATACCGAACGCTCCTCTTCTAAGTAAATCATGGAGTAGGTAGCGCTGTACTTGTTGGTGTAGTAGTTGTGGTACCAGTCATTGTGACTGTGATGGCGTCAAGGCTGGGGGCATCTTGAAGATTAGAGGGAGCATCAAAGCCCTCGGCATCAAACTTGAAATCAACTGGCTGGATGAGCAACGTGACCGGTACGCAACCCCTTCCAGGATCTGTTATGGATAGAAGACTGAATGACCTGTGCTGAGGTCGGCGTGACCATCGGCCTCATATCGTGACCGTGGGGCTTACCGCGGTTTGTATCATCGATACGTACCGTGGCTTCGGTGGGCTGGTTATGTTACGGCTATAGTGGCCTGTTATTTGAAACGTGAAGTCACAGCTATCAGATTGATGAGAAAGAATAGACCGACTCTAAATGTTCCCGTCCCGCTTAAGTAACCCCGCAGCTGGGCTACCCATTGGATCAATTACAGTTAGAGCGCTGTGCATGCGAACCAATAAGGGTGCAAGGGATTTATCCAGTTGGCGAAGCTAAGTATTATGCGGCTAAAACATCAGTCGCTTGCTGTAGCTGAATGCTGAGTGCTACGCCACAACTCAGCCTTGAAGATGGGCTGAATGCACTGCCTCAATCAAGGCATTCTCCGCAAGCTCTCATTAAAACCGGGTCAAGGCGCCCATTTAAATCCCAAGATAACAACTCCTCACAGCGACAGTTCCCGCACGCTCAATCGGCATCGCGTAGGAGTGAGGGCTCATGGATCCTCTTTCACTCGCCGCCAGCATTGCTGGCCTGTTGAGTCTCGCCGCTTCTGTCGTCTCGACTGGCTACAAGCTCAAGTCGAGGATGAGCAAAAATGTCGATGACCTCGCAGTTCTACTCAACGAGACGGCGGGCTTCTCCGGAATTCTGTTAGCTGTCAAGGCACACTTGGAGTCAAAGCCATCAATACTCGCGGACCCAGAATCTATGGACAAAATGCTGGCAGAGAGTAGAAAAACACTAGATGAGATTGCTGCACTGCTCGAAAAGCTGTCCACTGCAAACCGCCTCGTGCTATTAGTGACAAGCGAGGGAAGAGAAGAGAGGCTAGAAAAGCTATTCAAACGGATTGAGCAGTACAAGCTATTCTTTATTTTGTGCTTCCATCTGGACAGTAGGTAAGAATACCCTGATACCGCCGCAGCAATCTGCTGTCACATGTTGTCGAAGGTAGATTTTGACAGATGGTCAGCTCTCAAACCGAAACCATTCACGTCAGAATGACAGAGATTGTCGACAATTTAAAAACTCTCAATGAAAGTCAGAAAAGGGTCGAGAAGGCCGTTGAAAAGCTAGTAGATGAGGAACAAGGTAGGCGGCAGACCTTCACCTTCACAGCTGATACCCTAACATCATATTTCCAGTGAAACACCGCGAAAAAGTAATACAGTGGCTGGGCCTGGTGACAGAAGAAGAACATGCTGATCTATGCGAACGACGAGACTCGACTTCATGCGAATGGATCCTCAATCGGGACGAGTTTGGGTCTTGGCTTTCGTCTAAAGGCTCTTCGTTTTTCTGGCTGAATGGAATTCGTGAGTTATTAAACTGATTTTGCTAAGAAACCATGCTGATAACATTTCACGCAGAGGGTTCTGGGAAATCCGTTATCGTGTGAGTAGGATTCTTCGACAGCTTCCAATCAGGTGTGTTGGTAGGTCGGAGCTGATGTTACCGACAGATCAAAAATCGTTGCAGCAATCCGAGAAACACATGTTGGCTTAGACGGAAGCGCACTTGCGTTTCATTACTGCCGTTTTTCCCATTCGTCAACCCTTTCGCCAAGCCAAGTAGTAGGATCATTCATCGGCCAGCTGCTCAGACAATCTTCCGACCCAGCCGTGGCCATGAAACTTGTGACTGAATTATACGAGAAACATCAGAGACGATCGACACATCCAAGCTTTGAGGAATTGCAAGCCATCTTCATGGATATATCTCAATACTTCAGTCGCATTTTCCTCGTCATCGATGGCTTGGACGAGATGCCAGATCGTTGGAGCATCCTGGACTTTCTGGAGAATCTTTCCGAGATAGACGGCGACTTCAAGGTTCTCGTCGCGAGCCGTGCAGAAATGGATCTGGAAAATGCTTTCTCGTTCTATTGCACCATCACAGTCACACCTTATGATATCACTCCGGATATAGAACGGTTCGTTCGAGCGCAATTCACCAAACGCCGATTCCGTGGAACGCAAGTCGACGAGATTGTACAGGAACTCGTGACCCGTGCCGATGGAATGTATGTATTTCCTCACACCTTTTATCCAGCTGCTGATATTCTATCCCAAGGTTTCTTTGGGTCGTCTGCCAAGTGGATCACCTTGCTAGTATTCGAACCCGGGTCACCCCGGCAGTGTTAAAGGCCCTGCCACGAAATCTTGAGCGAACATTTGAACAAACCTTCCTCAAGCTCCCGGAAGAGGATAGAGTCATTGCAAAGAGGATTTTGCAATTCGTCATGATGTCTAACAACCCTCTCGACCTAGCTGAGTTGATCGATGGTATCGCAATTACTGCCGATACTCGATCCCTTGCTGATGTGAAACACAATACACTGGCCCGAGAGGCGGATGTTTTCGATCTGTGTGGAAGCTTGGTTCGCCAGTCTCAGGCAACTGGCAAGATAGAGTTGGCTCACTACTCTGTCTATACGTTTCTCAAGTCTGCTTACCTCGAGGGGAACCGCACGAATGAGATACATATACAGGAAGCACAGGGCAACATTGAACTTCTCATGGCCTGTGCTCGGTACTTGAGCATGAAAGATGTCTGCACTACCGGCTTACCAACGGAGGTTGAAGAGGCCCTCGCGGATGACGACACTTATGTCAACCCTGAAATATTTGCGACCACGCCGTTCTTGGAGCATGCGACCAATAACTGGCCGATTTATGTTTCGAGAATAGCAGAGGGGTCGTTGGATGATGTGTGGAAGACCGTCTTGCTCCCATTCTTCCAACCGAGCGAGGACTACTTCAATTTCTGGGTCAAAATATCACGATACATCCATGGGCAACACAAATATCCACGAGAGATGACACCGCTCCATGCAACTGCTCTACACGGGCTTTCACACCTAGCACAGTTTCTAATGACTGAGCCTTCCTTGGGTAACGCGCCATGGCAACCTTCACAGACCACCTCGGGATTTAGGACGCCATTGCACACTGCTATTGAAAATGGGCAAGAAGAAGTGATTGAGATTTTCCTGATTCCGCAATACATTCATTCGACTGACGAAAAGGGCCGATCTCCTCTCCATATCGCCTTGGAGTCTGGAGATGAGGTAGTCGCCATGCAATTGATCACGGTGGGTGCCGATGTCAATTCACGGGATAGCGATGGACGAACACCGATTTTCATTGCCATTGAGAACACTTGGGAGGACCCTGCTGCGATGCTATCGGAAATGGCGGATCCCAAACTTGCCATGCGGGACGGACGTGAACTCCTCCACGTAGCGGCTCAAACCGGGAGCACAGTTTGGACTTCGGCTCTTCTTGAGTTCCACAGTGATCACATAAACGCAGTGGATCAAAGCGGGTGGACACCGTTACTCTACGCCATTGACCGAGGCTTCGCAGGTGTAGCCAAGACGCTGCTGTCGAAGGGTGCTTGTATCGGAATGGAAGACAAGAATGGCTGGACGCCTTTGCACGCTGCCATGCGACATAAACACCTCGACTGCGCCGATCAGATTCTGACCTCAAAGAATCAGAGATACATACCGTCACATACAGGAGCTGGAGTCAGCGGTACTGGATTTCTAGGTGATGTCTCTCAACAAGACCGAGCTTTGATGGCTGCAAAGTATGGGACGGCGAGCCGAGATAATGCACCTAGTGGCGCTGGTGGAAGCTCATCCTCGACCCAAAACGTTCCTCCCTTACCACCTCCAAGTCTCGGTCAGTCCTCAGCAGTGGGCTCTCCACTTCTGATTGCCGTTTCGAATAACTTCATACCGGGAGTTGAATTGCTCTTGAAACACGCTGAGGAATATGGCCGAGGCATCATTGGGTTGTTGGAGAATGACGGCGCATGCCTCAAAATGGCCAAATCTCTCCCCGACGCAGCTCTCTTTGCGATGCTGCTTCCAGTGTCCACACTGTCCAGTATCGTGGCAGTTCTTCCGGAAATTGCAGCGCAGAAAGACGAGAGAGTTATCACGGCGATGCGTCAAAAGCTTAACGTCGAGTTCATCCATCAGAGTCTCTTGCCGCCGATCATCACAAGCAGGGCGGTAGACATCCAAGTTGCCAACTTCTTGCTCGATTTCTGGCCGCCGGCGAGGGAGACACTCCCGAAGGATATTCTCCATGTGGTTGCACGGTGCTTATTCTCAGACTATGGCTCTCGTTTCGCGACTCGGCTCATTGAGGGAGGAGCACAAAAGTTCCACGAATCTCCTGCCGGCTGCACATCGCTACGTGAGGCGATTAAGAGCAACAACTGGGATGTGGCTCAAGTTTTTATCACGAACGGCATGGTGTATTCTCAGGCAGTTCCTAACGCTCTCCATGACCTAATAGAGAATGTGCGGTATGAGGGCGACGATATAGAGAAAAAGGTTCTCAAGACAGCTGCCATGCTTTTGAACGCTGGAGTCGATATCAACGGCGTCGATCTAACAGGTCGAAGCATCTGCCAGAAGGCAGCTTCTGAGATCAATAGCACGCTGCTGAAATGGGCACTGGGAAACAATGCAAGTCCAGCGCACGCTGACCCAAGAGGAGACACGGCCGTAAGTGTCGCGATTGCTTTCGCCCACACCGAGAATCTGCGACTCCTTCTCAACGCCATCATCCAGGCAATGCCCGATGAACTGGTTCGCATTTTTTCCTTTTCTGGGGTTAGAAAGCCTGCGATGATTGCAGCTACTGACCTTTGCAACATTGAGATTTTGACTTCTCTGATTGAGGCGGATCAGATGGCAGCAACTGTGGCAGAGGATATTCACGATCCCGCACACCAGAGCATGAGATTGTCCGTCTTTACTAACGGACTCTGCAATGCGATTCGGAAAGGATTTGATCACGGCGTCCTACAGCTAATTGAAGCAATGGACGATGTATCGTGTTTGAGCTCTACGGGTGAAACGCCGTTGCACGTCGCCGTACGGCAGGAAAATGAGGGCGTCGTCAGGATACTCCTCGAGCGTGGGGCGCAACCTAATGCCCAAGTGGCAGAGAGTGGTGAATCACTGTTTGGCATCGCTGTGGATGGTAAAATGGATAGCATCATACCCATCCTCTCTGAATACGGCGCCATATATCAGGAGGGAGACATCATGGCGGCGGCTAAGAGTGGAAACGAAGAGATGGTTCGGCGCATCATGGAAATGTACCCAAACGACCTGTGGGGGCAGATGAAGGCGCTGTTCATGGCGAGGAATGACCGGCAACATAACACCGAGAGGATCCTGCTTCAAAAGGCGGCCTCTTTGTGGGAGCCAGCTCAAATAGAAGGCATTGTGCGAGATGCCTATGGTGACACGAAGCTGCACCAGGCGGTTCGATGCAAGAATCCAGAACAGGTGGAGACGTTGGGTTCGACGGGGGGTAGAGCTCTTCTTGATGCCAAGGATATGAGGGGCGACTCTGCCCTGATGCTTGCTATTCGGTTGTGTCACTGGGCCAAGGCTGAAGCTCTAGCTCGTGCAGGTGCTGATATTCAAGTGGCAATTAAAAGAGCTCGATCGGAGCACTGCGGTCTTTGGGTTGAGAAATTGACTGACCTGCAGACTCGCCACAGCGGGATGCGTTGATGAGGGAAGTGAGTAAACTAGGTACCAGTGTGCATTTCTAGCATGTATTTTCACTTGTGTTATATTGGTTTCTTGTTAGTCATACCTCCCAATGGGAAGATATAATGTTCATAGGGAATTGCTTAGATCTTTCGAAATGACTAATGTGACGATGGCTTTGTAGGGCTGGTGTATAGGGCATGTTAAGCAACGCAAGCTTCGCTCTGGTAGGAGTTAGCAGGTCTGGTGAGATAGGATACCAAAGAAAAATGTTGACTGGGTTCAGAAACAAACTTGTTAAATACGACACAATCTGGCGAAGGATGACTTATGCTGTGGAGGCTTTTCAGCTGATTCAACAGTTATATGTAAGATAATCTTGCCCAATTTCATAGGAAGTACCGCTTGACGTATATTGTAATTTGGCATGAAGCAGTAATTCTTTTTATACAGTGAAAGATACAGAAACATTCCTTCAAAGTAGTACCCTGATGGCACCTTTACGTGCAAGTCAAAGGCCCTTAGCTCGATTGATCTATGAAGTCATCGACCTCCTGCAAATAAGGACATCCACTTGAAAGGTTCTGGCCATCGGATGTAATTACTATTGCTGCCACCTACAGACACTGTGAATACCCTGAAGCATTTATTAGCATGCCCCTGTGAGAAGATAATGCGGGCATTACTTACATTCATTGGTCTTCACGCAGGTGTATGGGCTCACACACTGTCAAAATTTGTTAGTATCGAAATCAGAGTCGATATTTTCCTCCTCGAAACATACCGTGGTAGAACCAGTCCAGCCCATTCCGCCGCATTGCCCCCAACGAGGCACCGTACCCGATCCCGATGTGCTTGTTGGTGCGGCAGTTGTAGCTGTGGTTGTCGCTGTCGGTGTCACCGAGGACTGTATGGTGGGTCAGAGCTATCAGAACATGGGCGAAGTATGTCGCTTGTGTTCATACCGTAATGCCAAACCACTTCAGGTCTTCATCGGGGAATACGTCAATAGAATGGCTGATACCACTACCCAGGAATGTCTGCACACGATTTGTTACTGGGCTCCTTCAACTTTAGACCTGGATTCGATCTCACCTGCAGTTTGTCTCCGAATGTAAACTTGGTGTATGGGCTCCGTGGAATGTTGACCTCAGTTGAAATGGGGGTGGTTGAGTAGCCCAGGACACCGGTCCATTGCTTAATAGTCTCGTAGTAGTTCTGCACGTTGAGAATCTGGTCGTCCGTTCCATGGTAAATTTGCATCTTGGGTCTTGAACCTGTGTAGCCCGGGTACATGTTGTGCACGACGTTGGTCCATTGCTGTTGTGTCCATATAGACTGACCTGTCGAACACGTAGAGTTCCAAAAGTCGGGATGTTATCTGCGCTCATGAAGCAACCTGCAGGGACGCCCGCGTAGACGATTCCAGCGGCGAATAGATTGGGATAGGTGGCGGCCATGACGTTCTAGGTCAAAGTTAGCTCACTTAGCTTCTCCGACTCTGCGAAAGGAAGTAGTGGTCTATATGTGGCATACGCACCGTCATCATGGCACCTGATGAAATGCCCGTCACGTACACCTTGCTGTTGTCCGCGCTATACTGCTCGAGGATAAACTCAACCATGGTTGCGATAGAGTTGCTCGCGCCACCGCCTCCATGGGTCAAAGTCATCTTAGACGCGACATCCCAGCAATTGTCGTTTGTATAAGGGGTCTGGGGGTAGATGACAATGTAGCCATAGGTCTCCGCATACCGCGCCCACTGGCTGCCCGAATAATACGCCTGGGCGCTGCCGCTGCACCAATGGATTCCGACAACGATGGCAGGTTTGGCGGCCAAGTTTTTGGGCACGTAAAGGAACATGCGGGTGCCCGTTGGGTTGGAGCCGTAGCTTGTCACCTCGGTGAAGGTGGAGCGAGGCACGACCTCAGCGCCGAGGGCAGCGCTCAAGAGGGCTATAGCCCAGAAACTGAGAAGACTTAGTACCTTCATTGTTTGATGGCAAAGGCGATGTTTCTGATGGAGTACTAACACATTGAGAGGAATGCGTGGACTGGCTGAGTCGTTTTAAAGCAAAAAAAGTGGAAAGACTGTACACGAAATGATCTCGGAATCAAGTGTCATGGCTTCAATGGGCGAGGCGGATCACAACCTTCCGTTTCCAATGGCCTTGTTACATCACAGGAATCGGGCCCGGATCCCGCTTTCTCGGCTTTCGGCCTCCGAATTCCTATTGAGACAAGAACCTTGGCTCCGGCTTGAGAACCCGTCATCCCGGTGACTACCCCGCGCGCACGTTGGAATCGTACTCGAATGAGTCCGGCGCTGCGGCCCGCGAGAGTCGCCCATGATCCCTACAATGGAAAGAATTACAGCGGACGTTTATTATGCCAACACACGATCATCGGACTATTTGAGAGGTATTAAACAGCATCATATAGTTGGGTAAACTCAAAACCTGCAGAAATACGGAATCGTCTTCCGCCAATCCATTTGGAAGGGATCGACGGTCTGAAATTGATGTGGTTTTGGGGGGTCATTAATTAATCTCGCCAATTGACGTGCCATTTTTAACTTTGTCTGTCGTTCAATGTCGTATTGAACTAGAATTCCCAAGGCGGGATTTTTGTTCACTAAGCATGTGTCAAAGGTCATCGGATCGAATGGCTTCATAAACAACTAGTGCAGTGGTGAGCCAAGCCTAGAAGAAACGAGTGTGCCTCTAAATCTTCTGATGCTGTAACATTTCAATTTTCAACCATCATATCTAGAAGCCGACCGGTGCCCATTTATGAAGGTGACGCAAATGAGGCTTCAAACAGCTATAATTGAATCGACGACAGTACCTGTTAGGCGCCAGAGGCTTGTTAACAGACTGATTATTCTGTTAAAATCACCATGAGTTTTAAACCAGCTAAAGGCGACCAAATCCTTGAATCCATTCCCTATCATAGACGTCATTTTAAGCGACGGGTCTTTCTTCTCCAGGTAAAACAGAATGACTCCGAGTAGCATGTTTGTAGCAGAAGGGCTGAAAGAAGACTTCTCATGAAGAAAGAGCTTGAATAGACTGCCTTACATAAACCATTTGTACATAAAAGTTGAACCTATTTCAACTATAGTTTAGTAATCAACCGATTCCCTTTCTCTCTATCCAGGTGACCGCATCGTTGACAAATTCATCCACGACCTCCTTAGCGGGCTTTTGCTCATTAACCAGAGCAGCACAATTGCCCATAAGATATCTCCGATACTTCAGGAGGCCCTCCCCATCACCAACTGCATCATTGTCTTCTCTGTCCAAGTCATACTCCCAAGGGATAATGCCCTTTGCAAGCAGCTCTTTCATCTCCTCTTGCCGAGTTGTCTGCCAGTTTTGAATATACTCGTTCTTGCGTACACGCATGGGACGTCCAGTGTAGATTATTGTGCGAACGTTATCGTCATGCCCGGCTGTCTGGAGAGCTTTCTTATGGGCCTCAAGTGCACCCGCCTCATCCGTAAGCACGAAGCGTGTGCCGACCCACACTGCGCTTGCTCCCATCATCAAGGCCGCAGCAAGTAGTTGGCCATTATGTATGCCACCAGCTGCCACAACCTGCACAGTTTGGCCGGTGAGTGGAGATTTGTAGTTTTTGCAGATGTCAACGACGGCAGGGATGAGAACGGTGGTTGGGATGTCACCAGTATGTCCCCCGCCTTCTCCGCCCTGGGCACAGATGATATCAACGTTAAGGTCGAGACATTTGCGGACGTGCTTGACGTGGCCAACCATGTTCATATAAACTACTCCATGTGCGTGGAGTCTTTCGACAATCGCCTTGGGGGGTACGCCAACAGCTGAGACAAAGAGCTTTGCGCCAGACTCGATGATAACATCCACGAGCTCGTCAAGCTTGCCTTTTGTGTAGTCATAACTGAAAATTGGACTGGTGTTAGTAGCTATTAAACAAATTGATTTTACTAAGCGGATTGTAGCCACTGGCTGCAGATGAAGATACTTTGGTTATGATTTTTCAAGAGTTAAATCCTTCATGTTTGGAGTAGAGAATACTGGAAGAAGCAATGATGGAAGCACCCACTTTGTCTTTCGGGCGCTGCCGCCAACCTGAGGGAGCAATAGATCAATTCCGAAAGGGGCATCTTTGTGGATGAGGTATCTCTTGAGCTCAGCAATGTGCTCCCGGAGCATGGCTGGGCTGTATGCCATGCCTCCCATGACGCCAAGGCCACCGGCGTTTGTTACTGCTGCGACAAGTTTGGGGCCTGCGACAGCATTCATTCCTGCGAGCATTACAGGATGATTGATGCCGAATAAGTCGGTGATTGGGGTCTGGATTCTCTCTGTCCACGTCAACATGGTTAGTATTTTGTCATATTTCTTCTGGCAGTGCGGTCATACGTGGAGACGCCATGGTGCAGGATCGGTTGTGCTTGAATGGAACCAAATGCCAGCAGAGTCCAACGGGTATTCGAGGCAGTAACAAATGATTACTGGATTGGAAGCAAACTGAATATATGGCAGGTTAAGGGTCAACGCTTGGTCTTCCGGTCAGTCGGCAGAAAAAGACATGATCAGATACCAGAATAAAGCTGGAAATAACTCTTGGCAGGCACTTCCATTGAATGACTTATGTAATCTATTTTTTGAGATGATTGCACCAGCAAATCTGGATGAAGCCGAGGTTTGGGATGCTGTGCGGGGTTGTATGGGCCGATAGAGTGCCATTCCCAGTACGGCATGCCGAGGCTCAAAGAGAAGTCAGTTCATTTCTGCATTGGTACCATAACACGAAGGATGTCCGCTTCTATGCGCTCCCTGCACTCTGGCTCAACTTCGGCTCAGTTTTGCATTCGTTCCCCTCAGGCCCCCTAAAAAGGATCACGGCATGACTTGTGTTTGTTGATTGACTGCAATCGGTGTATATAAGCCGGTGGTGCCCTAAAGTGTTACGGCTTGGTTCGCCGAACAGCGATAGGCTTAAAAGAATTGCCCACTACGCTACTGTAATTGCAATCAATGCGATTATTGACCAATATTTTGCCCTGTGGTACGGCGGTCAAAGACACGACCGTTACATAAGGTGATCCTCTCTTTCAACCAGCAACAGCAAGTAGTTCCTCAGGCGAGAGGGCGGACTCGGATGACTTGGATCTTGGGGCGTTCTGGAGGTTGGGTCGTGGGATTTGTAACTCTTAGATATAAAGGTTAGAATGGGGCGACAAAGTTAGACAGGATTCCGGCAGATAGAAAAAAAGCAGCTTGAAACCCGAACTTGGGCCTTGGCAACTGTAACGTGCACAACGAAAATGCAGTAAATTCAAATATTAGGTTCCCTCATCGAGGGATTATAGAAGTATTGTATATAAGATTGAGAAAAGGATAAGAGAGAGAGACATAAGAGATATATAGTGTATGGCGAACTATCACTAAAGCAGGGGCTACTACGAGAACAGGGTGCCTATGATGCTAAAAGGGCCATTCCTAGAAGCGCAACCTGAAGCTCAGCCCCACTCAGCCGATGCTCTTCATCGCTCAGCGTCAGCTCCAGCTCAGCTTAGGGCAGCAGGAACTCAGCTCTAAGAACGGGAATGATGTCGGTGCGCTTGAGTTTCGTGTTCGAGTATAGTGGTAGAATTCGAACTAGGCGAATTTCTGCTGTTGATCGTTGTAGCGGCCGATGCTGCACTTTTAGGGACATTGTGGTGATGAAATAATAGATGGAAACTCAATGCATGTAGTTCTTCTAGTAGTTCTACAACTACCTTCGTCGACGACTCTAGACGCGGATCGCGTTCTCTTCCGCGATAATCTTTACCTCGGCCTTGATGCCGAGATGGTCCGTCACCCACGCTTTCTCAAAGCCAAGCGCCACGATCTGACTGTTCTCCTCCTCTCCTTCGGTCAACACATCCGCACCAAACCTCTCGAACTTGGCCACCTCAGCGCCGCCACAGAAGTAGACCTTGTCCATCCTCGAGCACCCAAACTTCTCTCGGAGCTTTGTCGCCGCCTGCTGACCCCAGGTATAGCCCTCCTCGGTATCCTCCTTTCCGCCCAGCTCCAGGAACGCGTCCTTCAGGCCGTTATCCGTGTGCAACGTGCGGTCGAACGGCTGGATGGCGTTGAAGTCTCCCGCAGCCAGGGCGGCATGGACCTTCTCCTCGCGCAGGTATTGCGCCACGATCTGCATCTGGGGCGGGCGGAAGGGCGGGTTGAGGGCCATGGACTCGAGGTGCGTGTTGCATAGGCGGACGGGCTTTCCCTCGAGAGACACGTCGATGAAGAAGGCGTCGCGATCCATGCGAGTCTTGGAGTAGTGTACGCGGAAGGCGGCCGTGATGGGCAGGCGGGAGTCAATGAGCGTCACTGTGCCGTAGAGAGAGGTCGCCCAGTTGGTTGCGTCCAGGTCGCTCAGATGGAATCGTTCCCGGACCCACGGCGTGGAGGCGATGGTGGCCAAGTCAGAGGGCGTGCACTCCTGGAGGAAGATGACGGGAGCCGTGTTCGGCGGGCTGGAGGCTATCAGGCTACCGAGGTGAGCGAGTGCTGGCTTCATACGGGCTTCGGCGAAGGGAAGCATGAAGTCGATGTTCCAGCTGTAGAGGGCGATGGTGTTGATTCCGCCAATGTCTACAGTTTGGGCCTCATGGTCTGACGAGGTCTTTGAAACCCAGGAAGAAGTCGCCGAGTCGAATGTGTACCAGGATTGCGGATGCGGCTCATCGTCGTTCCATGGCACTGAGGGTTTTCTGCAATGTCGCGCTATCTTTCATAGCTTGGCCCATAAGGGCCTCCATGCTGTTGCGGCCGTAACGGAGTGAGTTGTAGATGTGCACCAAGCTCGCCAGCACCCGAAAGCCGAATGTTGATTGTGGCATGATGATGATGAGAAAGTGAGGGGATGAGAAGCTGACACCTCAAAATGCCTCGATGCTGACGGTGCGTGGATGACGGGCGGAGTTGGGTTTATGTACAGGTGAAGAGTCGTATTTCGCCGTATCGGAGATTCGGAGTTGCCGGATCCCAGCTGCGGTCATCCAGCCTAAAACTTGGCAGCCTAAACTTGGCAGAGGGCTGAGCACTCACCAGTGACTTCTAAATATCATCTTCGTATCTGATTGAGTGGTGACGTACGGGTACTGATCCCGGATTTGATAGCCGGCTACCCTAGACCTAAACTGGTAGAAAAAAGTGTTACTAGTCGATCGTACATGCAATCAAAGAAATTAGTTATCCGAATCTCCAGGTTTACCTCTGCTTTATAAATGCTGCAGATATCGATACTTAAACGTGGGCAGTTACTCGTCGGGGTGTCTCTGTCTCCCTATTGACAGCTCGTATGCTTTAATGACAAAACTCCTCCTACAGCTGGAGAGGTTGGCGACGTGTTGTTCGCTCTTGAGACAACTAGTGCGCAACGTAGTCTATCATTCACCCTCAGCTTTTATATCTTTAATGCCCCGGCCGTCGTAGACGTGCCTCACACGTAGCGCTATCGACACTATCAATCACCACCCGCCAATACGATCGGCGTACATGGTAACACCACCTCCGGCAGGTCCAGCAACCACCGTGTGAACAATCCTCATGGGCCTATCGCCATTTCTGCCAATCCCCTTGAATTTCCACTCGAACCTGCCAACCAACTGCGCAACAAGGGACATCATCTCGCCCCTGGCAAACCTCTCGCCGATGCACTGCCTAGGCCCGTAGGTAAAGGGCATGACAGCCCATGGGTCATTCGTCCCTCCAAGAGGATCAACCTTGACTTCTCCGTCCTTTCTCGTCAACCATCGCTCCGGGTCGAATTCACCGGCTCGGGGTCCCCAGACCTGTCGAGATTCGTGAATCACTCCTGGAGCCACCGTGACTACCGTGTCCTGCGGAATGGGCACGGGGCCAATCGTCGTATTAGGCGCCGTGGTCTGTCGGTGGCAATAAACGACGCGCGAAAACAGACGCAGGACCTCGTTGCAGACCGCGGTAAGATAGGGAAGTGACTCAACGAGCCCGGCGTCGACCTCTGTGTTTAGAGACGGCGAAGGAAGCTTTTCTCGGACCTCCTCTCGAAGACGGCTCTGCAACTCGGGGTTTTCAGATAGTGAGTAGAGGGCAAACGTAACAGCGGTTGCCGTGGTTTCTTGGCCGGCCACCATAAAGTCCATTGACTGATCAATCAAGTAATCGTCCGAAAACGTTTCCCCCGATTGCAGCAGGGTTGTGATAATATCGCCCTGCGTGTACTGCTTCGAAAGTCCCCTCCTTCGCATCTTTCGCATCTTTCCGTCGCTGTTGGATCAAGGGGCGGATAAAATCCGCAATCACATCCCGCGCCGTCATGATCTCGTGTCTAGCTTTGACTGGTAGTCGCCGGTAGATGAAGTACGGGAGAAGAAACGCATTGCGGCGATAGATCAAATGGTGCTTCTTGGTGGCAAAGAGGTTTCTGAAGTGCTTGACTCTTGCTGAGGCAGGGTTCTCGACAGCATCGATGGAAGCCCCGAAAGAGGTCAGGGTGATAATGTCCAACGTGACGTGATGGAGTCTTTCCCCGATGTCTATGATGCCATTTCCAGTCTCACGGAGGTCTTTTTCGATGACATTGAGAAACTTGGCCCCCTCAGCCCAAAATATCGGGGATAAGCTCTTGATGTATTTGAACTTGAACGCTGGTTGGAGGAGCTTTCTATCAATCTGTGGCAAATAGTTAGTTCACTCATCGATCAATTGGGCGTGGGAAGAACATACTTTGTGCCGGTGGGGTGGTGCAACAAGGATACCGCGAGGCGCGAATTGACCCATCACCTCCAACGCCCACGGAAGCTTGATGTAGTTGTATCCCTGGGTCTGCAGGACATCCTTGCAACCTTGTGGCGTTGTAACAAGGACTCGCTCTGCATTGAGAAAGCCGTAGTAGCGGATCAGACCGTCATTGGGTATCTCGTTGATCCATTTGACGAGCGTTCCGTAACTCGCCTCGTCCAGCAAACGGCGATGAAAGAGGGAGCTGCTTCGGGCTCGGAAGATGTCGGAGAGGGCTGAGATAGAAAGGATACAAAACAATGTTGTAGAATAGAAGCCATGTGCTGCAGGCTATGGCAATGGCTATACCGCGCGAGAGATGGGCACGTTGGTTCTAGACACTGTTTACTGAGGGAAGCCTAGAGCACGGCGCCGACCACAAAGGTCCCCAGTGCCGCTGAGAACATGGCTCACAATTGCGTGTTAAATCACAGCCTATGTGTCGGGTGAGGCGGGTGAAGGACGGCGATACGACACTGCCGGCGTCGTTATTAAATAGGGAGATGAGGGGCATAAACACGGCTTTTGCCCTTATCATGTAGTGAAGCCTTGGTGCAAATTTTCTTTTTCCCCCAACCACTTGGCGGCTCAACAATTGGCGTGGTGGCGTCGTACCACGGCCAAATTGAACGTAAATTATTCGTCAATATCACTAGCCATGCATGTCATGCTCACCGTCGTTGTACATGTAAGCGCTAGTCGCTAAAATAGGAGAATAGCAGACAATCAGATCTACGCTGGTAATGTCTCCGAAATGTAGGTAGAAGAAAGTGGCTGGGGTGCTTCAACCCTTAGGCACACGGGTGGATGGGAGTTACTGACCACTACCTTGAATGCGAGCATGGGCTGTTTAAGCCTCACATTCCGCGGCGATAAGCTGCTGCCGTCGAGGTCTCACTGCTCTCATTAGATGAAGAGCTCGATATCGCCTAAGTTACTTCGTACTGTTAGTTAATTCATGTACCTTGACGTTTCCATTTCTCCGCCGGATTTCCAATAATAGAGTATTGATTGGCCAGACGCACCACAGTGGAGACGCCCAGGTGCAGGTTAGTGAACTAATTCAATGAGACGTGGCGGTTTGCGAGCCCGGCGCAACTAGACTCGGAATGAGACAATATAAGCACTACTCGTACTGTATACCGTATACACTAAGTGATGGATCCGTTACGGTCAAATTGATCAAATGGATAGTGTTCAAAGCAGTGATGATGATGTTGATGATTGCTTGTGCCGGTCATCCGAACCGGCCGGAAGAGGGGTTATCAGATCCCCCCTCTGACTAAGGTCAGGATATCAATCTATCAGAGGTTTCGTAATAACAGGGTCACCTTCCAACACTAAGCTTTAGATGCTGGAAGAGAGCGTAGAAATTGAGCTCCAGGTGACCATGTAATATCTTCCAATTTGGCATTTTGGAATATGCAGGTAGCGGAATTTGTCGGCATAGCCCCAGCCACTTCCGACCTGACGTGTGGATGTATGACTGGCCGCCCTTTTTTGGTGAGATTAGGCATTTTCTGCTGACGATTTTATCCTCGGGCCTCCTGAGATTCTTATCTATTTCATTAGAAGCTTGTCGAACGAGACTATTGTTCCTTAGATCTCAGCCCAACGACATGTCTGACAAATATCATCTTGACGAAGACCCAGAGGGAAAGTTGACAAAGTAGTCCCCTTCTATTATTTAAGCAACTCCCATGTGTGAATCAAGCTAACGGTTCAGATATGTTGCCGTCCATCGCTCTCTTCACACCGAGTACGCTCAGAGACGCCACCCCGGATCGGTCCAGTGGTTTCTAAACTCGGACCAGTATCAAAGATGGGTGCATACACCATCCGGTTCGAACTACGGAGGGAGAGCTGAACGTTCCCGTACTCTCTTTTGTCCCGGCGCCCTGGGTGCAGGGAAGAGCATCCTCGCATCTGCGGTAATCCAGGACGTGACGCGCCGATTCCACAGTAGGCGTTGCCTATTTATACTGCGATTTCGGCCTTTAGGAAGAGCAAGTTGGTGCAAATTTGCTCTTCAACCTCATCCAACAACTCGTCAAGTCGCCAGTTCGTCCCTGGTTTTCTGCAGGCAAGATCAAGGAATACTATAAGGCGGGCTTCCGGCCGCTGGTGACCAATATCGCCGGCGCCTTAGAGAACGTCGTGGCCGAATACAAACGCGTGTTCGTAGTTATAGACGCCCTGGGCGAATGTGGCGAAGAGCATCGTTGCACCTTTCTGAAGGAGATATTCAGGCTGCAGGCCACACTCCCAATTCACCTCTTTGCGACCTCGGATTTCGACCCTAAGATCGCCGCGCTATTTACCAACGCAGATTCGCTAGAAGTTCGAGCTGACAAACAGGATTTGCGAGCGTATTTGGGATGCCATATGTCCCGGCTCCCATCCTTTATGGGGGACTATCCTGGGCTCGAGGAGGAAATTATGTGTACCATCATTGAAACAGCAGATGGGAGGTCAGTAATACCTCCTCGTATATTGCCTAAGTGATAGAAACCTAACATGCATCATATGTTCCTTCTTGCATCTCTCTACCTCAAGTGCCTTACCAGACAGATATCAGCTAAGGCGCCCCAAGAAATTCTCAACCACCTGGTCACTGGATCCCATTCCGACAACTACGATCACGCCTATGATACTGTGATAAAGGGGATCGAAGATCAAGCCCCGTGCAATGCCCGCTTGGCTAAAGAGGTCATTTCATACGGCGCCCTTGCAAGGCGTTCGTTAACGGCCCAGGAATTACAACACGTCATTGCTGTGGAGGCGGGAGACGTCGAGCTAAAACACGACAGCGCCCGTTTTATTAGTGATGTTGTCACTGCGTGCGACGGACTGGTTCAAATCACAGGCCATGATCAGTTGGACCCAGACCAAGAAGGAAACGACACTGTAAGACGTTGCATGGTCCACCGTACCGCGTACGGATATATGCAACGGACGTTTAAGCGATGGTTCCCAGACGGGGGTAAACGGATGACAAAGGCATGCGTAACTGTTTTGTCACTGCGAGTTTTCGAGAAAGGTCCATGTCAGACGGAAGAGGAGCTGGATGACCGGCTGCGAGCCTTTCCCTTCTACAGCTATGCGGCATCGCACTGGGGGCATCACGCCCGAACCGCAATGGATGAGCACCAGGATGTGGCAGGCATAGCAAGCATGTGTTCTGACTTCTTCGAGTCCCAACCTAAGATTGAATCTGCAAGTCAGGTCCTTTTTATGGCCGAGCAACACATACCGGGGAGTCACGACAGCAAGAACTTCCCTCGGAGGATGGGCACGCTCCATCTAGCGGGATATTTTGGCCTCCCTACCATCATACGTACCCTCGTCTCAGAAGGAGGATCTAAAGGTAGGGATAACTACGGTCGCACGGCACTCACCTGGGCATCAGGAGAGGGGCATGAGGAAGTCGCACGGCTCCTCCTCGAAGGACTTGGAACTCTTAGCATCGGCCTTGATCCTGATACTAGGGACCGCTGGGGCCGAACCTCCATATCGCTGGCTGCCGAACGTTGCCACGCTGCGGTCGTCGAGATACTACTCCGCCATGGGGCCAACCCCAACCTCAAGGACTCCCGGGAGGCAGCGCCGTTATTACACGCCATTGGAGGGGGTGACGCGGCTATCGCAGAGCTTCTCATCCATCAGGATGCAGATGTAAATGCCAGCGGGACTTTGGAGGGATGCCGATCATACGCCGCTAACGCTGGCAGCAACGCATGGCTATGGAGACATCGCCCGCCTACTCCTCGCCCAGGAGGGAATTCAGCTATGGGCCAATCCCGGCCATTGGCAGAACGAAAGAGAGACCCCGCTGTGGCTGGCCGTGCAAGAAGGGCATAGCGACGTCGTGGAGATGCTCCTCTCCCATCAGGGAGTCGACCAGGGCATTGAGTCATGGGGCAACACGCTGCTGCATGTAGCAGCGGAGTATGGCCACAAAGATATAGTCCAGCTGCTGCTAAATATCAGTTTTGATGTCAACTCCCAGGGTCAATATGGGCGTACACCGTTACTATTGGCCGCACACAAGAGGCAGGAAGGCGTGGTAGCGGTCCTGCTTTCACAAGCCGGTGTGATGGTCAACCTTGCAGATGAGAGCGGACTAACGCCTGTATTGGATGCGGTATGTACAAGGCAGGCTTGGACGCTGCGGCTTTTCTAGCACACAACGCAAATGCAGATTCGAGGGACAAGAACGGCCAGACGCCACTCTCCCTGGCGGCGGAGGGGGGCTTCGCGGAAGTAGTGGAAATCCTCCTCGCAACCGACGGCGTCGACCCCAACGCGCGAGACCACAAAGGGCCGCACACTGCCCTGATGGCCTTGTTATATGTTGGCATGGATGCATCGGACGGCCGGTGGCGTGTGGTACGCTGCCTACTCGACTCTGGGCGCGTCGACCTCGATGCTCGCGACGCAACAGGACGGACAACGATGTCCTATGCCCTAGAGAGCGACTGGCGTAGGGCTGGGCGTGTCAACAGTCCCTCGGAGTGTCGAGGAAACGACCCACGACGATGAGTTACACGACAATGAGCTACTGTCTCCCGGTACCCCTGCCAGCATGAGTGTGAATGTTTCCATTGACGAAGACGAACACAATAGCTCTGAATCCGACTGGAGAGAAAGACGCAGCTGGATAGAGCCCATGATGTTGGAAATCGAGCTGGGTGTTCAAGAGAGGAAGGATTGCGACGGCGTCGGGGATGAAGAGACACTATGCCGACGATGCGACGCTCTCGACATTGGAGCTCTGTTTTCGCGGTGCCCGAAAAAGTACTTTGAGGGAGTTTTGGTATCGCGCCTGGGCGAGGTAGACGGCAGTTGGGAGAAGAGATTGTGTCCCATGTGCCGGCTGATGGCGGCCGTTTGCCCTCATCTCGAGCATGCGGCCGAGTGTGAGTTGCGAGCCTACTCGAGCAACCATCTGTAGCTGAATTACACTGCTCAGAGGGAACCCTTTTCTAACTGGGTCGATACCGTCTTTCTCAGCGTCACCCCTGCCAAAGACCGAGAAGACACGATGCCTCGACGTTGCGGCTTCATCGGCCGGGTCGGATCCAACGACCCTACCGGGAGCATGCCCTAACGGTGAACCGGCTGCGGGACGATACCGTCGACTACCGCAAGGTCCGCAGTTGGATCGATTCCTGCGTGACATATCATGGCCCGCCATGCAACACGCCCATCTCCCGGCCGATCCCCCATTTCCGCCTTATTGACTGCGAGATGCCCGAGATGGCCATCATCACTCCACCCGGGCCGTCCCGTTCGTAGCCCTAAGCTATGTATAGGGAGAGCGACCCAACGGACCTGACACGACGGATTATAACTGTGTAGAGCAGGCTGAGGCCGTCATTCAGGATGCTATTACCGTCACCCTACGGCTCAAGTATAGGTACCTTTGGGTGGATCGGTACTGCATGATTAAAGGGGACAGACAAGTCTTCTCCAGTCCGCTGCAGGCGATGAACACCATATACGAAACCGCACAGATGACTATCGTGGCCGCCGCCGGCAAGAACCCAACCTACGGGTTGCCTGGAGTCAGCAACCGCTCCCTAATCCGTCAACCTTGCTTGCGCGTCAAGGGCCACGTGTTGGCGGCAATTCCGCCCGACCCATGCACTGGTAGTAATTTCAGCAAATATAAAGATATATGCTATATTTAAGCCCTTGGGTCGACGACTATAATATACAAAAAGCTAGTATTAGAGGTGGGATTATTATGTCAAATTGTATATATATCCCCTTAGGTTCTTCTACAAAATATATCCAAGGTTATATTAGAAAGGCATCAGGTTGTAGAAAGGTCTGTATCCAGGTTAGGTCAACTAATTGTTAGAATAATAAAGACGGTGATTTCTTTAGTAAAATTAGCAATAGTATTAAGTAGTTAGCTGGGGACTACTAATACCTCCCCTCTAGTCAATAAAGGCCAAGCCGCCAACTGCAATTAACATCTGACCAGAATAATAAACCCCCCAAACCATGTAATCCATCCAAGACCGATGCGGCGATGTGGCGGAAACGAGAAATTTCCCTGAGGCCAGAATTGTATCAGACAATGTGAACAATATTGCGCCTAATACAATTTGGCTGTTGTCCACTGTCAACGCTGAAAGTACCATTCCCAATATTGCGGTGCAATAGAAAATCACAGGCACCTGCAAAGCTCGACCCACTCTTGGCATCAACAACACGATCATGAAGGGTGCAAGGAGGGCCATGGAGAGGGCAATGAGAACGCGGAAGCCATCGAAGAATATCAGCTGCCAACCCTCTCCTACTTGAATGAAGAGGGCAATGTAGAGGATGTGAGATGCCAAGAAGTTTGCAAGGCCACCCAGGAAAGCGCCTTCGCTGTCCCAGGCGAGAAAGGCGTCGCCAGTGGCACTGAATGCCAGTGCCGTCGCAAGAGATGTCGGGCCGTCATTTTTGGCAACCATAACGGATAGTAGGGCCACTGAAAATGATTTGACTGCCATGCGCAAATAACTTGGAGCCGCGCGAGATTTGAGGCCATAAATGATGGCCGAGCTCAGAGAGAGGACCAGAATGGCCATGTTGTGTACAGTCATAGCTTTGGAAACGAGGAGGTAAATGGAAGAGGATTTAGCATCGAGTTGAGGGTTTTGTGTGACATTCTGCGAGATCAAGCGGGAGGGAAGTGTGGTAGCCGAGGCATAAGAAGAGACTGTGAGTTGAGCTTGCATGTGACAGAAATCTACATCACATGTGGCGCCTACTCCAATCCGATTCAAAGACTTGCTGATGAAGTCAAGCAGCTTGGTACATTGTTGGTGCTTTATTGAATCTAGAATCTCTGATTTGAGACAGCGGGGCTCTGATCAAATGCTGCTCGGATCCTTTCCCAGAGGGCTATGACACTGCCCTTCCAACAGTGGAATTCCAATAGTGGAAATCAAGCTTGTTTCTCGCTCTCAGCCAGATGTCCTTTTCACATTTCAACGATTCATGTCAATAAACGAAACAAAAAAGAGTTATGAAGTATAGTAGCCCCTATTATTCTCCGTATACTAATCTCAGGCGTGCCGGTGATATGCCGGCGCGAAGTAGGCCTCCAGGTGCTGCGAGATCTGAGAAAACTTGGGCTTGGCACAGGTTCGTTCCCGTTTGACGTCCGGCCCAAGGAATTATCTTCCGCGGGAGAAGGCGTGGAGCTAGAGACCTTTCACCACCCTCCTTCTATGGCACTTTCCAGGGCCATCCAGGATGAGCTGCCGTACCACGCGAAAGAGAAACTCGTCTCGAAACGCGGCCGCATTTCCGTTGGACCCGATGCTCTCATCTTCCTAACCCGCAATGTGCTTCTCCACGTGGTAAGATGAAATATTCATGGCTTCCCCGCGCACCATGAGTCGTGCGGGAACGAAGTTAAAAGCAGCCGTTCCCTTCGTCCTCTAGAGTGCCATCAACCAGCCCGCTTCACGATATCAAGAAGTCCCGGCATATTCTAGATTACTTGCTTCCCTTTACCCTACCTTTTGAGCCTCATTCTTCGCTTCTGGAAACATGGCTGGGGCCGTCAAGAAACCCGTCAACATCTTCCGCCTGGGAAACCTCGGCGAGCCGAAGGGCGTCTTCAACTGGCGCTTGTGGTTCGCCGTCGTATCCTTCGGCCTCCTCGGTGCTGCGCGTGGTGTGGATGAGGGCCTCATCACCGGCGCGTTCCAGTCCAAGGACTTTCAGCGATACATCCATTTTGACCAGTACAGCACGGTCGACCAGACTAACATCAAAGCGAACGTGTCTGCCATGGTGCAGCTAGGCTGCGTTGGAGGAGCTCTCATGTGAGTGTTGCTGGCTGGGGGCAAGGCCTGAGCTGACTGTGACTCTTGCAGTGCATTCCTGATCTGCGACAAGGTTGGTCGTATCTGGGCGACGAGACAGCTGTGCCTGGTCTGGATTCTCGGCATCACCATCTTCATGGGCAACAATGGCAGCCTGGGCGCCGTATACGCCGGGCGCTTCATCGCCGGCCTCGGCGTGGGCTAGACTCCCGTCGTCGGCCCCGTCTACCTTTCCGAAATCGCCCCGGCCTCCATCCGCGGCCTCTGCACCTGTATATTCTCAGGGTTTGTCTATCTGGGCATCGTGCTGGCGTATTTCGCCGACTACGGAAGCCAGATCCACATGGGCGACGATACACACAACCGCTGGCTCGTTCCGACGAGTCTACACATCATGTTCGCCGGTCTCATCTTGGTCTTGACCTTCTTCCAGTACGAGTCTCCCCGCTTCCTCGTCGAGACCGGACGGTTGGACAAGGCAACGACCGCCATGGCCCAGCTGCGTCGCCTTTCCGAGGACGGCCCCTACATCATTCGCGAAATCTCCAACATCCAGATCGCGTACGAGCACGAGCTCGAGGCCACAAAGGGAACGAGCTGGTTCGGGAAGCTCAAGGAGCTCCTCACCGTTCCGAGCAACCTTTACTGTCTCTACCTCGCCAGCATGGTACAGATCTTGGCGCAGTGGTCCGGCGCCGGCTCCATCACCCTCTACGCTCCCGACCTTTTTAGTCTGCTTGGCTTATCAGGTCATAATGAATCGCTCCTTGTCATGGCCCTGTTCGGCATTATCAAGCTCTGCGCTGCTGTTCTCTGCGCCCTTTTCCTCGTTGATGTTATCGGCCGCAAGCGGGCTCTGCTCGCGGGCGTCTCGCTGCAGGCCATTTCAATGATCTACGTTGCGGGCTTTCTGACGGCGTTGCCGGAGCTGGGCGTCTCAGACGACTTCAAGCTCCCGACTCCGCCAAGGAAGCTAGCCGGGGCGCTATTGCCATGATCTATATCTCTGGCTTTGGCTAGGCGTTGGGATGGAATTCGAGTGAGTATCGACCACCAGACTCATATGAAGAAACGCCCTGCTGACTTAATGTTTCCAGTGCAATACCTCCTCACGGCCGAGCTCTTCCCACTGAGGGTCCGCGCTCTCGCGACCTCTTGGGCTATGACTTTACACTTTGCCAGCCAGTACGGCAACAGTCGTGCGGTGCCCAATATGCTCCTCCCACGTCCAAGGGCGGTATTAGTCCCCAGGGCACTTTCTGGTGCTTCTTGGCCGTTCTGGTCATCAGCGTCCTCTGGGTATGGTTCTCCATCCCTGAGACAGCCGGGCGCAGCCTAGAGAGCATGGATCGTCTGTTCGATCTGCCGTGGTATAAGATTGGTCTATACGGGAACATGGATGCGGAGGCGCAAGACGCTGTCTACAATGAGAAGGAGGAGGCTGCCAGGAATGAACAGGGGGCGGCTCAGCACATGGAGAGCGCACGGAAGGCTGAGGCTTGAGGGGCTTTACGATAGTATAGAGAATGAAATGATCGCCGGGTCGAGACCACGAGTGATTGCAGCCCGATTAAGATACTACATATAGTCAGATTGTGCAAATATTCATTCAAGATTTGAGAACAGGTCAATCGCTTCAAACCTACTTACAAACGACTTTCGGCGTAGTAATAACGTAAAGTGACCCATGAAAATACCTCTCAACTATTAGAAACTTGGTGGGACTATGGAAAAAGAGGTATGGTAGAGTGGCATGCATTGTCTTGATGGTCATTTACAGAGCCCCTAGAAGCTGCACCACTGGCCAAGCTTAGCTTCACACTTGATCCCACACTTTCCAAGCCGTGCATGAACCGACCAGCATGAACACGGCGCGACGGACGACCGTCCGAATCATGGCCAACGACCAGACAATACAGGTACACGTTCTTCAACCCCAATCTTTCACCTTCTACGACGGTCTTGACCATGTCGATCAGAGACCTACTGCCTTCACCCGTTGTATCATCGCTCAGAAAGTCGCTCGCTTCCCTCGCTTTCTTCCGACGCTGGTCCCTGTTCTAGAACCAACATCTCGAGCGTCTTTTCTGAGGCCATCAATAGCGTTTGCCAGTCTTTCAGGCACGCTTTCTCGACCCGGGTGGACCAATTGAATTTGAGTCCGCCTCGATAGTAACCCCCTTTCGACGGCTGGCAAAGAAAGAGGTGCTTCAACTTGGGCCGAGCCGAGTGAAGATCGTCACTGATGAACCCGTCCAATGGCCGTAGAATTTGGGCTGAGAGATGCAGCCTACTCCGATGCTTATCACCATCAAGGTCCCAGCTATGACTCCAGGAGAGGTCGAACGATCGAAGTTAAGACAAAGTCCGGCACCTCTGCACGAATCAGTTAAAGCCATCGGAGATGCCCATGAATATCTGGTGAACTTACAGCGTCCAGGTAGCGAACCCAAACCACAAAACCTCACCGTACCGCTTGAAATGGGAAATGTACAAGCCGGAAAGGGTCGAGATCAAGGATTGAACACTGAACAACGCGGTAGTGAACGCTGCGGCTTGGAGTACCCCAAATTGATGGGCGTTGAGTAGGTATAGAGGTAGGTAATAAATGAAAGACTGAGAGCTAGCCCCAAAAAGAAATGTCTGGACTAGCATGGCGACCACCGCTCTGTTCGCGAAGATCGTGACTAATGACGCCATTGTCAACTCTGGTTCTCTGTCAGAGTACAAGGAAAACTCACCAGGTATCACAGGTAATTTTGCAATCTTCCACTCTACTATCATGAACAAGACGCAGGACACGGAGCCAATTGCCAGCATGGATATCACCATTGAAGAGTCCCAGTCAAAGTAAGCGCCACCTATCAAGGCCACGGTTAGTACAGCTGCGTAACTTATATATTAAATAGAGAATCTCTATACTCTTTAGCTATTAATATGCTTAGTTATATTAAGATTACTTCTTTACTATTATTAAACTATAACTTATATTACTTATTATACTATCTTAATTTACGCCATTATAAATACTATACCTAGACCTACTCTATACCCCTAAGTTAAAACTAACTATTATAATTTCTAAAATTACTAAAATTTTAAATTATACGCTCCTGGAATTATTATAATCTATAGATTATATAATTTATTAAACCTTATAATTTCGGTTTTATATAGTCAATTAAAAAGTATGTATTTAAAATAAGTAGCTTACTAATTAATATAACTTAGTTACTTTAATTACTTTAATTAACTATTACGAAATATAATATTTACCTCGTAAGTAATCGTCTAATTACTTTATTAATATTAATCTATAATATATCTCTTAGAAACCTGTACTCTTATCTACTGAGTGAGGGATTTACTGTCTTTGCGGATATTTGTCATTCAATCAGATTCTTGCCGCAACTGGGGCCAAGACTGCTGCGGCTTCTTTCAACAGGAAAAGCCGTGCTGCGTTGGGACCAATGGCCTGACCGATTGGGACTATAAAAGAGGAAGCTTTTGGTGCTAGTAGCTAGAGACAAGCAGTTTTACACAAGCATCCGACAAGCAAGCACACATCAACATCATCATCACAGAGGACCGTTGTCAAGCAACATCCTCAGTCATGATCAATCTTCAGCTCAATTCTTGCTCGGGTAAGTGGCTGTAAGCTAAGAATTACAGGCAATAGTCGACCCTGGAGGTCGACGAATTGTCATGTCAATCAGCGGCTTCACGAGTGGTGTAGTTACACATTATAAACCTTCATGTCTATTGCGTCAATTGCTTTTCATTATTCTGTAATCTATTTTTCCGCCTTTCAGTTCCTCTCTCCCATAACTGGGTTTTGTCTGATCCCGTAAGTTCCAAAACAGGAATGCAGAATACATATCCCAAAAATGAAACCTGGTTGCTTGAAGCATGAGCTCTCAAATTAGGTTAAACAAAGTGCTCTACGAGGTTAATTTAGTACTGTAGTTGAAGAATTAAACAACTACGACTAGTTGTTCAGACAGAGATATTGCCAGACACGCAGAAGGGCTCACTTTCAATACAGCAAAACCGGATCCCTAAGCTGGCCCAAACCGGTTTCGAAAAGCACCGTAATAGGATCAACGAAACCTGACGGTATTGCCATGCGGACTCGTATGCGAGAAATTGGGAACAAGAAACTTTATCTCGGCAAAATCCAGTTTGAAACTGAAACGTTTTCGTGATCTGCCGCCCTTCGGTTGTATCACGTAGGTCAAAATAGTTCGCTCCGACCCGCTAGCTCGGGGATGCCGCATCAGGTCGCGAATAAATGTTTGCAATTTACGTCTTGCAGATCATCAGTCTTACAAGAGAAGCCCAAATCGAGGAATAAACTTGGGTACGATGTGTGTGCAATATGGCCTCAGGTTCGACGATGCACCAGCGAAGATGAACGAGGTCGTTTCCTCCTCAGTAGGGAATCTCCATCTAAAATATGTCAGCCTCTTCACTTCGGCGCCTAAAGATCTCCGACGTGATAACATAATGCGAGCGGATGGATTCAACTCCACAGGAAGAACTTTGCTATTTCTCACGGCAACTCGTCACTAATCATCCTCTCCAGGCGCCCATTCTAAATACCTCCAAGACGGCCGGTAATCAAGCTCAAAGCCAATCTTTCGCAGCATCATTCTCATAACAACACCAACAGCACCTTCTTCATCCTGAATCCATTTCGCCCGTCCCCACTCCGCATCCGACTCGTTCTCTCTGCGAAGTCTGCATTGACCAAAGTCGATCATGAAAACTTGGTATTCCGCATCGTTTTCCTCATCCATGACCTCCTCTTTTCTCCCCTTGGGAACTACCACAAAATTGTCGGGACGAACATCTGTGTTGAGAATGTTGTTGTCACCTAAAATGTGAACTATCTTGATTGCCTGGTCGACAATGCTTTGCCATGACGCCTGGGGAGCATGTTGTGCAATTGAAGACAGAGAAAAGCCTGGAAGATATTCGAGAAGGATGCCCTTAACCCGAGATGGCTCTTGTTGTTGTGTACTGAAGGCTGGATCAGGCGGGGAGGTATCGAGAGTGATTTCGGCAAGAAGACGAGGAATCAACTCTCCTTGGTATTTTGTTAGGACGGAATATGTTGCAACTTCAGCTTTGAAACACTTTGACAACTCGTCCCACAGAAAGGCCTCGTTTTCAGCTGCGTCACAGTCGCCCTCGGTGTCTTGTTGAAACTGCTTGTCGGCACGAAGTTTGCGCAGGAAGTCATCCATCTTCCCAGATCGTACGCCATCCAAGAAATCTTGTTCGATAACACTCGACCATTCGTCGATACCGTTATCATCTCGGAGCTGTTGCGCGTATCTCCTGTCAAAGAGCTTCAGGAATGCCTCATGACCGTTTTCAAGCCTTTGACCCTGTCGTAGGCCTCGGCCATCATCTGAGTCGCTCACGTCTTCCAAATTCTCGACAACCATGCCACAAGAGAGTGTCCATGGCCGATTTTGTCGCTTCACTCGCACTCGCAGCTCTGACCGGTCTCCAAGTGTCGAAATGCTGAGAGCGGCTTTCAGACGTAGAATTTGGCCGACGGGGTAGGGATTATGACCCGCAGATTGAGATATTGACTCGGGCGTTTCCATTTTGCGCTTCAACGAAAGAGAGTAAGGGATGAGTGGGATAATAAGTATGGTGCTCTTGGGTATCACGAGAATGGAGGAGGAGAATGTAGAATTGAATGCCTAAAAGTGAGAGATTCCCAATTGTGGCCTAAGGCATCAACTTATCCTGTATCACCCTGGCCCCCTACCTAGGTAGCTCGGAAGAGGGCGAGACAAACACGTGCACAACAATAACTACTCAAGGAGGTGAGAGGAAGAAAGTATAGTTGTTGCCTAGAAGCAGTGATGAGGATGATCCGACAGTTGCAGGCCATGTCACCCAATGTCACCCAGTTCATTGTCTAGAGTATTGCACATTCACATTAGATGATCACCCTACTGCATGGTGGTATTCTGAGCCGGCATCTAAGAGGGAAAAGTGCACAAAGTGCTTGAAACGGTCTATGAGAAGAGTCAATGACATGGTTCATTTCGACCCCCACGACTGGTGAGGCCGTCTGGCGCGCCCAACAACCGAGCGCCCATAGTCACCCACCCCACGCGATCGGCATAAGCAAGGCAACTTTGAGGCCAGCAGATATGCCTCTGATCCCGCGAGAGAGCAGAATATTCATTGGAATATTCTGTATATGAGCACTGGTGTTCCCTGGGTTTGTTAGACGAGAACTTGCCGTACCAAGTTCTCGATATCACCCCTCCTTCACCTCCCTACAGCAATGCACCAGGCCTGCGCAGTAACTTAATTGTGTATCAAACTACGACGGTCTCTAAAAATGGTGAACTTGATAGATCGAGGCTGAGGGTATCGATATGGGGAGCTGCTATCTTAAGATCTTGTTTGTCTTCAACCAGAGGGAAGAAGATGCTAACCAGAACGGATACCTACAGGCCAAGAAACAAAAGGTGTCAGATTACGTCAACAATCTTGACGCAACCAGCATGACAGGCTCTTGGAAGCCTGTTGGAACCTGGCACCGCATCCATGGTGACTGCAAGTCTACCACCGGCGGGAAGTGGCACATGGAGACCATGACGACCTCCAAGACCCTGCAACGTACAAGGTTCCACTGATTGAGGATGGAAACGGTATCTGGACTGAAGAGTGGAAAGCAACGTCTGAGCCGTCTTTTGAAAGTATTGTTCTTAGTGTGTAAGCTGCCAAGGGCTGAGTGTGCAGGCTCCGTTGTTTCGAGCTGATATATCAGTTTCAATTAAGATGTTGCGGATACTCGTCTCTCGCCCAGAATCCTTCCACTACACCATCGTACTCTTTTAACTGCCCCTGAACTGTATCGGATAGCGTATCATACTGCATTGCCCTCAAGTCTGCTACACTAGGCTGCCTGGTTTAAGTTTGATGACTTTTCATATGAACCCGTCCATCAAGTATGACTGCAGCGGTTTAACCATTGGCACATACATACAACTCCTGTTTCAGAGATTATCCAGATTTTTATAGCCTGTTAATGGGGAAAAAATCACACAGTGCATATTGTTAGTTGCTCAATACATGCCGCACTCAACAGATGAATTTGTTTCTGTCAATGTCCAATGAGAAAAGAACAAGCTTGGAATAAGGAAGCATACCATCACACCTTAACTATGGAGGTCGAACATGGAACGTGAAGCCATCAATTGCTAGGCCGAGTGCTTTCGATTCTCACCAATTCTTGCTCCTGAGCGCAGGTGATGCGAAGTAAGTTCCGACCTCCAATGATGAAGCAACAACAGATGCGTATAAAACTACCTACACACTCACAAATATGCCGCCGCGATTTTTGGTGCACTGCTCGGTAACCACTGCAGCTGGAGATGGAGTGTTAGAGGCTAACGGAATATCTTTAGTTCTCTCAATGTTTACATTGGCGCTTTCATTTTCACGAGGACGTACGCGCTCCAGCTGCTGTTGGAATAACATCTGCGCATTCTATCAGTCCTTAACCGCCGACTCTTCTAGTTATCTAGTCGGATAAAATGAAATAATAATATGTACAGTACGCGAAAGCCTCATCCACGTCCTCTTCGGTTCCAGTTCCTCCACTAACCCGCCCAGCCAATCAAGCCCTCATAAGACTTCAGCCGTTGCACAAAACTGCCCAGCTTGTAACAGTCAAGTATCCGGAAGCTACTTGACTCGACCTAACATCCATACCGTAATTTACCCTACCCTAGCCCGTGGCTTCTTTTACTGCGCGTGCTATCGTTGCCAATCTCATGGAGTGAGAGTCAGCGGTGAACTTGCGGATGCTTAGGTACGACCACTTGTCTGTCATCTCCGTCGCCATTTTTGCAAAGAGCACGCTCATCCCAGTTATCCTCCACAGCCTTGATAGCTTTGCTTTGTCCTGAGGTCCTAACATTTCCTCTAGTTCCTTCTCGTATATCCGTGCATATCCCAACAGCATCGCGGCGATCCCTGCGGCGATCGGCGTCGCCACTGACGTCCCGGACATGCATACTTCGGCGCCTTCGTCTTTGCTAGTACTCAGAGACGCCCCCGGGACGTTTAATCCTAGTGTCATGAAGCACGTCTTTGCGTTGTAGTCCGGTGGGGGATTGAACTGCTGAGCCCAGCCGAGGTCGTCGGTCCCGCGGATGGAAAGGACTTGCATATTGCTTGCCGGGAACATCTCGGCCCTATTTCCACCGTCGTTGGCCGCTGCCGCAAAGAAGAGAATGCGTTGATCTGTCTCCTGGAGCGCCTTGTATATGGAGTTACTGATAACTGGCCTGTTGTCGATGTATAACTCTTCATCAAACCCAAATGACATGGAAACGATGTTGGCCTTGCAGTCCTTCCGGGCCCACTCTATTGCCTTGATCTTGGTTAGCTGAGGTATTCCTGCGAGCACTATATGCGTAGATCTGGATCACCCGACATCTCGTGTCAAATACGATGAGGTCGCAGGCCGCAACTGGAAATGAAGACTTACTTCAGCAACATTCTTGGTTGCGTTTTGCAAATCCGCCGAGTTTCTTGCCACACGGGCAACGAAAATATCAGCGGCCGGTGCGACTTGCATTAACACTGACAAGACGTGCGTTCCATGGCCGTCCTCATCCTTTTTAAAGGGGTGATCTTCCTCAACATAGTCCTTCCAGCCTTTCAGGCGCTGCTTCCGGGCTCTGTTGAAGAAAATGGCATCTGGGTCATAACCTGTGTCTAAAACGGCGATGCAAATCCTCTTCTCCGCTAGAGCTCTGTCTTCTTGGAGCTTAGTAAGTATACTTTGGGCAACAGGGCTGCTCTTAATATCTTGTAACCATTTCTCAGCTTTGGCCCTGTTAGAGTCTGTTAGTCAGATGTATACAAGAAACACTGGATAGGGCAGAGTCTGCCGAGTTGCTGACGAACCCTGCCGCTGCTGAATCATCCTGGGTCCCATTTTTGTGCGCTTGGGAGGATTGGGACGAGTCCGTGAGTAACGCTGCTGATCTTGGCTTCTGTGAAACGTGATCGTCTTTCGGCACTGCAGCATCTCCCTTGATGAACTGAGGCGGGATATTTCCGGACTCGTTGACCCAGCCGGTATCCCGGAGTATCTCCTTGAGGGGGTAAAACAACCTTGCTGTAGAAAATTGCGCGTCTCTCGTTAATGTGTAGCTCCTCCTCCAGTTCCAGGGGAGTTTTCGTGGAATCTGCGGTCGGGTCTGGCCTAAAAAGGCTCTCGCTAGCGCAGTTTGCGACAATGATGCGATATTTCTCCAACGATTCAGGATGCTTCAGCCCGATGTCAGGCCATTTCTTCCGTTCAAGTCCTCTCCGAATCCTTCCCGCGGTGTCATTTGTTGCCCTCTCGAGTGTCGCGGGTTCGACGGGCAGGGTAGGGGTAAGTGAGGATGCGGTTAAAGACCTCGCTGGCTTTTTTGGGCTTCTCTTCAGACCAAGCTCGTACAGCATGGCGCCGAGTGCTAGAACACGCGGGTATCGATGGATGAATTTCCCTCGTGGCAGTCGTTCCACAGAATCTCCCTCCATTACCTCCTCGAACGAGAAAGCGTAGTAGGGTGCCCAGTGAACACCGCGCTCATCATCGTCCTCATCATCTTCCTCCTCGCCCTGCCTCTCTTGAAAGAGTTGGATAGAGTCTGTCGTCCAACGAATACGCATGAAGTCAGAGTCATAGAATTGCCAAACGGATTTGGCTAAGATATAGGCCAGAAGCACCTTGCTCTGCGGGCCTAGGGAATTGCATTGAAGGACATCGGCAAGCGGAATACTTCTTTCATCCGCGATGTCGATGTCAATATGCTCAGCGCGATTAAGGTCGACGAACATTTCGTTGATGATGCGAACCACCATGCTTACTGAGCCGATATCTTTGCCAAGTAGCTTGCAGAACTCTGGCGCAGACTTGATCTCTGTGGTATCGTCTGCTCTCACCGAGTCTTGGATAGCATTGTCGAAGTTTGAGATGGCGATATCGCTTCTGTTCTTTGTGTCTTTGATGCGTAGCGCGCGGACTCTGTGTTGCTTCCTGGAGGCTCTGCGTCAGTGATTAGACGATTAGTCGGACGAGGAAACATGCCTTGGAACGCGGAACTGTAGATGCTGCCACTTGATCTTTTCGAATTTGGTCGATCCTTTCTTCGAGAACACCGTGTGAAAAATCACATCATTTTCGGTGGTGCTGAGGTTATCCCTGAGCTCAAGTCTCCCCCAATGTCTCTTCGGCGGGTCCACGGATGGATTGGCGGGTCCACAGCAGCATTCAGCGTATTTCTGGAGGGCCTGATAGAGCGTGTCGTAAACATGCCTTGGATAGCTCGCATCTTCATCGGATCTCGTTTTCTTGGCATCTTCGCCTTTTGGTTGACCTTCTGTATCCCGTTGAACTGACTCCGCACGCTTCTGCGCCTGATCTCTGGTCTCAAAGAAGCTCTCAAGAAATTTGAAGTAGGGAATAGTTGCGGTCGTTTCTGACGCAAACCTTTCCACATTCTGAACTACGTTCGGAGGTGTTCTGAGGAGTGCGGTTGACCCGGTAGACTGTGTAACCAACGTGTTGAGTGCTGGAAAGCGGGCACGAGGGTCCTTTTCTGTCTTTGACTTGTATAAGTAGTTTTTGGGGAACTTAAGAAGCTAGTTAATAGAATGATCTACTACATTTTGTATATGAGGGTAGATCGGACTACGAACCGTACAAACCATCTCTAATAGACCCAAGAGCTGCTCCAATCTATCCTGCTGAGCTTGGTGCTGTCCCTGTTCATATTTTTCTTGATTAAGTGACACATTCATTAGAGAACCAGCCAGTTTGGCCAAGTTGTTGACCAGTTCCCTTCTCGAGAGGACCTTAGGCAGGTATTTGCTCAGCAGTTCGGAAGCGACCATGGCAATATTCTGTGCCGCACGCTGGGCGAGCTCCGCTTGTGAAAGAGGTTCCATGACGAGCTTCTGAGGCGTGATTATTTGCGGCGCTGGAGACAGTACGTAAGTTTGGGACCTGGACGTCCCCGGAACAGCTGAGACGGGTCTCGAGATGGCACGAGAGCCTCGTCGAAATGACATCCGGTAACCCAAAGGGGTAATAGTGAAACTCGCCGACTTATATCGTTCGCGAACTCGTGATCTTCATGGAATATTTGCACCCTGGTCTCCAAGACGCAATGATTCTCAAAAGTCGTGTTTGGGAGGTTGGGAAAACGCTGCGAGGAAGTCCTGCACCTCGCGATCGAACCACTTTCTTGATTGGGGCAATCATGGCAGTGCGGCTGAGTTGCCCTGTCTGACCCCGCACATTGGGCTGTAAGTACTTTGTAGAAAATCGCTCAGCATCGCAAGCAGCAGCCTGATTGCATTCAATCTAAGAACTCCATTGCTATTTAAGGTTATATTGATACTTCAGGTTCAGGCCGCCATGTCTTCCGTCAAAACCTATATCTTAGCGCCGAACTTCAGTTATCACCCTAACACGTCGATTTGCATGGGATCCATCGTGCAGTACCCGGATGATCCCACGAAGCCGCTAAGCAGCGTTCCGGAACCCGATCTGGTTGGGCATACCGAGAACCACTTTGACTACGACAATGAGCTCAGCAATCATAATAGCTCTTTTCTTCGTGGCGGCATCTGGGCGAATTTCCTCGAGAAAGCGAGTGTCAAGATCGGCGGCGGCAAGAGTGACGACGTGCTGACCAAGTACACCGTCCGACGGCTCGAAACAATCTACTTCAAGAAGCAACCGACAGACGAGGAAGCTGCCGAGCGCGTGAAGGAGAAGAAGGTCAAGGCGGCCGTGGACTCGGGTGTCTTGACGAAGAACCCTGTGTTCATGATCACCGGCCTGAAAATTGCTCGGGGCTTCAAGCTGGCAGCCACTGTCGGATCTAAGAATAATGCTGACGCCAAGATAGAGGCTACTATCACGGAAGATGTCGGGATTGGAGCAGATGCGGAATATTCTCATGGGAAGAAGGCTGAACAAAAATACCGCACGGAACAGGACATCGTGTTTGCATATCAATTGCACATTATCACCCACAAAGGGTGGCTGCCCTGGGTCCAGAAGAAGGCGGATATCACTGTTTACAGAGCACCTGCCGCGTTCCTGAAGGAGGACAAGAAGGAAGAGGAGCGGGATCCGTTTGAGGTGGGAGTAGCTGACGAATCTGCCCTGCGTAACTTTGACAGAGAACTGCAAATGGAGGCTGTAAGTGCCATGGATGGCAATCAGGAATGTGTCTATATTGTGTTTAGTGAGGACTAAGCCTGTTATTGACCCTGCAGCGAGGATGTGCGGATGGCAATGTTGCCGACGATATTGGGCCCTCTGTTTTGCTAAGACTGGCTACCTGCTGCTTATCTAAGTAGAATCCAATTTAGCCCTCTTACTTTATGTAGGCACTGATTATCAGATTTCAAACTCGGGCTTCCAGCATGAAAATTCCCTTTCCCAGTGTTAGATCACAGTATAAGGCATGTCTGTTCTCTTGTTGTTATTGCTCTTGTGGCAGAGGGCCATGGGCTATTACAACGCCTGAAGCCGAAGGAAGCCGTACAGCTTGTCAACTTGATCAGCTGTATGTGCTCACATGACTTTTGCCTGGAACTGTGGCGTTGATCATCCATACATGTTGGGCATCAATGCATTGTACCCCGCCTCTCTATCCGGCCAGTCCGACCACGTCAAGTGCAAATCCGATGATACATCTTGTATCCAGCAAGAATGAGGACTTTGGGCTAGCTGCCGTCCGCAGTAGATCTCCTGAGGCTAATTCCTTCATTGACAGCATACCACTAAGCCCAAGCTATCCCTGGATGCAAGTTTTCCATCATTGTATCTTGATCACAAACCATCAGAGTCTCCCATTGATGCAGCCTATCTTCCGTCATGTCCGTCGTGCCCGAGCTCGGGCTGTCCGCATTAGGGGAAGTCCATCTTGCAACAATGGGCTGTATCTCCAGTCTCGAGGCCTGTCTGCCAGTCAAACCTCTAATGAAAAACAGTTGGGCGGAGAGTCGACTCGCCGACATGAAGCTTTGGGCCTCAGGTGTTGGTGCATTGGCGGGTCCTGAAGCCTCACTAGAACGCCGGCTGCAGTTTCAACCGAAGCCTCGACTTGTCTTGATCAACCTTCTTCTCACGCTTCAAGAGTTTGTCAAGATCTGTCACACGCATGCTTTGGGCGAGACCCATGGCGAGACGGTTGATAGCCAGTCAGAGCCTGAAGGTGAACTGGATTCTCCTACGGACGATGCTCTTGAGTCAACTCCGGATGACGACTCAGACCTCGACCCAAGCTCCGCACCTTGGTTCATTGCGTTGAAAGATGGCCAAAAGGCGGACTCGGACGTTTCCACCGATTCAGATGGAGGAGGTGAGTCAGACGGAGGGCACTCTGAAGGGACACTGGAGAAGGCAATGAAAAACACCGAAGACATCCTGGACCAACTTATGTTGCTCGGCTTCGCGATTCGAAAGTCTGGGACTGCTGCGAGACTACAGAAGGCCGACAACTCGTTCGAATCCTACAAGAACAAGCACGAGCACTTGCGCAGGCACCTCGAGTTCATTTTGCTTAATGACGCTGCGAAGAGTCGGAAGAACGAGGATGACAACAAAAGGACCACTGCCGAGGATAGGATGCGAGAGGCTAGGGACCATTTCGGAGAGGTGACTCCAGAACAACAACATTTGATTCTTGCAAATTTGTGGCGTCGTCATAGATTCGAATATGCCAGACGACACCAACAAAAGCTAGACCAACTCATAGTGCGCCCTGCGGTACTGGAGTTGGAGTCAGTTGTACACACCGCTGAGATACAGAAAACGCCTATTCTGGAGAACAGTCAACATATGCTGGATGAGCGAAAGCCGCCGATAGAAGATTCCCCAAGCACGGTACAGCCGCCACTTCCTCCACGGGATGTCTCTCATGCCCAGGACATGAGCGAGACAGCACCCTCTGTACCGCAAGGCGACATACTGATGATGTCACTACCTTTGCAGGCAGCTGCTAGTCGTGTATCAGTATCTGTTAAAACAATGCACTATCCCTCGCCTCCTCCCGTACGCAAGCAGATGAAGGGGTTCAAGTGTCCCTGCTGCTATCAGACGCTGCCAGAAATGTTCCGGGATTGGTCGAGATGGAGGTATGTCGCAGTTCATATGCCCTTGCTGAGAATTGATTTTAGAAAACCTGCTAATGTACGTAGGAAACACCTTGCAGAAGATCTCTGTCCCTACACATGCCCCTTTATCGACTGCCCTAGATCCAAAGTTCTGTACATTTCCCGGACAGCCTGGCGAGACCATATACTCGGGACTCACAGCGCGGGTCAGTATTGGGAATGCCTGGCCTGTGCTGGCACAGAAGCGCCGAACACATTCTCGACCGCCGAGGAATTCGACAGTCACAACCGGTCCCAGCACCGAGACAATATCCGAAGATCAGATCAGATATCTCCAAGACTCCTGCCGCAAAACATCGCCTCCGAACATCTCTCAGTGCCCCCCTGTGTTCCTGCCTCAAGATGAGGATGCGGTACCAGATGCCGCCGCAAATCTTGAGCATGTTGGCAATTGCATCCACGAGTTCTCGCTCAATGCTCTACCTTGGGCAGATTCTTCATATGCAGGAGGCGCTGATTTGCGAAACCCCGAACTCTGTCAAACAGTCGAAGTGTGGGTTGAGAGCACGAAAGAGAGCACTGAAGACAAAAAGGGCGTAGATATCAAGAAGATCCGTATCGAGGAATTTGGTGTCCTTTCTGTGCCGCGCCCGTCCGAGAAACAGGAAACAACATACATTCCTGAACAGTACTTTGCTGAAAGTTCCAAAAAATCGTCCCAGGTTGAACCGGAATCCGTGTCGTCGGACTCTGATTTGCCCGACATCGACGGAACGAATTCAGACTACATATCGGACAGTCATTCCGAACAAAATGTGGAGGACCACATGGTAGGGATCCGAGTTTTCTTTGACCTTATTCCTCCAGAAATGGCATATACTAATGATGCGCAGACAGCAGTGGGCGAAACTGCTGGGCGAAGAGTATATGATCGCTACACCATCGCGTGGATCTGCGCCCTAACCACAGAGTACATCGCCGCTCAGGCTTTTCTCGACGAAACGCACAATCCACCAGAATATGTGTCTCCCAATGACGGCAACGATTACACACTAGGCAAGATGGGAAAACACGATGTCGTCATTGGCGTCGTGCCTGATGGCGAGCATGGTTCAGCATCTGCCGCAACGGTAGCGAGGCGTATCCAGCATCGCTTTGCCAATATCAAGATCGTTCTAATGGTAGGCATCGGCGGCGGTGCGCCGAGTCCGAAGCATGATATCCGCTTGGGCGACGTCGTGGTATGTGCAACTAGGCAGGGCGGGCTTATGCACTACGACTTTGGCAAGTCGACACAACAACAGGAGTTGCACGTAACAGGACACCTTAACCAACCTACGGCCACCCTGCGGGCGGCGGTAAGTGTACTCCAGGCAGACTATGAGGTGACTGGGCATCAGCTTGAAGATGCCATTAATACCATCTTTGAGAAACGCCCAAGATTGCGGAAGAAGTATCAACGACCACAGTCAAGTCCTGATAGGCTGTTTAGAGCCGAAGTTACCCACGAGTCAAGCTGTACCACAGTCTGTGGCGATGATCCATCGAACTTGATACAGCGACCTGAACGAACCGAAGATGAGGACAACCCGGCGGTTCACTACGGCTCGATTGCTTCAGGAAACATGTTGATGAAGGACGCTTTACTTCGGGATAAACTCGCACTGGAAAAGGATATTCTGTGTCTTGAAACGGAAGCAGCAGGGCTGATGGGCCACTTTCCTTGTCTGGCAATTCGCGGTATATGCGACTACTCGGACTCCCACAAGAACAAGGAGTGGCAAGGATTCGCAGCAATGGCGGCGGCTGCATACGCCAAAGATCTTCTATCAAATTCCTCCGAATCGGCTTCAGGCTGAGATATGGCACAGGGATAGTCTCGGTAAGTCCAGGAAGGTCTTAAGAACCACACTGGTGACAAACACTAATTCTGTGTATTTATAACAGACGGCATGGAAGAAGATCTCGGAAACTCTCGCCGCGACCGAAAAAGTCGAGAGGACAACACCATCCTTGATTGGCTCACTACAGTTGACTTTTCTCCCCAGCAGAATGGCTACAGAATGAGGCGACAATCCGGAACTGGTCAATGGCTTTTAAACTCGGAACAATTTATAACCTGGACGAATACCGATGAGCAGACATTACTCTGCCCAGGCATTCCGGGAGCGGAGAAGACAATCCTCACTTCAATTGTGGTCGATGATCTTTACACCAGACTTCGAAATGATGGTACAGTTGGAGTTGCTTACCTCTATTGCAATTTCCGGCGGCAACACAACCAGAAGGCTGAAGACCTACTCGCTGCTCTGCTCAAGCAGCTGGCTCAAGGCCTGTCTTCTCTTCCAGACTGCGTGAAATCTCTCCACAATAAGTACAAGGATACGCAGATGCGACCATTGCTTGACGAAATCTCGAGCGCTCTGCAGTCGGTGGTTGATCTTTATTGGAGAGTCCTCGCCATCATCGATGCCCTGGACGAATGTCAAGAATCAGATGACTCCAGAACGAACCTTCTAATGGAGATCTTCGCCCTGAAGGGAAGGTGCAGAATGAATGTCTTTACGACTTCGAGATTTATCCCGGATATCGTTCAATCTTTCAGTACGAGTGTATCAGTGGAGCTTCGAGCAAGCAATGATAATATAGGGAGATGGATTGAAGGTCATATGCAGGAACTGCATCTTTTCGTACAAAAGGACCGAATTTTGCTTGAGGCTAAAGCTACAATCTCAGATGCTGTGGATGGAATGTATGTGTTCCTGTCTATTTTTGAGAGACGCATCCCCACTAATCTGGTCATAAGGCTCCTCCTAGTGCCGATATACATTGCCTCACTTGCCGACCGTCTTTCACCGAGTGCCTTTAGATGGGCGTTAAAAAGCTTCCAGGCGCAGAGTTCGGGATTAACCGACGATGAGAACTTCAAAATACTAGTTCCAGTATATGACATAACCATGGAGATAATCACGTTACAGATGTCAGGCATGAGGCATCTTGCTATAGAGACCCTATCATGGATTACCAACGCAAAGACTCCACTCACTGCGTTGGAACTTCAGCATGCACTTGCCGTGAGGATTGGTGAGTCTGAACTGAATGAAAATGACTTTGCACAGATCGAAACCTTGGTTTCGGATTGTGCTGGTTTAGTCAGAATCGATGACAGTAGCATCATCTGCTTCGTGCATCCTTCTATCAAGACATATTTCGAAGGAACCTGTCACAAATGGTTTCCGGTTGCAAATATTGATATCACCACAATCTGCGTTACCTACCTCTCATTCAGTATCTTCGAAAGCGGTTTTCGTGCTACGGACGAAAAACTTGAGGAACGGCTGCGGTTACACCGTTCTATGACTATGCGACACACAACTGGGGACATCATGCTCGCAACGCTTCGACCTCAATCCCGGCAGTCGTTGACTTTCTCAAGGGCGAAGCCAAGGTCGAGGCATCGACTCAAGTGCTGATGGCCGTCAAGCAACACTCGGGCCATTCAGAGTATAGCCAGGAGTTTCCGAGGCAAATGTCGGGACTGCACTTGGCAGCATACTTCGGACTTGAGAGCAGGGCCGACCCGAAGTTGCCCCCAAATCTCTCTCTCCGACGATTAAAGTAAAATTCAGCTCTTTTAGCATCTCTTTACGACATACACACATCTTGATCTTACAGAGTCCACCGACCGGCCCATCGCAATTTTTCGACTGGAGCAGCGTCTATGAATTATTACTATAGAATATAGCTAAAATTTTATTTGTTCTAGCCTTTAATAAGAAACCTATCTTACATATATAGAAAACTATACACACATTTGCGAATCCTCTATTACTCTTTCTTTTATTTACTACTTGGTAACTAATATAACTAGACATAGAGTGTGAGAGACCCCGTAACATTTTTATTTCTCTTAATGTTTGCATTGGCGCTTTCATTATCGCTTCTCCTCGTGGGGGCCGAAAATGCGCGTAATCCGATTCTTGCCACTGGGCCCTGTGATTGGACGACCGCATGGAGGTACGCGGCCCCAGTTGTTGATTAATACCTAAATACCTCTCCTCATTTCCAAATCTCATTGTGGGACTGTTTAACTTCAAATATCAGGATTATTCGAAAATGGAAAAACAGCTCCAGAACCCAAGTGACGCAGAGCCAGGCACGTCGCCAACACCTCGTATTTGCGATGCCTGTCGCCGCATCGACTTCATCAAGGCTCTCGCCCTCTCGCCGGCCGGATCACAGAGGATCGTACTCGACGCCGACACGTCGCGATTCGTGCCCCCACTTCAGACAGACTGCCAGCTGTGCAGGATTCTGTCATCTACTATCTGCTGGTATCACGACTACTGGTCTGATCCAGCAACACAAGCTGGCGTATCACAGAGATTCACTCTGCATGCTTTCTCTTACGTCCAAAACAGCTTGTGGGCGCCACCACCACGCTCCCCTAGTATTGCGGACCAAGAGGCGCGGGACTGTCATATACTCCTTTCTATCCCAACCAACATGTCCTGCACCGACCACAGACGTGAATGTGGGCGTGGAGAAGCGGGATATGTGGTTTGCTACCCAGGGGATGCATCGGGCGAGCAGGGACTTCTCAGACCACAAGCGATTCCTGAGAAATTTGACTACCAAAGAGCCCGGCTGTGGCTCACTGACTGCGAACAGAACCACGGTCAATCGTGCAAACATACACCACGCGTGATCGATGGTATGAAACTGATTGATTGCAAAAGTCTGCAAATCGTCAAGGCTGAGCCGTGTATGAAGTGGGTGGCATTGAGCTATGTATGGGGCCATGACAGCCGGAAACGGCAAGAGCCTGCTGTCCTAGGCGCAAACCCATCAACTGGACCTCCACATCTCCCATCGGCGGTATCAAATGCTGTCCGAGATGCTATAGATGTCACGAGTCAGCTTGGCTTCCAATATCTCTGGGTGGATCGCTACTGTATAGATCAGCAAGATGCTACCGAGATGGCAGCCCAAATTCAAATAATGGGTCTTATCTATCGCGGTGCCGAGGTCACCATTGTTGCCGCGGCCGGGAAGGATGAGAGCTGCGGGCTTCCCGGTGTTGGAACTACGCCCCGCATAAAGCAAGATATCATCAATTTAGGTTCTTGTACGATCCTAGCAACCAGCCAAGACCCATCTTCCTTCATACGAAAGAAGTCCCGGTGGTGTACAAGGGGGTGGACGTTCCAAGAGGGGCTTCTATCTCGCCGACGACTGCTGTTCACCGGACACCAGACCATCTTCGAGTGTAATACCACGAGTTGGATGGAAGCGGTGGGGGGGTTAGAATTCATCGACGATCCGAGACGAATCGACTGGGGTGGGAAGGCCAGTACATCCATCTTTCGACGATATCTTCCAGGGGCTCCGACAAACGACACGTCGAATTTCCAAGTGGATGCTGAACTAGCCCGCCGATACACTGAATGGTTCTTCATCGCCGGACAATTTACGAAGCGTGAGCTCAGTTTTGACTCGGACTCACTTCATGCATTTGCAGGCATTATGGACTTCATGAGGAGAGTTGAGCCACCTGTGCTCAATATAAGTGGTCTACCATACGTTTTATCAAGGAAGGCCGAAGCTTCTCAGCATGTCGAGACTCATTTGGTTGTTTCTCTGTGCTGGTTCCACTACACAGGGACATCTGCACGACGGAGGCTCGGGTTTCCCTCTTGGACATGGGCTGGCTGGGCTGGTGCGGTTAGATGGATGTTTCTCCCATTCTCCGGACACCGTTCATGCGAATCAAAAATTCGAGATGTGTGTTTTGAATTTCGAGACGGTCGGAGTACTCGGTCCACTGAACACTTGTTGAGAAGTGGGCAAATGCCTGAAGACTACCATCTCGATCGGGTGGTGGCATTTCGATTTGAGGCGCGAGTAGTTCCTTCTTCTTTGTTTTTCTTTAATATTAGAGAAAAATATGTCGGAATAGACACGGATGACGAAGATGACGAAGATGAAGAGAATACCGACGATTCGAAGGACGAAACAGACTCAGTAGACGAAACAGAACCTGACCCTGATGATTGGGGGCACTGGACGGTGGGAATGCACAAATTATGCCTCAAAAGGATGGCTCTACCGCCTTGGAAGCCAAAAGAACTCATCGGCCATCTAGATGATGGCTCTTGGGGATGTCTTCTTCTTGGCGATTGTAGTCTTAGGAGCTATGCTCATCGGAGATTTCTGCTTGTGGTTGAATGGAGAGATGATGAGACGGCAACGCGAATTGGCGCCTTATTGGTGGATCAACATTATTACATGGACCAATCTTATCCTCATTTCTTTGACGAAAGCAATTTGGATTGGAGGAGAGTTCGCTTGATATGAGAAATCGGCTTCTGAGGGCATATATTATGGTATTGGCCATTCCTTTTCTATAGGGTATTAGTTTTATGCGATTCCAAGCCCAATAGTGAAGAGCGTCGTGACGGCAAACATGTAAGGAGTTCGTAATGGAGTGTTACTTGACACTTTTTATTTTGCAATCTGCGTTACTCAATAGAGAATAACCCTCTAAGATGTGTATATATAATTTCCCCACCCTAAAGGGCCATCAGTAACAGCCACTGTCAGGTTAACACCAGTATGGAATCTTCTATCCCAAGCCCATCTTTGAACATCCTCAAAGCTTTGACAATTATGGAGAACATCTGCCACAGCCTTACCAGGGCCACCCTTTTTCTCTCTAGCAAATGTCAACGGAGTTATATCTGCATTACACTGTTCAATGTTAGTTGTGCTGAACCAGTTCTACAGTAGGAATATTACCATTAAGCTCTGTCGAAGCGTATCTATACAATGGTCGAGATGCTCTATACCTTGAAGATTATCTTCGTTTGACATATCCACGTTTCCATACACTCCCAGTCGGATACGATTCTAGTCATTTTGTAAGTTAATAGGCATCCGCGCTAGCAAGGTTTAAAAGCGTACCAGGCAGTGAAGCTGATGAAATACGGCAAGTTGTATGATGTACCCACCTTTCTCGTCAGGGACGGGCAATGTCTTGTTCGCCAAACCCCGAGCCTCGTCGGTAGTAATCCGAGATATGCCAACTACAAAGTATACCTAAGCAATTGTTCACAGGGGACAAATACAAGTTCTGGATTACTTGAGTACAGGTATTGCCACAACTTGTTGTTGTCATCAGAAGGTGGTCCCTGAAATGGGGAACGCTGGATACCGAAGCCACTTGAAAAGACAACTGGGCTGGGGGACAGTATTTTCGCAGCGGGAGCTGAACCAGTCAACTTCAACGAAAGGTTACCACTTTGCAGACATCACATACAATACACAGAGACCACGTTTGCTTGTCTCGCAACAGTCTAGATAAGGAAAATAAGGCTTAGAAAAAGAGAGGTGCAGAATACTGCTTTGACGACGTGGGAAGCATTGCCTCATATTGTTGCCTCAGCCTTCACTCTGGGGGTCGCCTCATCATTGCCGGGGGGTTGACTTTGAGGCAAAGGTCTGTATCGTAGCATGGTGTTAACTACCGGGTCGATTGAATGCTATTTAGTGGGCGATTGGAATGATTACAACGTCGAAAACAAGCGCGAATGATTTCCAGCAGGCAAAATACGCGGGACTATTTGGCATTGCTGGAAGGCGGAGGCCTAAATTTGGCTGTATCAATCTAGTTTGAGTAGATACCGGTTCTGGAAGTGGCCGAGTCTGACACGTCCAAGGGATCGTTTGAGGGGTACTCCACGAGGACATTACGTGGCACACTGTGATCCAATAATGTCCAGACCTGAAATCCATGGCGCGACCGACCCATGCATTGCATAATGAAAGTTCAATGTAACGACCAACAGCTCTGGCAATCCAGTGACCGTCGTGCGGCTGAGTGCCTGGTTTGTTGTTTGAAAAAAAGGCATGGCTCCTCTGAATTTCCACACGTCGAGATCACTTGTTTTCACTGACTACTCCTTGCCAGTAAACTGAAGCGTTGACGATGGTCGTGCTTTGGACAGTACTTTCTGTAACCAGCCTGGTGGGAGCCGTAGCTATCCCTGAATGGTTGCCAGTAAATGTGAGTAGAAATATCCTCTCAGTCTTTGTCCTGATCGCTGATACCGTATAGAATCTGGATGCCGTCAGTACTAAATCAAATTGGGTCAAGAAATACGGGACCAAGAAACATGGAGACTCTCCTGTGGCATCTGAGGATTTTCTTGATCCCCTTCTTCATGACACTTCTAAAGATGTGACGACCTCGCCCTATCGTCGGCAGATTGGCTAGTCTTATCATCGCTTCATCGGCGATGGACCGATTTTGTGGATCACACCCTCTACTAGTCCGTCCAAACCATGGGCAACTAACTCTTCCCAGTCCAATGATAGTCCCGTAGCATGATCAACAGCGAGATAGGCACAATGGCGACCCACTATCATACACATGATAACCCTCATTCTCAACACCCAATATGACATGGATCACCACAACTCGCGTGGGTATAATAGTACATGCTGATCGACAGTCTTGTCAACCTCAGCCCAGTAATCCATCTTCAACTTGTACGACGGAGCCTCTGCTTCCCACCAAGATCAGAATACCAAGTCCTTCAGCCACTACTTGCAGAAACTTGAGGTTAGTCGCGGCGATGAGACCTCAGGCGCAGATGTCTACCTGAGCAACCACGATCTCCAACCCATCCCGAAAGAGAATCGGCACCTCGGGAAAATGAACATACGGACTGTTTTGGTTTGGCGAGTGCGCCAGCGTCACTAGCTGGACCGTCGCAGCGACGGGCGTCAAGGCTGGTCCGTCGTGGTGGGAAGCCTGGTAAGTTTCTTCGAGAGAGCGGATTTCAGCCCGACGCTACATCTTAGAACTCAAGCTGACGAGCGGATCAGGATTTGTGTCATCCTTGGACATTTGATCGTGGCCTTCTTCATGACGGCTATTGGCCGTAGAGGCGCCGTGTACCATCTTGGGTTTCCGACTCTCGCACGTAGCAGCTTCGGTATTTTTGGTAGCCTTTGGTGAGTACACCCTTTATTCCAGTTTTATACTATCCAACTCAAGGCTCATGGTTCAACTAGGCCCATCTTCAATCGAAATGCCATGACTATTATCTGGACCGGCGTCCAGGGAGTCACGGCAGGAAACTCCATCTACGTTATGCTCCACGCCATTTTCCCGAGCATCGCCCATGTTCCCAACCCGTTCCCTGCAGACGTCACCATGACGGGCGGTCGAATAATTGGCTACGTTATCGGCTGGCTTCTCACGCTGTTTTGCGCCATGTTCCAGATGCACAAGTTTCGCAAGCTCATTATGGTCAGGAGTGTTCTGATGCTCGGATGTCTCCTTGCCTTCTTCATCTGGTAAGAAATCTGACAGCTCCAAGTACTCAAGCCGGCTATCCCACATGGCTGCATCTTCGCGGTCAGAGAAGCTGACATAAATAATTACCACTAGGGCAATCGTCGAGGCAAAGGGAGTTGGCCCTGTCATCAAGCAACGCGCCCAAAATTCCGGCCGGAGAGTCTCACGCCTGGGTCTTCCTGACGCAGCTGTTTATCCAAGCTGCCAACTTTGCCACATTCGCAACGAACAATTCTGATCTTACTCGCTATGCCAGACGCCCCAATGACGCACTATGGACGCAAATCATTGGTATGCCAGTGGCCTTTGGCGTTGTTGGCTTCTTTGGTATCTTTGTCACATCCAGCAGCCAGGTCATTTTCGGCGAGATAAACTGGGACCCTGATGGCATCCTCGATGCCTTCCTATTAACGGATTACTCCCCTCGCCGGCGCGCCGGCGTCTTCTTTATTGCACTGGGATTCTCTTTCGCACAGGTCATGACTCAAATTTTTGCCAATCTCATCGCCGCTGGCAACGACACAGCTGCGCTGCTACCCCGATATGTCAACATCCGCCGTGGCGCTGTCATCTGCTTGGTGCTATCATTTGTCATCACTCCCTGGAACTTGCTCAAGACTAGCTTTGCATTCACCAGCTACTTGGGCTCCTATCAAATTTTCTTGTCGAGCATCATCGGTGTCATCCTTTGTGACTACTTCTGGGTGCGACGTGGATACCTCATTGTGTCTAACCTTTTCACAAGGGACCCACAAGGTCTATACTGGTATCACGGCGGCGTCAACTGGTGGGCCTATGCTGCCTACATCATTGGAATAATCCCTTGTCTCCCTGGGTTCTTGTTCCAGGTGGGCGTGAAGAGCATCCCATTGGGAGCCAGAAGACTCTATGTGTTTGCTCTGCCGGTTGGTATTATTGTGTCAGCTATTGCATACGCCATAATATGCCATTTCAGCCCGCCTCCCGGTGGAGTGATGAAGGGGTGGTTGGAAGATATTGATTCGGACATAATTCTAAGCGGAGAAGGCGCGGAGACAAAGAGCGTTAGCGAAAAGACAAGCTACTTGAAGGAGGGGAATAAGGAGGTGGAGGTGTAACTAACTTAAAGATAATATGTAATACACCTTGATGGTATAGGGTTGAATATAGTAGGTTTAAATGAGGTACACACAGTTTGACTTATGACGAGGAACTTTTTGCTCAATTAAAAGAAAGTACCCCATCAGTTAAATGGGAGAGTAAAGTACCTTATAAGTCAGATTGAGGCTAAGTTAACCCGCCTCCTAGCCATAGTCTGTGAGAGCAGGGAAGCCAAACTATAGGCAAGAGAAATAAACAAACAGTCAAGATATTACAGATATTGATACTGTCGAAATATTGTTAGATAGAACATAGCTTATAGCAATCTAGTTTTATATCTCTTCTTGTTTTTATAAATCTTATCTTATAGTGAAAACCCTCCCCTAGTAGCGGTTTGGAAAGTGTTGGAATTTCCCTATCTGCTTAAACTACATAAACCTATCGAGACGCTATAGGCCTAGAGAATTTCCGTCCTCCGCTGCACTTTCGTCGCTTACAAGACTGCATGCTAGAGTCTCAGCTGGGCTAATATCAGTGTCGCCTGTCCTCTCCGTCATCCGTTGCCCGCTGCCTATAATGATGTTAGATGTATTCAAATGAGCCTCTGGCATGCGTTCGCAACAGCAATACCTCGGGCAGAGTGTTAAGAAGACATACATTAAGTATTTCAAGTCAGCTGTAAACTTGGCCTGCTTCGCAATACGAGCTTCCATGGTCTTTGGTTTTCCAAGAGCATCCGGACGAGCGTCCCATGGCCGCGGACCACTAAGTGGCCGATAGTTAACCCCGAGCGCATCCAGACGCGCTGCATGAATCTTCAGCCGGGCATTGAAGTTCTCAACCGAGCTGTCATCGGGCGGTTTCCCCCATGCCACTTCAGCGAAGGCACATAGCCTCGGATAAGCCATATAGTCTACCCTCCGGGCACTTTCCATGTGCTCCGTCCAGACGTTCGCCTGAGCTCCGATGATTTTTTATCCTCTCGTCTTCTGTCAGTCCCCCTGGAACTGGCTCAAAGGCGTACACATCGTCTACCGTGAGCACTGTGCCAACCGGCGTGGGTTCGTCTTCTTCCTCCGACTGACGGAAGTCCAGATACGCCGCAACGTCCGGGCATGCGACGACTTCAAATCCGCGCTGGGCCGCAATCTTGGTCGGCTCGATCCCCCGCCAGGCAGCTATCAGTACGTCGGCAGGGGTTCGCTCTCCGCCAGCTAGGATCTCATCCCATCCATAAGCGCGGCGGCCAAGAGATCGCAGATGATCTGCTACTTGCCCTACGAACCATCCATGCAGGGAACTCTCGTCAGGCAAACCCAGGTGCCTCATCTGGGCTTGCACGTCTGGACTCGCCTTCCACTCGTCATGGGGACATTCGTCCCCTCCGATGCCGATGTACTGGCCCGGGAAAATGTCATGGGCAGCATCGAGAACGTCTCTGCAAAAACCCAATGTCTTATCCGACATATTCAGCACGTGAGTAGAGATGCCCCATGCCTCCATCACCTCTACCTTTGTCCCATTGCCAAGCTCCGGATACGCCGCGATGGCTGCTTGCATGTGTCCGGGCATATCGATCTCTGGAACCACTGTGATGTGCCTCTTCGTTGCAAAAGATACAACCTCCTGCAGGTCCTCCTTGGAGTAAAACCCGCCGTGTGGCCGTTCTTCGTATTTGTCGTGCTTAACCGCGCCGAGCATCGTTCTTTTCCTCCAGCACGCCACCTCCGTCAGGCGCGGCCACTTGTCGACAGGCAGTCGCCAACCTTGGTCGTCGGTTAGATGCAAATGTAGCACGTTGAGTTTGTGGAAGGCCGCAAGGTCGATAAAGCGTAGTAGATCAGGCAGTGGCATGAAGTGCCGCGCTACATCTAGCATGACGCCTCGCCAGGCGAACCGTGGGGCGTCGCTGATGCGTTGGACGGGTACTTGCCACGGGCCTTCGGAGACGCCGCCGCCGTGGCGGAGGAATATCGGCGGTAGGAGCTGCTTGAATGTCTGCATGGCGTAGAAAATGCCCTCTGAAGAGCCGCCCGTTACACGCACGACGCCGTCCCCTGAGCTGCCTACGTCGAGAATGTAGCCCTCCCGGGGCAACGACGCATCGGTGAAGCTGGCAGGCTCTGGCTCAGTTACCTGAACAACTCCATTCCCTTTGATAACAGATTTGGGTTGAGGAATCATCTTGGTAGATTTCGTTGTGAATAATCGTGTAATAGGGTGCAATATAGATAGTGTGTATAGAAATATAGATATTAAGGGAACAGATTGGTGAATTATAACAATTGTGGGCAGATGCAAGTTTTATGTTATGGGGGGAAGGATGCCTGTGAACATTTATATTCCTTACCCCAAGCTGCAACTGTAACGTTGCTATAGCTTAGGCAGCCAGTGTCACAGCCCAGGTTGAGACTGGGCGGTTGCAACCGGCAGAATTATAATGCTCCTACTTTTTACTTCTTACCTATTACTATAACTTAATATACTGAATAGCTAAGTCTTATTGTATTAATTATAACTCTTACTACTAAAACTGTAGCATTTAGTAATAAAATTATAACTTTTCTTAATAAGCTTTCTAGTATTATTATGAGTATTGCTATTCGCACAGATAACTATTACTATCCGCACAGATAGAGTCACGTGACCCCACCTTCCAGCCGCAGCTGCTACTGCAGCCAGTGTCGCACACACAGCAGCTTAATTCCACACAACTTCCTGCATTACAGACCTCTTTTCTTCCTATTGCAAATGCGCCGTTACTATCGTCACTATGTCAGACTCAGCTGAGTCTCTCGAGCAGCCGGAATACAGCGAAATCCCGCCTCCGCCGCCCTCAGCGCTATACAGCTCCTTCGAAGACCTATTCTCGTTCCTTTAGATTTTCTACTGTAAGAACGGCGCTGCCCTTATGAAAAAGTCAAGCAGCATAAAGCATAAGGTTAATAGGGTTATAATTAATATATATATTACTTTTGTATATAATTATAGTGCTGTCTGTACCTCTGCTGCTATAAGCTAGTAGAAATCTTTAATATAGAAAGTTAACTGTTTGTTCTCTATTACAGTAATAGTAATAAAGAAGTCTAACTAGTAATAGACTTATTAAGTTTCTAGCAGTTATAACTATAGTTTTTCTCTTAATTCTTTAGCTTATATAATATATTATAAGTAGACTTTAAGTTAGTAATAACTTAAGAAATTACTTTTAAAGTATAAAGCTCTTTCTATTTATAAGATAAATAATATTATTAGAAATATCTCTACTAAACTATTTTTCTTTTAATAAAAGGATATCTATAATAACTATTAAAAGCTATAAAAAGATACTTTTAGCAGTAAAATATTAACCTAAATATAGATTAACTATCTTAAAGATTATAGAATTAAGTATTTTATTAAGTATAGTACTAACTTAAAAGTAGAGGTAATCTTTTAGATTTATCTATAGTATAAGTAGATATAGAAAAAGTTTTCTGATATTTTTAATATAGATAATATATATAAGACTAACTACTTTAAAATATATCTATTTTAAGTTACTAATATTATAGACTAGAAGTCTATTATTAACTTTAGCTTTAATCTTATTAATATAGAGAAAGAAGAGAGATTTATATAGTTTTTTTAGCAACTTAATAACCTCTAGTACTCTCTAGATATTATAGCTCTATCTGTAATTATTACAGATAAAAAGATAGCTCTTAAAAATACCCTTCTTTAAGTTTTTCTATAGATATAGTAATAGCTCTATATATATATCATATTAATACTAATATTAACACAAAAATCAAGTTACAGTAAAAAAAGCTAGAAAACACAGATAATAACAATAATAATAATAATAACTATTCTAGTAATAACCCTTTAGTTAATAATAATATAGCTGCTCAAGCAGCTATACAACTAAAGATAAAAGAAGATATCACTAATATATAGCAGCTATCTAAGCTCAGCTAGAAGATAATATTTTACATCTAGCAAAATGTAATTTATACCTCTAAAGAAGCTAACTTTAAGGCTACTTAGGCTGCAATAAATAGTATATACAATTTATAGTAGAAATTAATTATACAGTATATTTCTAAAGAGTATATAGGTTAGTAGAATCAGTAGGTAAAGTACTTTATTAACTGCTATTATAACTTTAGCTAATAGATAAATAGCTCTATTAAGACTGCCTATAAAAATATAAAGTTATATCTAGTTATAGATACTAAAGACCTTCTTTATCTATATAAAGCTATTATATAAATACTACACTAAAAAGAATAAAATTATAACTAAAAAGCAGCTAAAATAATAATACAGCAATAATAGCAGTATATACAGTAGGAATAGCTTAATATATTACCTATATAAATTACCTATACAGCTATTAACCTACTAGCTAAATAGTATTAATTTGCTATTACTATAATATCTTTACCTATATAAAAAGTAATATCCTTATAGCCCTACTAAAAGCACTTCTTATAGTAATATAGACTTCCCTATAGTTATAATATCCTATATTAGCTTTAAGTATTACAGCCACTAAAAAAAGAAGTTATCTACCTATACTAATAGCTTAAAAAGCCTCTAATATAATTTCCTAGAAAATATATATAATTTCTACTGACTTTAACCTCTAGAACCTTATAAAGCCACTCCTTTATATATATAATCCCAATATTATCAAAAACCTCTATAGCAGGCTATACCTCTCTAGTAACAAAAAGCTTACAATACCCTTATCGCTACAATCTTAAGAACCTAAAAACAGCCCTACAGAGACTATACAGTTAACACAGCCAAGGCAGCCGCAGCAGCCAAAGCAAAATCAGCAGACAACCCAGCAGCTCAACCCGAGCGTACACTGCACGCTATTACAGGCCGAGCTTGAGACAGAGGGCAGCCTAAGGCCAACCCAAAGAACGTCGACGCCGAGATTATAAGGCCATACAAATACAAGGGGCAGGGGAACGAAAGGCGGACGAGGGAGGGGAGGCAGGGCGTCAGCAGCACCGTCGTCAGCTGTGGAGGTCATCCCGGCCACGCAGCCGGAGCCGCCGTCACAGCCGGAATAACAGCCGGGCCGTCAGAAATACTACTTTTTACGGGGAAACATCGGAGATGCATTTTTTGAACGATTTGGCTGTAGCCGGGCTCGCGGGCTGTTAGAATATATAGATGTCAATTGAAATTCGCTTGGAGTTAATTGCGTTCCCTAACTTACACTGTAATTTTAATGTGGCGGGGGGAAGATGTAAAATGCAGGGTGAAAAAAATAGGGTTATATGACTTTATCTGTGCGGATAGCAATAGTTGTCTGTGCAAATAGCAATACTTATTATTATTAAGACTATATAGATATATATATTTAGTTATAAAAGAGTTTTAAGCTCTTTAACTCTTAATATATTTAGTAATTTAAAACTATCTTTTATATATTATTAAATTATAATTTATATTATATATTTTAATATTTTAATATATTTAGATTTATTAACTTATATACGTTATATTTAATCCCTAAATTGAACTTATCGCAACAAATACAATATATAGCTAAGGTTATAACCAGTAATAGCTGAATAGTAAGCCACTTAAATATATCTGAGGCTCTCTTTTAGTGCCTCTTACAGTATTATTATAGTTACTGCTATAATAAACAATATTATTAGCTATAGCTAGCAGGAAGGATAGCTTATACACTTTACCACAGCGTTATTCTATTTAGCAATTCATAACCACATTTAGATCTCTTCCCTCTATATTTCTTTTTTATACTATTAAATCCATTTAGTGTACTTTAAGTACCTCCTAAAGGAGAGTAGTATACTTAAAGCTAATTTATAAGTTAACTCTGGCAATACAGTCCCGTTGTAATAAATATACCCTAACTGGATTCCAGCTATTATTTCTATATAGGACTCGTGATATAAATATTCAGGCCTATGAGTAGATTGTTATGGGTTGATTGATTGTTCTGAGGCCTCGGCCGTGCATATCCTTGACTGTGGCGTCCAGAGGTCCATTCACAGCGAAAACAACAAAAGACGACTCCCGCTGTGTTGCCGTGTTAAATCCAATGTTTGCCTTGTATGCACGTGCAAGTTGCCCGTGACGTGGCACGTCGCCGCAATTCAGTCGTCCGCGGCCTGCCTTTTACTCGTCCGCCTGCCTTCCGCCTGCGAATCTTCCGCCTGCAGCCTGCCACCTGCCGACACCTGGCAGCAGCTGCTCTCTCTCTCCCTTCCCTTCCTTCCGTTCCCCTCTTTTCATAGCCCTGGGCCACACCATTCTCCCTCTCTCGCTCTCTCTCTCACTCTCCTCTTCGCACATCACATTCCGCATGTGCCTCTCGCGAAAGTCCATCTTGGCTGCGACAGCCTGTCTCGTCATCACAATCGCCATCACGACCAACTTCAGCACGCTCTATCACCGGCTGTCCAGCGCTACGTGGACGCTGTGTAGGTCCAATTCCGTCTTCATCCTTTGAATTCCAACACTGACATGGGCTGCAGTCAGGCCACCAACCACCACCATGGCCGGCCTCTCTTCTCGAATCGATGCTCTTCGCCCCAAGATCGAAGAGCTGATGCGCATTGGTGGCACGCCCGGCCTTTCGCTCGGCATCATGCACCAGGGGGAGCGCGTCTACTTTGCCAGCTACGGCTACCGCGACGTGGAGCAACGTCTTGCGCCAGACGACGAGACCATTCTCCCCGTCTGCTCCTTGACCAGGCCGTTACTTCAGCCGCCGTCGCCATTCTCGTCGAGGAGAACAAGGTCACCTGGGACACGTTGGTCAAGGACGCTCTCCCTTCCTTGAACATCAACGACGCCATTCTGCAGGACCACATGACAGTCTCCGACCTTCTCTGCCATCGATCCGGCATGTCGTGGGGCGACAACCTCATCATCGGCACCGACAACAACATCCTCATCAGCGAAAAGGATTCCATGGCATACTTCAACAGCCAGACTCGCCTGCTTCCGTTCCGAGGTCAATTCTCCTACAACAATATGGCCTTCGAGATTGCCGGCAAGGTCATTGAATCGCTGAGCCACCAATCCTACTTCGCCTTTGTCCAGACTCGAATTCTTGACCCGTTGGGCATGGACCCCACCTATCTCAAGACGCCACCGTCAGACCTCGACAACGTTGGAAAATGCTACAACGCGCTGGATGACGGAACCTCAGCACCCATTACCTGCGTCAAGGCCGGAGACGACTGGGTCGGCACTCCACATGCGGGAATGCGATCCTGTGTCAGCGATCTCATGAAGTTGTACAAGGGTTTCATGACGGGCTTCAACGACCAGTTCGCTACCGGTAAGACGTCAACGGATGGGCTGCCATTGAAGCAAGTCCCTCAGTTGATGTCGGCCAAAATCTTCATGGGCCAGCCTTCGAAAAATGAAGCCTCGTATGGTTTCGGCTGGGGAAGAATCCAGCTTCCCGGCAAGATGGGCCAAATAGGCATCAATCCTGATTTGATGCCAGATGGGATGCCCATCGTCGGCAAGGGAGTTGCGCCACGCTTGGTCATTTTCCATCAGGGAAGTCTACCCGGCGCTCTGTCTCTCAACATCCTTCTTCCGGACACAGAGAGCGCCATCGTCATCTCATCCAATTCCCTGGCCCTGAACGATGTTCCTGATTGGGTTGGCCAACTTGTTCTCGAAGAATTCCTCGAGGTTCCCAAGTCCCAGCGAAACGACTACATCGCAGCTTCCAAGACTTCGGCGGCAGAGAACCTGAAGTGGTACCCCAACCTCGTCGAGGAGCTTCAACAAGCTCAAAAGAACGGAACGTCTCCAAGGAAGCTTGAGACTTACGTCGGAACGTACTGGGATCACCTTCACATTTTCAAGATTGTCGTCACCGAGGAGAACGGGAAGCTCTACTGGGCTCTTCAAGGCCTCGAGTCTGAAAAGTTCGTCCTCTCTCATTACGAGGACGACGTCTTCACTTGGCTCCAACCGCGCAACGAGCTATCTCGGCGTGGTCGATGGGTGGGTCCGGATCAAGGACCCAGTTTCTGGAAGGTCGAGTTCAAGGTGGGAGAGGATGGTAAGCCTGATCGTCTATTCTGGGTACACGACAACGATGTTCCAGCGGACGAGTACAGAAAGGAGTGACTAGATGGCAGGCGTCCGTTTCGCAGTGCACTCTAGTGTGTACCCGGACAAGAGGGTTTAGCATCTCCTCTCTGGTGCCAACTTGTGAAAACATAAGTAGTTTTTGGTCTTGGCAGTGTCCCGAGCAAATAGCAGACTAGCACTGGAGGGTCTTAGCTGGTCTACTCGAGTCTTAATCGAGTTGCATTTCGCTCACTTATTAGACTGTCTGAATGTAACCGTCTTGACCTCACCGGCGCCGTAGCTAAGTGCCGCTAATACGAGGTCACAGTAGGCACACCGAGACCCCATGTTCATTTTGGAGATATTCGGCAGCAGGCTCCCTAAAGCTTCAGGTCTGGATGCGAGGTTGGATACTTCCTTGCTCAAGTCTGCACTTTTTGACACGTCATGCATTTTACGTAACTCCAGTTGTTCGGCTTGGCAGAGAGGTAGGGCACATCCCACTTGGCACCCGTCGAGTGTTGAAAAAGCCTTGCCTGGCCTGTGACCAATTGTGAATCAACCAGGCAGTGCGGAGGTAGAGGCTTGGTGTCTGGTGGATGTAACAGACAGGGGACACTTGCTTCCACAAAATCAAGGCCACGTCACCCTCCACCTAGTCTTCAGCAATATATATACTTCACACACACTTTCCACACAGACCTAGGGACTTGTCTCTTGAGTTTAAATGAAGCATATGGCCTTTGTGGAGTCAATTCTCGCTCCTCTTGATCCACTCATTTGTGTCTCCAACAAGCCGTGACCCTTGGGCCTTCGTCCTTCGAAGCAGATCAACTAGGACAATGCCACAAACAGCTTACCACGTTGTGATTACCGGAGCAGGGGTGAGTACACTTGGTAGCAGAGCATTCGGAACCCAGCTTACCACCTCACGAAGGGAGAGCCCGAAGGAAACCCATCTCCAGCTGTTCGGGATTCTCTGCCGACGGAGCTATGTCTGGATAATGGCGCTGTCTTGAAAATTCTCAAGTACCCGCGTGAGAGAACATGTTCCTTCCGCGAGATGCGAGAAACCAACAAGGAAATATGGTCCGATGATCCCTCCGTATTTGGGGAAGCTTCGCTCCCAGCTGGTGGTCGCCTACCTCACATTGACTTGGTGCTCCATATTGGCAAGTGCACACAGAAAAAGCCTGGTTATTGGGTCGAGAGCATTGCCAGACGTGACGTCTACAGGGGGATTGACGACGAAGGCCAGATGTTTCCGCCGGGACAGGTAGGCTTGGGAGGGATATGGGAGGGCTTGCCCGAGACATTGAGTCCTTGCTTTGATGTCGACAAAGCTGCTGAAGCAATTGCCAAAGAACACCCAGTGAGTTCCATTCTGTGGTCGGGTGCGATGGGGAAATTGACAATAGACAGGAAGTAACATCTGGGAGGTCTGATGATGCGGGAGCGTCATTCTGCGAGCTCGAACTGTACTCTTCTCTTGCCGTCTGCCTCGAGAGGAGAGGGGCTCTTCGAGCGGCATTCTTTCACATACCGCCTGGCCAAACCTTAGAGGACATACGAGCGCATACTGCAGTAACATTAACCCTCATCAAAGCGCTAGTTGCTCAAATGTAAAATAGTTTTGTGATGGTGCTAGCGAGTGCCTGGGATTTTGATACGGTTGGTTTTAAAGCTAGCGAGCTAGTGGGGGAATTACTCAAAGTGCAGCTCCACCCATCTCTTAAAGATGGGCACGCACTTCCCTTCTCGTAAATTTAAGTATGTCTTTTCTCTTGTTCTTGATGCCATTGGATGGTATTGGATTGATCCTCTTGCGACAGAATAATAGCTGCATTTGCATAATCCTCTGATAAACGCATGTCCTGACTAGAGACGGAGGAGTTGAGATTGACTCAAACCATTCTCGAGGAAAAGAAGGAGGCCAAGGACGTGCTGGATCAAGCCAATAATTAGATTCAGTATCCACACTCCATTAAACCGTAATCAATCGATCGAATGTGCCGGGACGGATGAAACAAATGACTAATGTGCAGCCAGTGATGGCTGATTTTTGGGTTTCTTGGATACGTCCTAGGCTCTCTTTCGCCGCCTCGTAGAGCGTGACCGTAGCCACTGCCATTGTCGGCGATATCATGGGCAGTAGTTCGTACAGAGGATGGCCTGTTTGGTAATGTACAACCACATTCGGAACTCTTCCCTCGATGTTCTTCCCTCCCTTGTTAAATTTGTCTAGCGTATTCTTGGGCACCTGTCAAAAAGTAATAGAATACTCAATTAGCTTGCCGTCCCTGGCACCGCGGTCGCGTTATCGCGAATGTACCCTGGCTAGATCCCAGATATTATTTCTGGTCAGGACTCGTGGTACGAATATTCGGGCCTACAAGCAGATCACTATCATTCAAGGTTGCGAAAGGGTTGGCCCGATTAAGTCACATGGAGCAATGTCTCGGAAAATGGCGGTCGCCCGTGATCCAGATTGGAAGGTGGCCACGCCTTGATGCGCCTAAAACAACGCAACCAATCACTTTTGGAAAGCTGCTATCTTGCGATTCTCTACAGAACCCTCCAGGTTTGATGAAGCTGTGTGGCTATTCTTGACCCTGGATTTAAACACGTTTAGATAGGGATTTCACTTTATGGAATAAGAAAAATCCCCATAGGCCTAGATTAACCCTCTCATTCCAACCGTGGCGATACATCACGATAATCAGGGTCATTCGCTCTCGCAATCAAGGCCGGGCGCAAAACTTAGCGTCATTGACCATCTCCGATGTAACCCTCGGTCACGATCCTCGATCATTCATGATACTCAAATAGGGAAAGCTCCCGAAATTAAATTCCGTCGGTTATAGTCAAAAGTCATGGTGCGTCGACGGACTCTTTCATTATTGCTCTTTCGGGGATAAAAGCCGGGAGCAACATTAAATCAAGAAACAGCGTTTAAAACTCATTGCAACCCTTTTCAAGCTGCCTGTCAAGTCACGGCCCACCTACTTAGGAATGACGCCATCACGGGGAAAAGGCGATGATGGCATGTCCATGAGGCCGCCCAGACATGGTCTACTGACTTGCACATACGTGATGTCGCTGCGTTTTACTGTACCGCTCACTGCACGTGTATGGCCATCTGAAACATCTTGGAGATACTATATGACCCAGCCTGTTTTGAAATTTCGCATAATCGGGGCTGAAAGACAATCAAGCTTCGCGAAGCGTTTCTTATCCACACATCCCTGGTAGTCTTTGAATTACCACATTTATGCCTCTCAACATGGTTCTCAAGAACACCCTTATTCATTTGTTGTACCTACTGGGTACTGCCATTGCTTGGAATGCCCCTGCCTACAGTGGCCTCAGCAGAATTTGGCAGTCTAACTTCGTCGGTGCAGCGGGCACCCTCCCAGATACCAGTAACTGGAACATCATTGAGGGTTATCTGAATGTCAACGCCGAGCTCGAAGTTTACACTCGGTCTAGCCGCAACCTTCAACGCAGCGGCGGTGATACGCTTCAGCTCGTTCCATGGCGTGACACTTCAGTCGTTACTGGCTGGACTTCTGGTCGCGTTGAGAGCAGCTACGTCTTTACCCCTCAGTCAGGAAAGATTACAAGAGCCGAAGCTCTTATCCGGTTTGGCACAAATCCAATCGCGAACAAGCAGGGCATCTGGCCCGCCTTCTGGATGCTCGGCAATGCTCTCCGCACCGGTGGCAGCTGGCCCTCGTGCGGCGAGCTCGACATGATGGAGAGTGTGAATGGACTGCTGACTGGCTACGGAACTGCTCATTGCGATGTTTACCCTGGAGGTATCTGTAATGAAGGCAATGGGATTGGAGGGAGTATTGGTATCCCGGATCAGAGTTGGCACACTTGGAGGATAGACTTTGATCGCACGAAGAGCAGCTGGACGCAGGAGACCATCACGTGGTACATGGACGGCCAACAATTCCACCAGATCTCTGGCTCCAGGATCAACAATGAAAGGGTCTGGGGCACTCTGTGTCACAGTCCCATGTACTTTATTCTGAACGTTGCCGTAGGTGGCACTTGGGTAAGTTGTCGAGATGTCTCTGCGTTGGGATGAGAGCTAACCAGCTGGTAGCCTGGATACCCAAATGCCAATACCGCAGACGGCTACGGGAGTATGATGGAAGTCGCATATGTCGCCTATTACCACAGTTAGGCTTCGTTTATAGGAGGTGAGGAAACGCTGCAGTCGTTTTTTATCGCATTCTAAGCGTAAATGCTGGGATTTATTGCCCAGCCTTTACGGCTATAGTTGCGATTCACCTTGGACGTTAGAAGCGCACCATGCACTGCTGGAAAGACCGCTGGGATATGGAAGGATGTTGGAAAGCCCATCTTATGCCACACCCACGCTTTGAACGAGGGCAACATAACTATACTATAGGCTTCTCGCAAGTTCAGTTACGATTCTCAATTTATAGCTTAAGTACACCACAGCTGGTTTAAGGACGTGTTAAATTGGATGTGATCACTCATCGCCTCTGCTACATCTCCAAGACAGCTCGATATCGCACTTTGTTCTGCTCCAGGTTCTCAAAAATATTCTGAACACTCGAAGCTCCTTCATGTTTGAACACCTGAACCAGAGGTTTGATGCCATGGCGAGCGGAAAACTGGAGCATCTCGTCGTGAACACCCCGCGAGCCAACGAGGCTGGAATGGACATGGAATCCTTGGAAGAACATCGCTTGGGCGCTAATGATGAAGTTAGAGAAAAATATCTTGAAGATGATTTAGAGCGGCAACATACGGCAAACTTAGTGGACCATTGACGGGTGCTGCAAGAGGCACGATAACACCGTCTCTGGCGAGAAAGTCCTTGTCCATGACCCTGTATGTTTGTATTAGCACATTTCGAGTTAGGCAGGTCGATTTGGTACTTACTTTTCCCAGTCTGGATACTTGGTACCAGCAACAACGAAAACATCGATCGGCGCCGTTTTCTTCTCAAACATTTCACCGACGAGATGAAACTCAGTGGCACCAAACTCCCGAGCCTCACGCTCCTTGCTCTCCGTTGTGCTGTACACCACAACTGCGGCGCCCATCTTGGCCGCATATTGAATTGCCAGGTGTCCGAGGCCACCAATTCCAAGGATTCCCACTCTCTTATCCGAAGTGACAGTTTCCTTGAGGGCGGAATAAACCGTCGCACCAGCGCATTGAAGTGGTGCAGCATGCTCGCTCGCCATGCTGTCGGGAATCCTGTGTAGAAAGGTCTCTTTACCCAAGTAGTACTCTCCGAAGGTACCGTTGTCAAAGTCCCCCTCGCCAAAGATAGCTCTTTGGTAGCAATAGATGTCTCTTCCAGACAAGCAGTACTTGCAATGACCACATGCATCTCTGTGGAAGCCACCGCCAGCGCGGTCACCAACCTTGAATTCATTGACAAGAGAACCAATAGCCTCTACAACACCGACACCCTCGTGGCCCAGAGCGAGAGGTGCACCTGATTGACAGAAGAGTGCATCGGTGTGGCACACTCCAGTATGGGTGATTCGAATGAGGACATCGTGAGGTCCAAGAGATGGTATTTTCGCAGTGGACGAGGAAGCAACTCCGCTTTTAGAGCGGTAAACCGTGTAGTCTTTTCCTGTGAAGTCGCTTGCAGGCATGGCAAAGGTGTGGATGAGATTTTGGGTGCGTGGTGTTAAAAAATGGTTATTTGGCTTGAGGGAAAACAGTAGGCAGATGATGTCGTTTTGGTAGCACACATGGGAGCTGTTTATCTTTCTCTCGCCCTCTTTGTCATCTCTGTTCTAAATATGAGATGGTGAATTAATGCAACGTAATCTGTTCTCGGCATATGCACAGTGCCATCAGAGTCGCTCTTGCGGGCGTAGCTGTCACATCTCAGTGTCCTAGAACGCCACCTGTCAGTCTTGGTATAGGGTGGCGGTTGCAAGAAAACCGTCTAATTCGAATCCGTGGTCAATCATGGGAAGCTGATTTTCTTTTTGGCGTTGCAGTGAGAAAGGCGACCCGGGCCGAAGTCCGCATTCTTCAAAGTAGGCATCCTCGCCGATGGTGGCGTTTGGGAGGTTTGCAGAATGATTAGTTACTCTTGTTAGCTACGACGCTGTATGCCACGCAGTAACTGAGTGAGCCGACCACAGGTGCAGATGAGAACACCCAGAGCCCAGGATGCGGAATCATTATCTCATACCTCCGAAGAGGGCCTCACTTATTGGGCTTTTGCTGACTGCAGCGTGAGTGAAGGCATCATGACGCCACAATTAGCCGCATTTGAAGGTGCGGCCATGATGCATGACAGCAGCGGGCAATTGTGGAACCCGGTGCGATCAAAAGTGGATCACCGTACATGGTGATGTTGATACTACATCGTCAGTCGGATCTCTTCAAGCGGATGTAATGAGTTCATACGCAGACGTGATTTGTCATATCGTTTGATGCTTCGTCGTAGAATTATCTAGATGACAATAATGGAGCACCACCTGAAGAGGTAGGATATTAAAAGCTTTGGCCTACCCGCCTCAGCCTGGAAAGAAAAAGAAATCATCGCCAGTATCAAACCTTCGCTGTCGACCACCCTTTTGTCAATATCAACATATCATTTTACCACACGCCCTTCTACCTGAAACATTCCCTCGCCGAAATATATACAATGGCCTCACCCTTCAAGAATATTCTGATTGTAGGAGCCACTGGCTCCATCGGTTCTGTTGTCATGCAGGCGCTGCTTGCTGAACCCTCGTTCACCGTCACCGCTCTGCAGCGCTTGTCTTCCAAGCACAAACTTTCGCCGAGTATCAACACGATCGCCATTGATGACTCCTACCCTCTTCAAGCGCTGGTTTCTGCGTTCAGCGGTCAGGATGCCATCATCAACTGCATGACATCACTTGAAGTTGGCGATCAGCTGCGTTTCATCGACGCGGCTGTGGCTGCTAAAGTAAAGCGATATGTCGCTTCAGACTACGGCCTTAACAATAACAAGCCCGAGGCGCGAGCACTCAACTCTGTTTTCCGAGAGAAGGGTGAGATTCAAGACTATCTTCGTTCCAGAGAGTCATTTGGGCTGGAGTGGATGAGCATCGCTTGCGGAATGTGGCTCCGGTGGAGTGCGTTGCACGATTTCTTGGGAATGCACATCAAGGAAAAGAAGTTTGTGTTTTGGGATGACGGCGAGGGCTGGTTCAGTGCAACGACCGAAGAAAATACAGCTCTCGCCCTTGTCAATGCTCTGACCAAGAAGTGGGAAGAGACGAAAAACCGAAAATGTGTGGTTAAGCGATTTTGCAATTACGCAGAAGATGCTCCTTGAGGCAATTGAGCGCATTGGCAACGAGAGATTCACAACCGAAACTGTCAACACCGTGGATTTTATCAAGCAGAAGCAGGCAGCGGTGGCCTCTGGAGACCACTTTGCGACTTACGACTTGATTGAGACAGGGTTTGTGACTGGGAAATTCGGTGGTCATCTGGAGAAAGAGGGGGAGATTATGAATGACCTCTTAGGTCTACCGAAGAAGTCGATTGATGAGGTGGTCAAGGTAGCTCTTGACGCCGTGAGGGGGTTGTAAAGATAGCTATTACGTCTTTCTCGTGGACTTTACAGCGGCGAAATTCTTAGCTGCAATAAAGAAAAAAGCCTAAGCAATTGTCTCTCCTACTTCCAGATTGCCAGTTCTTACCCCGTCATCTAGCGTGTAAGGCTCCGATAACGCATTTGGCGTAATTATAGATACGTGTGCAGGCGCAGTTTAAGAATGATGATGTTGAAAAGGGGGTGCTTGAAATAAGCGCTGGCCACACGGTGTAGGTGAATACCATAATGAGGGAGCTACCTTCAGCCTCTGTGGAGACTCGCTCTTCTACAGTGGGCCGGCCATGAGCTGCGGGTAAGATGCCGGGGAGAGACCCTATCAGACGGAGATATGGACCACAATAACGCTACCGGCAAGAGGAGTGATCATTTCCTTTTGACGTAGAGGTATTGCGATAGAACCAGAGTCTATGCCCCTTTCCACTCAACGAAGTACTAACTTGGAATTCTTAGTCGAAACATCATACATCGATGAGGTTAATAATTAAATTCACGGCCCTTTTGTTGTTCATATCGCAATTTCAGAGATTCGCGTTAATTGAGGGCTTCGTACGAGGGCAAAGGCGCCACAAGACGTTCTATGAGCGGCTCCATCATCCAGCACTAGGTATCCAAATTTTGTGCTCCTATTGTTCGCAATTGGATACTATTTGGTTTTGGTCCATCAAATGAATGATATTGAGTAAAGTTGAGATAACTAAGTACAAGAAGTTTAAGACACATCCCAAAACCACTAACTTGTTGATTACAAGAATGAAGGGTTGGCGTTAGTAAGGAGCTGCTCGAAGTAAGCCTGGAACCACGTTCCCGCTTCAGGTGCCGGCCTGGAGAGAAGCAAATATTAGCGTCATTTCTGAAAAGAGCAGAGGAGAATAAAACTCACTGGAGAGCATCGGCATAGCCGCAGTGGTAGTCATAGCGAGTGGCACTGGTGTCCGAAGTGCCGTCGGACTCGCCGCCAGGCTTGATCCAGACGAAGGCATCGAGAAGACTGTCGCCGGTGTTGGCAGAGGGACGAGTGCCGAATCCAGTGCCCTTAGCGTTGCACCAGTCACCCCACTGAGCTTGACCGGTGGGCTGTTTGCCGGAACGGCCCTGGTCAGTGATGAATTGAACCCCAGGCCAACCGTTCTGCCCCAAAAGAGGGCTCATGGCGTGGATGTAGGACTTCTCGTCATAGATGGAGTTGCCCTGTGTGTAGCTGGGAGCACTGCTGAGGCTCCAGGCGTTGTAGTTGGCGACATTGGTTGCGAGACCACGGAGTGCGGCGGGTTTACCAGCATCCTTGTAGATGCCGGCGTACAGCTGAGCGGCAGGTCCCTGGTTAGCGGGCCAGCCGAGCCATCCAGCATGACCGGCATCAAGATACATGGCGACATTGGGCAGGTTGAGCGTGGTGACGGCGTAGTTGGTGAGGGTCAAGTAAGCGTCGTGGGCTTTGGCGCACTTGGCAACATTCATGTTGGTGACCAGGTTAGCCAGGGAGTCAGGTTCTATAGATGTCAGATTAAATAGTTTGAATGTATCGAAACATGTTCGACTCACCAATGACGAGGATGATACGGATGTCTGAGTACGTTTGGAGGATCGTCTTGATCGTGTTGATGTAGTTCTTGTACTTGTTGGCACCGTCATTGTCGAGGGAGTACTCGCCGTTCGAAGCCGCAGCAGCGCAGTCGCGCTCAGGGAGATCGTAAACGACAAACTGGCCGGCGTAGTTGCCACCAGCCTTGTTGGCCGCTCTGATATCGACAAGAGTGTCTTCCATAAGAGAGATGTGGTCGAAAGAGTCCCTTCCAGGCTTGTCAGTTGAAACTACTCACATCTCACTGCGAGAACTATAAACTTACATCCATTGAAAGGAGGGAACGTCTGCGACCTTGGCGGCAGCAGTGGCCATGGCACCGCTGAGCTTGGGGACTGCCAGATTGCTGACCTCGGAGCGGTAGTAGTTGTTGGCCCACAGATTGATCCCGGAATATGGGTTGCCAGAGTAGCTTCCCGCGCCGGTGCCAGTCGGGGGAGGAGCCGTGGTGGAGGTTCTGGTGCTTGTTGTAGAGACGGTGGCAGTCGATCTTGTGGTGGTAGAAACGGCAAGCGAGCTGGTAGTGGAACCGGGACCAGCTCCCGCCAGGCACTGGAAGTAATAGTCGTTGATCTTGCTACAGTAATAGCCAGACTCGCAGCAGGTTGCGCCACTCCAGTTGATACCACCGCACTGGCCCCTATGTATCGTGTCAGTGGACAAACGTCATGGTGGTGAAGTGGTGTCTATTTTGAGTACGCACCACTGGCTGGAGCAGGACTGGCGCTCCTCGACGATGGGAGCGGCGAAAGCCGCGCCGCCGAGGGCTGCGGCGATAAAGAGCTTGTAGGCAGTCATAGCTTCAGAGAGAGTTTGGGGTTGGCGATAGGCTGCTAGCTGATCGACGAGCGACTGAGGATGAAGGGAAGAAACTGATACACAAGCGTCGGGAAACTGTAAGACGTTATATATCAATCTGGGAACCCAGAATGTTACTCGTTTGAGCCATATTGGGTTTCGGAAACGCGGGATCTTAGAATGTACCGCTTGGGATCAAGTCACACCAGAAACTCGCGATGACCAAAATGGTGACGAACAGCGAATGCAAAGGACCGAGCCGCTCCATCGGGGAAGGCGTCTGGGCAAGCACAACCGACGAGAACACGGGCTAGCGGAGAAGAAACCCGATGGCATATAGTGCTGAGAGTAACGAGGGGTAGAAACATGCAATTAATTAACTCGGACGAGGACAGGGCGGCTGCATTGGGTAGAGTGAAATACGGTCACGTTACGCTTTAACGCCATGTTCAGCAAGCACGTTCGGAACCGTTGCCGACCAGGAATTAATTAACACAGGTTTCTCATAAAGGACAAAACATATTACTAGACATCCACGTGCCGGCAGCCGCATGTCGATGTAACCTTGAGACAGTTCATCTCGGAGGCTACCTTCCATGAAGTGCCCGAATAGGAAAGGCGGAGCTTCATCTAAAATATTGGCATCATGCCAAGGCGCTGAGGCAAAAGTCGCCCGGAAACCTTGACCGACAAGCCGGCTCCGCCGGGAGAATGGCTTTGATGGTCTGATGACGATGATGAACCCTGTTCCGGTGAGTGGAATTGTGCTGGTGTCCAGTAGAGGTTGAGAGCATGCCCGCTCATGCCAGATTGCAATGTTGCCATCCAACACTGAGCACTAAGGATTCGAAAGACGGGAAACTCCATCACCAAGTAAAAACGGCTTATTTAGTCATCCATTCTTCCAAGGAGCAGCTTCAGTACACTTGTCAGGAACGCTTTCGGTCGCTTGGGGCCGTTACCGTAAGTGAACCCCACGAAGAGATGATAGGCGACTCAAACAGTACATTGTGTGCCTCCTTTCAGCCAAGGCAGACATGGCTGTTTCTTCCCCGAGTCGGCTTGACGTTGACTCTCCTATTCTCTCTATCCACAAGCGATCGTCGACGTGTTCAAATTGCACGTTATTTTCTACGGTTACTGCCTGACAAATAAATCGTGCACAATAGGACACCTCCGGGGTCGAAGATGTTAGCATACACTATTTGAAGGGGATTACTAAATTAAGACTCGGGAAAGTATGGGTTGAAGACGATCGCTGACGGGATTTTCGAACACAACTACCGGAGAACTAAGAACAGTACCATGTCGTTCAATAGAGCAAATTGATATACGTACCGTCTTCAAGTACCTTTCTAACTTGCTTAATAGTCGCAAATCATTACTGTGACATGTTGGGTGGTGCTGACTATCAGCGATTATGAGTTGTTTTTAAAAGGGTCTAGAAGGTCGTCTGGGTTAAAAGAAATATATATCATACCTTCGGTTGGCTCCTCCGGCGTTTGAGAAGGCCATTTTCTAATATCATTTCCAACCGTGGTTTATCACGCTAATATATAGCGTATCTCCCTTCTAAAGAAGTATTTCTTTATCAGTCTTACCGACGTTAACAGTTGTGTAACCTGCAACAATGGGAGCTGTGGTTTCGAATCGTCCCTCCTTCACTTGGGAGTAACAAGCTGTCTTCCGAAGGTTCCTAATAGCTTCCATCAACTCATAAAGCCGTAGAAACGGGACGCGATGGATTATATGTTTGTTAGGCAGCCTGCTGTGCCGCAGGCTCAACTCCGGGACCGCTGCTCATCAACCCCTCCCCGCTCTTGCTTCGACCAGACCACTGAGAATCAGCCTGGTATGGGTCCCGCCAAATTGCAGATTTGAGATCGATGATGTGTCTCTGGACTGGACCTGGCACAACGACGAATTCGACTTTGTGCATCTTCGGACCATGTTCGGGAATTTCACGGACTGGCAGCACGTTTTTAACGAGGCTTTCAGGGTCTGCAAGCCCGGCGGATACGTCGAAGACTTTGAAGCCAGTGCTGATTTAATATCGGACGATGGCACTGTTACCCGAGAGAATGGCACTGCACTAGGACAATGGGGCAAGCTATTCCATGAAGCCGGTTGGAAGACTGGCCGCAGTATGGCAATCTTTGAGGAAGACACGCAGGTGAAAGGCATGAAGGCAGCGGGTTTTGTGGATGTGGTGGTCAAGGATATCAAGGTAAGCTCGAGGAGGCACAACATCACGAAATGAGTGGCTAACGTTCTAGTGTCCGCTGGGTCAATGGCCAAAAGACCCAAAGCAAATGGAAATTGGGTCCTATGATCAAATCGCCGTTGAAGAAGGCCTAGAAGGTACTTGAAGCACTGCTCAAAGGGCATCCCGTCATGGTTCATTGGCTAATTGACAATGATAGGATACGTGATCTACATGTTCAATACCATTCTTGGCTGGTCCATGGAGGAAGTCCAGGTATACCTCGCAAAGGTCCGGAAAGAGTTGAGAGATAAGAAACATCACACGTATTTCTGGACGAGGACGGTCTACGGGAGAAATCCCACAGCACCGCAGGAATCATGACAACGGAATAATGTGTTTTGACTCCCGGCAATCTCAAATAAGCATACTCAGTCCAGTGGAAGAACTTGATCTCTTTCCTGCTGTGCTGACCTTCGGCCACGGGGTACAACGCTTAGACAAGAGCCAACGACGAGAGGATCGCGTTCGAGCTACATACACGACGATCTCCACGGTCGCAAGAGCCTTACCTACGCACACTGCACATCGGAGTCTTATTCTCCTTACATATCAAAACATTTAGTCATTTAGCATTAGCCCACTGTACCCGCGAGCCATTACCAGACCGTGATGTACATTGCTAAACGTGATGCCTTGATGTACTAGATCGCAGACCCCAACAGAGGAGTGCTTGTGATGAGGCCTTGGCAGTGCATCTAGACTCCTGAAGAATTGAAGAGCCGATTTGACTTCCCGAAATACAATTTAGGTTGTTGATCGATGTTTCGGTGCTGAACAATTGAGTCAAAGCCAAAGTCAGCGCCAACCAGATAGCACGGGAATCTGTCACTGTACCATAGGGGCCTACTCCCTAATATATCACACAATCTATATGCAGCCAATCGAGCCAATTATCGTCCCAACCCCCTCATGCGGCTGATATATCATGTGCCTTATTAATGCCTAACAATCTAAGATTCAATTAGGCCTGAGCGATTTTCCACTTCAACATCTGACACTGGAGAAAACACAAAGAAAATGACGAAAAAGCAGCCAGAGAAACAGCGACAGTGTGAGATATGCCTCGCTTTCGTCAAAAACCCGTTCAATCTTGCTAAGCACAGTCTGAAAACCGGTCATCAAGCCGATCAGTGCTGCCAACAATGTGTCAAGTGGTTTGGCAGCAAGGAATCTCTGGCGCAGCATAGAGACGCTAAACACGGGAAACACCGCGCAGTCATCCCATCAACAAACCTCCCTCCAGTGCCGGACGCGAGTGCTGGCACACCGTCACCGCCTGCTCTGGAATCATACACCTTCACAGACGGAGAATACAAACCCTTGTCGCCGCTCGACATGAACGTCATTTACGATCTGCTCCTCGCCACTTGCCATTCGCAAGAGCGCCTCAGAAAGGAGGGTTATTTTTTGCGAGATGACCTGAACAACGTGTTTCGCAGTCGAAAAAAGCAAGCCGGGATTTTGAAGCAATGTCTTCCTACGCCTCCTAGTCATCCCTGGTTCCCAAAAAGAAAGGCTGTCGCTTTAGATTGCGAGATGGCAGGTGTTAGGGGTGGGGGAAGTGAAATAGTGTCCATCTGCGCTGTCGACTTCTTCACCAGAGAAATATTGGTGAATTCTCTCGTCAAGCCACCGGAGGCCATTGTTCAATGGCGCAGCGACATTCATGGCGTAACACCTGCGAGCATGTCGATTGCCGTCGCTCGTCAGCAGGCTCTCGATGGCTGGAAGGCAGCGCGTGAAGAACTCTGGAAGCACGCCAACGAGCACACCGTGCTTGTGGGACAGTCCCTCCACAACGATCTGAAAGTTCTGCGAGTGGTACACACCAAGATTGTCGACACTGCCATTGTTTCCGCCGAAGCTGCTTTCGGCAGAGGGGAACGTGCAGGCCGCAAATGGGGTCTTGAAGTGCTGTGCAAGGAACTGTTGAACCTACGAATTCGCCAGGGATCTGGGGTTCATAACGACCTGGAGGACACCATGGCAGCACGCGAGGTAGCTTTATGGTGTCTTTGCCATCCGGTCGAGTTACAACAATGGGGGAAAAAGGCGCGGACTTCATTCTATGCTGAAAGAGAGAGAAACATACAGCGCCAAAAAAGCCTAGCAGAGAAAGCACCACTCACGCGAGGCAATGATGACGGTGAAGAGGAGGGCTACATCCAGCAATACTACAGTAGCGATGACGAGATTCTTCGCTGGGAGGATGTGGTGCCTTGGGATGTATGGCCGAAGTCGCCTCCTGACTCGGATTGAGACAGTCCTCTGGTAAATGAGGGCGGGATATTCAGCAGTTTGGGTTTGCGCATACCAACCAGGACTAGGTGCAAAGGTCAGCCTTGCTCTCTGGCTCACAAGACCCTACCGTCTATAGCCCTTATTCGCTTCATAGGAAATTTCAACTTTGTCGAGGGCTTGTAGAGGTACTCATCGGTAACACGGCCACGTAACGAACTAGCAAATCCACGTCGATTAAACACTATCCACAAGATCAGACATGGTGGCCTGGTCGAATATGTAGACCCTCTGCACTTTTTTGAGAGGTGAACCTCTCCGTCGTCTACACACAGTTGCTCTATGCTGACTTCAATGTTGTAAAAATATAAATTGATGTTTACTGTTCTCTCTAACTTGGCGCGATCGGTCACGCGAAGACGAAGATTCGACGGGTCGGCAGCGAGGGAGATAGTCGCAAACAAAACTCTGAGCCCACACTCTGACATGTTTCATCCAACGCGACTAATAACTCCACATGGCATCAACAACATATACTACAACCAGGGCGATGTCATGTTTGGGCCGCTTAGGTAGACATTGATCTGCATAGCCTGCAGCTCGCCGTTGTAGTACTGGAGCACTTCCAGAGTTTCACCAGTGGCTCCGGTGGGAGATAGCATCGTCACATTACCCTGGGCTTCCATGACCTCCATCCACGCCTCCTGCACTTCCTGCGGCGCACTCATCGAGTTCGGAATGAAGGCGGAAACATTTGCGTAGGGGTAGACGGTGCCCGGAATTATACCGCTGGTCACCACGAAGCCCAACTCCTCGTCGATGACTAGGCCGACTCGGGCGTTCGTGTCAGTGGGGTGATTATCAGGCCAGACGCAACCCAGCGGAGTGCTCGATGCGTTTGAGTAGGTCCCGGTATCGATGACTTTCCCGCCGGCTTCGGTGAACAGGCACTCGTCGGCCACGGTGACGGAGAAGTTGCTGGACGTGGCGAAGAGAGATTCGCTCAGGGCCCACAACGTTGCCCGGCTCGCCTTGGTCCGATTTAGCCGCTGGCGACATCAACGGCTCGTAGTTTGCCATAACTTCGGCGGCCGAGAAGGTGAAGCCGTGGTCGCCGCGGGAGCGGTTAATGAACAGCTCTAGCTCCGTGATCTGCTGGTTGACGACCTTGATTCGGGCCCGAAGGACTGCCTCCGTCGCGTCGTTGCCTTCGCTAATTGCCAGGGCAAAGTACGCCGTGCCGTTCGTGGTGTCGATTGCCAGCAGACTTGGCGGGCCAGCCTTGGTGATGGTGCGCCATGAAGTCATCATGCCGAGCGCTGCCGGGTGCGAGTTTTCAGTTGCCTTGTAGAACTGTGCCAACGGCAGGCTGTACGGGTCGTGGGCCACCATGGAATCCAGGATCTGGGTGACCATGGCCGTCATGCACTCCCGGTTGCAGTCGCTGTTCGACCTGCATGACATACTCCTGTCGACTACAGTGTTGGTAGGCATCGCGAACCCCGCCACCGCGAGGACCAAGAGTGTCGCTGCTTTCATAAACATCTGTTTCATGATTGCTGTGAACGATGTTGGCTTTCAAAATAACGCAGCCAGAGCTTGAGAAAGTTCACAGATGGTTTCGATGTCGAACTGGGAAATCGACAGGAGTGAGGTAGCAAGTAGAAGCCTAAAGCAGAACAATCTCCAGATCCAAGAACACCACAGCTCATATATATAATCACAGCAGCCTTGCGCAAACGAGTATATAGTTGGCCCAGTAAGTATCATCAGGCCGGCTCGAGCACTTACCAATAGTAACTACCGACCCCCGGAACCCACCAGTCTGCAGTAGCCCAATCCTGGAATGCGGGGAAGCTGCGGAACAACAACGAGGGATACTCGCAGATCTTCGGCCGCCTAGATTCAAACCCTGGCTTCCCCGCGTTTCCCGAAGCTCAGTCTCTGTCCACATGCCGAAATTCTGGAGCCAGTACCTACTTCCTTTCAAGCGTCATGCTGTAAGCCCTCTAGGGTATGTATCGCGTTCCAGTCTTTTGAGTGGTGTAGGATTTACCTCCATAAGACTGTCACGGATACCGTTAGCTTAAACCATATGGGGCGGTCTGACGTGGCAGCGTCAATAGGAACGGTAATACGGGTCTAATAGATCACGAACTAATGAGATTCACTACCTTTTTCACTTTGCCTATTTTGCTGAACACATCTAACGGCCTGATTCTCGCTAGGATAAATCTAAATACAGCTCGGGTCACGTTATTAGGAAACCAGGCCGTTACACCTAAAGAGCCAAGATTATTTCGTCGATTCGCTCAGTTCGTCAAGAGGGATATAATTGATATCATCAGGAGTAATAACAAAATGCCGGCCCCACTTGTGATCAATCCAGCTCGTTCAAACGATCTGCGATACTTTGGTCACTTTTACGGCCCCACCGGAAATGCAAGTTCGGCAAGGAACCGCAATGCAACTCTACTTCCTAGCCGGGTTTTAGGTGAGGACGAATTCCGGAACATTACGCGTCAGGCAGGCCGGTTTCCGTGAAAACCGAGCGAACCATGGCCGCGTGTGTTATTGCGACTACACATTCCCATGCGGAAGGTGGACATTATTTTCCAGTTAGGCTAACCAAATTCGCCAGATGTGACCCTCGGCGATCGTCCAACACACTTGTGGTTATACTCTACTACCTTGATATTATTTTGGCCCGCATCGGCTCGTGGAGCTGGGGTTAGCTATAGCACTTCTATCCGGGACAGGGTTCGGCACGGCTCCATGGCACCACGGCTTCTTAGCTTCACAGTTCCCAGTTCCTATACCACGGTCGACAACAGTTCCACTTCCAAGTCCTCTTTTCACCGCTTTATCTCGACTCTACCTTGGCTAAACGAGATTTTCCGATTTCCCGGTGCCGACGTCACCCGAGTGCAGATCTTAGCCGATGTCCTCTTTTCGGCAAAATGTTCACCACAATGCGGGGAGTAAGAGGCCCCGAAGCGAGGACATATTGTCCTCCGAGGATGAAATGCGGGTTGTGGGACTTCGCTTTTTAGAATCCCGATGACTCAAAGGATGTTGAACAAGCAGCCGTATAATTTATTGTTTAAGTTGGTAGGTAGAATGTATAAAAGGTTCACCCATCTTCGGTATATCAACGAGGTACGTTCAACGTGTCCTCCCAGCATCACCTCCCCTCGTGAACGCAACCCTCGTCATAGGCGACATAGAAGACCTACTTCGCCCCGTCTTGAAAATCTTGGGTGAGCTTGTTAAGGTACTTTGAACATTCGCTGCAGCCCCTCCAGTCACTGGATTTCAAGTGATTCGCTAGATGACTACGTTCCGTGGAACTCGAAACCACAGATCACGGCCAGTTTTCATCAGACGCTTCAACAGGAACTGCTTGCTCTTTGTCGACCTCCTCAGCACAGTTTGCCTGCTCCTCTGCCTTCTCCTCAACCTCGACACGAGACAGGGGTTCGGGTAGAGAATCCGTCTTTTTGGCCTTCTTCTTGGACTTCTTGAACTTCTTCTTATGCTTCTTGTCTATAGCCGGCGGTGTTGAAGACTCTAAGACCGATAGAGGAACTCGCATGAGCTCCTCGTGCTGCGACTCGTCTCCTAATTTTGCACGATTAACAAATTTGAATCACGCCCAAGGCAGATTGTTTCACTCACCTTGTTCAGCCGATGTATGATCCTGACCGAGATTTGAATCCTTAGGCTGACGATACTGACTTGATTCATCAAAGTTGGTGTCATATGGATGATAGTCAATGCTGTGACCGGAATCAGGGTGGCCTTCGACTGGAGGAACATCGGCAGGTGGGTAGAAGTCTTCCTCGGCCACTTTATAATACCCCTCCTCCGCTGCTGGGATCTCATCCGCTGCTCGGGGGATATCCTCCTCTTCTCGTGAGATATCCTCTTCTTCTCGTGGGATACCCTCTTCTTCTCGTGGGATATCCTCCTCTTCTCGTGGGATATCCTCCTCTGCTAATGGGATGTCATCCTCTGCTGGCCACACTACCGCAGGTGGCTCCTCCGCCTCTGGTGGCCATGCTGTCGCTGACTCAAGCTCAACATAGTCCACAGATGGCGGCTTTTTTGCCGAGACTGCTCGTGTAAGCTGTCTGGTGGATTCTTTATGCGCAGCCAATTCCCGACTGGCTTGTTTTATCTCTTCTGCCAACGCCTCCCTCTCCTCCAGCTCCCTGGAGACAACGGCCCTTAGAAGCACCCTGTTAATGGTTGTAGCGCACCCGATCTCAACCAGAAGAGTTTCTGCCCTGGGTCTGTCCAGATCGTCAAGCTCGGACCGAGTTCGTGAAGTGAGGTATGTTTCCAGCCACTCATCTTCGTCGCAGAGATTGGGATGCACGTCCTGTAGGACATCCAAAATGCAAGGTAGGCTGAGTTCATCTCCAAGTCTCTGGATTTCCCCAGTTGCTAGAACACGGAGATGAGGCAGGCGATAGTCCCGGGCCGCAGAATAAACTCGAAGACTGGTCGCAAACTCTGCGGTCCGTTTGTTCTGAGCAGTTTGTCCTTTTGGCTTGAGACACTGGTATTTGCCTGTGTAGAGGAAATGAATCATGACGTGGCCCGCGTCCAAAGATAGATCTCCGATTTCAAGGACTTTTTTTTCGCCGTGGCGATCAGCGAATGCTGGACTTTTCTGGAGCAGTCCATTTGGCACGTAGAGAGGTCCTTGCCCCTTGAAGTACAGCCGGGACAGTGTACCACCGTAAGGACTGGGATCAGAAGTTAGTTAGTAGGAGTAGGAGCCGCCAAGACGCTCGTGAAGACTCACGAGGTTGCAGGCCTGCAATCGTCGTCGCCGTCGGGGATAGACTCCACACCAGGCTCCAGAAGAGCCAACATCGTTTCGTTAGAGTTGTTTGCCATATCTGTTGGCTTAGTTCTTTCTGTGCACGATGGCCATAGCAAGAAAATTGTGGATGCCGACACTCAATAAGAGGAAGATCTTTATCAAGTCTACCCTTTATTTGAGCCTAACCATTATCCCTCGACACCTACGACCAACAAGGTGGAGTACGAGGGGGGCTCTTTTTGAGGCCCCCTAGGAGAAGATAAACGACTACCCCAACTTGGACGTTGATTGAGGTACGTGGCACATCTTCGCGTATTCCAGCCCCACCATCTGACTCTGCCCCCCTCCAGTTACAGCACGCCATCTGTTATCTCATGAGCTTGGCCGGCTTCCCGCATCGAAAGCCTTAACCATCATTGGATAACTGTGATAGAGCGAGAAGTGCGGTTGGTCGTAGCGTAAGCGGGAGGCAGGTCTGGGCCTTCCTTTTCCTGTACGAGTGGCCTGAAGCGAAATGGCAAGGAAGAATGAATCACATTTGTCAGTAGTTGCAGGAACGTCCTGCGCGGAGCCATCACGTACCGGCTTGCATCTCTGACGACAGCTGGTAATTGGCATAGCAGAAAGCTACGGGACTGCTTGGCCGCTTCCTCCATGGCATGTGATGCGCCACTCGCCTCACCTTGGCAGAAACCTGCAGGCTGGTGACGTGGCTCCATCTAAACCGCCATGTTAATCAAAGTCGACTCATCCATACCTACAGCCTTTCAATCAGCATCAATGCATCCCTTCTCGAAAACAGACGCGCCGATCGTAGATCGACGCTACCCCTCTGAATGCCAACTAGTGCCTGCCTCTAAGCTAAGTTCCAAACCCCTCCTGGAGTAAGATGCAGGCTTGTCCGGCCACTAAGAAATCGGAGTTGAAGCTGGAACGGAAGAGTAAACCGGCGCCCAATACAACGGCCAGCTCAAAGGGCCAATTGTTTGGTCGCTGGAGCTAAACCGGATATACGGATGACACGGATGATATCACAAGACCCGAGGTCATGCGAGGAAACCCCGCATTCCGTCGCCATAACATCGGACAATCATTCGAGTTTGAATTCAATAACTTCCAGATTTCATTATTTCTCAATAATGTTAATCACCGCCATCAAGTGTTGGAAGATATCGAAGACGTCTGAAGAGGAGCACCTTGTAGATGAAGTACGATCGTCATCTCCGGCCACCAGTAATGAATCATGTGCAAGCTAGGTATCTGGAGACAGACATGTTCGTACTTGGTGATGGCCGGCATACGCTGGTACGCCTCGCCAGGGAGGTAGTCGAGTCAACGCCCGCGAAATACCACGCCAAGGATTTCTGTAAACGGATGGCCATCGGGTTCTCAGCAGCGATAGACCTGTTAGCCGCGAAAGTTCAAGTGCCCAAATCCTTGCCGCTTATATATCGCTGGTTTATCGCATCTCGATGTTTGCCCTCTTGTTCTAATGACTGAGATGCGCGGACACTTTGAGGCAAAGACTGGACTTTCGCTCATGGATTTGTGGAAACTGATCTCGCTTGTGATTTTTCCTTCCTGTGCCGTTTCGCACACTAACCGACTTCAAACCGTCTACTGCCCGCTCTGGAAGGGAAGATGCAAGCACGTTGCCGCGAAAGGCATCAGTGGCAGAATTTTAAGAGTCGAGTGAGACCAATGAGTGGCAACCCCGGCCTTGCCTCTGAGCTACAATGGATTCAAGGTGAACGATGTCGGCAATTCTTAGCCGCCTGGTCTGGGTGCGGGCCGTGACAAGATGCGACGGCACACAAGGAATGTATAACTTATTTACCAACGGTAACCATATTCGTTCAATTACTTCGCTGTGTTTTAACACTACCGCTGGTGATTACTTCTCATACTTCTCAAATACCTCCAGCACTTTAGCGAATCCTCTCATTTTGCATCTCGCCTTCTGATCCCTTCCGTGTTTGTCTACCACTCTCTTCGCACCGTGCGTTAGGAGGTATTCTACAGCTTCGACATCCCCCTTGTCAACTGCAATATGCAGTGGAGTCTCTGTACAGTCACTGCCATCCTGGCATAACGGATTCCATTCCCTTGGATCGCGTTCGCCCGCTTTCCACCAAGCTGTTGCGTCGTTGACATCCATGCCCCCAATTTCGACCAGAAGTTGCAAGACCTTGACACCATCGGGCCCAGTTCGAGAGGCTGCTTGTTTTACCAACACGGGATCTCCGGGCCACTTTGGGTACGGTGGTATGCCTGTATAGAGGGTCCGCGGGACATGACTGAAATACGACCGAAGGGTTGAACTTGGGAAATCCAGAACGCAAGATTGTAAATTTCCACCCACGGTGCCCGTGGAGGGAAGCTGAGACTCTCCCGTGGCATTTGATGCTGCTTTGGCTTCTCGTGGACGCTGGGATGCCGTGATCCAACCCGCGCGCTGAAGTGCGTCCCATTGAGTTGGTGAAAGAGTCGACTCCATGTAAGAGATTGTCGGTGATGGACAAACAGTAAAAATGTTAGACGAGGGGAGCGCAAATTTTGTCAAGTCAACAAGGACATCGTAGTTGTAGTGCTTAATAGTGACTGCCACAAGGATTTGCAGTAGAGAAGGCGTCTCAAATGCAGAAGTCCCAGTCTCTTCTTTGAGCCAAGAATCCATACCTTGAACCATGTCGTAGGTGCATGTGACACACCTGTTCAACAATCTGAGAAAGAATTCATTCTCTGCCAGCAAATTAATCAGTATCGCATTGTGCGGCATTTTGTGCTGCGTGTTCTAAGATCTCACCTAGAATGGCATCCTTCTTTTCAGCATCAGCAGCATGAATTTTATAGGCAGCTGCAACAAGATCTTCTTCAGCCGTCGAAATTATCTCGTGCACGTCGAAAGCAAATCTCTTTGTCAAGTTGATGCACTTGTAGAAGTACGTCCACAAGGTCACAGTTCCCAGAGCATCCGTCTCAGCTAGCTTCAGATGCTTGGAGGGGAGCTGTTGTTCGTACAAATTTGGTAACGGGGCCATTGTCGACTATTTTGTTCCCGGGTTGAGGACATTCAGGCGGGAGTTTGAGAAGATGAGAGATTTGAATTGCTCGAAAACTTGGAGCTGAAAACGAACACGTGAACTTATGCGTTGTCAGCCTAACGCGAGACTCAGGCTGAGCATAGTACAGACGCTTTTAATTGGAGTAGGAGAAAGAGAGCGCTCCATCAAATTTTAATCCTGCATCGAAAAGCCACAATCACCGTTAGCATGGATCTACACCTCTTGTGGATTAGTTGATAGGTGAGCGCCTGGCCATGGCATATTTCAGCTCGAAAGATACTAAAAGCCTTGGAAAAAGCCTTGGAAAAAGCCTTCAATAATCAAATGAACGGAAGAGAAATTGTCATTTGAGAGCACTATCCATTGAATGTCCCGAACTACTCTGCAAGGTTCATTACACCATCATCACCCGCACACCATTAGTCCCATCCTTAGCACAAGCACAAACATGTCGTGATCGTAAGCAACATCCTCACCCGTCGTCTCAAATAGGCGCATATGCGGGAGAACGCGGAGGATAAGGCCTGCAAGACACAGATTGAGCTCACACAACGCCAAGCCGTAGATATCGCACGTTAGCAAGACCGGTCTATATAGTCACGCCAGCGAAGAGCAAACTTACTTCATTCCTAGGCAAGACCTGCTGCCCTTGGAAAAGGCGAGCATCCCATGCTCTACATCTTTTCTGCGCTGGTTGTTCTCATCAAGCCAACGCTCAGGGATGAACTCGTAGGAGTCAGGGAATACAAGTTCGTCATGGTGTGTGATTGCAGCCGACATGCCAACGGCGTAGCCCCGTGGGATCACGTATTCCACTGACTTCTTGTTAAACTCCCCACTGTAGACCAGGTTCTCTTCGGTCGGAATACGCGCAGTGCGAGCAGAGACGCCATACGAAAGACGCAGACCTTCTTGGAGGACAGCACCGAGATAAGGCAGCTTCTCAAGTGTGGTCCAGGTCGGAAGGTGCTTCGAATCGCTCACGGCGCCATTCAGCTCCTCTGTGAGCTTTGCCAGCAGCTCAGGTTTAGTTAGTAGGTGGTAAGTAATGACAGCCAGAGCCCAACTAGTTGTTTCAGTTCCGGCGCCCACGACGGCCGTAGCCTCATCTGCCAGTCGCCGAAGCTGTTTCTCGAGTATCTCAAGATCTGAGTCTAAAAGGGAGCCGAAAACTGTCGGGCGCTCGTGCCTGATGCCAGCATCCAGCTCGGATTTTGTCTTTTTGACCTTGTTGGGGATCTCGATCTTCAAAGTCCGGATGAGCAGTGCAACATTTTTCGGGCAGATAGTCGACGAGCCTTACTCCAGTTAGCTACATGTACCATCGATCAATAAGGCCAAGAAATACATACCATTCGCCAAGGACAGTAAGAGATTTGGTCCAAGGGAAAAATCGGAAGATGAACACAGGCCTCAAGATGGAGGCTGTGGGCTCTCGAAAGTTGGGATACCATCCCTCTTGGGCGAGGAAGCCAAAATTCTCTCCAAAACAGTAGCCAGAGATGGCATCATAGGTGAAGCAGCTGTAGGCCATGGTCACATCGAACGGCTCCTGCTTGTCCGACTGAGCTAACAACTTGTCGCAAAGTCTCTGAACCAAATCGTGAATCTCACCCTCGAGCCGCGCAATCATGCCACGAGAGCAGAACTTGGCCAGAGGAATCCGCCTCGTGCGGTGCAGATCATGGTCTACGGTTCCGAAACCAGCAGCCTCGCCCAAGCTGAGGAGAAGAGCGTAAGTAGCTGGCCCTTGGGATGATGACTAGGGGGAACTTACGCCGAGCCGTTGATCTGGTGGACGGGCTTGTCGCGTTTACGTCCACTAACAGCGTAAATCTCCTCGGCGAAGTTGGCATCGTTACAATGCACCTCGTTGGGGTTAATGCGAACGATTGGCCCTGCGACTGTTAGATTTCGCCTTGCTTGTTAAAATGGCCTTCCACTGACCATGTGTCTCGTGCATTCGACGAATCTCGTTGGTGTACCGGCCAAATCGAATAACATCGTGATAAAACTCGGGAAGATGTGTGGCAGCGGACAGCTTTGGTCCGGGGATGTGGCTTAGCGGGTGAAGAGGCGAGATGTTGTACAAGGCCTTGAAAAACTGGTACGCCAGCCATAAGCTAACGAGTGCCATCACATTTTGCATCGTGAGGCTGGATGCAAGTACGCTGAGGGGCGTTGATGCGACCGTAGTTGTCGACATCTTTGCGATTGTCGATTGAAAAGATGAAGAAGTCAATCCGAGAGATCATGAAAAGTACGAGAGCTGTTTTAGCGGAGAGTCCATGCGCATGAACCAGAGCGCTCCACATCTCGTACATTGAGGCTACACCAGATGAGGCCACAGCACCGAGGATTGTAACGTTGAGGACAAGGATGAAGGATCGACAAGACACGTAAGACTCAGCGCGTCAAGAAATTCATTGTGGTCTTGTTTGTGTTGCTGGGGATATTGCAAAGAGAGAAATCTGCTATCCATTGTCTTCAATTTTCAACGATTCAAAATGGGAGTGCAACACGATTTAGCGATTGGAGTGGAGTGTTGCATTAAACGGTCGCGAATCGTGAGCGCGGTGTTTTTCATGCGGGTTTCATTTCCAGCCCTGGCCAGATTAGTGGACCCCGGGTCTATCTTGGCCAGATAGAAGCTGTTGATCAAAGTTACATGGCATCCACTTCATTTGCAGCCATTTGTGGGTAGAGGATATGCCGAGGCCCGTCAGACTTTGCAACCAAACCTGTTCATTCCAGATTGGCATACGGATCCGTCACCAGATAGCGAAGCGGAGTATTGTTAACGTCATCAAGCCCACTACGGCACTGGGGCAGATTTTAATATCCGTCTCTCAGAGGACGAAACCATGAACCGAGCACTGCATACCAACGCTCAGCGTTGCGAGGTCTTGGTGTCTCCGCTGCATTCAATTTCTGTGAGTATAACGGGTAGAAGTTGTTACTAGGGAGGAAGGTGTTGAGCGGCCACTACTTCTCCTACACGTTTGCCTGCGCCAGTGGGCAATTCCGACCGGCTTTAGCTTCGTCTGTCTATAATTATGATCGAAATTGAGAAATTGAACATGGTTGAGCAGTAGACAATAATATTACTTGGAGTTCCCGGGTTTGCTTAACGGAAATCGTAGGAAAGATGGAAAGATCGAGAGGATCACGCATCTCACTGGCATTTACAATCTCTCAAACTCTAGCCCAACTGCACTGATTGAAAAGATCAGGTGTTCCTTAAGTTAAACCAGCTATATTCTTAAACAAATACGGTTCCAGTGAACCAGTAAAGACGTACAAATTCTTCACTTCATCTCCTCCTACAGATAGCAACCCTTCTTCCTCTAGCCACTCATCACAAAGCACTATCGCACAATGATCTCTCGACTCTCCGCTTAAACTACACAGTCGGGGATACCAGGGGAGATGGGATCATCAAAGGTGGTATCGAGAGGAATGTCCTTGTCCCCCTTGGCCTTGTTAAGCGCATCTGCGATCCGGCTGTCCTTGAAGTCGATGGTAGCAGAGCCCCAGTCATTGTTCAGCATGGTATCGCGGAGTTCGTCGGAGGGAAACCCAAGGTAGCTGACGAGGTCGCCGTAGAACCAAACACCCTTGTGGTTCTCGATACCGTCGTCGGGCGTGTCGCCAAAGCGGAATGAGTGCGTCTGCGCACCGGCTCGGTGGTAGACAACCTTAGGGTGCGTGTCTGCGTCCAAGAGCACATCCTCAATGGGCCGTACCTCGTAGTCTCCATGAGCAGAGACCGCGACGTACTTGGCAACATCGTTTTGGACCCAAACCACAACGTGCTCCCAGTCATTCCTGTGGCCGGCGCCCACGCCGCAGACGTGCTCCAGGTTAACGTCTTTCTCAAAGTAGTAGCCGTAGATGTGCGCACACCATCCATTGTTGCACCGGGCACGAACGTAGACGTTGTTATTGTCAAGATCGCTCTCATCTCTGCAACCGGATGGTCCAGTGGTGTAGCAGTTGTCCATGCCAGGATTGAGGACTCCGTCAATGCCAATAGCGGGCGTGTTGTAACAGCCATCGGTGTCAAAGTCCATTGCTATGTCTGGGTCAGCAAAGGTCCGGTTCATAGTGTGCATGTCATGACATCGCGGCTCCACTATAGGCTGTTTGATAATCGGAATCAGGTGTCACTTACCAGGCTGCCATTTTCTATCTCCGGGAGTAGAACAACCAGGGAGCTTGGAGGGAGGGTCACGCTCGACGATGGACCGATATCTGGCGGCTGGGCCGGCCTGGACTGCGGGAAAGACTACCGCGGCAGCAATAGCCAAGCTCTTAATGGTACTGAAAAATGGCATTGTAGTAAGGAGATGGACTGAAAAGATAGGTGTAGATGGAGTTGTTGTTGAAAGTGAATTGTGAAGTGATAGTGGTTTGGATACCCATCAAGTTCGACTCAGGAATGGGATCTCTTATAGTTTTCCACTCCCCGGCATCTGCTCCATCAGTGCGGAGTACGGGATTGTGTAACTTAATTTTAAGGTTATATTATACTCAGGGGTTTTTGGTGAGACATCTGAGGTATTCTGCTTCTGTCATTGGCCGCCTGATTGAGCATTAACACGCCAGCGCCTCCAGCACAGAAGTTCTCATCCCACAGGAATGGATCGGCCTCAGCTGAAGAAAAGAGGTTTCATCTTGACCAGCCATTTACGCCGCGAGGCCCAAATATCCCCCACAATGGTTTTATTTAAAGATACAGGGCTGCGAGGTAGCGCCAAAGCTGTGGGATGAAACGAGTGGCTGGCGTTTACACTCTTCCAGGGCCAATCCGATCTGGCGATCTGTAGGATGCGCGCTAAAGGAGGATGGGGCTGGTGCTTACGCCCAGGCTGGCCCCACGATGCAATACAGCCTCGAGTGGACATTGAGGGATGCGATTCCAGCGCTGTCCACTACATGACGGAATGAGGTATTACTTGTATTGACTATTCTGGGAAGCACTGTATCAAGAACGCGCCTCTGTTAAGGGTTCCGGGTAAACAGATATACAGACTATTTACGAACATCACGCAATGTATCCGCCCCCGCCCTTCATTTATAGTGACATTCAGCCCGTGAGACACCAGTTGAGCATGAATTAGCCTGCAGATGGGGTAAGATCAGCAGCCCCCCCGCGCGGCGTTTCATTTAAGTGATTTAAGTGTAGCTGAGAGGAATCCAGTAAAAGTTGCATCACTCACGTACTATTGCTTCAGAGTTCCATACAATTTAATGTAGCGCCGCTTTGACGGCCTGGTCGAGGTTCTCCTTTTGCAGTCCGAGCCGCTCCAGCTTCTCCACCTCCGCCGCATCGACCTTGTGGTTGAAGTCCCCGCCGTGGCCTTCCAAGAAGTGTGTGACAAAGAACTTGACAAAAGCTGCGAAACCGTCGCCCTGACTAATCTTTTCCTCATACTCCTTGGCCATTTCATTCACATCCCGCGACTCAATGTCCCAATCCGCGTCGGTAGTGCCTGTTGCGCGCTGAACAGCCTCTAGGATCTCCCGTTGCGTAAGGCGGAACGACGGCGCGTACACAGCTTTGTTCTTGTACTTGGCCAGATCAGCCTCCGGTAGGCTCAGCACCGCAGCAACTGCCTGACCAGTGTGTGCGATGGTCGCCGTATTGACCTTCGCGTCGGCACCTCGCCAGATCGTTGCCTTGCGAGCCTTTGCGTCGATACCCCATAAGCCCGCAGCGAAACCGCCATCGAGCCACGGGCCGATGGCCACAGAGACCCAACTGCTGACACCGAGCTTTTCAATCAAATCACGAATGCTCTTCTTTGCTATGAGAAGCCCATTCTCCTCCACAAGCTTGCCGGCAAAGGGGTCCGGGCCGAACTCAGATGGGAAGACGTAGGGGACGCCAACCTTAGCGGCCGCGCGGATCGCAGGCTCCTGAAGCGGGACGAGTTGAGGCAGAGGCGGCATTAAGACTAGGGCATCCTGGCCTTTGAGCACGTCGGCGAGGAAAGCTTCATCTTCAAGGCTGCCCTTCTTAACAATTATCTCGGCAGGAAATTTGCTGGTAGCCCCGGGTCGCTGAATAGCGGTAATAGTATGGACGCCCAGTTTGAGGAGGGCTTCGATAGTCGGCTTCCCGAGCTGGCCGCTGCCGCCAGTAACGGCGATCTTCCGTCCCTGGATTGCTGGAGCCATTGCGTATTAATTGTAAAATTGCGATGGATTCACTCGAAATAATGAGACAGTCGGGTTGATTTGCAGTGAGCAGTTGAGGTTACTTATAACAATGAGATGGTAAAACGCAGTTTATTAATCCTGGTTGATGGGTGATGGTATCATGACGTCTGGAAACCTCGCTAGTCGAGGCGGGTATTTCCGCCTTTGCCGTCTTTGCCGTCTGTTGGAAGATGACCCTGTATTCCAAAACCTCTGATAGATTGATGTCCTAACCTTAGTCAGAAGGGGGTCTGATAGCCCCTCCGCCGGTCCTGATGACCGGCCCAAGCAAGCATCAACATCATCATCGCTTTGAACACTATTGCCCTGGTCAATTTGGCCGTAACGGACCCATCACCGGCCGTATTTTCTCTCACGCTCTTGAATTTGTAAGTAGATGAGCGAAGTAGTGAATAGGAAGAGGTTATCTCATTGCGGGGTCAAAAGTATCGAAACATCCGGGGATGGCGTTAGCATTCAAGCTCACGGCACATGGGGAGAGCAAAAACTTAAAACTAAACACTCGGCGAAGCTACCGAGCCGGGATGGCCGGATGTGACATCGCATATGCGATACGAAACCTTGAATTCCAGAATTTTCAGATCTCGGGATTGTGTCACTAGGGGTGGTATAGCGGAGCAATCGATCATAAAGGAATGGGATTTTCCCACTAATGTCCTAGATTATTATAACAATCTTGTCACCTAGAAGCTAAGCTTTTCTGAAAGTGTGATTAAACAATTTAACATACCATGGCGAAACCTCTTCCGCCAGGAGTTTACGCTCCTCTACCGGCATTCTTTGATGATAAGGATGAGTTAGGCAAGCACGTTCATGTTTTTAGATTGGAAATCTAAATGGTAATTTAGTGTTTGAAAGTTTACTAACATTCAGCTAGACCTCAAAGCATACGCAGAGCACGCTATATGTAACAAAGACATTATTCTCTTTGCCAACATGTATGGACTAATTAAGGACGTCTTTTGCTAACCTAGAAAGGACAGATGTCGCTAAACCAGGAGTTATTCCCGTTGTCTCCGCTACAATGGGAGAGGCCGCACATTTGGTTTGTACAGATTCCTGCAGCTTAGGCGCATTAGAGCTTTCTAACAACGACTATAGGATCGCCAAGAGCGCGTACAACTGATCCGGACTCTTCGGTCCGCGCTTGATGCAAATGACCTACACCGGACGCCAATTGTAGCCGGGGTAGGTGCGACAAGCACTCGAGAAACTATTAGTCTTGCGAAAGATGCGGCGGCTGCTGGTGCCGACTTTGTACTCGTGATAGCGCCAAGCTACTTTGCGAGTGCATTAAAGGCAAACCCGGCTGCGATTAAGACATTTTTCATTGATGTGGCCTCTGAATCGCCAGTGCCAGTGTATGTATGCCTCAGTACTTGTCGAGTACTACATATAACACAGAAAGGACTCTTAGCTAACAAGGATGCTTGATAAATTAGTGTTATCTACAACTTTCCGTTAGTTGCAGGCGGTATCGATCTGACCAGTAACGATATTGTGGACATTGCAAGGGCTGCACCAAATATACGCGGCGTCATGCTATCGTAGGTAGTCAGTATTGCTTTCAGAACTTATCATGGTTGCTAAGAATGCCTTATAGCTGTGGTAACGTTGGAAAAGTCTCAAGGATTACAAGCCTTCTAGACGAATCTTTCAAGACAATCGCCGGGTTCATCGACTTCTTACTTCCGTCTATTTCGGTTGGGTCCGCCGGTGCTATTAGCCCCTTACCGAACATTGTACCAGTAAGTAACATTTGCATGAGGTGTTATCGGGTGTTATTGGAAAATTCCTTACCACTAAGTATAGGATTTTGCTATGGAGTTGTGGCGCAGTACCCAAAGCCTGGGTAGTCCTGCAGATTGGGCGAGAGCTAGGCTACTCCAGGAAAGAGCCTCCTTAGCCGAAGCGGAACTGTTAAGTGGGGGTGTGAGTGATATCATTACATTGACAGGTGTGCATAAGATGCTGACATTCAATTCAAGGTGGCTGGGCTAAAGTACTTGCTTAGCCAGCAGTTCGGATATCCTGCCACACCCAGACTCCCACTGCAGCCTTTGAGCGAGGATGCAGCGGCCCGTTTATCTAATAGCAAGTACTTGAAGGGCTTAATGGAAGAAAGATAGAGACAGTGTTCTCTCAACTGTAATGGGAATAGTGACAGCTCGATAGTGTAACTCGGCCACTTATGCAATGAAGAAAATTTGACTTAGTCGAGATAAGAAATTTCGTCTCATCACTAGCAAGATGTCGATCTCACTACGCGTCGCCAAGTCGTGCCCATTGAACCCTGGCAGTTGATCTGTGTAACTATTATCTCCAGTCTTCTTATGTCTTTTAGTTGCTGGAACCACCTTCCATTCCGGTTTCCACTGTCTCTCGGCCCGTCTCAGTATTTCCCGTCCAGGAGTTCAGCATCGCCCCCAACTCTGCAAGTGGATAGTCAGGTCGTCCCGGGCTGTCTATAATTAAACAGATCTAATAGTGCCGCCGCACGGATTTTTACAGGTCTAGTATAAACTAGGGAAATAGCTGTTTACTTTATTAAGGGTATGTGACTGGTCAAGAAAGGAAAAATCCCGGGCTATGGCTGAGGGGCACACGCAGACATGGCACGATGTGGTTGGGTATAAAATGTCCAGATATAACAGCAACGCGGGGATCAGCGGGCCGTCGGTATTTACTCCCGGCGTGAGGATCGAGTTAGAAGCTCTTGAAACGGGCCCGCCTCCCGCTCAATCCCTAAGCAGCACACATTGTATAGGCCATGTATAGTCTTTGCACCGCTTAGTGCTCAGCTACAAACCGGTACTGACGCATTAACCCTGCCAATTACTCAGAATTCTCATTAATCGCCGGATTACCACTTTGCCGTAAATATCCGAGTTGGTAAGCTCAAAAAGGACTCTCCGGAGCCGTCAAGGTCTCGAACGCTATGGAAGAGCCGGCCTTCCAGATGCCGGTGCCGTGTATCCTGTAATCTATTAAAATTTTGGCGTTTAATTTATTTATCCATGATTTTCTCTTGAGAGGTTATTTGAAAGTAGGTTTTTAATTTCAAGCAACGGGATTCATTTCTGCCAATGCTAGGCGTAGCTACCCTGCATTCACCTCCATATGTACAATTTTCTGCAACCATCCTACTTGATATCAAGCTTAACAAGCTGAGTTTGTTTGCGTAAGAAGAGCCAACTTCCATGGCAAAGAATTGTAGTCGCCGCTTGCACTCGGGTCCATGCCTTGGTACATCATGCGCAACTTACAAGGGCTGATGGTCAAAGTCTGGTCGGTGTTTGTGCGTACAATCTCTCCGTGGCTTATGCTCTTAGTCCATACAGATCCATTGAACTTGACATTGTTGGCTCGGGCGAATGGGTTGGCTTCTGTGTTGGCATGGGCAGTCCAGGAGCCCGAAAGACTGTTCGATTTCCAAGAGCGGAAGTACCGTTGGCCATCAGAGCCGATGGCCTCGACGAGAAGAAGGTAGCCTCCTCCCTCAAGGGCGTAGACACAAGAAGCCTCAAATAGACTGTACTTGTTTGAATCCGACATGGCAATTACCGTATTAGAGAAGCCGTTAGGGAAGTTGGCGAGGGTAGTCTGGGCGCGGTACAAGTGGCCGTTGTCATCAGACGAGAAAAGGTAACAGTTTGAGGCATCACAAACAACCCACATATCCACCCAGACGCCGCTGCCGATGTTTGAAGATATAATCTCGGGAGTGCCGGAGAAGAAGTTCTTAGGAGCAGTCCAGCCGGAAGGGTTGGAAATGTCTTTGTTGGTTGAGTATGCAGCGTTTCCGTTCTGGTAGACCAAGTACCACAGGTTATGAGGTTTGAAGAAGAAGACCTGGGGAGCAGCGCGGTAACCGTAACCAATAGGGGTCTGGTCAAGGTAGTGGAACTCGGCCGAACCAGCCTTGCTGAAGTCTGTAAAGCTCAAGTAGACCATGTTGTAGCCGGATTCCTGCGCCGTGCTGGCGAAGACGTGGTACGTCCCACCGATCTCAACGATGCTAGCGTCCTTGATGCCAGCAATGTTGCGGCCGTCATTCTTGGGGCCAACAAGAGCTTGGGTTGAGCTCCATTGGAGACTGCTTGGAAGAGCGACCGCTTTTTTGACTAAGGAAGACTCTAGCTGTCCATTGGGCGGAGGGATGATGCCTGCAGCAACACTGCTGACGGCTAAGGCAAATTGCAGTAGTATAGCAAACATATTGAGAAAACAGGTGTTGACAAATATGATGTGGCTGTGTTTTGAGAACGAACTAATCCTAGTTTCTGTGCATTTGGAACGCGGGAGACACCGACTCTTTTAATGTTTCCACTATCCATTATTGTCGAGACGGAGCAGCATGATCCGAGTCAATTGGGAACGTTATAATACGAGATTCTAATATATATGAGAAGGGATGGGATGACTCCATTAAGCTAATTCCAGGCGATTCCGGTGGCGGTTTGAGATGAGCCGATACAGCCTGAAGCGCGGTTGTGGATGAAACAGTCGCCAAAAGATCAATGTTCCACCAATGCCAAGATGTTTCGGTGTTTCCAAAACAGATAAAAGTGGGTCTTAACGAACCGAAAGAGTAACTCTTCCGACACTGCTGCCGCATCGGGGGATTAACTCGGCTCGACGGCTGCGGCCACCGAATACGAGACTACGCTTGTAGAGCTTAAAGTGCACGGAGCTGTGTATTCAGGAGGTCTTAAACTGGCTTACATATATCTTGTAGGTAGTGGCTTTTGCCTCGTTCTGTTCCGTCACTCTTTCTCTCATTCGTTCAGCCAATTCTGCTTGAAGCACCTGGCACCACTCTCTCTTTTATTGTATTTTGAATTCATTCTTTTGAAACTAAGCTCATCATGAAATCTTTCCTCGTCCTCTTGGTCGCCTCGCTGGCTGCTGCGGCGCCGCTTATTGAGGAGCGGGCCACTGCTAGCATCAACAAGCTGTTCATCGCCAAGGGCAAAAAGTACTACGGCACCATTTCCGACCCTAGCCTCCTCAATGTTGCGAAGAACGCCGAGGTCATCAAGACCTACTTTGGGCAGCTCACCCCGGAAAACAGCATGAAGTGGGATGCCACCGAGGGAACCCGCGGCAAGTTCACCTTTACCAACTCTGATGCCGTGGTTTCGTTTGCCCAGAGCAATGGCAAGCTTATGAGAGGACACACCCTCCTCTGGCACTCTCAGCTCCCCAGCTGGGTGTCGGCCATTACAGACGCTGCTGAGCTCAGATCTGTCATCACCAACCACGTCACCACCGTGGTCAAGCACTTTAAGGGCAAGATCTACGCCTGGGTAAATAACCCCAACTGTTGCTCCAGTTGAACTCAAGCATCTAATTGTGTGAAATAGGATGTTGTCAACGAGATTTTCAACGAGGACGGGTCTCTCCGGGACTCCGTTTTCTCGCGGGTCTTGGGTGAAGAATTTGTCTCCATCGCTTTCAAGGCTGCCCGCGCCGCTGATCCTGCTGCCAAGCTCTATATCAATGACTACAACTTGGACAGCGCGAGCTACGGCAAGGTTTCCAAGGGTATGGTCCCCAAGGTCAAGAAGTGGATTGCTGCTGGCATCCCCATCGACGGCATTGGCTCCCAGTCACACCTGAGCGCCGGTGGCTCTAGCGGCACCAAGGGTGCTCTGCAGGCTCTTGCTGGTACTGGTGTTTCTGAGGTTGCAATCACTGAGCTTGACATTGCTGGAGCTCCTTCGGCAGACTACGTTGCTGTTACGAACGCCTGCCTTGCGGTTTCCAAGTGTGTTGGAATTACCGTCTGGGGCGTCCGCGACGCTGTAAGTTACTCTATTTCTCTAATTCGTCACCACGTTGATCAACATAAAACTAATCACATTCGTAGGACTCTTGGAGGACTGGAAAGACCCCTCTTCTCTTCAACGACAGCTACCAGCCCAAGGCCGCATACAACGCCATTGTCACTGCGCTATCAAAGTAGAAGACTGCTTGCATATCGGTGCGTGTGTTGTAGGTTCTAGTGACAGTTGTGTGAGATTTATTCTAGTATATAGTGGACTAGGCAGGCACCTAAGCACAAAGCCCTTTCTTTGGGCGATGTCTCAAGTTACATATTGGGTGAAAATTTGTAAGCTTGTGTAATTAGTCGTGTAGTGCTCAATTACATATAATTTGGCTTATACCTTTGAATCTATACATTGCCAGCTATGTGATTACGTCTTTCACGCCAGGGCATCGCGGTAATGCGTTAGGCCGAGTCTTTTCGCCTTCGATAGAATTCATGGACTTGTGTCATTATGTTCCACCTTCCCTGCTCCGCAGCCATCCCGCCCTAGCTTGAACGGCCCTACCCGTGACCCTACGGCAAAACACTTGTTTGGACCCCAAGTACCAGAGACTAGATCTGAAATGTATCTTCGACAGTCATACGATTCTCTTCAATTATACTACAGAGTAGAATTTTCAAGACCCCCTGATGAGCCACTGCATTAAAATTCGTACATGTTTTCTTGATAATCCGAAGATTTATCCATCTCGCACAACAATACAACAAACCTCTTAATGCTGCGAGTAGACATCTCTTGTTACCGTAATTCCTTGGTGTTCCGTCGACTCGTTACTCATCTCCTACATGCGAGTAGAGCTAGATCTGCTCTGCCTACCCTGTGCTTCGATCCATCATGTGTAAGAAGTGAGAACAGGCACTAGTCTTCTTTTCTTGTCTGATTTATTAGGCATTCGTTTTCCAGTTTCCGTGGAAGTTCTGCAATCTCTCAGAGGAGCAGGACGAGCCAAATTTATATTGTTCTCGTAAGCATATTTCAATCACCTTGTGGAATTGTCACTGATATGGAGAGCAAGATTGCAGACACGAATCATGTTTCCATGATCCCCTGCCGATACTGACTCATGTATAAGTAAATTATGCACCGATATAGATTAGACCGGATCATTATCATCTCTAGCGCATGATTTATGTGTGCATAGCGTACCGATGTAGACTAGACCAGCCCTTAACTACCACTAGTGTCTGATCCTTCCATTCCAGCTTGAATCAGTAGACATTCCTTTGCAGAATTCCATTTCTCCTTGGGTGGAGAGCCCCGCTCTCAACGGTTGTGGCGTGACAGCTAAAGTCATCTGCTTTGAAATCAATCATCGACAAGCACCAAGATACAAGAATTTACAGCGTTTTCAATACTAAACCCAGCCAGCCCAAACTGCTTAGCACGAGATGTCTAGACGATGGATTCTTACGGGCCAGAAGGGCTTTGAAGAATCTTTGAAGTACGAAGAGAATGTGGAATTGTCGCGGGAACCGGGCGCGCACACGAGGTTTTGGTTGAGCTGCACGCCGCCAGCCTCAACTATCGCGAAATTGTCCTCGCCAATGTTGAGGTAGCGTCAAACTGGAATCTCTAGATGCTTGAAATGCTTGCTGATTCGAGTAGAATGGCCCGGCAGGCCAGATCGCCCCCAATGTCGTTCCTGGATCGGATGGTGCGGGCATAGTCAAAGCCGTGGGCTCGGACGTGACAGCATTTAAAAAAGGAGATCGCGTCATTGCTCACCTGGCTCCCGGACTCGTCGAATCTGACGGTGACGATGAACCGCCTGCTTACCCGAATATCGCAGCCGGCCTAGGACAAGCGGTTGATGGGACTCTGCGATCAGAGGGCATCTTTCCCGAGTTTGCCCTCGTCCACGCACCTGAATCGCTTGGATGGCTCGAAGCTGCCACGTTGACATGCAGCGGATTGACGGCATGGAACTCGCTTTTTGGCCTCAAGGGGAGGGCAGTCGGACCTGGAGACTGGGTTCTTGTTCAAGGAACCGGGGGCGTGAGCATTGCCGCCATGCAGTTTGCTGTTGCAGCTGGTGCTGTTGTGGTTGCAACGACGTCGTCAGAAGAAAAGGCGACGCGGCTCATGGCACTTGGTGCACAGCACACGGTCAACTATCGATCAAACCCTGACGGCTGGGCACAAGAAGCCAAGGATTTCACCCCGAAGGGAAAAGGGTTCGATATGGTTGTCGATATCGGCGGTGATTCGACGCTCGCTCAATCATTGTCGGCAGTGCGGACCGACGGCATCGTGGCCTCAGCAGGCCTATTGGGTACGGCCGATAAACCGGTTCCCCTTCTTTCGGTGCTGGGACATGCTTGCACCGTTCGCGGTCTGCTTCTCGGCAGCAGGAGCCAGTTTCGGGAGATGGTGCGCTTTGTTGATGAGAAGAAAGTCGTCCCTGCAGTGGATGACGTGGTATTCGAACTGAGTCAGGCTAAGGATGCATACAAGCGATTGCACGAGCAGAAGCACTTCTCAAAGGTGATAATTCGAATTGATCACTAGACAGAGATATATGTAGTGGCTTTACACAGACAGCTCTTTCGAAGCCACAAATAAGACCCTGTTTACAAGAGAGCTATGCTAATGAGCTTTTGCGGTGAATACAAGTCTATCAACGAAACAATGAGAAAACGCAAGACGGCTTACTTTGGGAGCGAAAAGTTCCAGCCAGCTTATAGTCCCAGTCTGGCATTAGCCAAGCGTCTCACCTTTCGCTGCCCGTCAGTAAGACCGTCTTCATCCTCATCAAAACTTCGGAAGCCCATTGCTCTCTCACCATCCTCACTCAATATATTCTCCCTCCTAGCTCCGTGGTCTTCATGCTCATACTCCTTCTCGTTACTTCCGTGTGATCGAATAAAATCGGCAGGCACATCAACCCTTTCGAAGGCTTCTCGTGTAGTCAAGAGCGAGTCGATGTTGTATGGGGTGAGGGGAATACAAGCATTGTAGAAAACGGTAGAGTCGTTCTTCCCCGGATTCGTCGGATCGACCCCGTGTACCAAGTCACAGTGCCAAAACACGTAATCTCCAGGCCGAACAGGCGGGATGCCAACCATGGCTCGGTCGAGTGCTAGGTGGGGGTGATATTCAGCCGTGGGGAAGAACTGGGTATGCTCAGGAGTCGCTCCCGGGAATGTGGGGAGGGTCTGATTAAATTCTCCAGTGTGGAAAAGCGGACGGAGCATGATGTATGCAATAGACAACTTGAGGCTCGGTAAGAGACACAGGGTTCCTTCGCCCGTATTGGTATGAGATAGGGATAACCAACCCTGTAGACTTCGCCATGCGGAACAAGATATACCGGATTCTCGGTATAGGTCGCTGTTGGCATTGATCCGATGGTCTGCCTCCCAAGCATCCCAATTTTGCCAATAGCCATCGAAGATGGAAGCAAAGTTCATCCGGTTTTCATCGTCCTCCCATCGCTCGATTGCGCCGCTGTCCAGATGTGGCGCTAGTGGAAACTGGCCCGGATCGTCAGACGGGTATCGAATCCTGATTCGGTCTGAATAGACGACTTGGCTATCGAAGTCAATAAGGGCGGAGGGATCTGATACGTGCAAGAGTCTCGACACGCTCTTCATAGCCTTCAACACTTCGGGGTGGGTCCGCATCTGCACTTGCGCTTCGGTCCAAAATATATTCCAGCCGGCTGGCTTATCAACAGGATAGCCGCCTACGTCTGGGTGGCGACGCACATAGTCTTTAAGGGACGTTTCCCAAGCCACGGCTTGCTCCTCGGGGACTACGTTGCGAAGGATTACGCAACCGCGGTCCCGAACAATATCGGCAAAGGCGGAAGGGAGTTCGCCACCTGGAAAGATGGAAAGTTCAATATTAAGAAAACCTAGATTTCATCGTCTGGGTCACTCACCATTTTGACGAACGACTTCAAAGTCAATCTCAGGTACCATGGCGGGTCCATTTTTCTCAATTAGGGCAGTCTCTGCCTTGAGCACCTCAATTAGCCGACCGGCTCGATGGTCTCTCCCATGAACAGGCCGGTGGATATCAAACTAGCTGCTATTGGCCGACTAAGTCAAGCAATACGCACCCTACTCTTCTCTGGGCTTAGACCAACCCCCAGTCGCACATCTCAACTGCCAGCTGCTTTGTTGAACTGCAGCCCCATCCGCTGCATCCCTGGGGTCAGAGTCTCTAAGAATCGGTGGTTTCTATGAGGAAGCTTAGGGAATACCCCCCTGTAAATATAGAGGGTAGATTTCGAGGCCTTCCCTTGCTCTAGCTGTGGGGCTAGCTTGTCCCCCAGACCGCACTTTAACTTGCTTTCATCTGCTACCCTACACATACATACGAGGGACGAAATAGCCCGTGGCTAATTGAGCCACCAGGCATCAGACAATGCCGCGGCTACGGTTATCGGAATGCGACCTACCAAAAATGGCTCCATAAATGTATAATAGCATGTAAATTGCCTTTCATCATTGTTTAATTCTGCCTATTCACTCCGAGGACCGTTTCAGACGATGACGCACCATCTGTAGTTCATGGAGGAAGAGAGCGATTTCACATGAAATCACGCCTCTCCTCTTATCTTACATGACGAATTTATCTATACCACTCCTGCGGACAAGTTCCAACCCACTGACTCGCCTTTCTCCAAGCCGTTGTTCAGAGAAGGCGGCTTGGAGGGCCTCGTGGGCTCTGCGATAGTTTTCCCCTCTGGTCTGGAGGGCATCGTATCTCGCCAAAATCCAGGATTGGTGTACCATATCGTCAGACTCAAGTGCTGCAATGAATAATGGCCAAGCAATTCGACTCATGGCTATCTCCCCCTCGTCGTTGAAAGCTTTACATGCTAGATCCATGATGTCTCTCAAGCATTTCCGCTGTTTGTCATTGATCGGTGCTGATTTGTTGATGATGCGTTCAAAGCAGAGCACAACTGCGTAGTAAAACGGAACAACGGAGCGGATATTAATCACAAATCTCCTCTGTAATCCCTCCATCGGGAGCTCTAGTCGGCATGCCACATCGAGGTACTCACTATATCTCTTTTCGATATCCTGCAAGGCCTGAGAAATCTTCTGGGGGTGGCTTTGTGACCCAGAAGTATCACTGTCGTCGGTCTCGGGCAGCCGGGATAACATATAACGCATCTGTCCCGCTTCTGCCTGCAGATACAAGACTTGCGCGCTTGCCAAATCCTCCAGCACCTGGCTTTGAGGGTATGCAGATCCCCCAAATGTGGGGATATACCAAGTTTGAATGCTTATGAAGCGCAACAACGCCGTGAAGCCGTGATAGCATTGTGTTGTCGGACTGGTGAAATAGAGCTTCACCAAGCCATTCATTAATTTTTTCCTCCTACACCATTGAAAGCTGCGCCACCATCTGTCAATGTGATCCATATTACCACTCGGCTGCTTAGTGCGGTAAGATGGTCAAACCCGGATGGGGGATCGTACACTGAGCTGTCGCCCTCCTGAGCTGCAGGACTATGTTGGATATTGCGCAACCGTCCCTGGAGTAGTGAAACAGCACCATGGAGGTGTGTGATCAGACCTACGCCACAGCCATCTCCGAATTTCTGCTCGTAGAGAATCATGAGCCAGGTAGTGGCAAGGATGTAGTCAAAATCCGAAATGCGGATAATGTCCTGGGTCGCTGTAGCTAGGAGCCGCAATGCTACGACGTAGTGTTCCATGGCTTCGGACCGACAAAGCTGGGCTTCGGCCGATGGCAAAGAGGTCCGATATGCCATGTTTTGGGCACCCAAAGCGCAGACCATATGAAGAACCATCGGATTCCTCTGCGCCAATGTCCATACAATGGCCGGCCCCGAGTGGTCGGGAACCTTTGCATCCGCCTCAACGGACATGACGGAGCGGAAGTAGTGTATGGCTGCATAATCCAGCGGGGACAAGATGAGGGAGCATGCGGGCGAAAGCAGAATTTCGCAAGGTGACGGCTGCTGTTCATGTGCGTCTGTGTGCGTGATGGAGTCTTCCGCTTCGGCATGAAAGGGATCCTGATGGACAAATCGGCTATCTGGGCGGATACTGTCAACTCGCACGGATGGCGAAGGGGCTGAGTAGCTCAGTGAACTATGAGTTTCGAGTGGCGACTGGGGCTGCGGCAATGCGGCATCGTCACTATACGGTGAAGGTCGTGATATGGCGGCCGCTTTCTTTTGCCGAGTGTACTTCTTGCGCGGTCGTTCGGCATAGTCGCAGTGCTTGTTTAGGCGAATGCATCTCTCGCACTCTGGGCGCGTTTCGTCGCACTTCACCTTCTTTCCCCGGCATGTCCAGCATCCTTGTCGAGAGCGGAGGCTGGCGCCCTGATGCGAAGACTGCTGCCGCCGGGTTCTGCTGCGTGGAGATGGGTCCGACAAGTGAGACGAGGCGGGCATTTTGCCGGCCGTCTAATTGCTTGGAGGTGAGGAGTTGAGCCAAGTTGTCGATACTCGCGAGAGTGGGTTTTTATGCGCCATCACCCCGCACGTGGGGGGCTCGAATTTGCCGGTTGTTGCTCATATGGAAGAGCATGGGGGACCTTATCTTAAGCCGGATCTTAAGTCCGAACTGTTAGCCTGCTGGCGTTAGCACGTCGCCATAGCTGGGAAGCCATCGGCTATTTGGCACGGCACGCTCAAAACCAGCCATAGCAGGGAATTCTCTCAATTTGTCCTCTTGCGAGCTTCAAATATGGGCGTGTGCCGGCACTGCCCTGGTGGTGGGTAGACGAAGCGCCGCAGCTCAATCGCGAATCCTACGTTGGGTAGTGCTCGTATCATCGCAGCTCACGCTTGAAGAACTCGACGAGATGGCACAGACGGCACTGATCAATGATCCTGCAAGATGGGACGAGTTTGGAAAACTTGATACTGAGCTCATACAGTTAAGTCGTGTCATAACCCAGCGGTGGCCTGTATACTCAGTCTTGATACCGCAACAGATGATCGAAAATGGCGTTCGCCCAAGTTTCACTGGCAGTAGATCACTCGACACGCTCCCCGCGACTCGGGCGGAGTGGCGCAAAATATTCAGACAGGATGCAGACGAGCTTCTCAAGGCAACTGGGGGCCAAGTCACCGAGGAGGAAATCTTTATCCCAGTTCGAGATGGCCATGAGTTGCGCGCGCTCGTCTATCGACCCAAGATGGCGCCTGTTTCTGGAAGCGCCTTGGTCATCCTGCTTCACGGCGGTGGGTTCCGCATCGGCAACGCCGAAATGGAAGCAGCTGGCTGCATCAGCGCAGCACAGGCATACGGCTGCGTTTCTGTTAGCCTCGAGTACCGATTGGCTCCTGAGTTTAAGTTCCCAGTCCCCTATGAAGATTGCTGGGATGCTTTGAAATGGGTAAGTGAATGTCTTGAAGATTCGCCATCGACACGTTGAATTCCGAATGTCAACAGCTTTCTAGTAACGCCGCATCTCTTGGGGCAGATCTGTCTCAAGGTTTCATTTTCGGAGGATCTTCCGCTGGGGGGCACATTGGAATTCCCCTTGTCCATCGAGCTCGCGACGAAGAACTCTCTCCTCCCTTAACTGGGGTCTACCTCAATGTCACACCTTCGCTGGCGCCTCAGGCATTGACGGAAAAGTATAGGGGTCTCTATAAAAGTCGAGAGGCACTGAAAAACGGTTTAATCCTTACGTCCAATTCAATTGACATGTATGATGCACTCATGGAACCCGACTTCACATCTCCTTTGTGGAGCCCGCTTCTTTGGCCTACTGGGCACGGAAACCTTCCCCCTCATTTCTTTCAAATATGTGGCGCTGATCTTCTTAGAGATGAGGCACTTATCTATGAAAGAGAGCTCAGGCAAGATAACGACGTCGAGACCAAAGTTGTTGTTTATTCTGGAATGCCACATGTGTTTTGGTATATCTATCCAACTCACTCAGCCTCCCCCCAGTTTACAAAGGATACGACACGAGGCTTGGGATGGCGGCTGGGACAGGTGGAGTAAATATGGGATGCAAGTGACGGCATATTGAGGTGTAATTTAGTACGCCAGTGAATATAATTCAAGATAATTCACCTAATACTCCGCTTGCATCGTATTTGCTTCCTTCATAAGCCAATATCGCAAGGGCATTGTCTCTGGCAGAGTATAGAGGCAATCCCTCGAAAAGTATGCAGACCCTTCCTCAGGCTAGTCATGACTCTATTGTACAGCATATTCCCTACGAGTGATTACATCAAGTGTCGTAGCAGCGTACTGGACCTGACTCTGCGTTGTGTCAGTGAATAATCCGGCGATATGTGCGAATAGACCCCTGAAGGTTCAGATTTACAGGGTTTGATAGCGGTCAGAGTCCACGGATGGGGAGGGAGATGTATGACCGTTTTAGAGCGATTGCAGCTGCTGTGGTTGGGAACAGAAAAAGAACCACTTCTAATAGATCTATTATTGCAGATAATCGAGGCGTCCCACTTTCAATGATGATGAATCAGAAATGCAGCTTCTGCTATTGGGAAGGGAACCGTTGGAATCTCGGAGATCTTGTTGCGGGGTTACCTTGTGGGATTGACTAGGGCAGCCGAGATAACAGAGCGACTAGTTGAAAGTTTTAGACCAATCGCTAAATTGCATTGTAAGAGAAATAGCCGAGCCATTGGCGCGAGCTGAGGCTTTGTATCTCAAGTGCAGTATCCGAAAGTCCAAAGCATCTGTAAGGTCAAGCAAGCCTCAGAACAGCTCTTGGAATAGACTTTGAGTACGAGTGCAAGACCTGATATCCGATGCTGTGATATCCGACGCCAGCTACGAGTGAGGCAACGGACCTTCGACTTATAACTAAGGGCAGCCCCCTCTCTCAACTTCGATCTGCAAACCGCCGAGCTCTGTAAAGATACTCCCAACCTGGTTTTTTATATCAATATATCGCATCATTTGGAAGCATTTGTTTCACCCTATCGCATCGTGCGTGACAAGTACCTACAAAATGAGACTGTTCAAGGAGCTTACCCTGTCGACCTCGCTGGTTGCCATATTTTGCTCGGTACGAACCCGCAAACCACAAGTTCCCCCTTGGAGTCTTATGAAGTATAAACACTGACACACTTTAGCTCGGTGGAGTTTCCTTTGGTATAGGTCAGTACAGCAATCAACCCGAGGAAACAAATTTGAAGTTCAGCATAATAACCGTCCCCTAGATTATGGCTACTGGTCCGGCATGCTGGGCATGGCCCAATTTATCAAAGATTTCGGCGTCTACGATCCAGACACTGACTCCTACATCCTCCCGTCAAGCTGGAAGTCTGCTGGTAGTGGACCTCCTATTGCTGGTCTTGCAGTCGGCTCGCTTGTGTCAGGCTTCGTGGGCAACCACCTGGGTCGCATACGGACATTTCAACTGTCAACCTTTGTTTCTGTCATTCGAATTGTGATCCAAAGTGCGGCGATTCATTCGTACTGGCAGATTGTCACTGGACGGATCATCACCACCTTGGCTCTCGGAACCCTCGCCAATACTATTCCAGCATATCTGGCTGAGGTCTCGCCGCTTAGTATCCGCGGAACGTTGGTCAACTGTTATCAGTTTTCCATTGGAGTTGGCGCAGTCCTAGTAAATACAGTGAACTGGGGCATGCACAACCGGACAGACCAGTGGGCTTACCGACTCGTCATCATGCTCCAAGCTGTTATCCCTATCATCTTTATATCTGGATCCTTCTTTATCCCCGAAAGCCCCCGATGGCTTTTGGGCAAGGGCCGTCGAGATGATGCCCAGAAAGCACTGGAGTTCCTTCGGACCAACACTCCCCGGGAATTGATCGAAGAGGAAGTGAGACTGATAATGACCTCGGAAGAGGAGAACAGCCGGCGTTTCGACAGATCCTGGAAGGAGTGCTTCAAGTAAGTCTTTAATACCCATGATTCTAAGCCGTTTTGCTTTGCTCGATGGTCAACTAACATAGGCTTAGGGGAAGCAATCTCCGTCGGACATTAATAGTCACGGGTGTGCAATGTCTCCAGCAAGCACAAGGGAACTCATTTATGGGTTCATATTCCTTGGTGTTCTTCCAGTCAATTGGAGTCCACGACGTTTACAAAATCCACGTCCTGTTTTTATTCTGCATGGCAATCTCTAGCGCCTCAGCATTCTATCTACCAGACCGTTTCGGCCGTCGTTGGATCATGATCTTCTGCGCCCTAATAATGGGGGCCTGCATGTACGTTGTGTCGGGCATCACTGGATTTGGCTTGGCAGACGACGCGAACGCGATGAAAGGAGCTGTCGCTGTTTTGTTCATCTGGCAGTTTGCCATGTCCGTCGGTTGGAGCAGCTGGCAAGTATTTCACACTTACTTCCTTCCTTCCAGATATCATGTTATTAACACATAGGTGATAGTGTATGGATCATTACAGCCGAGGTCCCAAGCTTACAGCTAAGAGAAAAGACGATCACCATTGCCATCTTCACTGGATTCTGCATATCGATTCTCATCACGTTTGTCAGCCCCTTCATTCAAGACAAGGGATATGGGGGCCTTGAAGGGCGCATCGGATTTCTCTACGGTGGCTTCTCCTTTGCTGCTGCAGTATGGGCTTTACTGTTCTTGCCTGAGACTGGGTCCCGCAGCTTAGAGGAACTCGATGAGCTGTTCCAAAATTCGGGTTCGGTTTGGAAGTTTCGAAGGTATCAGACCAGTGGATATGGTGCTCAGTTGGCTCAAATCGAAGGAGAAGTGAACTACGGCGAGGAGCTTCCGGGCAAGGAAGTGCCCGTGGAGATGAAAGAAAAGGAATAGTAGTAAGATCACTGTAGTTACTATAGAGGAGGACCTGGTCGAGGGATCACTAAGCGGAGTCTGGTAGCTCACTCGGTCGAACCGCTACAACGTATGAATACCTACTTTTAAGACCCTGTATCTCACCCTGGTTACACTGCCATTGACATATTAGTAATTTTATTCACGAGCGTGTATAGTGGTGCCAGCTAATCTTTCAGTTAATGGACACGAGGCATGCGAGCTTAAACATTGTATATTTAAGATGGGGCGAGAACATCATTTGGGTTCTTAAATGTCTCCTCGTAAATATTAATGCCATTATTATCGCTCTTATCATTTCCTTACAATAGTCCGTGTCGATCGGTGCGCTTGGTGACTCACATATGGCGTTCAAGGCGATATGTTTAAGTAGATCGTAGCAACTAACCTTACCAGCGTGGCCGGCAGATCAACGAGCGATTCACAACGCTTCATTGCAAGTCCAAGAGCGAAATAACAAGAGGACAAGTAGCATATATGTGGGAAGACTTGCATACAAGTGCAGATGCCAAGACCGCTCGTGTCTTTTTCAATCAAGACCAGATTACTACTCGCTGATGAAGCATCTTATTCCTTTAAGTCCTTGATGTTTGCCAGCACAGACTTCTCCAAGCTTGTCCAGCCCGGCCGTCCCAAATCACGGAGCAATTGCTCTGCCTTGGCAGCAGGCACAATCTTGTGGGGATCTTCTCCGCCCGAAAAGTTGTCAACGAACTTCTTCTCTGGCTCGTTCTTTCGGAAGATGTCCAAAATCTGATCCCAGTTGAATCGTCCTGCGAATCCGAAGATACGTTGATCCTTGACATGTGGGAGGGCGGCGGCAGCCACGTGAAGTCTGCCAACATCTTGAACATCGATGAAGTATTCTAAGTATGTTTAGTTCGTGTTCCGTATCGAAAGGCAATGGTGAGCACTTACGGCGCACGATGAACTTATTTTTCCATGTGACTTCTCCCTTGTACAGATCAACTAGCGTACCAGAGCTGCTGGGATACCCTTGGTTGACTGGATCAAGAGCCTTGCCGAAGTTATAGTTGGGGAGAACTGGACTTGGTCAGTCGACATAAACGATTCCGGCACCTCTCAGACTTACTAGTGTTAACAACAAGCTCTGGGCGCTTTTCGTGGTTCTCCTTGTGAAACTTCCACACTTCCTGTTCCGCCTGGGTCTTGCTTGCGGCATATACAGCTCCACCATGCCCTGGGCCATAGGGAGGCTCTGCCCACGCTTCCTTTACGGCACTCTCATTCCAAGTGTCCTCGGTGACTGTGATACCTGGCCTGTCCACGAGAGAGGATACAGCCGCAGCTGATGACGAGGTAAGGATGAAGCGCTTGACGCTTGATTCTCCGTAGGCACATTTCAAAGCATTGATGGCACCGGCAATAGCATCAGGGATGACCTTGTTAGGGTCAGTATCAAAGGTCATGACAGAAGCTGTGTGAGCAACGACAGAGACGCCTATCCGTCCTCATTAGTCTGTATCAACGGAAGCTCCGGAGCTTGCACCTACCTTTCACCGCCTCGTCGAAAGCTCCTTCTGCAGCCATATCTGTCACCTTGACAAAAGTTCGAAGCGTCCTGGCTCATGGTTCTTTTCAAAGACCTGGGCCAACCAAGCATTCTTCTGCGTATCTCGGACGGTACCGCGGACGTTGTAGCCGTACTCGAGGAACTGGTCGGCAATATGCGAGCCCAAGAGGCCATTGACTCCGGTAACGAGAACCGTGGCGCCCTTGGGGACAGCGGGATTATCGATAGAAGGCAGGGTGGATAAAAATACTACTAGTATTTAGTATACTAATTAGTATACTAATACTAAGGTAGTATTAGTTAGTATTAGTATAAGATTTTAAATACTAATTAGTATTAGTATTTTTAATACTAATTAGTATTAGTATTAGTATTAGTATTTAAATACTAATACTAATTAGTATATACTAATACTAATACTACTTAGTATTAGTATAAGTATTTAAATACTAATACTAATTAGTATTATACTAATTAGTATTAATATACTAATTAGTATACTAATTAGTATTACTTACCCTATAGAGGGTTTTTTATTAAAAGAAATTATTATAAATTAAATAGAAGGAAATAGATATATAGAAAGAAAATTAAATATTAAAATAGAAAAAAATATAAGGTTTATTTTAATATAGTTTATATATTTAAAACTTAAAAAAATTAAAAGTAATAAAAATTAATATATTTAAATAAATATATTAGTAAATTTAATATGAAATTTTAGAAATAAATTAATAAAAAGTTTAATATCTATAAATAGAAACATTTTATAAATAAGAATATATATAAATAAAAATTTAAAAAAAGAGAAAAATAATTTAAATAGTATAATGATATTTTTTATTTATTTAATATAGCTTAATAAGCTATAGAAATAGATAAGTTATAATAATCTATAAATAGAAATATTTTAAATATAAGATAATTAAATAAATAAAAATTATAAAGAAAATATAAAAAGTCTATATAATAAGATTAAACTTTTTATTTATTTAATATAGCTTAATAAGCTATAGAAATAGATAAGTTACTATAATCTATAAATAGAAATATTTTAAATATAAGATAATTAAATAAATAAAAATTATAAAAGAAAATACAAAAAGTCTATATAATAAGATGAAATTTTTTATTTAGCTTATATAGCTTAGTAAGCTATAGAAATAGATAAGTTACTATAATTTATAAATAGACATATTTTAAATATAAGATAATTAAATAAATAAAAATATCAAAAAAATGAGAGAAATTTAAATAATAAGATGATATTTTTAGTTTATTTTATCTAGCCTTTTAAGCTATATAAATAGCTAAATTTAAAACTACTTTATTTATAAGTTTATTTAAAATAAGGTTAAAAGCTTAAAGAAAAAAATCAATTAAAAACTATAAAAAAAAGGCTATTTCTAACTTAAATCTTCCTTAAATTCCTCTTCTAAATCCTTAAGATTATCTCTATTCCAGCTTTTAAGTAAAATAATTCTTTTAGCTACTTCTGGATCTATTCTATTTCTAGATTTAGTAATAATATTATTACTAATAGAAAAAGTACTTTCTATAGATGCAGAAGTAGCTGGAATAGCTAGATATCTTCTAGCTAAAATACTTAAAATAGGAAATCTTTTAGAATGTAATTTCCAGTATTGTAAAGGATTAGCCTATATAAAATTAGTATATTATATATATAAATAATAAGAAGAAAAATAGAAAATACTTACTGAAGCATCTAATAAACCCTCACTTAAATAAAGAGTAAATTCTTCTTCTTTTTCTTTAGTCTTAATATATAAGTCTTTTTCAAAGTCAGAATCATCTTCTGTATTAGAGCTAGAAGAAGCTTCTAATTCTTCTAAATTAGAAGAAGTTAAAGAATTAAATCTTTCTCTTTTAACTCTAAATTTAAAGTTAATTAAATAAATATAAAGTAATATAAGAAAAAGGGAAAAATACTTAATAAATTCAGCTTTAAAGATATTTAAAATATCCTCATTTATACCCTCATAATGAGCTAATAAGCCATTACTTATAAAATGATTAATTTTAAACCTAGGGTCTAAAATAATACTTATTAAATAAGGCTTATAATCTCTTAAATTAGAATAAGAAAGCTTTTTAGGAAAGTATTTTTCTAGCTTATTTAAGCCTTTATTTATAGCTTCCTTAAAGTTATAATAAAAGCTTTCCTATAAGTTATTAATATATAAATATTAAAAAAAGAAAAAAAAGAAATTACTTACTTTTAAAGAACTTTCTGCTTTAGAGGAAAAATAAATATATAATAAATTAAGCTTATTATATATAATATATATATAAAATAAAGCTTTTTGAGAAGTTGTATAAACCTGACCTTGTAGCTTAATAGAAGGTTTTAAAAAAACTAGAAAAATATTTTTTAACTCTTCTAACTCTACCCAATCAGAATTAGAAAGAAATAGCCTTTTATACTCTAAATTAGAAGTAATTTTAGAGATATAAATTAGCGGTTCTTTTAGCTCTAATAGAGTATTAAGCATATAATAAGTAGAATTCCAACGAGTAGAATTATCTAATTTAAAGATATTAGTATAAAAACCTTATAAGAAAAATAGAAAAATATATATATACCTAAAGGAATTTGACCTTTATTAGACTGTAAATAGCCTTTCTTTTTATATTTTAAAATACTCTCTTTTAAAAGTTGTTTAGGCTCTTGAGTATATTTTAAAATAGTTATAAGCCTTCTAACTCAGCTTATAAGACCTAAAAAATAGAATTAGTAAAATATATATAAAAAGTATAAAACTTTAAGACTTACTAGTAAAAAGAGGATTAGCTAATTCCTCTTTTTTAGCTTCTGAATTATCTATATCTAAATATATAATTTCAGAATTTATATAATTGAATAAGGATTTTTCAGAAGTAGAATTAGATATATAATCTTTTAATATATCTTGAGCTATAAGGTTAATAATATGTGCAACACAGCGAATATCTCCTTTAAAATCCTTTTCTAAAGAATTAAAATATTCTTCTTTAAAGGATTTTAAAAAGGTATTATTATTCCCTGCATTATCTCTAGTAATACTATAAAATATAAGTATATTATATAAAAAATAAGAATCTTTTTAAGTATAAATATTACTTACCTAAGAATATTATTAACCTTAATATTAGGGTATATTTCTATAGCTTTTAAAAATTCACTATAGATATATACTCCTGTATGACTTTCAGTTAAGCTTTCAAAAGCTATATATAAATTAATATAAAATAAAGATTATATAAATAAATAAAAAAGAACTTACCTATAAGCTGATAGTGTAATTTAAACTCCTTATCTATATAAATAAGAATAATTCCTAAATAAGAAGTCTGATTACTAGCAGTCCATATATCAAAAGTTAGAGAAAATTTCCCTAAAGAAGATATATTTTCTACTAGTTGTAAATTTAGCCTTAATAAGCTAGTATTAAAATTAGAAAATAAGATTTCTCTAATTTTAAGCCTATTAACTTTAGGCCCAGCACTAATATTTATTAGTAAAAATAATATATAAAAATAGAGAAAATTTTACTTATTATAATAGCTTAAAAGCTCCTGAAAAGACTTAGAGCCTATAGCTCTAAAGGATAAATTATTTTCTATAAGAAAATAAAGTATCTTTTTATAAGCTATATCTTCTGAAAAAGAGGAAAAAGAAGGAGAATTTCTTAAACTAAGAGAAAAAGGATTTTTATCTTTTAAATCTAAAGATTCTCTTTCTATTATTATAAGTTAGTATTATATAAATTAAATAAAATAGAATAAAAATAATTAACTTACTTCTTTTAAGTTGTTTTTCAGATTCAGGATTATAAGCTATATTAGGATGCTTATTCTGATAATGCTTAACAAAGTTAGAAGATTTAAAACCTTTAACTTTTTCTTCTTTAGAATAAGAACAGCTTTAAAAATTAATAAATATATATATATATAATTAAAAGGAAATACTTACCTAGTACAAGAAAGCTTATATTTAGCTTCTTTTCCAGGCTGATAAGGTAATAAAATCCTATTAAAAAGCCCTTCTTTTAAGATATATATATTATCTTTAGGATTTATAGAAGAAGAGGATTCTTCTAAATCAGATCTATTTTCAATTGAATTTTCAGCTATATTAGATATAGCAGAAGAAGGAAAAATAGTAGATAAAGAAGGAGATTTTCCTCTAACTTCTATAGAGCTAAAAATATTACTTTCAGTTTCTATAAGATCCTGAGAGTTTATTTTCAGAGCTAATAGAATAAGAATCCATTATAAAAAAGATATAATAAGCTTAAAAAGCTTAAAAAGATAAATATAAGAGATATAAATAATAGTTATTATACTATAAGTATTAAAGTAATAGTAGCTTATAAAAGAGAAAGATTTTTTTAAAAGAAGAAAGTTGTTTTCTATATATAATATTTCTTTATTACTAGAAGATTCTATTGCTTATTAATATAAAAAAGAGATTAATAATAAAAAGCTTAAAATTAAAAATTTCTAAGTTATTTCTAAGCTATTATTAAGATTACTAATATTAAGATTACTAATATTAAGATTACTAATATTAAGATTACTAATATTAAGATTATTAATATTAAGATTACTAATATTAAGATTATTAATATTATTAATTTTAAGCTAATTAATTTTAAGCTAATTAATTTTAAGCTAATTAATTTTAAGCTAATTAATTTTAAGCTAATTAATTTTAAGCTTATTTTTAAATAAAAAAAAACCCTTTTAAATAAAAAATTACTAATTAGTATTTAATATACTAATTAATATACTAATTACTAAGTAGTATTAGTTAGTATTAGTATTAGTATTTAAATACTAATACTAATTAGTATATACTAATACTAATACTAGCTAGTATTAGTATTAGTATTTAAATACTAATACTAATTAGTATATACTAATACTAATACTAGCTAGTATTAGTATTAGTATTTAAATACTAATACTAATTAGTATATACTAATACTAATACTAGCTAGTATTAGTATTAGTATTTAAATACTAATACTAATTAGTATATACTAATACTAAACTAATTAGTATTAGTATCCCACCCTGATAGAAGGCATGGTCGTATGTTGATCGGATGGAATATTTCAGTCTGTGTAGAGTCTTGCTATTCATGTAGAAGAATTTGGGAGACGGTCCATTTAAATACCCAACCGAGGAACAGCATCACGTAATGAGCTCTGGTCCCGCCGTTTCATCTCGCACACGGACAAATGGGATGAGGTGGATGATGGATCCGTTACGGTCAATTTGATCAATTAGATTGATGAATTAAGCAGTGATGATGATGCAGATGCTTGATCCTTCCAGTCATCCGGATCGGCCGGAAGAGGGGTTATCATACCCCCCTTCATAACTAAGGTCAGGATATCAATCTACAGTCAGGTGACAAAAGTTTCGCGCGATCGCCCTTTTTACACCAAAACACACCTATTTCACAAGCATAGAAAATAGTATAGATAATATTTAAAATATTCAAAAAGATAAAAGATGATAGTTATTTACTATTAATTATATATATATTTGATCTAAAATTATTACAATTTTATTCAATTAGCTAGAATTTCTTAAAATTAGAAGATAGGATATTTTAAGTTTGAATCCACTATAAGATCCCCTATAGTGCCCTATAACTAAAACTCTAAATGTTTTTTAGCTTTAAGAGCTTATAAAATACTATTAGCATTATATTCTTAAAAACTAAAAATAGAAATTATAAACCTTTAGTAATTAACCATTTAAGATAAATTTCTTATTTTTCTAGGAAGATAGGAATAGCTATCTATTGCGGAGTGTTTAGGCAGCAAAATGGCATTTTAAGGTGTGATTTTGGAAATCACGCAGAACTTTTGTCACCCCACTGTATCAGAGGTTTCGTAATACAGGGTCATCTTCCAACAGTGGATATAAGTGGTCAGTGGAGTTCACCCCAGCATCTCCACTACATGTCCGCAACTTGAGCGGAGTTAGTCGACGCCCCACGGAGCCCGAGTAGCTCAATACTTGTAACTAATGTGTACATATGCCGGAGGGAAGTTTGTTATCTTATCTACGGCGATCTGCACAACTTTGCGAAACATGAACAGAATCCCGAACCGCCTCGGGGTTGGTCTGTCCCTTGCATCACGAGAAAATATTATAGGTTCGGACTTTGGGATAGAAAGTCAAGAGTCCCTACGCTATCGACTTTTAAATCAGCTATAGTGGAGTAAATTTTCTTGACTGACCTTACTGGAGGTAAAGTTACTGGTATTCTAGCTAATTATCATACTATATAATATGGAGTGTACAATAAAGAATAGGGATAGAGAGGGCTGTTATCCGGTGGAATAAATAGAGGCATTAAGAAGTAGTAGTGTATATGGATTAAAAACAGTAAGAGTGTTGCACTCTTGTCCCGAGGTTTTGATTTAGAGTATTGCTATTCATACAGTAGCTTTTTGTTGTTCATACAGTTAGAATACCTTCCCTTTTTTTTGCCACACAACATCCCGCCTTAGCACCGTCGTCTGGATGCAAAGCAAAGTACCGCACTGGCTTCTAGCCGCTTGGGCTCATCGGCATTCTTCTTGCTATCCTGAAGTCTCAAAATGACGTGATGGAAGTGTCATTTTAGACTGCAGAGATACTTGAGGAAGACTTGCGCATAGACCAGGTTGTTATATAATTGCAGTCGAAATTTTAGGAGGGAAAATATACTTACTGTATAAATAATAAAAGGGTACTGTATGAATAGTAATACTCTTAATTTAACACTCTTTGTCTTCAACAGATGGTACTCAGGCAGATCGAAAAGAATGGAATTTAAACTCAACGTGGGTCTTGGCAACATGCACAACGAAAACGCAGCAGATGCAAACATTAGGTTTTCTCATTGAGGGATTGATTCTTATATTATTAATCCTCTTATCTTACAAACAGTTATGGAATCGTTGCATTAAAAACGGCTTGTACTGGTGGCTGCCTTTTGGCTATGGACACAAATGCTACAGCAGCGAGCTAGTCGCAAACACACGCCCTAGACCGTTAGCCACCAAAAGGTGCACCCTATATAAACAACCATAGGTACTTTAGACTAGGACCTTGGCTTGGTTGTCATAAAAACGAATTATGTAATTATTTCGTAGTTGTGTATTAACCAACACTATTGCAAAATTACAAACTCTACTAACCAATCAAGATTATCATGAGAGAACTTGTATGAGAAACCTACAAGTAAAGCAGCTGGCAAGAATACAAATCGGAGACAGTCAGCGCTGGAACATATCTGACCTACCTCTACTGCTTTGCTGATGATTAGTTATTCCGTTCCGTCATGCAGTATGCCGCTTATGATAAAAAAGTCACATGTCAGGCTGTGGAAATTGCCTGTCTTTCAGGTTATAAACCCCAGCACCCCCTCTTTTGCTGCAGGTTCACTTTTTTTCGTCTTTCCTCCTAAGCGGACCTTTTTTTCGAGTTCCGCTAAAATTTGTTGTATGGCGATATAATCACATTTTGTTCGTCATGTCTCGCTATTACTCCGACACCGATTCTGAAGAACATAACCGTTGGGAAAATAATTCAACACGCCCAGGCTCTCCCGAGGACTACATCCACGGTTCTAAATACTCGGATTCAGATTACTATGATCGGGATTCGAACTATTCGCAACAGCAGCACCGTGGACAAGGACGAGACGGGGCGTATGACTCTGAAGAAAATGCGAAATTCTATCAGCCGCGCGGATGCCCGCGATCGCGATTACCGTAACTTCCCACGTTATTCTGAATTTGAGGAAAGAGATTATTATCTTCAAACGCCCGAAGATGAGGACGAAGAACTGGATATATTGCAAAGAAGTCTGGTTCGAGCGCAAGTTGATCTCCAGGCTAGGTTTGATCATTTGGAAGCAGAGAGGAGCAGAGACTCTGAGCTTTTTGAGAAGCAATCAGCTCGAATTCTTATGGATTTGAACGATTTGGATGCTCAAGAGCTTCATCGAAAGGACATCAATGAAACCGGAGAGGAACGTCAGCGGTTTGATACGCGAACTGAACAAAGAAGACAGCGCTTGAATGATGAGCGTGAAGAATTAGCACGTGAGAATGACAAGAAATCTGAAAAAGCAGACCGAAAAGTCCAATTGCTTGACAATGAACTCGCACGTCTAGAGCAGGAAGAGAAGTCCCTGGCGCAGGCTACGGAAGAGGCGAGAGCGCGCAAGCGACGAGTACGAGAACACAACTGGAGAAGGCCAAGCTCAGTCCAAGACAGGAATGAGCAATATTACGAGAGACGGGACACGAATCAAGAGTGGTCGACGAGGCTGCAGCCAGACAGGGCATCACGATCTCCATCACCGCCACCACCACCACCACCGCCGCCATTGTACCATGGCGCAACGCGATCAAGGGTGAACCGATTGTATCATGACTCGGATGCAAAGTCAATTGGCGGTGATCTTTCCGACGAAGATTGGGGGAACAGTGGAATGGGCAAACTCTTCGAAGATGTTGAGAGAGCAGGGCTTTCTATCAACCTCCCAGTCAATAAGAATAGCAACATGATCACAACGGATCTCGATGCTCAAGACGAAGGCGCCGTGGCGCATGCCGAAACGGTGGCATGGAAAGATGCAAAGGCATTTCTCCCGGACGGGACCTTGACTGAGCTTCATGTCATTCAGGCATCCGAGTTTTCAGTCGATGAGAAGGGAATTGGCAGGGTCGTCTTCGTCTGTCCAGAAGGTCCACGGAGAGGAGATAACAACACATCGGCGGTGCACATGCGATGGCTGTAGGTTATTGAATGTTCGATTTCCTTTCGGGATGCTAATACAACTCTCTGAAAGTCATGTTCAGCGACCGACACTTAGCTTGAAGATTATCGAGGTATGATTGAAACCACAAAGGTGCGATATGCGATTTGGAATCTAATATACCCGTCAGAGACTTGTTCATAATTGCCCTTTCATCCCCGAAGATCTCATGTCAGTTGCGGTTCTAGCCTTGGAGCAGGTCCAAACAACAACCTCACCACTAAATCCGAAACCGGTGAGTATATTGAACCAGGCTCTGTTCTCCGATGTATTGGTCGATATCCAACCATGCATCGGCGGACTGGGCAATCGGAGACGGCTCCGGTTGTATTCATTTCGTCCCCCCACTTGACGGTTCAAGCCACAAGTGATCATGCCAGCGATAGCAACGACGGATACCGTCCTCAAACTCTCCTTCAAAGCCTGCACGGGTATGATGCGCGAGGTGAGGGTGAAAGAGGTCATATCATGCAGAAGATGCTGAAGCTCAGATCAAACAAGGATGCCTTACACATCAGTCAGTTGTGGTGTCTCCTCATCGGTCCAGGCATTTTGATCACATTCTCGGATCAAGCGGCAGAGAAACTGCGCGGTGAATCTATCACAATTGACTCCCGGGCCTCTGGCAACGGCGAACCGCTTATTGTTCAGCTCATTGGCGAAAATATGCGCCGATACAACATTGCCATAGAGCCAGACTATAACTATGTCGACTTTCTGAGGCATGCTGTTGCACTCGTAAGAGGTAACACCAATGAGGCTTCAGAGTTCGAGCTGTTTGAGCCAGACGACAGCGCCCTGACACCCAAAAGATGGATTCAGATTCTCACATCGTCAACTTCTCAGCTGCATATATTCTATTTGAAGGCCAAGAGAGGTGAGATGTATGGAGATATATCCAGTGACTTCGGAGAATCAGGGCAGAGAGCACGCCCTAGTTATTCGGACGCACTTGTACTAAGACAACGCATGGCGGAAACAGTGGACAGGCCGCGCCAACGCAAGAGTCATTATTCAGAAAGAGATACTCGGGAGAGATCCCAACACCCCCGAATGAGCCGCTCTGAGTCAGTACTAGGCAAGAAACTTGTCCTTCGCAAACGGTCTACGCGTCCTGCAACACCACCACACGGCATGTTGGAAAGTCGTCTCCATCCGCGGCAGGACATTGATAAGCACCAAAAACGCAAGGTCGAGCATGAGCATCCCCTATACTCTAAAAAAGCCGATGGGATCACCAGCAAGTGGGCCAAGGAGAGATTCAGGGCACCTGGAAGAGGACGATGGGCCTCTTCTTTCTTCGAAATTCGATTCGATCTCTGCGACATCATCAGCAGTGCTGGATAATGTTGACCAAACACCTACAAGCAAGAAGATGGATGACAACGCAGTTGAAGAGCCATCGAATTCTCAACCAAGAAAAGTCGAGCGGCATGGTCAGGAGGAGCTCGTGAGCGCAAAAGAACCATCTTCAATGTCGACCTCACAACAAGGCGTTTTCGGGAATCAAGAAATCACGGCCTCTGAGCAAGCAGGAAACACCAACTCTCCGGAAGATTCCAGTGACGATTGCATAAATCCAAATGGAGGTTTAGATCAGAAACTGCCGGAGGTTGATGCTGAACGTGAGCCTTCCGATATGCAGCTGGTTTTGCGAAGCCGCCGGAGAGATACTCTCAGGGCACATTCGGCTCAAACGGAAACGTCTGATCCACGGGAGGAGCCAGACTCGGGCCCTAAAAGATTATATGTCACCAAAGGTTGGGATGAAATGTTGAAAGGTCAGCAAATCAGGACGGCGCATCCCATTGAACCGCCAATTCGATCCATGCCGCGATTTGAGCCACAGCCACGACGCCGCTCCAGTGGCTTTAGCAACAAAGACGAACATCGAAACAGAGGAACAAAGAGAGGCTTACACGGAAAATCAAAAGCGCTTGTCCTTCGAGCACGGTCAGGAGACCGGACTCGTGAAAGTTTGGGAGCTTCAGGCACGAGGCAATCTCCTCCTAGGCCTGATACACATGTTGCCACGGCAGCCCGTCACAGCGCTGGTATTGAGTCTCCCATTGAGAGGCAACGACACGTTAGTAGCCGTAGAAGGGCCCATGAAGCAGGTCTTGTGGTGAATGACCACCCCAACACAAGATGGCAAGGACCGGAGCTGTTTGAGCTTGGAAATGCATCCGGTACGGATAGTGAAATAACAGGCCGCGACACGGATGAGTCGGAGGTAAAATTGAGCTTGACTTCGCCTCCTATTAAACCAATACTTATTCTAACTTCATCTCTTAGGATACTGATTCGGCCATGCCTACATCGCAAAGCCAAACACGCCAAAATGTCGGAAATATGGAGAGAAAGACGGCCTCGAAGCGGCCTGGTCCGGAAGCAAGAATCGGGTCCTGGAGTTCCTCTCGTTATAGGCGTTCTTCTCGGTCCCCTTCCCATTCTCTGTCAACGCGGCGTGATAGACAAATTTCGCCCGACTCACTTGAGAGAATACGAGATAGGCCAGAGGTGACCGAACGAAGTTCCAAACCCGAGCCCGTTAAGGAACGCGCGGTCCGATTTGAAGATATGCCCGAGGAGCTCACCACAGGGGCTGGCAAGTCCCAAACCGATCCATCACCTGTGATAACTTTCGTGCCGTTCTTCACCTGGAGGGTGAGAGATGAGACAGCTGAGCGCTCGCCTGAGGAAGTGGACAAGATGTTGATCAAGGTCCTGAGTCAATTGCATAAGTCACTGTCAAGTGATGTCATTGGGAATGTCACTTGGAAATTATATTCCAGGACCCTCACATTTACCATGCAAGATCTGCTGTTCAGGCATGACATCTTGCAGGATCTTCCAAGTCATATGCAACCAATATTAACACCGGTTGAGGCTGTTGGCGGTGGGATCGGTAGCACTCGAACAACATCTAGACAGACTGTCTTTCGTATGCAAGATATTTTTGCAACTCATGCAGAATCGGCGGCATGCAAGAAGGATAAACAAGAGAAGATTGACAAAGACATAGAACCCGGCCAAGAGAGTACTGGAGAAACGGGGAGTATTAGCAACTCACCCAAGGACAAGACTTCAGGCACCGATGAGCCCGCGATACACGAGACTAGCGAAAAGGACCCAGAGTCAACTAAAACGACGCCTGATGAATATGAGCCAGCGGACTGGCGACAACAGTATTCCATAGGTGTGACGGGTCACGACAAGATGCTGATGAAACAACTTCTTGAAATCAGTCAAGAGATTCTATGGGCATTTACGCCTAAAGAGGGAAGCCCTCTGATCCACAATGTCTGCATCCGCTTCTGGGGCGCTGTTGATTGCATTTTCCGCGTGAGTTTGAACTTCCTAGAACGTGATGGGTTGACACAGTGATTAACTGTCATGACAACAGCAATTGGCCTGGGAAGAAAGCGACCGTGGACCGACTGCTCATCGCCAGTACACGATCCGAGACTTCGAAACGCATTACAGGCTGGTCCACGAAGCCTCTTCAGTCCCCACAGCTCAAAAGAATTCCTGGTCTGATTGCCCAGAGTGCAAGGCTGGAAAAGGTTACCCCTCTGCTACTGCAGCTCTGGAGCATGTGCACAAGGAACACCTCGAATGCACTGGGAACGCCGCGCGACCATATAACGACCCTTGTTTTGTGTGGCTGCGTCGGGTTTGGACAAGTGGCTACCAAATGCAGACACCTGGCATGGGTATGCTCCTTTTCGTTGAGGAATTTATCAAGAGCCTCCTGCCAATCAGCAACTCCATCAAGGAGTTGCACATTCTGGTTGCTAATGCCCAGAACGCCCAACCTCAAGGCAGAGAGATCCCGAGACCTTGCTTGCCGAGAAACCTGGTTTACGTCTTCCAGCAAATCATTTCAATGTACGTTCTCGAGTCGCAGTGGTTATCACTTCACAACAGACTGCCCGTCATGAGGATGAACGCTGAGGCGCCTTCCCGTATCGCGTATGTGGAACACAAAATCACCGAACTTTTAGCAGAAGAAGATATCGCAAGACGGAAGGCACAGGACCTGCTGGAAGACGCAAAGAGGGATATCATTCTCCTGGGCAACACTTCCCGTAACATTGACAGTCTTGGAGTCGAAGCAGTCGGGGCAGAATTTCTAGTGCTCTCTTTGGTCTGCGCGGGCCAGAACATGCCACTACGACCTCTTGCCGAGTCAACTACTCTCCAAGGCTTTACCTTCATTGAGCTCTACCGGGACCGTACTTCTAAGCTCCGTTTCCAGGCTCATCGGCGACCTCAGAAACGCGTCTTCTTACACATTCACGCCCTGGAGGAGGAGCTCGAAGCATTGAGAGGGCTTGTGAAGGCCCAGAAATCGCTCATGATCAAGTACCTCAAGGTCATATCACCCAAGTCCTTTCGAATCACCAACACGACACGAATTGGTCAATATCGGACAGAAGATTCAATGGGTCGCTTCCAGCTGGATCAACTTATCGCCAGAGGGCGTGAGATCGACATATTGAAGGCAAAGTCAAAGTCTTTGAAGGAAGAGGTAAAGCAGACACTGGAAATATTGGAAGAGGATCACGGCAAGGCAATTAGGGTATTTACGATTGTCACGCTTTTTTTTCTACCATTGTCGTTTGTGTCCAGCTTTATGGGGATGAATACCACTGACATACGGGACACGGAGTTTACTCAACGTATCTTCTGGACAACAGCGACACCAGTCACAGCAGCAGTCCTGGCCCTGGCGTTTCTGTATGGGTACAAGGGGGATCAAATTGGTGGTTGGTTGGAGCGGATACTGCAGTACCGAGACAGAAATCGGTTATTGGCCCTGAAAAGACGAGGTAATGATGGCGGTGGATTGATAAGGCATGCTAGCGAACTAGGTCGACCCGGCTCGGACGCGATGGCGAGGGATGAAAATCGTAGGATATTTCACGTCGACAGTGATCCGATGACCGGGAGGTTTACAAATGACAAGAGACGTTGGCGGCATGGAGCACAACCAAGGAATGGTTATTCAGGCTTAAGAGGTTGGGTTAAGAACGCAAGAAATAAGGTGCGAGGCCTTAAGGGGAAACGAGGCGTTAAAATGAGTTTGAAGCATCGTTATATCTTATTTCTGAAGTTTTAGAAAATAAACTACTGGTACCGCCTGAGACAGTATTTGCAAAGAATATTAGTGATTTTTAAGCGGCTTTCATCCTAGGAACCTTATTGAATACCTGAAGTTAAAGGCTGTTATTATATATAATTACTTAATATATCCTAATTATATTTACTGAAAATACTTTACTAGTTATATAATAAGAATAAATTAATTAAAAACTTTATAATTAAAGAGAATATAAATAAATAGTCACGGTTTTTATAGTTATATTATATTAATAAATATACTTTACTCTTTTATCTTAATTCTATGGGTCGAACCGTTGCAATACATGAATACCTACTTTTGACCTTCATCTCACCTTGGTTACACTACTATCGATATATGTTGGATTAACCAGCGGAGCTATTTTAACCAAAAGTTAACGGTACCCTCTGTCTTATTATAGCTAGTGTTATTCAGGTCTATAATCTAACGATATATTAGAGTTAGAAGACGACCCTATATTACGGAACCTCTGATAGATTGATATTCTGACTTAGTCAGAAGGGGGGTCTGATAACCCTTCTTCCAGCCAGTCTGGATAACTGGTATAAGTAATTATTAATATTATTATCACTGCTTTAAATACTATCTATTTAATTAAATTAACTGTAATAGATCTATCAATTAAGAGTTTTATCTACTTAAAGAAGCTAGCTATACTGAAATCTATATAGTTTTTATTTTCTATTTTAGATTAATTTTTACCTATATCTTTAAATATTATAATTCTAGTTCGGCTTGGACAACGCCTTCATTTAGAAAAGACAAAGCAAGTTCTCCAAGTGTGGGAGATGGATTGGGCGTAGTGAAGGTGTCACATTTTGGGATCATCGTAAGATGCCTGGAACAGCTTCCAGACCGGCTGCTAGGAATCCGGTCCAGACCGGGTCTCAGACCCCCGGCAAGTGGGTCCTCCGGTCTCTGACCTCCGGACCTCGGGCCCGGAGGCTGCCAGAGGCCGCCCTCATCTTCATCTATAAGACCGATCCCTAGCCCTTCGCTAGATGGGAAATCAAGAACTTCCATCATCATCATCCTGATCCTATCCACTCAGTGTGACATAAAACAAGGCTCGTTCGGGGCTGCAGCAAGTGCCAAGCCCCACACTTTATACAGTTAAATACAGATAATAGATTCTTTGATTCTACCTTATATTAACTACGGGTTACTAATAGGCAGTGCCTACTAATATCTCGCAATCTTCACTATACAGTCAATAATATTATATAATTTCTAGCTTATTAGTTACTATTTTAGCAGAGCGTAGTGCGCTACAGATATAATATTACAGATACAGCTGTAATAAGTACAGAATCCTATACTTCGCCTGACTGCAAATGCGCCAATATAGACTAACTCGTATGTTTTGAGTACTCCCTCACCTGTGAGTGAAGTTCGCGCAGCTTCTTGGATGGCGGTAGATACACTGAGTGCGTCATACACCCGGGAGTCAGAATTCTCATTCAGGTCGAACTGACCATTGTTTAGGAAGTAAGAGATCTACATTTGAAGAGGGGATAATCAGGTGTTGCCAAGCCATAAGTTCCTCGTTCTTTTCGGCATTCGCATCAGTGAGGCTTACCCAGTTACTAGAGATGTCTATCTCGAGCCTCTGGGTATTGGGACTCAAGGGTCAAGTCCTCCAGTCTCGGATGCCAGCTAGGGAGGATAAATGTACACCTGCAGGCTGCATTACCGCCTCACCAAGCTTAGTGCCGTGGGGTTTTCCTCATTTTGGGCCTGGGAGGTGTTGAGCCTGCATAAAAAGTGCCATAGACAAGCATGGTAAGATATGGATGAATTATGGGGGATGCGGGATATCAAGCGCCGCTAAGGAGTGGAACACGGGGATTCTAATGAACTGCATATTGTTCTTTAGTTCCACGCCTTGTAAGCGAGATGGTGTGCATCCAAAGTGACAATGGGGGTCAAGTAAGGGCCTCTCTGTTGATTTGCAGAGGGGACTTGATGGACCAAAACGCAAGCCAAAAGGTAAATTCAGAAGATCAGTGATAGGGACGAACGGAACCAGGGGTAGAAGCCTGGGATTTCAAGCCACATGCCACTATACCGTTACTCGTGTTGTTTTTGCTCAGTTGAGATTGGGCAGATAATATTTGCAATTTTCGTGCGTAAGACCGAACTCCTGCGAGGGTAATCAACTACAAATTGCTCGTTTAGTACCATGTCAATCCGTTTGTCGGCTTGTCATCTTCAATCGTCGGCGCCACTACTAAGGATAAGCAGCAAAAGATATCACTCTGCCTGTGAATAAAACGACTGGTTCCTGAATCTTCCACCGGAACCCTCTCCACAGCACCTAATGGCTCCCCCACCCCGTTCGTGCTGCCTACCTGGTAGTTACTGCACAAAGTATTGACATGGAACAAAAACCCGCCTAAAGTGAGCTGTTAAAGCTAGCTGCTATATGAGTCTCGGCTACTCCTTCAGTGTCGATTTAGTCAGGATGAACGAAGAATGCGATGGCAATGACCAGATACCTGGAACGTCAACCCGTGTCAGCCTGGCAAGAGTAAAATGAAGACGGGGCGTACATACGTCCCGTTCAAGAGGAGGCCTTCAAAGTAGTTTGTTTGTCCATTTCGAACCAGGCAATTAACCACGAGGACGGACATAGTAAGGACGATGGTCTCAAACACGTCAAACTCCAACGACATCGGTTTTCCAATAATCCAACCTACCAGGACTAAAAACGGAATGACAAACAAGGATATCTGGAGGATGCTCCCCACAATGACACTAATCGCTAGGTCAATCTTGCCGGTCCTAGCCCATTGCACCGTGGCCACGAAACAGCTGCCGTTTCCTACGATTGGCACGATAATAAGACCGACAAAACTGCGGCTAACACCAAACGTTTCAACAAAGCCATCGACACTATCAACGAGATAGTCGGAACATGTCGCCACGCCGAGGGTCGCGACGATAAGGACCATGCTGCTGGAGAGAGGCCTTAGCTTAGCCTGGCCGTCCTCATCCTCGAAAAGATGAGAGTGGGTCCAGGTCTGAAAGCATAGGTACAGCAGGTAAAATGTTAGGAGGATAATAGATGTGACGTGAGACAGGGACAAGATATAGTCGCTTGGGCCCGAAGATTCGGAAGGTGAACCGGAGATCTGGAGAGCGGATGGGATGATGAGAGATGCACAAGAGATGATCATGAGCGACGTGAGAATTCCTGCCACGTCGATGTTGATGCTAACTGTTTGCTTGCCCAACCCGGTGGCGAAGAAACAGGTGCCAAGAATCTGCACAAAGCCTTCAGTATCAGCCAGGTCAGGAGCTAGAATGGGAGCCAAAAGCCTTACAAGCAAGATTGACGATAGAATGCTCCCGATCATACTCGATTGCACAATAGCGATTTCCCCCTCCCTCAGAGCACTTATACCGACCTGTTGGGTAGACGTACATGATCAGCAGGTGATGGTGCCATGTAAATAAGGCACGTTGTGCTGGGCCCTGGGATACGTACAATCATTTCCACAGCGTTGCCGAACGTCGCGTTAATCAATCCGCCCAACACAGAGCCGACTTCTGCGGCGAGCTGCTCGGTCGAGAAGGTGAGGATGGAGGCGAGAGGGAACATGGCCAGGAAGTTGAGGGTGAAGACGGCGGCCGGACTCCAACCAAGTTCCGCGGCGGCGATGCCGAGCGGCACGCAAAAGAGCAGAAGATTGGAATAGCTGTATGAGAGGGTGGCCGTGACTGTGTGCCAGGCCTCTCGAGCGATGCGTGCCATCTGCGGTGCCGCCTGGATCTCGTGGGGATGGCCTTGCTCTGGCCCAAGGCGATTGAGCAGAGGAGTGGTCTCGGTGGGCGAGTTTGCGTCAGCCATGATACCTGACGACGACTGCAATGACGAAGTTGCAATTGATCTGAAGTCGAAGTCGGCTCTTCAGGGCCGCAGTCTTGTATCTCGAGCAGTGTGGGGAACACACCCTCGTGGTCAAGTGTGGCTGTTAATTTGCTTGGCTACGGCAGTCGGCAGGTATGTCTCTCATGTTGCTTGTCCACCAACGTGGCAGTGCACATCAATTTGTATGTGGAGTTCTGAGCTTCGTACTCGGTAAAGTCCAGGCTCAAGGGGCAGAGTTGTACCTTATAGGTAGGCGGGGATGGGGTGTATATAGTGCCCTCTGTGTACTGTATACTTCCGTGTACAAGTTCCAGCTTCAGCCCGATGCTTAGCTCGCCCAAGCACAGCACCCTTCCATCCACCCTCCATTTTCTTTCCGTCGTTTGTGCTACCATCTCCGTAGAACATGCACCGAAACCTCGCGCGTCGATACGCAATCAGCCGCCTGCCATTTCGTTGATTACATTGCTGTAAAGTCTCGCTTTACAGCACCAACCTGGCATGAACCAGCCTTCATCTCGACGCCGACACCCACCAAAGCCCGACAAAATGCAGTCGTCCGTCGTGAACGGGCATCAGCGGCCGCTGCAAAGAGCTAGCACGTTTCCCGAAATCGACCCATCGAGGCGCCCGAGGACGCCGCTCTTTTTGCGTCGTGAGACCTTCCGCGAGGTCGCGGCTATGCTCAGTCGTAGGAGCATCAATACGCTTCTGATTTTCGTTCCTGTCGCCATCATCGTCGGAGCTCTAGGCTTGCCTGCTGAGGCTGTCTTCTTCCTCAACTTCTTGGCCCTCGTGTCACTGGCTCCTGTGATGACAATGGCCGTCTTGAAACTCTCGAGCCACGCAGATCCGGTCTGGGGAGGCTTGCTGAGAGCCATGTTGGGGAATACCGTCGAACTGATTGTATGTTGATGCCTGCCCCACGGGTCATACCCGTTACCTAACACCATTTGACTTGACCAGATCGGCGTCGTCGCCATGATTTACGGCGAGATTCAACTTGTTCAGTGCTCCATCATAGGGAGCACTCTAGCGTACACTCTTTTTGTGAGGATATGCTTTCCCCCCATGTCGCCTTCCTACTCTGACGAAAAATTTCCAGGTCTTAGGTAGCAGCTTCTTGTTTGCTAGCTATGGTAAGCCCGATGTCAAGTTCAGCAAGACTCAGACCAGCCTCATGTCGACTCTCATCATGGCCGTGTCTATTTGTCTCGTTAGCCCGACAATCATCGCTGTTACGAACAAGACACGAGTTCCACAGCAAAACGACGGTCGACGCGATACCCATGTTCTCTCTCATGGCACTGCTATCGTTCTCGTCCTTCTCTTCGTCTCATACATCAGGTTCCGGTTCAAGAGTCACACTCAAATCTTCAGGCGCGACTCGCCTGCCGTAGCCACACCACCCACAACAAGTTGCACCACGGAAGAACAACTCAGGCCGGATGCTAGCCCTCTTGCTCTCTCCATAGCCCTCCTCTGCGCTACCGCGTGCGCCATTATTTGCGCCAACTATCTTTTCCGCAACGTCCAAGCTACAATCCGGAAATTGAACGTATCCAAGCCGTTCGTCGGGCTTGTTGTGCTGCCGCTGACGGGCAACATGGCCAAATCCGCTGTTATTATCAGCGCTTCTAGGTCAAGGATGTTGGATTTAGCCATACGAGCAATCATGACCTCTGTCTTGGACACTCTTCTTTTCATCATGCCGATTTTGGTTCTGTTGGGCTGGACTATCAACAAGCCTGTAGAACTTGAATTTGGCATCTTTGAGGCCATCGTCTTCCTGTTAGCCATGATAATCATGGTATACATAGTGCAGCACGGCAAGGCTACTTATTTCGAAGGATTCATGCTTATAGGGACGTAAGTGTATTTCTGTTCTGTTTATCTAGTGGCAACGAAGGCCCATCCTATTGACACATCGTTGGTCAGATATATCACCATCGCTGTTGCTTTCTTTATGCGTCCCGACACGCCCGAGAGCGGTTCTCCGAGCCAGTGATGGCAAAGTGGAAAGCAAGTAGTCGGGGGATCACTGATACGGCTCAACAACGTAAGCCAGGACAATTACTGTATACCTAGGATGAAGTTAGAGGGATATCGGCGATAAATCTGACGACTCACAATGATAAGAGCATCATTCCATGTAGATACGTGTACCGCCCCCCCTGAAGCACCTGATTCACCATCAAGACGGCCAGAAAGAGCATGCATGTTTGTGAAGTCTCAAAGTAAAGGGTCATCTCCTGGCGCAGGAGCCAGCCGACAACAACAAGAATGGGGAGAACGAAGAGGGCAACTTGAAGGATACTTCCCACGATGACTCCAATAGCATAGTTTACGCGCTTCTTTCGGGATGCCGCAATTACGGCGAAAAATTCGGGTGCGTTGCTGGCGATGGGGAGGAGGATCGCCCCGACGAAGGTCTTGGAGATATTCCCAACTTTAGCAGCCTCGTCCACATTGTCAATAAGATACTGTGTGCACTTCATGATCGCGGCAGCAGAGGGGATCAGAATAGCCACCGCAGTGTAGACTTGGCGTGTTGACGGTAGCTCGTCATTCTCGCGGTCTCGTGGGGCGTCCGCTTCTTCTTCGCCGGGCATCTCCCCTCCTCCCTCCTCCTCCTCTCCCTCCTCTTCCTCCACGTTCTCGTCCTCTTCCCCCTCCCGACCGGAAGTAACTTGAACGTCGTCCTTCTCGTCAAGAAATAAGGACGTGTGAGTTCTGAGCTGGAAGTAAAGGTAGATAAGGTAGATCAGGAGCAGAACCGAGGCTGTAGCCCGGGAGAAGGAGATGATCTTCTCGCCGATGTCCACACCCCCAGACTTGGGAAACGTCGAGTAGAGCGCAGTAGGCAGAATGAGCGCCACGGTGGCGATGAGCATTAGGGACGATAAGGCATCGACGACAGCCATGTTAAACTTCATGAAGCCCGTTCCCCGAGCAGAGATGATTAGGCACACACCGAGAACCTGCGCCAAGTATTAGAGAGAAAACAGGGGTGTGGATTGGACGGTACTGACGAGCAGAATGTCGGAGAGAATACTGCCCAGCATCATGGACTGAGCAAGCGGGATATGGTCACGGTGGATGGCGAGGACGCCCACCTTCCATCTATGTCAGCGACATATATGAACAAATGCTCTGGGAGCTCAGCAGCAGCTCACAATCAGTTCCACCGCATTGCCGAAGGTGGCATTGACCAACCCGCCGATCAGCGATCCCCAATGCGCAGCCAGAGTATCCGAAGCATTAGAAACGAAGGCCGACAGCGGTACAATGGCTAGGAAGTTGAAGACCGACACCACCACCGCATCCCATTGCAGACTCCCAGCCACAAGACCGAGCGGTACGAAGGCTAATAGTGCGTTTCCATTGACGAGCTGCTTTGCGGTCCTCCTCACGACGCGGATAGCAAGCCGCCACACTCGTGAATCACCTGCCTCGCGAGGAGCATGACCGCCGAGTTCTGCCGAGTTAGAGAGAAAGGGCTCAGATTGAGACATGGTTTCATGGGGGGTGTTCAGCAGCAAAGAAGAACGTCTCCAAACCACGATGTCTGCATCCGTTCTGATGCAGTGAAAATAGGTACAGTTATATACACACACACGTGACTCAGAATAACCCTTAGACAACAACCAGTCATTTTCTCCTGGACAAAACCTTCAACAAGCAGAGTACCAATTTTGAATCACAAGTAAAAAGACCCACGCCACTCCCGCCGTGGCCACAGCAACAGCGACATCATATGAACAATAGGAGAGCACCTACGGAGGGCAACGGCTGTTCAGCCACATACGGATTTTCGGATGGCCGTCGCTCCAACAGCGTTTGCAGCGCTCCCCACATCGACAGGCTCTCGAGAGCAAAACCTCCTGCACAAATTCACGCTACAGAAAATGCAAGTACAGTACTGGTAGCCCCAGGAATCCAGTGCAAGGCAACGACATCATACGACGGTGGCAGACAAGAATCCAGGCGCAAAGCACCCGCAGATTCTAGATCAGTCCAGACAGGCCAGCAAACAGACCAAGTCAGCCTTTACATATATTCTATAGCGTGACACTCTAGAAGAAGAATCCCGGGGAAATTTGGGGATTGATCGTCTTGACCTCATTGAACCAAGTGCGGGTCCGGCACGGATAACCGTCCCACACCGCGGCCTCAAGTGCCGAGTTGCCGAAGCCATGGGCACAGCCTCGTAGATCCATCGACCCTAGCTAGCTCAATACACGTCATGCCTATCAGATGGCCAAACCCAATCGCTTCTACCGTACGGAGTACTATGTATGTAAGGACACTTGCCCAAACAGTCGCCTCTGAGACGAGCTAGTGCTTCCCGCATAGTCGTATTGCGGTGAGCAAAGTTGGTGGAGGCTGTGCAAGCAGGTCCAAGGGTGGCAGTGTTAAACCGAAACGCTCGGTGGATATTTGTCGCAGCCGGTGTCGCTGTGCTAATCCCAGATCGAGGAAAAATATCAACCCTAACTCTGAGAGGTTCCAAGACGCAAAACGTACTACGTAGCAGATGTTGCAGTGTACACCGTCTTGAATGGACCACCCTCTGAGCAAGCAAGATGAGGCTCGGAGACGCGGCAATTAGAAGATTACCAATCTAGGTTTGATGGGACGTTCCCAATCATACAACAATCCGTGCTGGCGCAGAGAACAGACACTCCTGTGGGCGACATTGAGCCAATCCAGTTGCTCGGTGTAAAATGTGCAAGAGATCCGCTAGTTACAATAAAGAAATCGATTGTTCCAGTCTAGTATACTACGTATAACGGAGTTATGAAAAAGAACCTTGAGTCTGTGTATCCTCAGCTGTCGCCCGTGGCCACCCACCCACGCTGCCTGCAACGAACCCGGTCATGGCGGCAGCCGGCGCACATATCGACCCTGACCGTGACTGGCCCCTACCGTAGTTGGAAGGGAGCAAAGGATTGGTCTCGTCTCCCTCGCCCTCCTCGTCACCCAGTCCAACTATCCGTCTCTTAATAGCGGCCAGAATCTCTTGCCTGAGACGGCTCAGTCTTGAGCTGCGAGGTTGCCGAATCTCAGCAAGCTCACAACGCACGTTCTGCAGAGCCCGCTGCCATTGGGAACCGCCAGCTGAGACTTGCGAGACCGGAAACTCCGCTGACGACTTGGTGTCCACTCCAATGGTGAATAACTCGCGGACGAAGTCATCGGGAATGAGGCGTACGATGATACCAGCAGGGAGGGTCAGAAAACCAGGAGAAGTGATACTGCCCACTGAGCTGCATTCAGCCGTGTCACAGACAGAGCGCTGCCTCCAAAGAATATGATGAGGACTTGGCCAATGATGATAATGATATTGATGCCAATGAAGAACGGGTTTCGATGGAGGCCTTCGAACACATTGAGTTTATTGTCCAGGCGGCGGTTACTGTTCAAAATTTAGCTTCAGGAGGGGGCGGGAGGTTTTGAAACTCACTTGGAAAGATTGAAAAATTGCATCCAGACATACGAATTGAAGACCAGTGTCCGAAGCGTTTCTGCGTCTAACGGGCCCGTGAAGGCGAGGATATCTGCGCCAGCAAAATGCAACGTCAGTATAATCGCAAGCTGATATATCGCCTGGCCTATGATCATTTTCCAGCCGGTGAGCCCAATTAACGGCGCCGTTTTCCTCTCTGGTTGCCTTTCGAGGACGGCCGGGTTCGCCGGATCTGTGGCGAGAGCGAGTGCAGCAAAGGTATCCATGATGAGATTGACCCAGAGCAACTGCACTGGCGTCAGTACGGCCTCTCCAGAGTCGCTGGCAATTGCAGACACGAAGGTAAGAGTGACGGCGGTGATGTTAACTGTAAGTTGAAACTGGACCGGACGTCAGTCATCGTGTATTTTTCGAATCTCAGGGGAAAACTTACATGCAGAAACTTCTTAATCACGTCGTTCACGGTCCTTCCCCACTCAATTGCCTTAACAATTGACGAAAAGTTGTCGTCCATAAGGACTATAGACGATGCTTCCTTGGCAACTTCGGTACCACATATACCCATCGAGAAACCAACATCAGCCGCTCTCAATGCTGGCCCGTCATTTGTGCCGTCACCCGTCACGGCAACAGTTTCACCCAGCTCCTTCAGCCTTTTCACAAGCGTCATCTTATCCTCTGGGCTCGATCTTGCAAGCACCTGCAGTCGCGGGAGTATCTTGTCCATTTCCGCCGTGGACAGCTTCCTGAACTGTGGGCCTTCCATAACGATGCCGGATTCCGTGAGAATACCGCACTCCCCTGCAATTGCCTGAGCAGTTCTGACGTTGTCGCCTGTCACCATTCTCACATATACCCCCGCACGCTGACAGTGTGCAACGGCCTCCTCCACCCCAGGCCTAAGCGGATCCTGCATTCCTACGACGCCTAAGAAGGTCAAGTCGGCAAAGATGCTGTCGAATGCGGTTTCGTTTGCCTCGCCGTCGACATTCCCAACTCCTGAAGGGGGCCAGACTGGAAAGACCCTGTATGCAAAGCCAAGAGTCCGCAACGACTGAGAAGCATATTCATCGATTGCACCCGTCAGTACGTTGCATCTTTCTCTTGTCAAATCCACCTCCTCGCCTAGCACAGAAGCATTCGGGATGATTCGGGTGCTCTTTTCCAAGAGGATTTCAGGGGCACCTTTCACATACAATCGATAAGAGTCCTTGGACAGCCTCACCACACAAGCCATGCACTTTCTGCCGGAGTTGAATGGGTAAAATTCCACCACTTCCGCATTTGCGCGTTCGACATGAAGTGGTCGCATCCCGAGCCACTCTTTCGCAAATGCTAGAAGTGCAGCCTCTGTCTGCGAGCCGATATAAGCAGGCTTGCCGTCCCCCTCTCCTTCAAAGGCCGTAGAGTTGATGGCGATGGATTCCACGAAGATCTTTCGGACGTCGGTCGCAAGTGACGAAATAAGCCTCCCAGTCGAAACTGTCCCATCTCGCGGGGGGAAATGGCTTGACGTCTGCGCCAGGGTTGTAGTCGACTGACCTGCAGCACACTCCGAACTGCGCAATGGCGTAGTGTCAGTATTTCGATCTCCCTGGTCCCGAAATCGGCTAGTCGCGCCCACAATGCCAGCAGTTACTCTCATCTTGTTTATTGTGAGGGTTCCAGTCTTGTCGCAGCACACAGTTGTCGCGTTTCCCATCGTTTCACAAGAAGCCAGAACCCTCACGAGATTGTTGTGCTTCAGCATTCGCGTCACCGCAATCGCCAAAGCCAGCGTGACAGCTAAAGGCAGCCCTTCGGGGACCGCAACAACGACAATAGCGATCGACACAATGAATATTCGCAGGATTCTCTGAACTGTGTCGAACGGGGAAGTGTGGCTTCCTGGGAGCTGGGTCAGAAGCTTGATCATAAGAGCAAGGAACAAAAGCACTGCCACGGCCACTCCAGCCGTAGCAATCTTATCCGCCACAGCGCTCAGCTTCTGCTGTAGGGGGGTTGGGTCGGTACGCTCTATTAAAGCCATCCTCAGGCGCCCGTCTGTACTGTTCACACCCAACGCCAGTAACCAGGTAGGTGCCGGTTCCTTCAAGAATCTTGCTTCCGGAGATGATGAAGGGATCCAGGTCATCCGCAATGTGCCCAGTCTCCATTCTCGCCAGGGCGTCCTCCCCGGCGACTTTCTTGACTTGTTCGGATTCTCCCGTAAGGGAAGATTCATCGGCTCGGACAGTATAACCAGATATCAAAATGCCGTCTGCCGGAACAACATCTCCAGGCTCCAGTTTCAGTACGTCACCTACGAGGACATCGTAGATGGAAACCTCCAGTGGTTTCCCCGATCGAATCGCCTTCACCATGCGATCTTCTTTCTGCGTCAAAAGTCTTAGCAGTGAGGTCCTACGACTAGAGTGTAGTCGAGAAATGGGGGCCTCGTAAGACAAAGGATATCACTTACCCTCGCATTGAGCCGGGCAAATTGTCGCTCTCTCTGATAATCGTTCAAGGCACCAGCGACGACGACAATGAGAACAGCAGCCATGATAGTAACACCATCCACCCATTCGACACGTGGCTGGTCCGGCGCATGCGGCTGACCGAGGGATTGATATAGACCCAATAAGAGGGAGATGGTGGCGACGGCCGAGAGAAGAATCAAGACTTTGTCGCCGAGTGCCAATAGCATGAGCTGAAAGATGCCCCTTATCTTGCGATCTGGTAGACGATTTGTCCCAAATACAGCCTTTCTCGCTTCGAAAAGTTGGCAGCTCTCTTGGCTCCTCGACGTCGCGGCCTGTGACGGTGAGCCGTCAGACATAGGACCGTGTGGCCATGTCTCACCCAAGCTCAGCCCGGTAGTAAGACCTGTCCGTAGGCCTTTTGAAACTTCGATGAGTCCGCCCAACGCTTGCAATTCCGCGATGCTCCTGGAGCTGGTCATCTCCGCAAGAACCTTGGGGGAGAAGGCAAAGGGGTTTTCCTCAATTTGAGAAGACATCCCCTTGCCGGGACCGGCCCCTGAAGTATTTTGGTCGCTTTCGTGTCCCACCAACGTTACCCTTGACGACGTGCGGGATCTCTGCGCAGAGACAGGAGCAAACGTCGTGGTCGAGGACCCGTCATAGAACGACGGGGATCGAGGATCGTCAAGACTGCCTGCTACGGACACGGTTCTCGGAATGTCGAGAAAGATGCTGGGTGACGTGTCAGGTTGTCCAGCTAGCGCAACAGAGGATGTCGAATGGTTACTGCCGCGCCGTGCAGGAGGGTCCAGATAGGACGGCGACGGAGGTAAGGGTTCGAAGAATGAAGTCGATAGAGTGTCTCGATCATCCCGACGGGCTTGTAACGAGTTCTGCGATGTCTGCAAACTCGCTCCGGGATCGACAGTAATCGTTGGAGCTCTTGGCCTTTGAGTGTATGCCAAAGGCTTGTGCTGGTCCATGCCAGACGTCATCGCGTGATACGCCTCCCAGGTGCCATCCGCTGCGGCTGCTGCTGCTGCCAAAGGTGAAATTCTCGCACGAAGGGTGGTCGATTTCGTTCACAGCGCGGAGGACTGGTCTGAAGAAGAGCCGTCACTGGGTTTCTTGAGTTGAGGATGGACAAGCACTGGAAGCCGGTGAATTGTGGCTTAGACGATTGGGGGGGTGTCTCACATTACTCGAGTCACGAATGTACACATCCATCCTTGTTTTAATGGTTAGCTTCTCAAGCATGGTTTTACAAGCATGGTTTTACGAGGCGCAGTTGTTATTCTCCTCGCTGTTTCTGTCATAGTAGACGTGGGCGGCGAACAGCTGAGGAGGGTTGACGAACAATGTGACATGCTGTACTGTGTAACTTAGTTAATTTGCGGATTCGGCCGCCACGTGCGCCGCCAACGCAACAAAAGAGGGGATTCCGGCAACGTTCCCGACACAGCCTCACCGTCTCCACCTTTTCTGGCACCTTCAGAATCCCTCGCCGTCCTCGCATGGGAGATGTGTCGAATGAAATTCCCTTCTCACAGACATCAACCTCGTTAGCGTCACACGAGACCCGATCAAGTAGCCCAAGTTAGGAACGAGCGGCACGGGCCTGGAGCTTTCGATCGATACTTCCGACGCCACCGCAATGGCTAGCTGTTTAATGGATGCAACCATAAGGAAGACCATCAATAAACACACCTACGGAGTACGTACAACAATATCAGGGGGGGGGGGTTGGCGCTCGACGCTAAGCCATCAGCGAGGTACTTGTGGGTACGTCCTTGGCAAAGGCTTGCGTGGCTACTGTAATTACTAGGTCCACAAATTCCGCATACGGACGCTAAGTTTAAGTGTTGTAGCTGGGGTCAATTATGCGAATTTTCTTGGCTGATCTGTCTGCTAGCTTTGGGTTGTATGCCGCTTTCAAGCATACAAGAATGGATTGAATGGAGGGATGGCTTATCCAGAAGCTCGTTCATTGGATTAGACCACCATGTCTGCAAGAGCAATGTTATTGATCAACCCCATAACGCCCTCCCTTGCGTCAAGTTTCTTGTTGAAGTGAAACCAACGTAACCGCACCTTCCAGATCCTCGATTCTCTCAACAGACCTCCCGGGTGCTGCTTCTATAGCCACGCTGCGCGGGACGCACGAAGATAACTTTCCAGAATCTCTGCAAGATACCGTTCGTGATATTGAAAATGCTTCGGTCCCTGCTCCTCCACACACTTCTGTGAACTGTCAGCAGATCTCTCACCCCACTCTTCAGTTCTGTGCTCTGGGTGTCAAGAATGGCGGCAGACAGGCACGGATCCTCGAGAAGACAGAGGCAGAAGTCTTCGAAAAGATGGTTCGCGACGAGAAATTCAAGTACAGATGAGGGTGACGTGGGGTCGCTAACGAGCTTCTCGAGGGCCAATGGTCCTGCCTTGATCTCCTCATGCACAGATGCGGCGAATTCAAGGTCGCGGATTACGGAAGCCTCACTCACTCCCAGCGTATTGCCAACCAATGGTCGGTCGTAAGCGACCCTCGATCGCAACCAAGCGTTACAGACCATCGAGGATAAGATGACTGGTACGAGGATGGCGTAACCCCACCACATGGTAGCGGTTATCATACCGGCCGCGCCTCCGAAGACGGTGGTCACCACGTTCAGCACGGAGTATATCTGGACATTACGAACGCTCTGTCTCAACTGGGCCATCACCGGGCTTCTCTTAAGAACTCCCGCCGCTACAGCCATATGCTGAGATGCCCTTCTCCATGTGTAAAAAGGCCACAGCGGACTCACCAGGCCATAGAAGGCCAGAGGTGCGTTACCGATATATACGGAAAGGTGGTTACTGGCATACCACACCTTGTGGTTATCTCCGCCAATAGCCATGAAGGTTCCGATGCTTATTACAACAGCACCACAGCCATTCAAGACATCCATACCGATGCGATTGACGGTCTCGCTTCCGAGTTCTCAGAAGTTGACGTCGAGCAGCACGTCGAGGGTTTGTTCCAGTTGTTTCTCCTTCATTCGCTGGACTTTCTCGCCTTTCATAATGCGTCGGATGAAGCAGACGTTATGCCAACTCAGCTGGCATCTTTGAGAGCAAGGATGGAAATACCTAAGGCGAGGGTACCGCCGATGGCCATTAGCACCATGGCATAGATGGGCACGGGCACTTCATTCCAGACGTTTGCAGCGAAGTCTCCGACGTTAGCGAGCTCTAGAAGGCCCATGGTGCCGATCAGGCTGTTCCGGAGCCTCGACCCATTGGGCGGCGAAAAAACGGTCACGGCGCTTGATTAGGGTAACGCTGTCGACGGCGTGGATGAGCGTGGTGGGTTGTCGCCGGGGACACTTGGCTTTTCTTTAGCTTCCATCGACGCATGGCTTTCGCGGTCTAACGCAAATGCTGAGGTTGTTGAGTAGTGTGTTGGGAAGGGCTGGAGGATTTGGGCGTTCGCGAGTTGGTGTGGAGATGGCGTTCTAGGATCTATAGAGTGAATTAGCGCCATTGAATAAGGTAAGGAGCGATAGCTGTTGGAAAGTTCCTCTCCGGTGGTCCATGTCTCGCTCAATGTCTCGAAGGGCTAATGAGGCTGTAAGCTGCCTTAGCTCCTCAGCATCCAGCATCCGCTCGTTGGCCAATGCTTGAATTTCCACGAAACAGAGCTCATCCCTCTTCAATTCCTTCCCGTCACTTCGAGTCAGGACTGTGTACTGATGAGTAGCACCAGGAGCTGAGACGTCAAGTCTCTAGCATTGATTTGATGATACATTAACCTGTCTCTTCTCGTCATTAGCCGGATGAAGCATGGCCCAAACTGTTTAAGACGTCTCCAGAAGGAAGCTTACCTCTCAACCGCGAGCAGTGGATAGCCCGTGGGAGTTTAAAAACAGGGGCTTTTCGACAAACATGTGAGTCGTATAATCGTAGATGCTGAACTTATGGACACTTTGCTGCAATAAAGCACCTACAGTTAACAGAAACCCAGAGTGTATTAGTGATGCTGGAAATATTGACTGTTGTTTCAATCCCTCTAAACCGTTACCCTAGATAAGCGCTGACCCCTGTAGAGTGAGTACTTTCCCCTGTAAAAGTTTTCCTTGGCGTGCACTGCTAGTGCAATGCTAGTGTGTGGGATTTTTAAAGGCCACAATTGCTTGCAGCAGCGGCTGTCGCCTATCTGGGCACTAACAGCTGCACCAGAGGAAGGATAAGGAGAGTTGACTTCCTCTGCGCTGCATGCATTGACGACATCCGCAGCTTCACGCTGCGCACCTACACAGCAGCCCCAGGCTGCGAGCCTTGACAATCTAGTCTCCTTGCCTTGAGACAGCGAACTCAGTGTCATGCTGCTCGCCTACGATTACAAGCCCCTACCGCGGGCTCCGACAACTTTGTCTCACTGCCTCGAGACAACACACACAAATCGCTGGGTTAAAATGGTACAGAGGTTGCCTTGGAGACCTCGGAACGAGGCCGTCGTCTCTTCCGCAAAACAGCGTTCCAGTCGCCTTAGGTTTTTCTTCCCATTGGGTTCTTTCCCCGAGGCCGTACGGCTTTGGTTGTAGCTACTGGCGACCTGAGAAGTGTTGCGAAGGAAGAGAGCCAGATCTTGGTGGTCTGTTGGGAATAAAGCTCGGCACAATCAGTGTCCTACCATCTCCAATCTAGAGTGGCTTGTACCATTTAGTGCGCCATGGAAATCCGATAAGGGGGTTCCGGAATCGAGATAGCCTCGAGATGAGCCCACTGTGCAAGGGGCCCGCCGCAAGGTTGACAACAATACCCGTCAAGAAGCTAAATTGACGAAAGCAGGGTAGAAGCGCTTGGTGTGATCCTGTCTGGTGACGAGCCGTTAGGCTGTGCACATGTAGCCTAACGCATGCCAAATGTCCAGTGAAAAGCAGCAAGAACCTTTGGCCCACATCACTAATCACGAGAGTATGTATCCGTGTGACAGCTGGCATTAGGGGGATTGGTATGAGCTTACTCCGTAGTAACCCTATGGTTTAGTGATCCCTTGCACTGGCACTGCCACTGTGATGTGAAATGGGAGGGGCCTTTCAGCATGCTGCGCCACGCGCTACCAACGCCGCCATTTAATATTTTCTCAACAGGACCGTCTCTCTTTTTCATTGCATTCATCACATGTTAGACAGACGGAATCGCATTGTGCAAACAAGTGATTCCTTCACTGCGATTTCTCATCTCCCGTTGCTGAAGATAAGCTAGAACCGTACCTGCCGCAAAGGCAGGGAAACGGCGCTGCTTGAATGCCTTCGTGTCGACCACCACAGCTCAATATGGGCGGCAAGCCCCAAACGCTTGCCACGAGTTCCAACTCGATGCCAGACCACGGCCAATTTTCCTTTTCCCTGGAGCAGCTGAGCACCCTCCACAATCCGAAGAACCTCACAGCATTTTCCGACTTCGGTGGCCTCCAAGGTTTGGAGAGAGGGCTCCGGTCGGATCGAAACAACGGCTTGGACGCTGGCGAAACAACCGTCGATGGCATCACGACGGGTGTTGTGGGCATGGTATCATCGAGCCCCATCTCCAATGGTAATCTTCCAGGATTTGAGATGATGGAGAAGACGACGAGGAGCAAAGAGCTGGGAACAGATACACCTTTCGCCGACAGGAAGCGCGTCTTCCTCGACAACCACCTTCCGACGAAAAAGCTACCCAGTTACCTGCAGCTGCTATTGATGGCTTACAACGACCCTGTCCTATATCTTTTAACGGCTGCGGCCGTAGTGTCGCTAGCCATTGGATTGTATCAGACCTTTGACATGGGTCATACACCAGGCAATCCGCCCGTTGAATGGGTTGAGGGAGTTGCAATCCTCGTGGCTGTCGTTGTCATTGTCCTTGTTGGGTCTATCAACGACTGGGAGAAATCGCGCCAGTTCCAGAAGCTAAACAAGCAGCAATTGGAGCGGGACGTGAAAATTATCCGCTCGGGCAAGTCGAAGCTGATTCCCATCTCAGACGTTCTTGTCGGCGACGTCGTTCATATCGAGCCGGGCGATGCCATCCCGGCTGATGGCATCCTGATCAACGGTTATAATGTCATGTGTGATGAGTCGTCGGCCACAGGAGAAAGCGATCTTATATGCAAGTGTCCTGGCGATGACGTCTTCCACGCGATGGTCGACACTGGGAGGGCGCCGGACTCTTCCACCCCTGGGCTGGATCCCTTTGTTCTTTCAGGAACGAAAGTGCTCGATGGTGTTGGGTCATTTCTTGTCACAGCGACCGGTGTCAACTCAACCTACGGCAGAATCCTGGCATCGCTCCGGGATGATTCTGAGCCCACCCCGCTACAAGTCAGGCTCACCATCGTTGCCAAATACATCGCCCGTTCTGGTGGGCTCTTTGCGATACTTCTATTTATTGCCCTGTTTATCAAGTTCCTAGTAGGCCTTTCTCACAGCTCCCAGACACCAGCGGAGAAGGGCCAGAACTTCCTTCAAATCCTCATCATCGCTCTCACCGTCTTGGTCATTGCTGTTCCAGAAGGCCTCCCACTGGCGGTGACGCTTTCACTCGCCTTTGCCACTACAAGAATGATGAAGGATAACAACCTAGTCCGTCAGCTGAAAGCCTGCGAGACCATGGGCAATGCCACCAACATCTGTTCGGACAAGACGGGTACGCTTACCCAAAACAAAATGGCCGTCGTCTGTGGTAGCATTGGCAGAGGCCTACGGTTTCACGATAGATCCTCCGCTTCATCGATTGATCTAGACTCTGCCAACGCAGATACAGGCACGAGGACAATCTCTCCCGAAGTATTCGCCCGAGAGCTTGCTCCCGATGTCAAGTCAATACTTCGGAGGTCCATTGCGCTGAACTCTACCGCTTTTGAAGGGAAGGATGGACAGTCTTTTGTCGGCCCTAACACTGAATCGGCTCTCCTGGGCTTCGCTCGAGATATGTTGGGAATGGAGCCCGTCAGGATAGAGAGGGCTAGAGAAACGATCACTCAGCTGATTCCGTTTAGTGGCGCGCGGCAGTGTATGGCAACCATAATCGAGCTACCGGGTTCTGAGCCCATGTACAGAGTCTTCATTAAAGGCGCATCGGAGGTTTTACTTTCCAAGTCTTCGAGAATCATACGCGATCCAACGGAAGGCTGCGGGGACACCGAGATGAGTGCTCAGGATAGAGAGGAAGTGGCAGACATCATCAAGAGCTATGCCAGCCAAACACTTCGGACAATCAGTCTGACATATCGAGACATTCCGCAACCATCGTTGTTGGACGAGGAAATGGGCAAGGCAAAAACCCAATTTTACCCTAGAGTACCTTCTGCAAGACATGGTCTTTCTGGGTATCATGGGAATCCACGACCCTCTTCGGCCCGGTGTTCCAGCGGCTGTTCGAGATTGTCAAAGAGCCGGTGTCACTGTCCGCATGGTAACTGGGGATAATCTCCGAACTGCCCAAGCCATTGCAGAGCAGTGCGGGATTCTCTCTGGAAATGAGAACGACCTCGTTATGGAAGGCGCTCAATTCAGGTCACTGAGCGAGGCCAAGATGAAAGAAGTGATTCCTCATCTAAAGGTCCTCGCTAGGTCTAATCCCGAAGACAAACAAAAGCTAGTCCTCCAATTAAAAGAGGCTGGCGAAATAGTCGCCGTCACTGGCGATGGAACAAACGATGCTTCGGCTCTGAGTGCCGCTGATGTAAGCTTTTCAATGGGTGGCATTTCAGGGACTGAGGTCGCAAGAATGGCTTCTTCTATTATCCTGATGACCGACGATTTTACCTGTATTGTCAAGGCGATAATGTGGGGCAGAGCGGTCAATGACTCCGTCAAGAAATTCTTGCAGGTATGATCCAACAACACCTTTTATTACAGCTGGTTTAATTCATAATTTCTAGTTCCAAATAACCATCACCATTACGTCTGTCCTCCTCACTGTCATCTCCGCTATCTCCAGTTCGAGCGAACAGTCAGTTCTCACGGCGGTTCAGCTCATGTGGGTCAACCTATTCCAGGACACATTGGCAGCGCTCGCTCTTGCCACAGACCCTCCGCAACCAAGAGTCCTGGATCGAAGGCCCGAGTCGAGATCTGCATCGTTGATCAATATACCGATGTGGAAGACCATTGTTGGGCAGTCTATTTACCAATTGACCGTCACTTTGATACTCTATTTTGCTGGGGCTGATATCCTATCTTACGAGACTGATGTTGAGAAAAAGCAACTTCAGACTCTGGTTTTCAATACATACGTCTGGATGCAGATTTTTCAACATGTACAAGTACGTGAATGTTTCGGAATTGCGTTGGAAGATGAGATCTAACAGTTTGCAGCAATCGACAATACGACAATACGTTCAACGTATTCGAGGGATGCTGCGTAACTGGCTGTTCATGACTGTCAGTTCGATTATGATGGGCACGCAAGTCCTTATTATTTTCGTCGGAGGGCAGGCCTTTTCCGTGGTACATCTGACAGGGCCGCAGTGGGCGATTTCACTGGTTCTCGGGGTCTTGTCACTCCCTATCGGAGCTCTCATCCGCTGGATACCGGATGGGCCCTTCGAGGAGATGAAACAAATTGCGGGAAATTGTGTATCGAATATTATGCTCCGTCTGCGTCGGCAGAGACCTTCAGACGTCGTTTGAGATGCGATCTTACGGGAGGCGGTGGGGATGATGGATAAAGAATCGTTAATGCTCTGCCCTTTCGAGCGCTTTCTCAGCCTGCTCTCTTTCGTTCGCGCGCTCTATCGGGGACGCCGTAGTCCGCAAGAATTCCTTTGTCTCGTGAGGCCTCAATATCTTCAGGTCGACAAGCTCCTGCCAGGCCTTATCGTGATCTGGCTCCAGGCGTTCGATGTCGCTGGTATACTTGTCAAGCCACCAGTGCTCGTAGTTGAGGTATTCGATCCATGTCGTCAACTCATCTTATGTTTCTTAGGAGAATTAGATTACAAAGTCTGTTTGAGGGTTTCGGCTGAATTCCCTGCGACTGAAATTGGGGCCCCTCCCATTTTTTGTGGTTGAGTCCCTCATTTGGGACCAGGAAGGAGCCGAAAGCGGCTACGGTCGCATCTCTGCTAGTCAAAGAGTATAAATTTAGATGCCTCCCCTGTACTTGCGGGCCACTACGTTCTTGAAAGATGAGGAATGGTATGGTCTACGGTTTGATACAAATGTGTTCCCATATCTCTTAGAGAACGATCTAAGTGACAGGTTCTGCTGGGTGCCTGATGCGTTGAGTCTGAATGAAGTGTTGGAGCCGTACGAAAAGAGGACAGGGTAAGACTAGGTGATGAGCCACCGTATGATTTATAGGCAAATTCTATTTCTAAAGGTAGTAAACAGCCGACCGGAGTAAACGTAAACAAATGCTGGCGTAGCCAGTATCCAGGGGACAATCACCATTAGGACAAAGGAACCACAGGTGAGGTGAGAATAGCCTCAATTGCCAGAGGGAAAAAGGTCTGCAGACTTAAACCGCCTCATTATCACCAAGGTCCGCGCTCTTAGATATCCCTCCTTACTTCGGCCCTGCCTTCCTGGCCTTTGCCCCTTTGCCTTTAGCCGCGTAACAGTCCTGAACAAGATCGGCCATTCTTCTTCTAGCTCTATTCAGCGTGGACGTGCCATGCTCATGGCCTCATCTGGAGCCGCCTCTCTTCAGGTGTGGTGAGAGGATCGCGATAACCACCCAGTCTTTGACTACTGGGGACCACAGAAATGCCCCACGCCGCGGAAAAGTCGCCTTTGGGAAGCTCGCTTCTCTTGAGCTTTAGAGAATTGTATTGGCCCTCGTCTTGGTGTCCTGATTGCTCAGAAATCACATGGCGTTGGGTGTGTTATGTCATGTTCCCGTTCTGCGCTCTTGGTCTCGTGACAACACCATTGCTCCTCATGCTCAAGCCACATGAAACATCAATCAAATACGTCAAACCAAAACGTTGTCAGACCTCGATGTCACATTCAGACGTTAATTCTTCGGCTCTTCCAGCCCTCTGTTTCCCGACTTTAATCTTTCTGTCGCATCAGGTCACGTTTTCAGTTTCAGTGGGATCTCTTGATATGCTTCCTCATCGCTGTTGATCTTGCGAATGTTTCCCGGCATTTGTCGCAAGTAAACTTGGGCATCAGTCCGGATTTCTCCCGCTGATGCCGGTATAGATTACTCAAATTATAGAATTGGCGGCCGTCGCACCTATGGTCCTAGCATTGAAACTTCTTTTGCGGCCGCACGATCTCTTGAAGCCTGCGCTCGCGTTGTGGGTCGACATGGCTTTACCGTGTTAGTTCATTGGATTTGAGCTTCGCGCAAGTCGCATCCTCACCTGCATTGCGCCGCTAAATCTGATGCCAGTGTGAACAGACCGGATTGCGGTTCATGACATAATACCGCCGGGGTACTTCTCGACTTTTGAAGCAGAGTAGTTGCATAGGGGAAGAGACACGAACTGCCTTCATCAAGTTGAAAGTTCATAGCGTTGCTGGAACGAATTAGCAATCAAGTCATTCGAGGACAGTACGAGCCTTACTTCATGGTAACGCCACATCCTAACAATGAAGATGGAGTCGTGTCTTGAAGCTGATAAAGCTAACTATCCCACACATCAGACCAGAATTCGTCCTGGAGAAGGTTGGACGTGTACTGAAGTGCTGGAGGAGGTGTTGCTTTGTATGGGAGTGATATCAGCTATTTTATTAAAGAGGCATTAGAAGGTAAGCTTATATTGTTAGCGTCTCTATTATATAGACTAGACTTTTAATATAGTATTAAGTAATTCTATTATAAATATAAACTTAGTTTTCTTAGACAATATATATACATAAATTCTTGTTGGATGTTAGAGGCTGGGCCTTAGGCGAGGGACCGGGCTAGAGCCAGGCCTAGGAGAACTAATATCCGGCTACACTACGGACACACAGAGTTATTACAGCAACGCCGCTGGGAGGAGTCTCTATCTTTCCTCCTCTTCTCCCTAGCTTAAGATACTTAATATATAGAATCCTACTGTTAAATAAACTTAGGGTGTAACTTTTATACTAAAGAGAATTTATTATATATTTACTAGAAGGTATAAAATATATAGAATAAGATAAATAATTACTCTAGTTTATTTAAGCTAATTATATTATTAAAAATATTCTTTAAAAGTTAAAGATATAGAAATAGTTTTTTATAGTTTTATTATTTAAATAAACTAAATAAAAGTAAATATTAAAAGGTTAAAATAATAATTAATAGTTAAATATTAAGTGCTATTAAAGTTATTAATTAAAATACTATTAATTTTACTTTAGTTAATTTTAATATTACTAGTAGAATTTCTTTAAAAAGTCTTATATATAGTTAAAGATATTTTACCTTTAGTTTTATTATATTATACCTACTGAATATCCCTCAATAAGAAAACCTAATACCTAAATTTACTGTATTTTTATTATACATATTACAATTGCCAAGGCCCAAGTTTGGGTTTTAAGCTGCTTTTTTTCTCTCTCTGCTAGAATCCTATCTAACTTTTTCGCCAAGCTGCAGCCATTCTAACCTTGATCTCTAAAGAGAGTCACAAATCCAATAACCCAACCTAATGCCCCAAGATCCCTAACGCCCATATTGACCCTCATCCGAATCCACCCTCTAGCCAGCGCTCTAGCTGGCTATCATCTGCACCACCTCCACGCAACATAAGAGCTCTTCGAACTAAGGGTCATATGCCTCTTCGCTAATGCTATTAATAAAGTCCTTCTGCTTTTGGGTTAGCTATCTGGTTTTAAAGATTTTAGCTAATATTAATAGAGCGGTCTTTTTTATTTAGATAAATAATAAATTAATATAAGTAATTTAATTTATCTATAAATTTAATCTATTAGTATTATTTAAAAAGAAATTATAGTTAAAAATAGTTAATATAATCTTCTATTAAATATTTAGTAAATAGATTCTATTTAAAGAGAATTTTAATAGGCTAAAAGCTTATAGTTTTAAAGAAATTAGTAATATATAGAATATTTATTTATTTTTTATTTATTTTTAATATTATATTAATATTTAATATTATATAGATATAAAAAGTAATTAGTATATTTTAAGTTTCTATTAGTTTTAAATTATAAAATTTAGTAAATAATTAAAATAGCTATAATAGAAATTAAAATTAAATAATTAAAATTAAAAAAATTAGATATTTATTAAAAAAGAAATTAGCTTTTTAATAATAAGAAATATTAGTCTTTTTTATATCTTATTATTTAAAATAAAATTATTATCTTAAAGTTATTATCTATCGATAGTAAGATTATTAACTATAGATAGTAAGATTATTAACTATAAATAGTAAGATTAAAATTAAAAAGATTAAATTAAAACTTAAAATAAAGATTAATATATAATAATCTTATTATTTAGCTATTATTTCTTTTATTATTAGATATAATATTAACTATTTTAGCGGCGGAAAAGGTCAATAGCCAACACCCAAATTATCTGCCATTCCTTAGGAGGGTGCACGGAAAAGCGTCGCACAGGCGTCTTGATCGGTCGGCCCGAAGCCGCACCAGACTACGCGTATGTGGTCGGATTGATCTGAGGCTTATGTCTCCTAATAGGAAAGCATCTAATCGGATGCTCTATCGGGTCGGTCGCAGGAAATAAAGGTGGCAAGGCGTCGATGAGGCCTGCGGCAGACCGTCAATTGGCGAAGTAGAAGACTGAGGTCGGACAAGGATCGTGACTGCAATCAAAATAGTCTCATAAAATCTCTCGAAAATCAAGGGCAAAAAGTCTTCATTAACTCTGACAATAAGGTCGTCGAGACGACTGTCTCTCTCACTGAAAAGAAAATTCAATCAAAGATGCCATAATGATCTTCCTTCCCGTGTGCAGCTTCCTCCCCTACTTATCCCTATTACATCCCTGCTAGCGACCAGCTAGCCCAAAAGTCCCAGACGGCCCGCCACACTATTTTATCTTTATTATTTAAAAAAACTATAACATACTTAATAAGCGAGCGGCGCACATAAGCGAGCAACGCAATATGATTTTCACCTTAAATTGCAATTTTAAAAAAATTCTTAAAAATCTAAATTAAGCCTAAAATAGCTACGATTTTTAACCTAGCTTATTTATAAAATATATTACTTTTAAGAATTTTTTTAAGCTATATATACTTATAGCGCTAGCAGTATAAAATTCATACTATTCTTTTTACTATTTTTATTTATAACTGGCTTAATAATTTTTTTAAAAGTCTAAAAGAAATACTAGCTTATTAACTTTTTAATTACATATTTAGAATTAATTCTTTAAAAATCTTAGAGCTATATAGCCTATTTTAGAAAATTTAAGGTTTAGAGTTTTGAGTATACAGTATAGGTGCGTCGCTCGCTTGTATGCGTCGCTCGCTTATTATATATGTTATAGCTTTAATTTATTTAATAATATTAAGTAAAACTAAAAAAAAAACTAAATACCTACTAAATATTTTTTTTACTATTTATAAAATTCTTTTAAAAGATATTATATATAGATATAGTACTTTATAGATTTCTATATATTTTTACCTTTTAACTTTTTTAATAGTTTCTTTATTTAATAAAATAATAAGTCTATTTATTAATTTTTTTTTATTTTATAAAAGTAATTTTAGTAACTAAATAGCTAAAGAACTTATATAAATAAATAAAAACTAAACTTAAATTTATTAAAATCTAAATAAAAAAGAATTTATAATTTAAAAAAAAAAGAATATAGCTTATTTATCTATAAAGAATCTATAGATAAAATAAGAAAATAAAAAACTAAACTATAAATATATTAGATTTTAGAAAAGTATAGAAAAATACTAAAAATAACTACAAATTAAACTTACTACTAAAGATTAGAATTTTTTTTAATTTTTTTACATCTTACTTCTTAATATAGTAAAAAGTATAATTCAAGCTTAATTTAAAAATAAGCTAGAAATAGAAGTTAAGTTACTACGGGTACCACTCAATACAGTAGTTACAAAGGACACAGGTGATTTGTGGGCGGCTTTCATCCAAAGAACGTCATCTTTGCTCATGTAGGATACCTGAAGTTATAGGCTGTCATTGTATATAATCACTCAACGCATTCCAATCACGTTTACTGAATATACTTCACCAGTCGTGTAACAAGCACAAATTATTTGAAAACTTCATAATTAGGGAGAATATGAATAAATAGTTACAGTTTTTGTAGTCTGTTGCATCTAGCAGATGGAAATGATTATGTGTGTGAGAAGCTTTTGATATTCTTCCTATCTAATGAGGGTCTTTGGGTCAGTCTTAGAGACGAAGAACATGATGATGACCTCGGATGACCTCGGACAGCCGAGACGCTCCGGATGCTTCGGGGTCTTTGGCTTTATCTAGCTATTGACCTGAATGAAGGAAAAACTAGTCCTCTGACGAGGCCGCTGACGAGGCAGGTGGCGATGGACGCCTATGATGATGAAGGAAAAGCTTCACTTCCGCAATACCCGTTGAAATCCGATATCCCGATATGTGACATAGTCACATTACTTTGATAAATGCACCCCGCTTTCTCGTATCAGTTCCGTAAACCTTAATGCATGGCATGACTTGATTAGCGTATTACTTCCGGCAAGCTGTCAAAATTGAACAAGTCGCCATTTTATCCGCAGTCAAGAAATAGGAGCGAGTACATTTATCTTTTCAAAAGATAGGATTGAAGGTTCTGTGCACCCTACAACGAGCACGGTGCAGCGCGTTGCAACGTTGTACAGTAATCCATAGCGCTTGTTCTATTTATCAGTCCAGATTACGGACTCAGTCCTTGCACATGAGACACAATAAAAAGAGAAAGGCAATTGCAAATATATTGCGTGGAGCACCTTGGAAGTTGGCGATAAGAAATACTGCTAGGATTGTTGCAAATCCTGTGTAGGTATTAATTGTCAGAAGCCGGCGATTAAACAAATTGGCAAGCTTCAACCGCAACTGTTCAGTGAAATAAAGCGAGCTTCCACATGAGTTTAGTTTGTCTGTCAATTAAAGGAATTCAAATATCTTTCTACAGCGCATATTCCAACGGGATTAATATCTCTAGTTTTACTACTGATTTGTCATCGCTGTTCCGGACTGGTTTGGTAGTGGTGGTGCGGAAAAACCCACACCTCGGTAGATTGGAAAGCGGATCAAACTCCCATTGCTCTGAGCACATCCGTATGTCTTATCGCCTCCCCGAGGATATAACCAGTATAAAACGCGGCACATTTCCAGGCAATCTGCAAGTCACACGCAATCGTGCCACTTTAGTAAAGGCGCCTTCTATTATGGTTATCGTCGCTGTCGCTGGAGGATCGGGTGATCTCGGTCGCACTATCGTCCTGGCCATTGAGAAATGCCCTCAGCACACGGTTTTCGTACTGACGAGAAAGGTAATTTCTTTCAACTTAGTGACTTTGGTTGGCAGCCAAACCTCGTTGTTTGCAAATGTACAGAGAAATGTTCCACAACTGCTCACAGTTTACAAGAAATCTCAATCGAAGACGATCGACAAACAAGTCAATGCCCGAAATCTTGAACTGGATTATACCTCAGTGGAGAATATTGCTTCTGTTCTGGAAGCTCACAAAATCCACACCGTCATCAGCACAATTCAGATGAATGATCAGCATGTAGCAACTGCACAAGTGAATCTCATTCGGGGAGCTGAGCAGGCTTCGACCGTCCGAAGATTCGCGCCCTCTGAATTCAACGTTGACTACAATCAGCCAGACTCGTGAGTTACCCCGGTACCCACAAATCGTGGCATGATAGTGAATTTACTAAATGTTGGGCAAAACAAGCATTTTTCCCTATGTTCATAAAGCTCTTTTTCATAGTGCAGTGAATGAGCTCGAGCGCTGCAAAACACTCGAGTTCACTCTGTTCCGTAATGGTTTATTTATGGATTACTTTGGTTTACCGCACACAGTTACTAATCTACGACCTCTGTATGTTCTTCTTGATATTCCTTCATCGAAAGCTGTCATTCCAGGCGACGGAAATGCTCAAATCACCTGCACATATTCGTTCGATGTTGCGAAAGCAGTCGCGCTTTCTCTAGATCTGGCAGCTTGGCCACGTGAGACAGCCATCATTGGCCAGTCAGCCACATCGAATGAAATTATCACGATAGCAGAAGAAGTCACTGGTAGGTCTCGCAATCTCTCTGTCCTTATTTGCAATACCAGCTAATTCATCCTTTCCGCCTAAAAAAGTCGTACAATTGAGAAGATCTATGTTCCACTTGAAGATCTGAGGGTCATGAAACCTGAACCAGATTTACCAAGTAATGCTGAAGCATTTGGGTCCTGGGAACCGCTTGAAGTAGATCCACAAATGGACGCCATCAGCGCTTCAATGTCACTGGGCATGGCTCTTGGTGGAATGGAAGTCAAACCTACCGGGTTTAAGAAGTTGGTACCTAAATTTAAGCCACTAACGATCAAAGAGTTCCTAAGATCGACTTGGGGTGGGAAGTCTAAGTAAATTTGCAGTATCAGAAGCAAAGAAACGGAATTATGGTCGCAAGATACACAGAGGCACACGCACAGCGCTTCCGAATGTCTATTCCGACTCTCTTTTATCCCTGCATTCCAACTTTTACTAAAATGTTACAAAATTTCGGATTCTACATTTCCAAAGACCCTGTTCTTCAACGCAACCAAAAAAACTACAACTTGTAGAAGTAACCTTTGCAGAGGCTACAGATAGGTCAATCGTGTAGCCAGTGATCGCTTATCCCTTCGAGTGCCGTAAGGCAACACTTGCGCTAGTGATAGGGGTGCAGACCAACGAAAATAACGCAATTCAAAGGTACCTCTGCCTCCACCTATTTTAGGTGGTGATAGAAGTCCCAGCAATTTCCCGATTTACAAAGAGCTACATCACACTGCTTACACCAATACCGTAATTTCCGTATGCAGCTATTGCCGCTATCTGCCTCTAACGGCTGCTGCAGCTGAGCCTCATCTAGCTGTATACTCCTATAGGCCTTACACGCCGACGGATTCTTATTTCGGACCCAATCATCCTTTAAGACAGATGTAAATTCATCTTCTGTTTGAAACCTCTGCTGTAAATAACTTGCTATTATATATACTGCTTGTCACAGGCTGAGCCTGGGTTGCGGACCCGGGCTGTGCCCGGTCCCAGCTATAGGTGCAGCTAGATGACTTAACCTGCAGTTAAGTCATTACTTTCCCTTTTGCCTCAGCGGCGGGGAACTGCTGCCACGCAGAAAGGTCGTAGCGCTAGCTGCCGCTTTAGCCCCTCTGGGGCCAACCCCTTACACTGCTATAAGGTCATTAATAAGGTATTCCTGCTAACTGCCCTATAATACCTCCAGCTTCTACTGTAGCCGCTCTTACTGCTGTAAAATAAAGCTATTAATAAGGGCTATTTCTAGTAGAAAGTCCTAAGTAAGAGCTTTCTAGCTGCTCCTATAGATATAGCGGCTAGAGCTCTAATAAGACTGTAGTTAGTTACTGCAGTCTACTGTATTTATCTTAAGGTTATAAGTAGCAGCAATAAATAGAATAGAAATCAGCTTAATATAGTTATTGCTAAAGAAATACTATATCAGCTGTAACTGTATTTAGTTTTCTATTAGTCTCTTTCTCTTATAGTTACTCTTTTTATTTTCTATAAATACAGTAGATAGAAATAGCATAAGAGTATTATCTTTCTATATAATCTAATTAACCTAACAGAAGATAAATTAGTAGGGGAAATATAGTAGAACTGCATTCTTATAACTAATCTTATTATATACTGTAGAAATAGCTTTAAGGGTATTAAATTTAAGGCTGCTAATAGCTGGTCAACCAATTGGGTCTAATACTAAGGTTGGTCGGTTTTTCCAAAGCCATAGTACAGTATAGAAGAGGTTTGCTATCTGTTGGATAGCATACAGCACATTCAATCTCAGGGATAATGTTCAATAGAGTGTGTATCCAGAATCTAAAGATTGTATTGATCTTGGATGCCTCCGGCCCCCTCTTTTCTCGACAGGGGTTTTATGTCATCTCACGCCCCGTCTGACTGAGGTCAGGATATCGATCTATCAGAGGTTTCGTAATACAGGGTCACAATCCAACAGGATTTTGAACTGGCTAGCTCGCTTGTCATGTACGTTATGTATTTTCCTTCTCTAAAATCCATATGCTTCGTACTTATCTATTGAGTTATTTCTATAATATCTAATTTTTAATATTCTTCTATCAACAGGGGATGCCTATTATTGTGAACGAATGAGATGGGATTTTAGGATTCAATGCACAAAAGCAAATATACTAAGTCCCGGAGCTGTGTAGTCATGTAAGACAACTGCCTAGCACTACAAGGGGGTCCGCGCCTGATATAAGGTGGCTAGCCGACGATTAACTTATAAGTAAGGCTTACGCCTACATCGTAAAGTAGCAAATCATAGAGCTGTTACCCTAAGTGAAGGAATAATGGGCTTATTCCGTTCTCGGGTGTGCAGTCGATACGCCCTCATTTTCCCTGATATCACTTCCGTCTAGCGTTGAGGCTGCAGGCTTCCTTGGAGCGCTCATGCTAAAGCTTCGCGCGTCGGAGTGCATGGATCACCCAGCCTGAGTGGAGTTAGGATTGTGCTGGATCGCTGGAGCTTAATCGGTGGAGCGAGCTAGTAAAGCAGCATAAGCCCATCCGTGATAGCTTGAAAGAGCAGCGGCAGTTACTCCAGAGGACACACAAAGCTCCTTATAGTCAGACTTTCACATCCTCACATGGGCTTCTATGTTCCCATACCTTAAAGAGACTAGAGGAAGAAAGGCAGAGCCTTTTGATCGAGCATTTCCATCCTCACTGGCACTTGAAGCGAGATGTAGCTCAGCCACGGCCCGTGCTGGAACCACGACGAGCCACAGACTAACTTAATTAGAGACATATCAACCGGTGACGAGCACGAGACGCGAACCCTCTAGATTTAAGATAATCGAAGCTGGCAAGAGAGCTCCGAGTAAATGCAGCAGATGCCATACAGTTGGTTATATTATGACCTTAAGGGACTGTCCACTGAGGTTTGAGGAGTTGCCCGCACAAGCAGCACGGGTCTCAGTTCCGGTCCCCCCCTTAGGCGCAACTCCCGGACTGGCTCCAGTTCCTGTTTCGACCGATTCAGTGGAAAGCACTTCAGTAACGCGGCAGGCACCTTTGTCCTATGCAATGGTGGAAGTCTCTGCGGAAGCCGACCGGCGCTCTCCCTCTGCTGCACGCACGCCACTTGTCCGCTCATCTCCTCCCCCTATATTGGATCGGCCCATTGCTCTTCACTCTCCTATTGCAAGAACGGCCCAGCTGGTATCCCGCTAAGGTCTGCCAGCGAAGAACCTTTTGTTGAAGAAGCGACTCTTTTGCGTGACCTCCCCTTGCAATCACCGCGGACGTACGATTCCCCGGAGGCTATATATGGGAGATATGTCGCCGTAAGGAGCGCATAGTACGCAGCGCAGCCTGACGGCAGCATCAAGACCAATCAGCAATATCGCAAGGCAATAGGACTTCCGCAAAGATATGATAAGCAGAGCTATGAGTGGTGTCTAGACTACAAACAGATGTCCAAGCGCTGTGTCACTCCAACAGAGTCAAGAGAGTGGACGAAGGGGGAGATGATGGCGTATTTGGACTGGAGCAAAGCAGAAGATGAGCGCATTGAAACCCAGGTCGCTGAGGAGATGGGTGACAATCCTTTGGCTAATAAGAGGAAGGGTGTAAAAGAGATCTGGCAAAGGATAGAAAAGGACAGTAGAGAGCAGGAAGCCTTGCACTCAGCAAATGTTGAAGGGGACCAGTGTATTATAGTCAAATTGTAGAGGGGTATCGGGAATCTTACCTAGTCCAATATCGTCAAACTGAATGAATGAGCTTCTTTCGTCCGGAAGGAAGATCTAGAGGGTTTAGGCACTAAACTCAGACGCGAAGGCGCTGACGAGTGGACTGCGGGGCCAGCGTAGGATGACTGCTGACATAATTTGGCCACCCGGGTGCCCATGTATCAGCCGCCGCGTCCGCTCCTTGTCCGCCCGCGTCCGCCCGCGTCCGCATGTGCCCGCTTGTTAGCATGAGTCGGACCTTACACGGCACCAAAGCTTGCCACTTTCGGGGTAGTGCAAATCGGTGGATTTCACGCACATTGCAATCTTCGTCATTTTCTAGGCTACAGTATGACATCATAGCCTACTTGATTACATCACGGTGATGCAGGACGATGCGGAGTAACCGCTGCCCGTTCTTAACTCCGAAACTGCAGTCTTCTTTGTCCCTCTTTTACCCTTGTCGAGGACGTCAATGTTACTGTATATATAGCGCTGTTGTTTACCATACAACATGGATAACTCAACCCGCCTCCTATTCTCTACTGTTCTTTTCTGAATTCTCCACGCACAACCATCTTCTATCAAAATGGCTACCACCTATGCCGCCGTTCACGCCCACCCTTCCGGCCCGGGTGATGCCCGTCCCACTGCGCTGCAGATCGTTCAGGATGAAGGTCTTGAACAGAAGCTCACTGGAAAAGTTATCTTGATTACTGGCTGCTCTTCTGGCATGGGCATTGAAGCGGCTCGTGCTCTCTCGAAGACGGGTGCGACACTCTACGTTACCGCTCGCAATGAAGAGAAAGCGAAAGCTGCATTGGGAGACTTGCTTGAAATGAAGAATGTACACCTCTTAAAACTCGATCTGAACTCTTTGGCAGGCGTTCGAGCTTTCGTTGAAGAGTTCCTGTCCAAGTCAGAGAAATTGAACATTCTTGTCAACAACGCCGGCGTCATGGCAACGCCAGAGGGCCAAACGGAGGACGGCTTCGAGACTCAGTTCGCAACCAACCACTTGGCACCATTCCTGCTGTTCCAACTGCTGAAACCTGCGCTACTGCGTGCCTCTGAGCCCAACTTCGCCTCTCGCGTTGTCATGGTCTCTTCCAGTGCACATCGTTTTAGCGAAGTTGAATTTGACAATATCAACCTGGAAGGGATTTATGACCCATGGAAGGCTTATGGCCAGAGCAAAACTGCTACGATCTGGACATCAAATGAGATTGAGCGACGATATGGATCTAGGAACCTTCACGCCTTCAGCGTCCATCCCGGAGGAATTTTAACTGGGCTGCAGAAGCACGTTTCGCAAGGGATGGTGGATCAATGGATAAGTCATGAGACAATGGGACCGCAATGGAAAAATACTGAACAGGGTGCTGCGACCACTGTCTGGGCTGCCATGTCCAAGGCGCTGGAAGGAAGGGGAGGGAAGTACCTCGAAGACTGCCAGATTTCTGGGCCCTGGGATCCCGAAACGGGGGAGATGGGATCTGGTTACGCACCGTGGGTGTACAATGAGGACAAGGCCGTCAAACTTTGGGAAAGGTCTGCCGAACTGGTGGGACTTCAGAATGACGAGTAGATTGACAAGGCAGCTTGGGAGGAATCTGGATGCAATTGAGCAGTAGAGACCTGATATAATATGATGGCGATATATCTTCTCGATTGTAGACTATATGCTGTAATTTGTATTGATTTTTAGCCTCCTATTCTCCTATTATTCGTGGGCCCATTTCGTCCGTCACCTAGCGTTAGAGAGAGACTAGACTTCTCGTGTGCCAATTTCTCCCCATATAGTCTCCTCGTTTCGAACGCATATCCCAATCCATCTTGCCAAGCCCAACATAAGCTGTGGTTCGGCAAGCTTGAGCCGGGCGACATTGTCTTGACGAATCATTCTGAATGGGGCTCATCTTGCTCCATGATTTTTATGCTTTGGAGGTGAGCTCACGGGGCCACTTTTGCATCCCGAAGGTCACTTGGAGGACAAAAGTATTGCCGGTATCTTAATTAACGAAGGATCTCCATAATTTCGGTGCTCAGAACTAGCGGGGTTACCCTCTGCTGCTGACATTTTGACGGGCAAAGCTTGGTCCCCGACGGGGCACTTCCCCGCAAACTTGGAGTCTGGGGAACCCTTTAAACCCCTGCCAAGCCCTTTTCTGCTACAGAAAGCCAAGCCTGACAATCATACACAGCCTTTTCAACTGCTTCCTCGTTTGGCTTGTTTGCACCCATGAGTTCGATCAAAGAGTCCGAGATGGAGTCCAAGGCTAAGCACGAGGAGTTCGACCACTCCACGGCCTACTTGCTCGTGGCCTCGCTGCCATCGGGTCTCGAGGAGACCTGGAAGGTTGGAGATGGATCCTGATCATAGCAGGGATGTAATGTAGCTTTTATGTAGAGTGACAATTGCGAGGACTTCTTGCACCACCTAAAGGAGGCGAGAATTAATATACCTTTGCGTAAAAACAGGATGACAGAGATTTGTGGGCCTATGGCCTGGATTCACATGTGATTCTAACATCTCACCGAAGGGACACGAGTCTTGCGGCTATCGGAAGTTGCCGTGCTGTCTCTTCGTCGCGTACGTTCACGGAGATGGAAGTGATCGACGGGACGAGAGCCCCTGAGCTACGTCTGACGACTTCAGCGCAGGCCACAATTCAAGTCGCAGTTTAATCCAGCTTGAATTGAGGAATTGAGGCCCCAATTCAACTCAATTCAACTCAATTCAGCGGCCGACCAGCTCAACGCAATTCAATCTGCGAATAGCTTTAAATTGAACTCGATTGAGGTCTAGAATAACTCAATCTTCCAGCTCTGGATGGCTGATATAAGGCTCCATATCCCCCTTGCTTGACCTCCGGGGCCTAACTATGCCCTTGTGCCCCTTCTCGAGCGGAACCCTGGGCGGAGCCCTGAACTGCATTCCCTTAGGAGGATTTTCTAACCAATAAGGTTGGTTATCCTGCGGGAATGTTATTTTGGGGAAGACGCCAGCCCTAAGTATGAGCCGGGGTGCACGGAACTTTCCATATGCACGATTTGATTGGCAAGCTGTCACTCATACGGCTTGACAACTGCGCTTTCCGAAGCAAGCGCCGACCACGGAAATTAGCTGATACGTAAGGATTGGTTCAGTATCTTGCCTCAGGTGTTGACAACTCGTCCCTGACCACTAGGCTACCTGGGACCAAGATTGTTACTGTAACCGGCTCTATGCAGTCAAAATACACTCGTCATCGAGCTTCTCCAAGAAGCCCTACTTACCCAGTTATGCTTGTAGAGACGGCTGTCTCCGTGAACAGCCTTTTTATCACATGCAAGCTGCAGGGAAGTGACAATCATTGCCTTTACTGGGGTATTTCTACGACGATGACATCTCGACTGCTCTCTGTGGAGATGGAGTATGTTGGATTATCGACGTAGTAAGATGATCCAACTACACAGATCTGCAAACCTTCTGCTGGTGGTAGTCTGCCAGTAAACATACACAACCGTTCGATGAGGGAGGAGCTCCTCTGCGGTGCATTTCCGTAACATCAAGTCGGGCCGTGTAACCTTAGTTCCTCTTCCGCCTTGGCCCGCCCCGCCGTTAGCTCGCCGATGATCCGACCGGCGCCGCCGCGTTAAAACAGATCAACAAGGGGCGCACGGGAGATACTGGACCGAAACTAGTAAGCCTGGTTTAAGGTTTCTACAGACTTCAGCTTGGCACAATTGAAGGTGCGTACAAGTGTAGTTACATAGTCTTCGAAAGAAACTTGATTGTATTCGAAGTAATGGGATCTCGAGTATTGAAGAAAAGAGAGCGACCTCTCGATCCGGGTTGGATATGACGTGGAGTTCCGCTGGCGCTCCTGCGACTTGAGTTCACCACCTTGTGTCGCGCCGGAGTTTGCCGACACACACACACGCCCCCTGTACGATGGACTGAAAAGACGCGAATCAGACATGCTCTCACAGCTGCGCACGGGAATGGCGAGGATTAACAGCTACCTGCACAGGATCGGAGCAGCAGAATCGGATATGTGCGACTGTGAACAAACAGCAGAGACGATGGAACATTTTTTGTTCCGGAGTATGAAGCGGGATGCACAGCGGGGAGGGATGCGAAGGATCGGACAGGTAAAGATGGGAAACCTTAGTTTTTTTTGAGAGGAAAGGCGGCATCGGATGGCCCAAAATGGGCACCTCGAGGAGACTTGATGCAAATCAGACTGGATAATATACTAACTAACTAAATTAGCGGCTAAACCTGGCGATACTAATCTGGTGGCTGGGGTATTTAATCTGGGTATCTTTATTGAGACTGTTCTGTTCCGCTAAGTCTTGGAATTCCTCCACTTTCTTTTCTTTTCTTCCCTTAATTTACAGTAACTTATTCTTTATAAGACTTACTTTTAGTGCTACTTATAGTTTAATTAATTAAGTATTAAGCCTAGATTTAAACTGACTAATAGCTTGAATATTTAAATTTGATTACTTAATTAATTATCTGATATAATTAAAATTATTATATAATATAAAGCTATTTTTAATTCGATTTAAATTACTTTTAAGCCTTTTAATTATTTTAATATAAGAAGATTTCTTTAAGAATTATATAGTTACTATAAAGTTAGTTTTTAAGTAGCTAAAATATTTTAATAACTTAAAAGCTAAAAGTATATTTCTATAATATAACTATAAGCTTTATAATATTATATATTTATTTATAATTAAATATTATTATAAATATAATAAAAAAGTTTCCCTTAATAAGGAAACCTAATATTTAAATTTACTGTATTTCTTTTATATATATTATAATTACTAAGGTCTAAATTTAGGTTTCAAGCTGCTTTTTTTCTATCTGTCAGAATCCTATCTAACTTTTTCGCCCTATAGCCATTCTAACCTTTATATCTAAAAGTCACAAATCCCACAACCCAACCTAATACCCTAAGATTCTTATCTTAATCTGCTCTTTCCAGCACTCTGGCTGGCTATTATCTGCGCTACCTCCATACAGTATAAGAGCTCCTTAAACTAGGGCTCAAAAGTCTTTCTGTCTACTTTATTAATAAACCTTTAGCCTCTATTATTTTAGTTGCTATCTTTAAAGGCTCTAGCTAACTCTAGTAGAGTAGCTTTCTCTATTTAGATAAAGCTAAAGTTAATATTAATAACTCTATTTTTTTATAAATTAACTTTGTTACTATTATCTAGAAATAAATTATATTTAAAAATAGCTAATATAATTTATTAATTTATATTTAGTTATAATATATAGTAAAATAAATAGTTTAAAAATTTATATTTATTAAGAAATTTTTAATATACTTTATATTTAGTTTTTTTATATATCTTTAGAATTATAAAGATATTTTATATTATATTAATATTTAATTTTATATTATTAAGATATTAAATTAATTTTATAAAAAGTTTTATAAATAATTATTATAATAAAAGTTAAAATTAAATAATTATTAAAAAGAAAATTAGTTTTTTAATAATAGAAAATATTAATTTCTTTTATATTTTATTATTTAAAATAAGATTACTATTTTAAGATTATTATCTATAGATAGTAAGATTATTAACTATAGAGAGTAAGATTATTAACTGTAAATAGTAGGATTAAAATTAAAAGAATTAAATTAAAGCTTAAAATAAAGATTAATATATAATAATCTTATTATTTAATTACTATTTCTTTTATTACTAAATATAATACTAACTATTTATTTTTATTATTTAAAAATACTATATAGCTTTAATTTATTTAATAATATTAAATAAAGCTAAAAAAAGAATTTCTCTTTAAATAATAAAAAATTTAAATATAAACTTATTAAATTTTAATAATTAAATTTAATAGTTAATTTACTATTAAATAAAATAATTTACTATTTTAAGTTTAAATTTATAATATTACTTAAGTTTAATATTTACTATAAATTACTATATTTATTTACTTTTTAATTATTATTTCTAGCTATTTTTTTTTAACTTTAAGAAATAATAAGAATTTTAAGTTAATAAGAAGTTTATTATTTTTAGTATATTAATATTTAAAATACTTTTTTAATTTAATTTTTATATTATAAAATTATTTTAAAAAGAAATTTAAAATTTTAAAAGTTTTAAGCTATAAAATATTAATATTAAAAATAAAAATAACTATTATAGTAAAAAAAGGAAACTATTTAAATAGAAAGTAGTATTTATTAAATTTAATTTATATTAATTAGAACTTTTTATAGTTAATTTTAACTTTTAGTAATATTTTATTTCCATATTTATATTATTATATTATATAGCAGCTTAAAAGTATATTAAATTTTATTAAGTATCTTTTAGTTATTTACTATTAAAATATATTTTTTATTAAGAATATTTAAATTAGTTTTATTAAAGTTAAAAATTATTAGAAAGTTTATAAATTTGATATATTTCTTTTAAGCTTTTTAAATTATTAAATAAATATTACAGCCCGAGTTAAAACCAGACAGTTACAACTAATAGAACTATAATATATCCACTTTTTCACCTCATATAGATCCCAAACTTACCCTATATAAGTAAGCCAGAACGCCTAACTTACTTATCCACAATAAGCTATAAGATTAAACTCACTTTCATCCAGTAAGCCTATATAGACACCATTAGTATATAGATACTTATTTAGCACTTTTATAGAGAGATAGTCTTACTAGCTATTAATATACTTAGTTATATTAAATCTACTATTCTACTATTACCAAACTGTAATCTATATTGCTTACTATAATATTCTAATCTATCAGATTATATATCTTACGCTTTAGACCTACTTTATACCCCTAGGTTAGATCTGACTGTTATAATAAATTAAATTCTATTTTATTATATTAGTTTAAAAAAGCTTAAACTTTATTATTAACTTCTTAATAAAAAGAATAGCTATTAGCTTTCTTTATTTTATAAATAATACTTCTTAAAATTTTAATTTTTTATAATAAAATATAAATAAATCTAATAATATTATAAAACTTTTTAATAGGCCTTTAAGTCTATTAATATTTAAAATTCTCTTTATATTACTTAAGAAGAATATAAATATTAAATTAAAACTTAAAGTATATTATGTTATTATTAAAGATTTATTTTTAAATAATAAGATTAAAAATATAACTTATATTTTTATATTTTATTAAGTTATTAAAAATATAAAATAAATATAGAATATTAAAAGATAGATATTATTACTAATATATATAATAAGCAAGTATATAATATAAGTAAGTATACACTTTTACTCCTAACTACTGAATTTTATCTTTTAACTTAATTTTCTTAACTATAAATTATATTATCCTCAATTAATAAGGCAAATATTTATCTTACTCTTTAAGCTCTTAAGAAAGACTCTTAATTAACTCCCTTTTACACTTTAAAGATCTATAAAGTCTTCTGCTACACCCTAGAATGTGTAAGGATGTGCGCTAGCCTAAGGGCTTGCCGAGGGCTCGCCGCGCTGCGGCGCGGGGCCTCCCTTATAACCTGTTGTGCGGCACGATTGAGTAATGTGGTTTACTTGAATTGTTTGATCTTTTTGGCCTAACGGCTGGGACCTTCTATTGCAAGGTTAGGCATGCCGCCCTAACCCTTACAGAATGCCAATATAATAGTATTTCTTCCCAACGTAATATTATATCTAATTTAAGAAAACTATCCAATCTAGAAGAATAGATTATTATTTAATTTATTCTTAACCTAGATTTATAAGAGTTTCCCCTGCAATTATATAGTATTAAAGAAATAGCTAACTAAGTGCTTACTGACTGTAATATATTACCTATTAGTAAGTATTAAACTTCTAACTTTATTAGGTAATAATTAGAACTTAAGATATATTTTTTTTATAAATATAACTATTAGAGGGCTAAATATAAAGATCTAATAATTATTTATAATTAGTTTAGACTTATAGAGAATATAATTGTAAAATATAGTATTAATCTAGCTAATATCTATAACTTTAATAAGACTGGCTTTATAATAGGTATTATTATAAGTAGAATAGTTATTATAGGTACAGATAGATATAGAAATCTGAAATTAGTATAGCCTAAAAACTAGAAATAAGTTATAGTTATTTAGATAATTAATATAGAAGGCTAAGCAATCTAGCTATTTATTGTAGTTACAAGCTAATATTACTTTATTAGTTAGTATTAAAAAAGTAACTTCTTAAGTAATTAGGCTATTATAATAACTTAAAATAGCTAGACTAATAATAAAATAGATTTTAAATAGCTTAAGTATTTTAACTAATATATAAAGAATTAATTAACTAGTTACTATTATCTTCTAATTCTTAATAAATATAAAGATTACTATTTTATTAACTTTAAGAAATATTATAAAGAGAATAAATATTATTATACTTTATATACTACTTTATTTATCTTATTTACTTTAGCCTTTTAATATTAGGTACTTTAAGCTACTTAAAATAGCCTATAGTTAAGTAATTAAGTAATTAATTAGATACTTTATTATCTATACTTTAAAGACTAAATTCTTTCTAGCTTTTTATACTGCATATAAAGCTGCTATAATAAGAAGTAATATTAAGAAAGACTTTAGAGGGATTAAACTTATTCCCTTAAATTCAGAAAGTATTATATTAAAGCTTAATATATAGTTACAGACTCTAATACTAACTGCAGAAGAAGTTAACCTCCTTAACCCTTAGGTCTTAAAGACCCTAAAGATAGTACTTAAAGTCAGTTTACAGTCTAAATATCTTAAAAGATAAATAAGAAGATATTAGAGCAGCTCTTCAGTATTAATTTTTAAGATACTTAAGTTATTTTCTAAGGGAATAAAGGCAATAATATATTAAATAGTATTATTAAAGTCTAAGAACTAGATCCTTTAACAGACAAATAAGACTCTTAGCAAGCAGTACAGAGCAAAAAGAACCCACTTACATCAAGAAGAAAAGATAACTGTAGATAAGGGAAGGGGTAAGATAGATTAGAGAGATATTGATGTACAGGTAGCAGCTAAATTGTCGAGAAGTGGTGGTTGAGGGAGGTTGGCGATGCTGAGGGAAAGGCGCTGTGGAACTTGTAGAAAGGCCGGTTATAATGTAAGGATCTGTTAGGCTGTTATTGAGACCTCTAGAGAAGAGTATAGCAATTGGTTTTAATTGATTAGATATTTTGTTGTGTTTTTTATTACTAAATCTATATTAAAGGTTAGAGAAAAGTATATATATTTATTTATACTGTATGCTTACTTATTATATATGTTATTTATATTACTATAAATTATAACTTTAAGCTTTAATTTAATTCTTTAGCTTTTTATAATAACTTTAACTATTAAAAGAATTCCTTACTAATATATAATTTAAACTAATAGTAAAAAGTAAAAAGAAAGTTTTTAATACTATTTCTATTAGTTTAAAAAGTAGCTAAATATTAATATAATTATTAATTAGTTTAATAAAATCTAAAGATTAAAGTAAATATATATTTGAATAAAAATATTAATAAGTCTTTTTTTAATAGTTTTTTTTCTTTTTATTAAAAAGCTTTTTTAAGTTATATTATATTATAAACTTACTTAAAGCTATTTAAAAAGCTAATTAAAAATTTAACTATTAAAAAAGTTTTTATATATAGTTATTTTTTAAAAAGAAAATAGATTTATATTAATAATATATTTAATAAAAAGTTTATAAATATATTAAACTTTAATTTAAAAGTAGTTAAAAACCTTAAGAGTTTAATATTTTATTTTAAGTATTTATTAAAATTTAATAATTAATAATTAGTTTAAATTTTTTTACTATTAGTATTTTCTATAATTTCATAACTTTTATAAAAAGTTAATAAGTATTTTAATTAAAAAAGTTAATTATAAAAGCTACTTATTTATAAAGATATATTATATATAATAATATAAATTAAATAATAAGAAATATTAACTTACTATAAATATTATAAAATTTACAACTTTAAACCTTATTTTTAATAGTATTTTTAAATATTAATTTAATTAGAAAGTTTCTATAGAATATAATTTAACTTTTTTTATTTTTATTTTTATTTAAAATAAAATATTAATTATTTTAAATAATTTAATAAAAACTTTTAATATTTTTATTATTTAATAAAAATCTTTTAAACTTTAATAATCTATTTAATAATACTTAAAAGCTAATTATCTAATTATATTTTTTTTTAAAAAAAGCTATTTTAAGTATTTAAAAAAATTAAAATAATACTATTAAATAGTAATAGAATTTAAAAAAATTTAAAAATTAAATGTTTTTTTTTAAAAAAAACCCCTAAAAAATAATAATAATAAAATTATAGCTTTATTATACTATTTAAACTCCTACCTAAAAGCTTTTAAAGTCTCTTTCTAAATACTATTTCTAACTTTAAGACTTCTTATTAAAACCTTATTTAAATAGAGCTTACTAGTTAATAGAGCAGTACTAAAGCCAGTATTGTATTATTCTACTATTAGTCTATTAGTTATAAATAGCTTTAAATTTAGCCTATTTAAACTAATAAAGATAGCAGAATTAATTAATTTAATCTGTTAGACTGTTTGATAAACTGATCTATAAGCAGCGCTATTACTGCGTTCTACCTGGCGCAATTGAGAATGCCTAGGGAGATATTGTTCGGTGCCTTAGCCGTATTGATGTGTCTCTTGACCATGGGAGCTAACATTCATCTGAAGGTAATCGCCTCTGTTGAAGAGATATTGAAGATTTCAGAGCCAGGTAAGTGCCATTATGAACCTTTGTCGGCTCCTGAACTTATGCAAGTTGTTTCAGACATCATCAAGGGTTGGAGTACACAATGTAAAACTAGATGGACCTGTTTATTTTGGGTCTTACTCCAAACTGAAGAGTACCAGAATCAGATTGCCCAGAGCCGAAACGATCGTTCAGACAGAAGTTTGAGCAGTGGACTCATGGAAGAACCGCTTGCAGGTTCGGAGCCCGCTGCTCCTAGTTCCTCGGACGACGAGGCATGCACGCTGGACGGGACCCACGCGGCCTGGCCAGAGTTTCCATGCGGTGATCCGGAAAGAGGTCTTCTCTAGGCCACAATTCAGACCGAACTACTTACGTATCGCCGGGTAAATGAGGGAGACGCTTGAATCTCGGACAACTTCTCAATAGAAGCGCTCCGCGCTTAGCTGGAAGAAAAATCGGCTCTCTCCTGACCCCTTTAGTCCAAAACCAAATGATGGAGAAGCACTCGCATTGTGGATGATTCATTGGAAGTAAACCTTTGTCTCCCCTATGGCACGGGAGGTCTGCGTACAAGACTTTATGAATATGAATATCTACAGCAGAGCGTCATCTATTGACCAACCTGAGCTGCTAGGGTTCTGGGAGGACGTTGAGTATTTCAAAAACCGCTATGGTTGAAACGATGGGAAGATGTGTCAGGGGTAAATATCAGGTAGCTAGGTTTGTTTGGTGTTATAACGAGGAACCGTAGCTTTTTGCTCAAGTTAACCACACCTACTCCTACAACCTCGGTAGAGACTGAAGGGAACAAGCTTGAATGTTGTTGCGTATCACCCATTTAGCTGGTGACTGGAATCTAAGGATAGAAACTCTTGACTTATCCCTTCGGAGGCGGTTATCTGAAGCGCTCGGCATTGCTCGACGTGCGACCGAGACCTGGTAAGGACACAACGAAAAGGAAAATTTGGTCCGCCTTAAGGGATCAAAATGGATCAAACAAGGATACCAGAGTTATGCTGGCTTCATTATGCTACAATCTTGCGGGTGACTGATATGAATTTATGTATTTGCACTATTTACAATACCATCAATAAAATCAATGGACCAGTTGAGTAATATGTGAGTTAGTGAAGGATACAAGGCTAGTAGGGCATGAAATGAAGCATTTCTCTTTCTCGGTTTTTAGTTGGAGTTGACCGTGATAGTGTACTCGGAGGTCTTCAGGACAGCGTTGGAACCTAAACAACATTAGATCATATCTTTCGTCAATTACAACGGTAACTTACCCTCGAAAGGCTCGGTGCCAGCCTGGAGGCTAGTGACATACAAGTCCTTGCTGACGCCCTGGTTGGAGGTGAGGTACTTGTAGAACTCGTTCAGGTCACCCTCAAAGTTGCCAATGTTCTTATCCGCAACAAACGAGAAGACGATGACGCCGTCGTTCGTGCCCTTGAAGAGCTTCCACTTGCTGCCCAGGATAGTGGGAGTGGAAATGGTAGATCCAGTCTCGCTGATGGGACCGGCACCGCCGTAGGCACCCACCCATACCATGATCTCATGCGAGTTCTTGGCTGTGGTGGACGGCGCAAGCCAGAGGTCGTAGGAGACGTTGGAAATCATGTGGTGGTGCCGGTGTAGCTGATGCTGTTAGTCGACATCATCTTGGTTGATTTGCCCAGCTTAACGTACCGCCACGTCCACTTGGATGGAATGGACTTGATCTGAGAAAGCTTCTTGTGGACCTTCTCGAGCGCAACGTTGGCGTACGACTTGACCTGTCCCGCACCGCCAACCCACGTCCACTCTGTAGACCAGACAAAAGAGTTGCCGCTGTTGACCTTGTCAAAGGTAGTGCACTGGCGACCAGAGGTGGCAGAATCCGCGCCCCAGTTGTTGTGGTAGACCACGTAGCCGTTGGTCTGGAGGCTGCCGAAGCTGTCGCACCAGGTCTGAGCCCGCTTGTCAATGGTCGCAGTGGGGGTTGCGGCCGCGGAGGCGGCGAGCAAGCCCGAGAGGAGGAAAGTCAACTGCATTTTGAAAGGCGGCGAGGATGAGGAGGAATAGGGTGAGTCTGTTGGAATGGAAATGGAGAAATGATATAAAACGAGCAGAATCGACTGCCTTATAGATCTTCAGCGAGCGGCATGGCATGTTCTGACTTTACTGTAAACGCCCACATTCCGACTCCGAGTCTCAAAGAAGCTTAGATGTCCTGTTTACCGACCCGACTTTTACACTAGCAAGAATGCCGGCTGCAACCTCAACGTGGAACGGGGGGTACGGAAGATTTGGTTATAAGGTTTAGTGGCCGAAGCTGCCGTCAAGGACAACAAGGGTCCTGGTTCCACCAATCGGCCGGTTAAAGGGCTCGTATTATGAATAACTGTTTCCGCTAAGTGGATCGGCGGTGGTGGTAGCCCTTGTCATACACGCTCGCTCGCCCCGAGGCATGGGTAGTTTATTGAGGCAGTGTGTTTAACCTTTAGGTAAGTCGCTGTTAGACTTCCCATTCTACCGCTTTAGCACTTGCATTTGTCTGTTCTAGGGTGTTGCCGGCGGCCGAAGCCCGTTTTAGCTTGATGCAGGTGTTCATGCATGATTTTAAGCTAAATCCAGCCGATTCTAACCCCTGGGACAGGAGCAAGGGTGCCAATGATGCGATGGGGCCATGAAGAAGTTGAGTAAAGAGGCCAAGCGTCAAGGGGTAGCACATTACCCTTTTGCCGGAGGTGGCGACTGTTAAATCGTTACTCGGCCCGACTCATTCGCACGATTTGTTCTCTTTGGTCGGGAGTCCTCCGAATACGGGTCGCAACAATAGGGTTATGTTGGTATTTAGGTGAAATGTAGTAATCGAGAATATGCAAATACTTAACTTGTATCAATAGCAAAGAATTGCGTGGAGCAAGATACGGTAGCAGTCTTGAGCTGCTTACTATGTAGATGAGTCCGTCGGTGGTATAGGGTAGGATTACTAGGGCTAGGGAGAATTATTTCACATTCCAGTCTCCGGACACCATCTGTTTGCCTCAGCTCTGTCAACGTGCCACTACCCTCATTAATATTTGAAGCCATCGCTGGATGGAAAAATTATATTCTATTAGGGTGAACGTGACAGATTTCTCGTGCTTAAAAGGTGTATGACTGATAGGTAGGCTTCATTTATGATGTATGTCTGTCGGAGTGTGTCCCATCCTAGCCCTGCCCTTCACTACGGTCGTACTGTATTTAAGGGCAGAGACTCCTCTGCTCCCGCTAACCGATTTTAATGATGTTATACCCAACCCTGTGAATGTCACTTCCAGCGAGAACCAGAGTAGATTGACGCAGCAGCGCAGCTAAAAAGGATGGATCTATTCCCCCCTGAAGTAAAAAAGACGAGGTATATGAAGCTCGTGTCCTAGGAAAAATCGATTCTTTTGCAATTCATATTGTTGTACCCAAAATGTTATACAAGGAGATTTGGGATCTAGTTTAGCCAGCAGTGGAACGATGGTTGGATCTGAAGGCAGCTCTTTAACCTGCCAAGAGATTAGATTCTTAGCATCTTTTTTGAAAAGCACTCCAAACTTACCTTTTCCGTAATTGAGAACTCAATACCATGCTGTACCATTTCTTCAGCAAGCTGCTTTGCTAAACATCTCGTTTACTGCATTAGTTTTGCCAACAGTGACCATCACCTGAAGCATAAATTCCAGGTTATCTTCGCTTTGGGAGCTATTCTCTTCCAAAACATCTTCGAGAAATACCACAGCAGCCATGTATGCAGAGAAGTTCATGAAGGGACTTAGAAGGGCCGTGTATACATCCGTCGTCATCTTCAAGATGCTAAGGATTTCCTCCGCCGCCGGGAGCAACCTGTTTTGATATTGGCGCTCCATGTAGTCTGGCATAGTTTGTGACAATCCCCTCCAGAGAGCTGCCTTGTGGAGGCATATGTTGGCTGTATGAATCATGATGTTAACGAACATTGCGTTCTGGCAGCGGAAGCTAACAGGGAGTCAGAGATTCTCGGGTAACAATACTAGCATAATAGCTAGGTCGTTATCAAAGTCCCTGTGCCGTTCCCAAAAGGGATCGGAGCCAAAAAGTCCAAGTCGTAGTCTGAATTAACCTGAAACGTGTGTTCAAGAGTGTGATAGAAAAGGTGTGCCGCAATTACTCTCCCCGCAAATGAAGAGTATCCTTCGCCGTGATGCAGTGCATCCACTAACAGGGAGGTCTTTTCCTCGCAGCCGTTTTTCACATGCTTCATCAGAGGAAGGCAGCAGGGTTTGAATCTAAAAATGTCAGCCGATTTGCATAATCCAAATTGGGGAGCCTAAATCTAACATCTTGCACATGTATTAAAGCTGGCCATTTGGTAGTTGCGGAAACGAAACGGTCAGAACAAAAGATTACCCACCATGTTCGGCGGCGTTCCTCAAGTTCGACCCAATCGCTTGGTGCCCCAAGATATGAGTTCACCTTCCGTTCATCTGCATCCACTTTGTCGAGATTCAATATCTGAGCGATCCGGACACTGTAGCATAGACTCAATGACGCTCTTGCGAACATGAGGTGTTCAGCTTCGAAGTTGGCCATTAAATTCCCACATTGGACATGAGCCAAGGTAATACAGTGATTCTCAAACGGTTTAGTACTCGTTGCACGCGTATGGCAAGACTAGGACAACTTACCTCTATATCGTCACAGTTGGCATACGCCTTAGCGTGTTGGTAAAACGGTAGTGATAAGTGGCGATAGGTGTCTGAACTGGTAGCAGCCGAAGCCATGATGATGTATTGAAGACACATTGGGGGCTGCATGTGAGTTGGTAAGTGCAACGATGCTATGAAGCGTTGTCGGTGTAGCATTGGCGAGGCTTGATGCAGTTTATCGAAGTAAATTGACATCCTAGTACTCAATGATTAGCCCAGCCTGCTACAAAGCAATACATTGATGTCAATTTACAGTTGCTTTGTCAATTCAGAACAGAGGGGTTGCTCGATGAGGCCGCTACTCCTTAGTTCCCTGGTAGCGGAGCGGGTGTGAGACTCGGATTTTGATGCATTATTTCCGGTAACATTCCCAATGAGCAATGGTTCGAGAGTTTTAGGACTGGCTAGAACCTCCTCTCGGTCATCGATTTCAACCTGTTGGGACGGGCAAAGATTCCCTTCTTTAGCAGCAGCCTTGATCACGTCTTCGGGCTGACCTGGGCTGTGTGAGCATCGATATAGTGAGAGTAGGGACCGACTCTAAGCTACATGCATTCCAACCGAGGATGGGGGGTACTAACCCATCTTCGTCCCAGATTCTGTGACTGTATTCCCGCCGCAGACCTGTTGAAGTCTCGATTGGGGATAGGCGCATACGTCGCCCAGCTTGATGCAGCGACCACAGCATGGTTTTGTGCGGTCACACTTCAACTTTCTCGCCCGACATTGGGTACAGGAAAGTCGAGGGGCAGCGAACGGTCTACTTCTGTTGCTAGCTCTTCCGCCTCTGACGTCTGAGACGGTTTGTTCGCTCATTGCAATTGAAAGACTTTGGGCTGTTCAAACACCTCCGTTAGGCCGCTCATGAGGAAATAAGCGAAGCGAGGTGGCTTCGTATCGGATCAAGGGTACCGGAGGGGAAATGTATACATGTGCCGCTGAGTGAAAAGGAAAATACACGGTAGGAATCAACGACCCAGGCCACTCAAATTTAAAGTGCAAGACTTCCTTTAAAAACCAGCCATCGCCAGCAACCATGGCAAAAGCAGCTAAACCACTCTGGGTACAAGTCACCTGCAGAGATGCCGCGCGGGAGCCCACTTTGGTCGGCATTGCGCCGTAGCCCAACTTCCTAGCTTTCGGCCTTCGGCTTGGAAATTCCGTCGCTTCGTGCGGGGCTTTTCCGGTGTCCGACGATCTGCGAGACGGGACGGCCGAATTTAGCCTGGCGAATCATGTTCCGGCATGGGAACGGTGGCAGATTTCGGGCATATCTGACACCGAGCTTGGAGGCATTGGGGCCAGCGTTCGAGTAAGAGGAACCTGGGGCATCTGATTTGGACTTGAGTTGACTGATGACCGATAAACCATCATATTTAAGAAGGGAGAGTTTTGGGCTTATTGCTCATTGTTATTGCGCTTTGTCCTCATTCCAATCCTTTACCCGCACCGCGCTTGCCCTAGCCTTTCCAATTTCATCGTTATTATTGTTTACTTACCAAGTATACGGCTACTTATCCTGTTTGTCATGTTTGGCATTCTCCTGGTTGGGTTTATATTCATACAACTGTTTTTGAAAGATGACGCAACTGGTAGGTTGATCTCTCTCATTAGTCGGATATTGCCGTTGAGAGAAGCATTTACTAATTTTCAAACTGCCTCCTCGCATTGCGGCTCAAAGAACGATTGCGTCAGCGGCACTCTTCGGTTTTTGCATTGGCGGATCATTTCTTCATCTTCACCTGCTCTATCCCAATCTGGGTGCGTACTAAGAATATCCATTTGTCACTATTAACCAAGATGCAGTTCCAAATTATCAAGAACACTAATGCGGTGAAGTCTGGAATCTATTCTTTGCCTATGATTCTGGCTAGTGTGGTTAGAATCATAACTGCTGGGGGCCTCACGACGAGATTTGGCCACTATGCACCATTCTTTATTGCCAACAGTGCTGTCATGTCTATCGCGCAGGCATGATTACCTTGTTCGAAGTTAACACCTCCCACACGAAATGGACTGGATTCCTGTTTCTCTACGGTCCAGGTGTAGGTCTTGGCTTCCAGTAAGGTGGCGTTGCTGCTCAAGCCGTTGTCCCACTGGCAGACGTTTCTATCGGAACTACAATGGTTATGTTTGTGCAAATGTCGGTAGCGCGCTATTTGTCTCTGTTGCCCAGAACCTGTTTGCCAATAAGTTGGTTGAGAACCTAATGGAACTGAACATTCCAAATCTTGACTCTGAAGTTGTTGTAAACGGTGGGGCAAAGAGTTTGAGATCCTTAGTCGATCCCTCGAGGTTAGCTGAGAAGCTCACCACTTACAACGACGCCCTAATCAAGACGTTCCAGCGTGCACTGATATTAAGCTGCTTAAACATCATTGGAGCTCTGGGCGATGAATGGAGGAGTGTTAAGAGAAAGGAACTTGTTCCTGGGCAAGCTTAGGCGTCGAGCAAGTATATGTCGTGATAGCGCTATCAGGCACTTGGGAGTTTTAGTATAGTTGACCCCCTAGCCTGCTGGAGTGTTATGGGATTCAACAAATGCTGCTATTAAAGTGCGTCATCGGACGCAATCCTTTCCGCAGTCCCGGACGCACGCTAGTCTATGCTCTTTGTAATTTGCCGACGGCGATAAGCAATCTCCGATCATGCTCGCCTCGTTCTGCTCGGTAATTAAGGGGTATAAGTTAAGCCAGTTTAACCCGTGATCCCCACAACTCTAAACTTGCCGAAGAAGCCGTTGGCTAATAACCCGTTTTTCGATCGATGCTGTATTTCTGGCTGTGCGATTGATCAGCGAACACCAACGACATTCCAAGCTGGTGGACGATGACAAAGGATAAGGCGTGTGACTCTTGTCATCGCAAAAAGGTACGAGCGCGTGCGCACTCTCAGAACCCAGCGCCGCATGTTGAACAAACCAAGATCTTTTGTGACAGAGGCGATCCGAAATGCGAATGGTGCGCTCATCGTGGCCTTCACTGCACCTACGAGCGTGCCACCTTCGTGAGGACGCGGAAACCTATCAGGCCAGTATTTACTAATCAAGCGCTTCTACGCAGGCGATGATTGATAGTCGTGAACAGGTCGAGTCTAGCAGACGAGATGGAACAACGCCTCGAGCGCTTGGAGCGTTTGGTTGGGCCCAAAATGCAACAAACAAGGGAAATACAAATTCCCGAAGGCACAAGACGACACCCGTCCATAAGAGATGGCGGGTCATATGGAATGCTTAACATACCAGGCTATGACCTGGGGATTATCAGCTCTCACGGTGGGATTCCTGTTTTCTCTAGTATGGCACTGAGGTGGATCCAGGAAAGAACGGGCGACCCGAATGCATTCAAAGCTGCTTATTCGGCTCATGCTCCAGATTATTCAGCTCCCCCAGGCCATTATCCGTTAGCGGCCGAGCTGCCCTCGAGGACCGCAGTCGAGTCCTGTCTGGCTTTGTTTTCCTCGTCGCCTTTACGCTTGGTCTGGCCTATTGTTGACCTAGACAGCTTCCAACAGACGATCCAGTTGGCGTACACAAGTCCCGAAACACTGTTGTTGGAAGTTCGGATCGCAAAGCTATGTGTTTTAGTATTTGTCGCCTTCCTGTCAGTTCTAGAACCCGTGCAAGCTTCAGTCGTATCGCTGGACCCAAAGGCTTGCGCAAAGCAAGCCCTGGATTCGCTTCTTTCTGTTTTGGACCAGCCAAGAGTCGAAGGGCTACAGGCCGCCATCACGCTCGTAAGTACTCTCGGGATTTTTATGCGGCATGCTAATGCTGCCCCAGTCAATATACTATGACTTTTCCGGGGAACTCCAATTGGCATCCATGCTCCATTCTCTGGCTTGTCGATGCCTGTACAGCCTTGGTGGCCACCTAAAGCAGGATTCGGGAGAGCCGCGTAAAGATATTATCAACGACGCCAATGGAACAGCAGAAGAGCCAGGGAATTCCTGCGGGGACTCTTCTGGCTCTGTTACTTTTTCGACAAGCACATTTCGCTTCGAACCGGCCAGCCACCATGTATAGACGACGACCAATGTGACCTCACATTGCCGGGCGCGTATACAGGCATCTGCTGCATGGACCTATGTCTAGACCTGATACCTCTGGACAAGATATCTCTAGACACAGAGCTGCGTCCCGTCTTGCCAGGAGACCTTACCCTTACGATTATAAAATCCGAGGTTTATGCAAAGCTCTACTCGCCTCACTCTCTGAGAAAAGATGATACTCATCTCTTCAGGACTATTCGCGAACTAGACGAGGAGTTAGAAAACTGGCGCATGGCTGTTCCCGCAATTGTGAGACCGCAATTGTCGGTCACTCATGAAGTGCCAGGCATTGTTTACGCAGCATCCCCTTGGCATGAAAATAATTTCTGCCCACTTTGAGTATCTTTATTTAATTGCAGCGATACACAGAGCTTGTGGACGATGTCGGGCATTGCCTGGCGGGGAAGGGGTCGAGATGAGGGTGGTAAGCTCAAGCTTGGCCGTATCTATTCAAGCGAGCCGATCAACTCTCATCTACCTCGGAAGGGCTTCGAAGCTAGTGCATAGTGAATCATTCTGGTATGTGGGGGTCGATGTGTCGTTTACTTTCTTTTTTTGTTTCTTTCTCATTTGCCCTATCACAAAGTATGAGAATCTAATACACCTTTAGGCTTTTAATCTTCTATCCTATATGGGCCACCTTGAATATATTTTTCAACATTTTGCTCAATCCCACGGGAGAGGAAGCTATGAATGATATTGAATTGCTCGAATTCACACCTGCTCTATTTAAAACAATGCGTCATAGGCAGCTCACTCCGAAGGAGGAATCTCACCTCAGAGCGTTCAGTTCATTCATAGAGGAGCTCGTGCGATTGGCTAAACGTGCGTTGCAAAAGGGAAATGGAGGACAGCTAGCTATGACTTAGGAAAAAGATGTGCCGATGAACCTGCTTTTCGATAGTGCTTAGCCTTTCATTCGCACCGTCATATGGGACGTGCCTGCCATATTGTAAATGCATTGACCAATTTGGCGTGCGCTGTCTAAAATCAACACTACATACACCCTCGAGTATTTCTTCAAGATGTTGAGAATCTCTATCGTTGATGCTCGGTCAGGAAATCGAACATATGTACTGTAACTTAGATAATACCAAACTCTTTCGCGACATCTCTGATTGCGTCCTCAAGATCCTTCTCGGTCATCGATCTTAATCCCAGCCTATCATTCCAAGATAGCTCTCTAAAATCGGTACCGCCATATCCCTTCCCGTACATCATCTGAAAGTAGTAACTGAACATTCCAGATTGATCTCCCTTTTCTCGCTGCTTGTCGGCCTCACGAACCATCTCGTCAACGTCGAGGTTGGTGACGCGTCCATCTTCGAGAGTACCAAAGTCGATGCCGGTAACCTTTGACGCCAGTTCGGTAAGGAGACTCTCGCTGATAGCTGCCGAGTATATATACACTGGCTGGTTGGCAGTCTCATCAATATGAGCAGGGTCAAGGACTTGGACCACGGCCGTGGCGATATCAGGCAATCTCGACGAGCCAACTGTGTTATGGCCACCATTGTGAAAGGTAGCTTTCTTCTCCTGTAAGTTCGGACCCAAGACGCCAAATTTCAGACCCATCTCAAAGAATGGGCCATTGTTGATGGATGTCCAGGTCGTGGCCGAGGCAGTGCTTGGGATCACGGAATTCAGGTACTGCCGGATTTGAGCCTTCTCCGTGGCAATGGGGAGCTTCTGCGACAAGGGAGACTCGAGGTTGGTGCTGTATTCCGATGGAATAATGCGTTTCACAGAAGCCTCGATAGCGGCGTCTATCATGATTTTCTCGGTCGCAAGAGCAGGATTTGGGACAGCACTGACTTTGTCAGCGATATTCTCGAACAGAGGTTGTTTTTGAGCCTCGACGACAAGATTAAGAGGTGCGGCTCATGGCCTGCCTTGACCAAGCACATGTACTTACCTAATTACCACATCCTGTCCTTTAAATACTGACACAAGCTCCTCTTTGCTTGCCAGATCGACTTTGACAGACTTGACTCCAGCAGGAACAGTCTTGGTGGAATCTTTGCGTTGAACGGCGGTGATCGAGTATCCGGCTTCCTTCAAGGCGTTTAAAATGTGGGACCCCAGAGACCCAGTAGCCTACATCAAATTAGCGGTGCAGTATTGGCAAAAAAAGGGTACTTACTCCCAGAAGAACCACGTTTCGTACAAGTCCGGCCATCTTCAAGTCAATACGTGTAGGGGAGATGTTTGGTTCAATGCAACTCATTACCATCAGGAATTTGTTCAGAGAGGGTCCGATATGTATTTATCTGGTTTCTACCTGCTACACTTGAAGAGTTAATTCTTTAACTGGATTTTAATTTGTAAGCCAGAACGATGCCTGCGGTGCTCGGTGTCCGATCAAGCCCGAACCCCCTTACTCGTTGCAGTATTAATAATTCTGGAATATTTTTAGCGCCGCAAATTTCAGTATTACCGAGCGCGCCTCGCGTTGTTTTAACACCGACTTTCGCGAGTCGGCTAGATCGGCGTCGAGGGAGGCTTCTCGTGCCTTCATGGAAGCCGAGCACCGACACACCCGACTCTACGTACAGTACAGACAGTAAAATCGTACAGGCAGGTACCTCATGGCCTCGGGGAGAACCTAGTCTAGGACTTTTAGTATGTGGGCGAGATATTGTGAAAGAAAGTGAAGCTTACGTGCTTTGAATTTCATGCTCTCTTATCGATGCGAGGCGAACTCATTGCAGTGAGAGTTTTCCCGTTATGGTCAGACAATATCCTATATATCTCTACTCCTCTCCGTGACTATTGGTCCTAGAAAATCGCCAGTATCGTGCTTACTGCTTCCAAATTCGCAGCTCAGCTCCTCCAACAAGTTCTGTGGTGATCTGACCGGAAGAGACGCCTTTTCAAGGTGTGTGTGTGGGTCACACAAATCAGTTAGATAATCAGGTATTGCTTGGTTTGATCAGACAGATGCCAATATGCCTTCTCCAGGGCTCTCCAGCCTAGACCGATATTGCCCGAGTAACTACAGTACGGGGTAAGATATGACACCGATTAGGGTCGGGGGTCGGGGCAAGGACTGCGAATTCAACCAAACCATTCTTTCAGTTTGTGTATCCTTCCTTCCATGCATCAACACACCTGCAGTCCTGGTACGACCCATGATATCAGGGAAGATTGTGGCGCGACTTGTGTGGACTAGCGCGTTCGAGAAACGCCGCATCGCTGTCCGACGAAGACCGAGCTCCGACGCAAACAATACGCGTATAACGCGGCAATGATGTTTATTTAATGTCAAGGGTAAACATCTGTAGAAAATTCTATGATAATAATCTTTGTGCGTCAAGAAAGCGAGTATTGAACTCAAGCCAGTCGATGATGTCGCTGAGGCAAAACGTCGTTAATAGGTACGCCTTAAGCCTACGCTACAGAGTACAGAATGTCCTCGGCATGAGAGCCAGGATGTACAGCAGCATTTAGACATCGGGGTCCGACGAACAGCGAGGGCATGAATTTCGTGGGAAGCGTTACCAATTTAAGACAAGTCGCCTTCGCTACTATCCAATCAACTTGGCTAGTCCCGCTTCCTAAGCAAAGATTTGGCGTCGAGGGTCGAGGGCCCACTGGAACTCGAACGATACGACATTGAGTAACTTTGTTGAGTGGAGCCATCTACCGAACAAATGCAATTCCAGACTACTGAGAATGAAGCAATGCAGAGGTACCTGGCACATGATCAAGGCGGAGAGACTTGGAGAATAGCGCCGCCACTAACACGTCACTCCAGAGGAGGAACGATGGTACCTAGCCAAGGACTGGATAGAGTCCAGACATTTGTATCACGGAGCATCTCAGACAGCTTTAAGCTTGTCGCTCCGACCGACTGCCGAGAAATCGAGTGTAGCTGTTTTGCCTAATTCCATCATATACAAATGGCTTGTTAATCGGCTAGGTTGAGGTATTAGAAGTAATTACATAGGTCCTTTTAAATGTCAACAGGATTAATTCAATCGCCAAGCATCTGTCAGCCAAACAGCTAGGCAATTACGGTGACATTGAGTATTGGTCACCAGGGGTCTTGGGAGGTGGGAGGCTCCCTGCATTCCCAAGTGAAGACGGTAACAGACAAATCTTCAATCACTAGGCGCTGTATTTGACACGACGATACTATAAATCACCGAACCCTGGACATCTCCGATTGTCCCCAAACAATTAGGTGCATCCGAAAAAGTAACTTAATCACAGCAGAGCAACATTCGCCCGGAGCACACACGGACAAGATTTGACCCGACCGAGTACTCCACCAGTGAGACGGCTTGTGAATGCCTATGATCCAGCAGTCGACATCCTGTCCTTAATAAGACCGCTGCCCGAGGAAGTCCGATCCAACATGCATCTGCCAGCAACTCTCGTCTCGGAGTGGACCCTTTCTGGAACCCAGTGAGTCTTGACGCTGCATCCGGCGTACCTTGGCGGATTCAACTAAATACACGGCAAGCTTCACACCAACCCGCAAAGTCTATATATATGACGACAAGCGGCAAGCTTAATCAAAAGTCCAAGTTCTCAACTCACTTTCAACCTCGAAATCACCTCACTCCCACGTCACTAAGGGTGCTTACAATGTCGAAGATCTTGACCGTGTTCGGTGCGACTGGGAAGCAGGGAGGGTCTGTCATTAGGGCAGTCCTCACCGACGCTGCTTTGACAAAGGAGTTCAAGATCAGGGCAGTGACTCGCGATGCTTCCAAGCCCTCTCTAGCGAGAAACAACGTCGAGGTTGTCTCGGTGAGAAACATCCGCGTTGGAGTGTACGGTACAATGCTAATATAAAAATAGGCCGATATGAGCTCCAAGAGCTCTCTTGTTGAGGCTTTGACCGGGTCTCACACTGTGTTTCTTGTTACCACGCCCGACTTTACATCGGGCATGGGGACCCAGGAAAAGTCCCATGGAAAGAATGTGGCAGATGTTGCCACGGATGTTGGAGTTTCTCATCTCATCTACTCGTCTTTGCTTCATGTTTCTGAGACAACTAACAATTGTCTCATGCACGTTGTGCACTTTGATGACAAGGCAGAGGTTGAGCGATATATTCGTTCCAAGAGTGTGGCTAGCTCGTTCGTTCTTCCAGGTTATTTCATGAGTAACTTTACCGATCTTCAAATGATCAAAAAGGGAGAGGATGGAGTTTACACTTTAGTGTACCCTGTTAGCGACAAGGCAAAGTTTCCGCTTATCGATGCTGCATCTGATATTGGTTAGTACTATACGCACACGGAAGTAGGTTTCGTACATCACTAACTAGTACTCTAGGAAAGTTTGTTGCCGCTGCTATCAAGCAGGAGGACAAGGTTGCAAGCAAGCAAATCCTCGCTGCCGCTGGCTACTACACTCCCAGCCAGATTGTCTCTGAATTCGAAGAAGTTACAGGCAAGACTGCGCGCTTCGTGACGATAGATGCGGAAACCTACAAGAGCTTCCTGCCCGGGCCTCTTGCTGACGAGATGTTGGAGAATCATCTGTTTATCGAGGAGCCGGGATATTATGCTGGCAGAGACCTTAAGGAGAGCCTCAACCTCTTGGCTGACGTGGGCTTGAAGCCAACGACATGGAAGGATTTCTTGCTTGCCAACAAGGCACAGTTTATGTAATGCAGCACGTCTACGTACTGCACAATAGCCAATATGATCAGATGGTGATTTTATAGAACCTCTTCTTCCTTCCAGTGATCTTGTTTCCGACCGTCTACTTTCCAGATCTTTGAACTTTGCACGTTACCCTGGAACGATATTGTGCGATCTCGTTCTAGATGGCAATTCTCTCACTTTAAGCTTGTCTGTACGTCGCTCTACCACTTCACCCACACCCAATGAAATACAGCAAGTATCAGTAGTTGAGAATGTCCGTTCAAATGCGGATCTATGGGCAGTCTTAACGTAGCAGGTAATGAAAAGGTGCTTCCGTATCCCACTAAGCTACTCTCCAAACCACGCTTTAGCGTGAATTTGAGTTGGGTTACAATTATGAGGTTGTGTGTGCCTAGTCCATAAATAAAATGCACAACGTGACTAAGTCATAGAAATCGAGAGTCGAGAACGGTTAGAAGCAGAGTACTCAACGAGTAGGGTGCAAAGACGGGCAAGGGCATTCCTTTGAGCAAACCTAAGAATCATTATGATGATCTTTAACCTCCATACCAATCGTTACAGAACTAAACCCTCTCACCAAGTCCTAGGGAATCCACAATGTGGAACCGCAAGTTTTTTTCGCGGTTTCTGAGGCAAAAAAACTGAAATGGCCTCAGGATATATTCGGGCACTCGCTGGGTTAAAGGCTATTATCTACAACCATCTAGAAATACCATCTCATCAACATGCAAGAAGAGTTCTACTTCAAGACTACATCCGGACACGATTCAATAGTTTGAGGGAAAAGAACATTATCCGATCTCTGAATCTTATTGAGAGCAACCAGACTACTAAGCGGCAACCAGCTACAGACCTTCCATCCCTTGAATAAATGTCATTTTTGGCATACCTCCATCAGAACTTTTCGACATACGGCCTAATGTCGATTTCCTGGGTAAACGCGGATCGGTGCTGTGTATGTAAATGCCAATAGCTTTCGGCGACCTTATTGCATCTTGTTAGTCTCGCCATCTCTTGAGATGATCAAAATTTTAACTTACTGCTTCAGGGCGAACTTTTCCATCTTCCACTCCATCGTTCATCACAAATTGCTTTGCCCGGGGAGTATCCACACCCCCGTCAAGAATGACATGTGCTACATGAACTCCTCTAGGGCCAAACTCACGCGCAAGCGATTGACCCATTGCGCGCAGCGCGAATTTGCCAGCTGAGAATGAAGCGAAGTTTGCAGACCCTTTGATAGACGCAGTAGCTCCAGTAATAACCAACGACGGAGGATATGGTGAGTGAGGTGTCGACTCAAGAAGAAGTGGTAGAGCTTTCTGTGCAAACATGAAGAAAGCTTGTCTGGGTTTGTCGTTAGCAATGTGTAGCAGGTATCGATGAATCCACGTACACAGCGCCCAGGCTAGCATCAAGGTCTTCTTTCTTCAGGTCTAAAAAGGGCTTCATGGAAAAGCCACTATTGACGTTGTACACTGCAGCCGCCAGCTTACTGTTGGGAAGCTCCGTTTGAATGACATCAAAAGCAGAATTTACAGCATTAATGTCGGCCATATCAGCAGTGATGCCTAGAGCATGGCCACCAGCCTGCTCGATTTCTGCGACAATGTCACGATAGCTCTCAGGTTTACGTGCAAGCAAAACAACTGAGTAAGTTTTCGCGAACTTGATGGCAGTTGCTCGGCCTAATAGCATCACATTACCATGAATGTGACTTAAAAGTCCGGTTCACTCACCTATTCCAGAACCAGCTCCAGCTATGATGGTGCAAAACGGGCGAGGGCCCATGGTCGCGGTTTCGAAAAAATGCTAGGGCTGTGGAGTTTCAAAGATTTCGCACAATTAAGGCTCGCAGGTTGAAAATCCACTCAAGTACTGCCACTCTTCTGAGATATTAATACACAGCTGACTTTGAACAAGGTTTTATTGCTTCCGGTAGACATGGAGTCGAGTACGTCACTTGGTACAATCTCGGTGTCCGATAAACACCGGTCATTAGACTTTATATGTCAGCATACCTATCGACCCCGCTCGCGGAGTTGTCGGCATTGCGAGGCGGTGACGGTTGTTGGATGTCATCGCACAGTGATACCACGGTCCTGTTGTGACGAATTGGGAGCAGCACGTCGGCGATCAACCTAGGGGACGATCTAGCCGGGTACAGGATTGTACAGCGCCAAGGCTACAGCCTAGTAGTAAAAAAAGCAGCTGAACATTACAAATCGATTACGCCGTGCCAAGTCTGACGCCAAGAAGCGGGAGAGAATCAGGCTGGCCATATACCTAAAACTATCCAATCTACCGTTGCTCAGTAGATGCGACGTACGATCTTCCCGCTCCTACTATCAAGGATTACAACTGCTATGGTACACCTAGCGGATTCGCCACCGAGTTCAATTGTTTCGATAATTATTTCGCCCAGATGGTCGGAGAAATAGCTGCAGTGTCAGGAAAGAACAGAGCCTCTGGCAGGGGCGCCCAGAATTAGTACTCACCACTCTGAAGCCTTGATTGACCTACTTTATAAGCAGATCTAAGTGAATTTTCAAGCAGGCCTTATATGTAACTCTCTTTATTAAGAATGTATAAAATAGTTGGAATCTAACTATCTTCACCCTTAACACTAGTCATATTCATTCCGTCTGTCATAGCAATCTTCTTATTCTCCCGAATATTAGTCTTCCAAGCAGGTGTCCCCTCCATAAAATACGTATCAATCTGTTCCAAACTCAAACGAGCGGTCTCAGGGACAAACATTACTGTTAGAGCAACAATAACAAGTGTGATTCCACCGTAAAAGTATCCAACGTTTGTTCCCATATTACCATAGTCAGTGTTCAGCATATATGGTGTCCAGAATGCAGCGCCAAAGCTAAACACCTCATACATCATCACCGCATATGATTGACCGAACGATCTCAATCGCATAGAGTGCATCTCTGCCGAGGCAACCCACACAATAGGGCCACTAGCAGCCCCGAACGTAAAGGCCCAGATGCAAAGGAACGCAACTAGCACGTGTTGAGCTGTCACAGCGGATTGTCCCAAGACCGAGGCCACGACGGCAAAGATGAGCATGCAGGCAGCCATGACGATGTAGCCTCCAATAAGACTGAGTCGACGGCCAGCATACTCGCAAAGGAACGGACCAGGGACGGTGCCGGCAAGAACTGAAGATGGATGTTAGATTGAGATGGGTAGGTAAAGGAGGGCTAACGTACTGCAGGAGCTGATGGCGACATTAAGGATATATGGGTTATTCAATCCAATTTGGGCCAGAAACAATACCGTATAAGGAATGACAAATTGGATACCAGATATAGCATTGCTAACCAGGATAAGCACAGCCAAATGGGTTCTTTTCAGATTAATGCCACGGAAGATGTTTGTCCAATCTGTACTGCGGCGCATGGAGAGTTCTAGCTCGATGTGCCCGTCGATTTCTTCAACAAGGGTATTGATCTGAGGGGAATTGGGTTCGGTCTTGTTGAACTTGGCAAATGCCTTGCTCGCTGCCTCCTCTCTTCCTTTGAGGAGAAGCCATCGAGGAGACTCGGGAAACAGCATGCTACCGGTGGCCAGGACGACTGCAGCGGGTATCTGGCAAAGAATCGGCACCTGCCACGACCAGTTGGAGTTGATCTTGGATGAGCCGGCGCAAACCTATTTGAACGTTGTCCATTAGTATTGGGTTACATGTTGACTTGGATTCTGTAACACTTACAGCTGCCATGATAACATTCCCAGAGGCCAATCCCACGTTGTAAAAGCTCATCAAGAAGCCTCGGCTCTGTGATGCGACTGATTCAGACCCCCATGTTGGAGCCGCGGCATAGATCATGCCAACGCCGATGCCACCAATGCATTTGCAGACCATGAAGTTGAGAAACCTGCCAGCCGTGCCTAGCATGCCCGCTGCGCTGACAGCAATGATAGCACAGGCAAGTTGGAGGGTCCCTCGACGGCCAATCCGGTGGCTGGTGAAGCCGCTCGCGACACCGCCAACAGACATGAACAGAATACTGAGCTGCACCAGAGACTGCTGGAGCGCAGTGAGCGAGCACTCCTCCGTAACTGGACCACTGTCGGATGCCACGTTGGCGCAGCTACCGAAGGATTTCTTAAACGCCGGCATCAGGAGCACGATGCCACCGAATGCCTGGTCGAAATTGGCCAGCCAGCCGAAGAGTCCAACGGAAAAGGCAAAGACAACCATAAACCGGGTGGTTTTCTGGAGGGGAGCTGTGGCGGGCGAGCGCCGCGAGATGCTCTCGACGTGAGCCACGTCGACGTTTTTGTCCATCTTGACGGGGAGTGACAACCGTCAACTGGCGACTGGGCAATTGGTTTGGAAGATGGCGAGGGAAGAGATACTGTCCACAAGAGTAAAAGTAACACTGAAAGCCTCACTGGCACAAGTGGTTTAGTATGAGTTGCCTGTTCAAACGGGGCCGTATGGCAAGGCCATACCGGTACTTATAATATATGTTGGATGATGACCCTGTATGACGAAACCTCGGATAGATTGATATCCTGACCTTAGTCAGAAGGGGGGGGTATAATAACCCCACTTCCGGCCGATCCGGATGACCGGCAGAAGTAATCAAGATCATCATCATCACTGTATTGATCCCTATCTATCACATCGAATTGACCGTAACGGATCCATCAATATATGTATCACCAGATCTTCGTAGCGTACTAGCGCCGGCCAATGTGACTAGAACCAGCCTACATTGGCTGAGAACGAGCGTAGATTGGCTGAGAACAAAAGTACACATCTTTAGTCCCGTCACCACCAGAAATCTCGCCTCCTGCCGGCCCCGCCCCCGCGTCTTGGTAACCCCAGGACTATCCCGGGATTGCTCCAGGATTACTCCAGGTCCCCAGACCCCAGATTTGTAATTGCTACGGCATTTTGACGTCGAGACTTCAAGCCCCATCAATTACGTAGTATACCCAGCGCGCGTAGACATTTGCTGATAAGCTCCTCCCCCACAACCCGTGCCACCATCCGCCAAGCTCCCACATGCCGTAGCATAGCCATATCCCTACCAGGATTGCAAGTATTGAACCCGTTAATGTTAAGCCAAGTCTCTCCAGGACGCCATCTTACGTTATGCTACTCTCACTAGCTATTCTCATCAGTATGGCTGATAAGCAGGTGTCAATGCTGCAAGTACTGATTACGGCTTGTTCGACCAATTTCCCATATGAATGCAAGTACTTGTACGTGTAGATCAAGTTATTATTTAACCTGGCATCCCTTTTGGCCTTTACCCAATACACTGCATACTTCATTCCCCACATGCCGTACCCACATCCACACGCCGGTACGTACGACCACATGCCGTACTGATGACCACATACCGTGCTCGTAGCCACATGATTCGCGTCCGAAACATTTATCTAGCCTGACGTCTGAGGTCTATGTTGGTTCTCAGCTCTTGGCTAGACTCTGAATAAAAAAGTTTGCAATCATCTCTCATTTAAATCAATTATTCCATCAAGGCGACACTGACCCTCAACTCTCTTCACAATGCCTCAATTAGAAATCCCCGAGTTCCTCGACTACTTACGCGCCTTCAACAAGAAGGACTAAGACAAGCAGCACGCCTTCTATGCTGACAATATCCAACTCATCGTTTCGGACCCCGCCATTGGCACCCTTAAAGGCAGCAAGGGGATCATGGACCACTACGGGCCACTGCACGCCAACGCTGACGAATTCGTTATCCCCATTTTCGTTATGGGCGACCGCGAAAAGGTCTTTCTCCAAATGGAATCATACTTCGAGTACCTGAATAAGGCGAAGGGCGTCCACGACATTGATGTGGTACCTAGCGACATTATCAAGATCACCACATGCGCGTTATATAACCTGGATGAGCAGAACAAGATGACCCTGGTCAGGTGCTACCTGGGTTCTGCGGAGAAGCTGGGGTAGGTAGACCTGAAGGAGGTGATACGGGACAGTGAGAGCAGAGCGAGTCCGGATTTACGGCTATACAATTACTAGATTCTTCTCCTAGATATAGCCTACCAACCAACATATTGCGATGAGCATTATAGACTGTATCTTGTTTACTCCATAATCGCTCCTTGTTCTACGTTGAGATGTGAGAAATTCAGTCGACGTGTGCTTTCGTCACTCTATTGTTACAAAACAACTACATATTTAGCCAGTACCTTCGCTTGGAAGGTTTCAAATAAAGTCTTATTATTAACAAAGAGAGCTAGAACCAGTGCGAGAATGGCTAAGAGGGGGTGGATTAGATGATATTGAGATTCATCTCCATGCTAATAGAAGATGCATACTATACAACCGGGCGTGAAAAGGAAAATCCGGGCTATCACCAATAAAAATAGTGGGTATTAGTAATACCCTCCGTCTGGTGATACTTACTGCTTTAACAGGCCTCTACACTCACGAGTCAATTGGGTTTTGCTAATGCAACCGAATATGGCAGGACTTCCTCCGCTATTAGTCCCCGAAAAACCAAGTACCGCCAGCGTCCTGATCCCCTTCGTCGAATACACCGCGCGCCCAGCCTATCTTATACCTCTAGGATAGACCCCCGATCGTCACATTAACTGCACTCTATGCATCAGACAAGTGGGCCTTACAAGCGTTGAACAAAGTCCCAGAGATATTAACCTGTAGATGGTTGACGCCAGCTTCGTCGCACGCGCAATTAGTTGCTTTTGCCTGTCCGTTATGAGGTCGTGGGCGTGTAAGCACAAACGACAACGTCGCAGCCGGTGACGAACTGATAGCTACGTCACTGAATGCTCCGCCTTTGAGGACTGAACGCGAGGCGGTTCGGTGAGCGCAGCCGCGACCTTGAAGGGACTATTAGAATTGTGTGGGAGTTTTGAGGCAAGGAGACGACCGGAATTTCCTGTGATGGTAGCGAGACAAATGGTGAGGGCGAACACGCTGGCGACCGCAACGGGGGGGAGCGTTCTGGGAATTAGAGTCGAGCAGTGAATGAAACAGCTCAATCTACCATGTGTGATACCCGCTAGCTTATCATCAATACTGAGACGGACGTCCGTTAGGTGAACCCCCCCATTCCAGATTCCTAGTCCCTCAGTTCGCTTCTACTCTGGCCGATTCTCTTACTCGTGTCCGAAAGCCGATTTGCCGACGGTGCTGGATCCAATCCCTCCACTTCTTTACATTATCCATTAGCTTGCGGAGATTGTCGGAGACCGGTCTGTTACCAAAGCGTCGAGACAAACCGAGAACATTTCACAGCATTTGTCAGTGAGCGGCCCAGTCGCACTAAACAGGCCGAATCGGTGTTTGAATTTGCCCGCGGTAGAGAGTATTATTCAGCTTAACCATCGAGACGGGCTCCCTCCTCATAGCTTACCCCTTTAAAGTGAGCATATGGGCAACAATCTAATTATCATCCACTCAGGTTTTATTTGACGACCGTCGCCCTATCTGGCCGTGTCACAACTATTTTTGTACCTTTAAACCAAGGCCTGGTGTGTTCAAGCTCAGTGTCTCGAAAAATGTCTCGCGCCATTCTCATCACCGGCGCGCGACTGGCAATCAAGGTGGTTCCGTCATCGACGCCCTCGTTGCGAAGCAACCATCCGGCTTCCTCCTCCTCGCCGTCACTCGCAATGCCCATTCCGCTAGTGCCAAGCGTCTCGTTGCTAAATCGGCCTCCATCAAGCTTGTCGAGGGTGATCTCAACTCTGTCCCAGCCCTCTTCGAGTCAGCCAAGCAAGTCGCCGGAACATCTCCGCTCTGGGGCGTTTGTTCTGTCCAGGCGTCAATGGGCAAAAGTGTCACATTAGATGGTGAAATAAGACAGGGCAAGGCTTTGATCGACGAGTCAATCAAGGCCAGGGTTCAGCATTTCGTTTACAGCAGTGTCGAGCGCGGTGGTGACGAAAGGTCGTGGGACAGTGCGACACCCGTCCCCCATTTTAAGACGAAGCACGAAATCGAACACTATCTTCGCGACTCAACGTCAAATGGCAAGAGTCCCATGAGTTGGACGATATTGCGGCCCGTCATTTTCATGGACAACCTTGTTCCGGGGTTTGCAAGCAAGGTCTTCCTCACGACGCTACGCGATGTCATCAAAGAGAAACCGTTGCAGTGGGTGGCGACAGCGGATATTGGCTTCTTTGCTGCAAAAGCTTTATATAACCCCAGCACCTGGCAAAATCGGGCGGTTGGACTTGCCGGCGATGAGTTGACGTTCCGCCAGCTGAGCCAAGGATTTCAGAAGGTTACTGGAGAACCTGCCGGGACAACGTTTGGCGTGCTCGGTAAAGCTTTGAAATATAGCATTTCAGAGGTTGGAATTATGGTGGACTGGTTCAAGGACGATGGCTATGCGGCTAATTTGCCTGAAATTCGGAGGATTCACCCCAATGTGACCACTATGGAGCAATATTTGGAGAAGAGCGCCTTTGCCAAGTAGTGAGGCTGATTAAAGGTTCAGAAAAGGCGTGATAACTGTGATTAAAATGCTATACTCGATAATAGTTTCTTTTACATACTATCATCGTAAGAAGAAGTATTAATATTAAGGATGCCACCTTACTGTTTGTATCTTCTGGTAGTGGATATAGTGCTAACTATGCGTCCCTATTATGTGAAACTATGGTGTGACTGTGATCTATCTGGTGATATTGGGCAAAGATAAAAACAAACTAAAAATTATTAAGGGCAGTAGTAACTAGAAAAACACAAGATTCTAGAGCAGTATTAAAATCGAGTATTACTATTCGCACAACCCCAAATCTCTAATCGCACAACCTCAATAATAGAACCCCTCCGCCATATTGACTTTATATACTGAAGAATATAATAAATAGTAAGTAAATTCAATAGATATTTATACAATATAAAAGCCTAGCCTGGTATTACTCTAGCAGCTGCACTACAGCTGCTACTGTAACTGTAATAGCGGCGCCGCTGTGGCCGCTGTCCCGGACCTTCTGGCTTTATGTTCCTCGGGCCACTCCGATTTAGGCGGCCTCGCGATCTCTGCGACGACCCGCGGAATCGCTTAATATACCTTCTTCAATCTCTACTTGCATCAGAATCCGCCCTATATTATAATTGAGGCAGACAGACGCAGTGTCGGCGGCAGTCAGAAGAATTGGGTTACCTAACTGAGGTTGTGCGATTAGAGATTTGGGGTTGTGCGAATAGTAATACTCTTAAAATCAAGATGTTATCTTTGAAGCTAGGTCCAGTTATTTATACTAATGTTGCACGGAAGCCTGCTCTTAGCACTCTGGACTCAACTACGCTCCTCACTTATCAACGCACTTGGTTACGTAGCTTATTTTACTGGCTGACCATTACTAGATGTGACCTGTAACCGACCCACTGTATCTACCAACCATTACAGACAGTAACATGCAGTACGTGACGTCCCGCTACATCATACACCCCAAGTATCCCGCTTACCCTACACTAACCCCGAGCATAAACGAGATCGTTACAAGCCAGCTCTAAGAAACAATCAACTAAAGGAATCTAATTGCCTTAGGGACTATTAGGAATAGACATGCTATATGTAAGGGCAGAGATTATTTACTTCCTCTGGCTAACCATTACATTGATTAATGATATTATGTCCAACCCTACTAATGAGCCTGTTGGTAGCATCCAGACCAGAGTGATCCTGCCATAATAATAATGCAGATTCTTTACTGAGAGGTAGCAACCCGCCCATGGGTATGCATTCGACTTGATAGGGTTGTTTCTTGAGTGAAACAACAAATTCGTTGGCTGCGTTGTTGCAGGGGAATATCGTCGCCTTGTGGTAATACCGTCATGCTGCGTGCCGATACATGTGAACAAACCATGCGTCTGTTGGGCCCGCTACTATTTTAGTGTCCTGAATCCACTACGGTCAAGGTTCCCACCTAAGACAGGACAACTGAGACATGCCAGCCCCGCCGGCAGGTGGACGCCATATATTCCAACAGAAACACAAGTCGCGGGTTAAATCCATACTAAGCCCACGCTGACTTGAGGAGGCAGGAATAGGCCCAGTCGCTTGAATCTGGACCGAGTGGCTTGTTGTTTGAGCGAATTAGAGAGGCGGTGAGTTGCGGTATCGCAAAGGAACATACGCATAGCATTCTCGCCGTGCAACGTGTTGATACATGAGACTCAGCGTCTGCCGCCCGGTGCGAGGTTAGTATCCGCCAGTCATTTTGACCTGCCCGTGACGGAGTCTGAAACCGACGCAATGCTACCTCCACTGACATGCCGTGTATTTGAGATAGTCAGGACTTCGTATCCGAGCCGCCAGCCGTCCCGGATGTTGCATTTCGGAACCGCTCACCCGCGTCCGGATGGTTGATTGGTTGGAGATGAGATGCATATTGCTCCGAGAAACACAATGGCAGCCGACTCGGGAGTGCCGACGGTTAGTAGACATTTGGTCACTGCATTTAATGAAGCCTATAGTCACTGCCTCGAAATTTAACTCGTCTTTTTACCCTCCTTGCTAATCGTTGTCATTACTAGACCGCGGCTACAATCATTAGCCACTTTGCACATCGCTCACTCTCAATACTGGACCCACGCCATCTCAACGCCAGCTCGGCTTTCCACAAACACAATGCGTGTCGTTATCGCTGGTTCTGGTGACTTGGCTCGCTATATTTGCGAAGAGTTCACCAAAGTCGGTCACGAACTCGTCGTCCTGACCCGGACGCACAAATCACAATTCGAACTTGCAGGCGTTACCCAATTCATTACCGACTATACTTTGGAGTCGCTGAGCACCGCACTGGCGAATGGCGAGGTGCTCATATCGACAGTTTCGGACTGGACCTCGTCATACACCGACGTCCACCGTACTCTCATCCAAGCCTGTCAACAGAGTCCAAGGTGCAAGAGGTTCATACCCTCGGAGTTTGTAGGCGATATTGAGACGTATCCCGACCAGCCCGGGTTCTACTACCGTTGCAGAGACCCCATCCGCAAAGCCCTACGGGAGCAGAAAGACATCGAGTGGACTCTCGTCGCGATTGGCTGGCTGGCCGACTACGTCGTACCAGCCAAGAACCGGTACATCAAAGACATTGGCGATGCCGTCCCCATCAACCTGGCTGACAGCCGCATCGTGATTCCAGGGACCGGAAACGAGCCCGTGGATATCACATGGGCGCGAGACGTTGCCAAAGCGCTAGCAAAGCTCGTCGACGCGCCAAACTGGGAGCCCTACACCTACCTTTCCGGCGAGCGCACATGCTGGAACGATGTGGCGAGGGTCGTCAAACAGAAGTACGGCCCGGACTTCACGACCCAGTACCGTTCACTCTACGACCTTGTGGAGACGGTCAGGACCTCCAAGGATGAAGACCTCCTACTCGTGGTAGACCAGCAGATCTTCTCTGTGTGCCACGCGAGCTCTTTGCCTGAGGACAAAGTGCGAGCTCATCGACAGAAGTATTTCCCAGGTCTCCGTTTCCGAACATTGCAGGATGGTCTGGCCGAGTTGGGTCGTGATGCGGAGATGATTATGTGAGGACACTGAGGAGAGGAATGCGATTGTTTGATGTCGTTTTTGGCAGGAGTAAACGGTTAGCCTACGTATGCAGTCGTCCCTCCAGGCATCCCAATGAACGCTAGATAGCCTTCTCAATCAACGTCACGAACAGTGCCTCGTTTGGTTATCACAAGTTTCAATGATGTTCGGAACTGCAACGCCCTCCAACTAGATACTTCCCATGGACTAATCCTGTCTAGTAGTAACGGCCGATGAGATGAGCCGACTGAGATGGAACCGGCGCAGGCTACGGCATAGTGATCCCTGCAGTGCTGAACTCGTACCTTTGCTGCGACAGACTATTGCCGAATTCGAGGGGAGCCAATCGGATATAACATCTGAATCCCGAGATAGGCATATGATCGGACCAACAACACGTAGATGCCGTCCCACCCGGGGTCGATGGCACTCCCGATTGGTTGTACTACTTGACTGCCATCCGCTTGCCCGATCTTCCCGTGTCTCTTCATCATCACTGGCCTGTCCAAAAGCAATACAACCCAAACTGGTTGAGGTAGCACTTATCGGCACAACGACGCCTCAGCGCAAAGCCGAGACAAGCATGTCTCAGTTCCAGTACAGGTCCCTAGTACAGTAGCCGTTCCGATCTGCTGAACGATAACCTTCTTACGCACGTCTGTTGATCCATGCAGGTCCTTGAGAATGTCGGATAGCGACGACTGAGGATCACCAACCAAGAGCCTGGAACCCGGCACATCTGAGATTATCCAGACCCTCTTGGGCGCGCGGGAAAATGGAGGGCCAGCTGGCAATGGGTGCTTCACAGCACGTCATGCCTCGAAAATTTCTCACATTAGTCAGAATGCATTTCGTATTGTGCTAAACGCGGCGTACACGTACCTGGGCCACTGCATTTTGATGCATGCATGAAACCACGGACTGGCCGGAGTCGGCATCTCTCAGCCAGCCCTTACAAGCCGCCATGGCAGGATTGGTTCCATAAAGCCTTTTCGCGGTTGACCTCAAAGGCCCATCAAAATTAATGGAAGCCTAATAGAAAATGAAATGTCCGTGCTAATGGAGTTCCATGGACAGTGCTGAGGCCGGATGTAAGCACCGCACAGTATCTCTGCCAATGGAAGAGACTAATATTAACAGTATATCGATTCTCGCACTTTTGTTTTAAAGTCGTGACTGGGCAGATAGTTGAACAGAGTAGGCCCGGAACGAGTATATGCCATGCAGATAGAAGAATCATGTTCTCTTGAAAGCACGAAATGAGGATAGAGCAAATGATGCAAAGACGGAACGGCACATGCCCGTCGCTTTCCGCTTACCTCGCAATAGACAAGGATAAGAGTTGCACATCAAATGCGAGGCCTTTGACCGAGACAGAAGATGTCGCAATCCGCTACACTTACAAAGACGCAGGAACAACTCCATGAATCCGGTCGTCCTAACACTACAGAGTGACCAGGGTCATGCCTTTACACTGCATGGATAGGACGGTGAGCCCGGCCGCTACTCGTATTTGTCGTACGGAGGCGTTTTGCTAGCCGATTTCAAGATCGTGTTAACTTTTCTGGTCCAGTTGCGTTTGGGATTTTTACTGAGTTGACTATGTCGCAAGACTCACTCGGGGAGATCTGAGCGAGAATGCTTCTGAGTGCTGCAAGCCTCCGATTACTACCAGCCACAACTATCTCTCCCGTGTGAGACAAGCATATGAAGGCAATCCTAGATCTTGCAGATGGTGGAGGCGATATGAATTCGGTGGCGAGGGGTATCATGTAGCACGGGAAGCTGCCGTGTCTGGCATTGGCGAATCAGTTGCGCCAATGGCTGTATGCCTTCGGACGAAGCTCTCTGATTGACCCTATTCCTGCCGGAACCATACCGGAGGCCTGTAGCCATTGAATTGATGGGAGTGATTTCTGATAGTGATAGAGTTTGTATAGAATCCGACTAAATGGGAATTATGAGTATAAAGATGCGTAGCTGTCCCGTTTACCTTTCCTTCATCAAAGCCAACAATCATCACCTGTACATAATCACTGAGAGTTAATCTGAACTTCACCTACAACACATCACACATCAGAAATATGAGTAAAATTTCTCCTGTGGACCGCCAGCTATTGGTGGAAGACTTTAACAACACCGACGATGCCGCAATGCTGGGCCACTGCGTGCATCAGCTCCTGGAGCACTCCGCCAACCGCCATTCGAGCCGGATTGCCCTGATTTGCGGCGACACGGGGCTGACCTACGCAAAGCTCAACAAGCTTGCGAACCGTCTTGCTCGCGTCCTGGTGGCGCGAGGAGTCAGTCCTGGCAACTTGGTCGGCGTGGCCCTGGAACGCTCTGTCGACCTCGCCGTGGCTCTTTTGGCAGTGCTCAAGGCGGGCGCTGCGTACGTGCCCATCGATCCGGCATTTCCGGAGATGCGCATTCGTCAAATGATGGACAATGCCGGTCCCAGTCTCATCGTCGCCAGCACCAGCACGCTCGATGCGGTGTCGCCCTGGAAAGACGTGTGCCTCAACGTTGACGAGACACTCCACAACAACACCAGCTCCGACACGGACAGCAGAAACCTCGTAATAGACGTGCGGTCAGAAGACCTCGCATACGTCATGTACACATCCGGTTCGACCGGAAACCCCAAGGGCGTCGAGATGAGTCACGGGTCACTGTCCAACGTGCTGCTCACGTCGCAGAGGGACCTGGGCTGCGAAAAGACGGATCGCCTGCTGGCTGTGACGAGCGTTTCCTTCGACATGGCCTTCTTGGAGCTATTCCTGCCGCTGTTCTGCGGTGCAACGGCCGTCATCGCCCAGGGCCACGAAGCTAGAGACCCCGCGCGCTCTCCTCGCGTTGATGGAGCGCCACGGGATAACCATGCTGCAGGCCACGCCCGTCACCTGGCAGATGCTGCTGGAGTCGGGCTGGACAGGTACACCGCGTCTCGCCAAGATGCTCTCAGGGGGTGAAGCACTTTCCCGGCGTCTTGCAGAGCGGCTGCTTGACTGTGGCGATGCGCTGTGGAACCTGTACGGCCCAACTGAAACGACGTACGCTACCAATTGGAGAGTGCGGCGAGGCGAAGACATGGTCCTAGGCGTGCCCAATGCCAACGGTAGACTCTACGTGCTCGGGGAAGACATGCTGCCCGTGCCGATGGGATCCCCTGGCGAACTTTACATCGGCGGTGCCAGTGTGGCTCGCGGCTACCGCAACAATCCCGAACTTACTCAGTCCCGATTCCTCGACAATCCCTTCCACGAGGGCCGCTTCTACCGCACCGGTGATCTTGCCTGCTTTACAGAGCCCGGGAAGTTGAGTATCCTCGGCCGCATCGACAGCCAGGTCAAGGTCCGGGGCTGCCGGGTCGAGTCGGGCGACGTCGAGGCCGCCATCACTGACCACTGGTACGTCTCCGGGGCCGTCGTGGTCAACCGCGATGACCGGCTGGTCGCCTACTGCGTGCGAGATGCAAAGGTGCCTGTGGTTGAAGAAACCTCGCAGGTCGTGCTGGACAGCATTCTGCGGCCGTGGCTGGCCGAGCGTCTACCAGCCTACATGGTGCCGGCATTATTCGTCGAACTGGATGCCCTCCCGATGACACTCAACGGCAAAATTGACCGCAAGGCTCTCCCAGATCCTGTAGCGGCGAGCACACCAGCCACGGGCAAGCCCGCCACCGGGTTGGAGCACAGCGTGTTGGCTATTTGGTCAAAAGTCCTCGGCCATAACAGCATCGGCGTCAATGACAACTTCTTCGAGGTCGGTGGCGACTCCATGCGCGTCGTCCGGGTGCAAGTAGAACTAGAGAAGCTACTGGGCCGGATCGTATCGCCAGCCAAGCTGTTCGAACACTACACAGCCAAAGCATTGGCCGCGTACCTGGCGAGCGCCAGCAACAACAGTCCGGAGCCCATTCGCGCACACCAGCGCTCCATCAACAACGAAGACATCGCCATCATCTCCATGGCATGCCGTCTCCCCGGCGACATTACCACACCGGAAGAGTATTGGGAGCTGCTCCAGCGCGGAGGCGACGCAATCGTCGACGTACCCAAGGACCGCTGGAACGCCGATGCCTTGTACGATGCCGACCCGGACGCTGTTGGCAAGTCGTACTGTCGCCGAGGCGGCTTCATCACCACGATTGACTCGTTTGACGCGCCCTTCTTCGGCATCTCGCCGCGGGAGGCACGGGCGCTGGACCCTTTGCAGCACATGGTTCTGGAGACGTGCTGGGAAGGATTTGAGCGTGCCGGTTACACCATGGACCAGTTGCGTGGCAGCCAGACTGGTGTGTTTATCGGTACCAGCAGCATATCAACTCATAGCAGCCTCAATGCTACTGCCATCCGGAACCTGGCAGATCTCGACGGATACACAGTAACGGGTTCATCTGGCGGTACACTATCCGGTCGTGTCTCGTACGTCCTCGGTCTCGAAGGCCCGGCTATGACTCTCGACACGGCATGCTCCTCCTCACTGGTGACCACCCACTTGGCCTGCACCGCGCTTCGTCAAGGAGAATGCGACATGGCGGTGTCTGGCGGTGTGAGCCTCATGCTCAATCCCGGGCTGCACGTAGAATTCAGCGGGCTACGCGGTATGTCGCCAGACGGCAGCTGTCGTGCCTTTTCAGCCGACACGCAGGGGACCGGATGGGGCGAGGGCTCGTCTGTCGTGGTCCTCAAGCGACTGTCGGATGCCCAGCGCGATGGCGACACAATCCATGCCGTGCTGCGTGGTACTGCTGTTAACCACGACGGACGCAGCGCAAGTCTGACGGCGCCCAGCGGCCCTGCTCAGCAGCGGCTTATCCGCTCAGCGCTCGCCGTGGCTGGACTGCAGTCTGGCGACATTGACTACATCGAGGCCCACGGCACCGGCACCAAGCTGGGCGACCCGATCGAAGGCACAGCGCTGGCGGAGGTCTTCGGCGCCGGTCGCTCCGATGCGGGGCCGTTGTGGGTCGGCTCGGCCAAGTCCAATCTCGGCCACACGCAGGCGGCCGCCGGCCTGGTGGGTTTGTTAAAGGTCGTGCTGGCCATACGGCATAGCACGCTTCCTCAGACTTTACACGTATCTGAGCCCACTCCAGCCGTCGACTGGAAGCAGGCTAATATGGCGCTGGTGCAGGAGAAGCAGCCGTGGTTGGCAAAAGCGAGCCGGTTGCGCCGTGCTGGTGTCAGTGCGTTCGGTATCGGAGGGACGAATGCGCATGCCATCATTGAGGAGCCGCCTTGCCAAGTCGCCGAGACTGATGATATGAAGGCGTCGGTTCCGTTGCCGCCCTCAGTTCCGTTCCTGTTGTCGGGGCATACTGCCGCGGCCCTGCGTGAACAGGCTGAGAAGCTCCATCGACACATCGGCAGCATCACCACTGATGAGGATCGGCTTTGTGATGTGGCTTATTCACTAGCAACCACCCGTACTCATTTCCGACGACGTTTGGTGTTGATGGCCAAGGACAAGGCGCAGCTGTTACAGAAGCTCGCCTCTGTTAGCTCGTTCATATTGCCTGCCAGCGAGCAGATCGAGGAACCGCGCATGGCGATGCTCTTCACCGGACAGGGCAGCCAGCGACTAGGCATGGGCAAGGACTTGTATACCATTTATCCTGCTTTCCGCCAAGCACTGGACGAGGTCATGTCCGAATTCACGGGTCTGGAGGCACCGCTGCTCTCGACATCATGTGGGCCGAGCTCGACAGCGATGCCGCCGCCTTGCTGCATCGCACCGACTTTGCCCAGCCTGCCCTGTTCGCCATCGAGGTGGCATTATGGCGGCTGTGGCAGAGCTGGGGCGTGCAACCGGAGTTTGTGCTCGGTCACAGCGTAGGTGAACTCGCGGCCGCTCATGTAGCTGGCATCTTAGATCTATCCGACGCCTGTAGGCTGGTGGCGGCCCGTGGTCGTTTGATGCAGGCCATGCCTGGCCACGGAAAGATGGCGTCGCTAGAAGCGAGCGCTGCCGAGGTGACAGCAGCGATTCAGGAATTGGGATACGAAAGCGAGGTCGACATCGCCGGATACAACACGCCATCCCAAACTGTCATATCCGGCGACATCGACGCCGTCGAGAACTTGGCGGCCAACTTCATCGGGCGATCCCGCAAGGCCAAGATGCTCGACGTGAGCCATGCGTTCCACTCGCACCATATGAACGCTATGCTGGAATCCTTCCGGGCTATAGCTGAAACTGTACGATTTAACCCGCCCCAGTTGAGCGTAGTCAGCAGCCTCACTGGCAAGCTGGCTGAGGTGGGCCAGCTCGAACAAGCCGACTACTGGGTTCAACAGGCACGCAGGGCAGTCCGCTTCAGCGACGGCATTCAGACGCTTGCCAATCAGGGCGTGAATGCCATTGTCGAGCTGGGCCCTGGGCCGGTATTGTGTGGCATGGGAGCGGCATGTCTCGCTGATGATGCCGACATGATGAAGTCGACTATCTGGGTTCCGTCTCTGATCCCTGGCAAAAACGACGCGTCAGTTATACAACAGAAGGTCGCTGAGCTGCATGTGAAGATGACTCCCATTGACTGGACTGGCTACTTCAAGCCTTTCAGCTGTCAAAGGGTTGAATTGCCCACATACGCCTTCCAGCGCGAGCGATTCCAGCCTACGCGAGCAAAGCCAGATGATAACTACATTTCATGCAATGACAGCACGAACGCGCCTGTCGACAACCCAGCAGAGCGCCGGGTAGACCGCTTCGAGTTCGAGATCAACTGGCGCGAGGCTGAGAGCAACAATTCTCCCTCCAGTGGCTCCTGGGGTCTTCTATGCCCAGCCGGGGATGTGTCGTGGGCATCGGAGGTCAAGGCAGCGTTGTCTCGCGCCAACATGCAGTTGGTCCAGGTCGAGGATCTTAAGGCTGCGGAGCATCTCGATGGCCTGCTGTGCCTATGGGATTCAGATGCGGACGTTATAGGCCAGGCCCGCGACTTCACCGCAAAGGCGCTGGCCCAGCTGCAGGCCGCTGCCAAGACCGGGTTTGTGCCGCCGTTGGTGTGGGTCACCCGCCGAGCGGTCGGCACTGACACCGGCTCCGGCCCCGGTCCGAATGACGGCGCCATCGGACTCGGAGCGGGACCGCTGTGGGGCTTGATGCGCACCGCCCGGAACGAGCACCCCGAGTTGCATCTGCGTGCGATCGACCTGGGTGACGTGGAAGCCATCAAGGCGCTTGCTCCGGCGCTGATGCTCTCATCTGAATCCGAATGCGCGTTGCGGCAAGGGCTGGTCCTTGTGCCGCGCATGCAACGTGTCGTCAAGCCACGGGTTCCAAGACCGCACGACCAACAACTCCTCCGGAAGGACGGCGCGGTGCTAATCACCGGTGGTCTCGGCGATCTCGGAGCTCGTGTAGCCCGGTGGCTGGTGACGGCCCACGGCATCCGCGACCTGGTGCTAACGTCGCGCCATGGTAAGGAAGCCCCAGGCGCGGATACTTTGGTAATGGAACTCGCTGAGCTCGGCGCCAACGTGGCTGTAGTCGCGGGCGACATAGCCGACCTCGACAGCATCAAGTCAATCATGGCAACATTCAACAGGGACCGGCCGCTGCGCGGTGTGGTCCACGCTGCCGGCGCGGTGGACTCTGGCGTCCTCTCGTCCTTGACGCCGCAGCGGTGCGCCACGACCTTTGCGCCCAAGGTGGACGGCGCTTGGAATCTGCACCAACTGACTCGGTATATGGACTTGGACCTCTTTCTGATGTTTTCGTCCATCTCTGGTGTCACGGGCATGCCGGGCCTCGCGAATTATGCTGCCGCGAATTCATTTCTGGATGCACTGGCGCACTTGCGTCACGCCCAGGGCCTGCCGGCCACGTCGGTGGCATATGGCGGCTGGGAGGGCAAAGGGATGTTGAACGAGCTCGTCGGATCTGCTCATGCTCGTCTGGTGTACTTTGGCCTCGATCCGCTTACGCAGGAAGACGGGCTGGGGTTGTTTGAGTTGGCTGTGCGCAGCGGCCGTCCGCTCACCGTGGCCGCTGCACTCGATCTGGAACGGCTCCAGGTCTACCACGAAGACCTGGGTGACATCCCGTCGTTGTTTCGCTTGCTTCTGGCTCGGAACAGTACGGGAGTCAACCGAACCCGGGATCTGCGCAAGGTGCTGGGTGAAGCGCCCCCCGCCCAGCACGCCAGCATTGTGCTACGCATGGTCCGAGAAACGGTGGCCAAGACGCTGGGGTTTGCGCAGCCCGATGATGTGGATGTCGACTTGCCCTTGCAGGACATCGGAATCGACTCCATGACGGCCGTCCTGACGCGCAACAATCTGGCGACGCTGACGGGCCTAACGCTCTCGGTCAATATCGTCTTGCTTCACCCGAACCTCAAGGTCCTCGCTCAGGCTTTGCTGTCCCAGCTGAACGATACCTGGGCCGATACGTCGTCGTCGGCGTCGGCGTCGGGCGGTGCTACCCCTGACACCACGACGCTGGGCACGCCGTGTCTGAATATGGCGGCGATCCGCAAGGGCTGTCTCGACCCCAGCTTCACTTTCGACAACGCATCAACATGTGCCGCGTGTCCCCAGTCTATCTTGGTCACTGGTGGCACAGGCTTTGTCGGTGCCTTTGTTGTGCACGAGTTGCTCACGCAGGGCATCACCACGTACTGCCTCGTGCGTGCTTCGAGCGTCGATCTGGCACGGCAACGGATGGTGAGCACGTTGGAGACTTACGGCCTCTGGAAGCCCGACTACGCCCCGCTGCTCAACCTAGTAGTTGGCGACCTGACCCAGCCGCTGCTCGGCTTGACCGAGCAAATGTTTGATGAATTGGCTGACCAAGTCGATTCCATCTGCCACTCGGGTGCTCTGGTCGACTGGATGCGTCCTCTGGAAGACTACGTTGGTCCCAACATCGTCAGTACTCATGAAATCCTTCGTCTGGCTTCTCATGGTCGTGGCAAGGCAGTCCACCTCGTATCCACCATCTCAACACTACCAAAGCACATGGGCCACGACCTCACCGAAGAAGATCGAGAATACGGCTACGGCACCTCGAAATATATGGCCGAGCGAATGCTAGCAGCGGCACGTTGGCGTGGCGCCAGGGCATCCGCGTACCGTTTGCCCTTCGTCTCCGCCTCGGCCACCACCGGTCACTTCCGACTCGATCGCGGTGACTTCTTGCACAACCTCATTTCTGGGAGTCTTGAAATGGGTGCCTTCCCGTCGTTGGACGGCGACCTGTCGGTTGTGCTACCCATCGACTACCTGTGCAAGTCTATTGCGGGCGTGATGATGGAGGACATGCATCGAATTGGCAAGGACTTCGACTTTGTCAACAAGCATGCACCGAGCTTCGATGACTTCTTCAAGCTCATGAGTGCTGCCAGCGGTGGCAAAGAGATCGTGCCGTTCAGTACGTGGCAGCAGCGCGTACTGGACTACGCCAACGCACATCCAACAAGTGCACTAGCCCGCATCACTGCCGTGATCGACGGCTACACAGATGAAACTGCATCTGCGATGGTCACAGGTTTGCCCGTCGGGGAGCACGTCTTCGGGGGTGATGATTACCCCGTGCCGTTGTTTGACGAGCACTCTGTGCGCAAGTACCTGGACTGTATCAATGCTGCGCAGGTTGATATATCTGTCGTCGATAGCCCCCGCGGGTGTAACAGTCGCGTGACGATGCCGTGCGGGTGGACAAGATTGTATGTACCATCAGTGTGGACGCTGGACATGAAGGATTTGTGTAGTTCCTTCATGAAACGAAATATCAGTGCACACAGTACTACACTCAGTTTCAGGATAATTTGCCAATAAAGTAGGGTTGCTACCCTTACTTTGCCTAAGACTTTGTTCCAACTCCTCTATCTCGAACCTTGGACATCGTCATCGACAATCAACATATTCTAACCATAGGACGACACCCTCCCAACACCTAACAAGTGGAGAAGACGGCCACAAAGGACAGCTTCTGAGGCAGTGCCAGTCTACACTACACAAATCTACGCATGATGGATTGCCAAATAACTGTCGCAAGCGCCCCCTGGCTTTGTAGAAGATGGCGGGCGAGGATGGATGTGATCAACATGACGCTAGGTGTGTTGGTGTCTGCGGAGACTAGAGGGGTTCAAATAGCTTAGAAGTGGCGGGAGTTGGAAATGTGTCATCAGATTCAGGTAGATCAAAAGAATGAGCGTTAAAGTCGAGTGAATATCTCACCAATTATGAGATGCACGACAACGCGGTAGATGCAAACGTCAGGTTGTCTCATCAAGGGATTCCCAATCCTTTGGTTGAGGAAATTGGTCCCGTATGTCCCCAATCCGCTGCCGACAACCTACATAGTAATACCCAGAAATTTATATCGTCAATGATCTCCATCTGATATTCAGGAAGCTCCCCTGCCGAGGGCGGTTGGCTTTATCCTTGGCTAAATGCATTGCATATGCAGATCGGAATATGCAACATCACTGCTAGGCTCCTGAACTCCACTGGTCTGGGACTTGAAGTATGTAGGATATAGAGATGTCTCGCCAAGACTCTTGTGGTTTGAGCATACATGAGCTCAAGGGGTTCGTGAGACTATGCTTGAAGGATAAGACCAGAAGAGGCACCCGCCAGTCACGTTATGCCCTCGTTGGGGGCATTCCAAATGACCCTTCAACGTCGCTTTTTTGCTGAAATAGGTAGGTGGAACATATACATCCAGAGCCAAGCAGAGAACTAAGACACAGACATGCTAAAGCACCTCAAATTCTCCACTGTGGGCACTGATATTCACAGCACATTTGCCACCGCCTTCTCCAGCCTTCGATCTCAACCTATCATAACTATAAATTTCACTTCCGCTCTTTGACGCACCACGTCGGGAAGTTTACGGTGTGGCTGCGCCTGGACCTGCTCGGCCGCGGCCAATTCCGATATCAGAAGAGCACAGCCAATCGATGCCAGACATGAGTGGCGAACCATGGAAACCCCGCGGGACATGTATCACGCGAAGACACAGAGCCGTCTTTCCCACGGCTTGCCTGAGCCGTTGTCTCAGCCATTCGAAATTGTGAATTTATGAAGCTACATCGAAGTGGGGACATTTCCAGCCCTCAACTGAGCTCACCTAATATGCACGTCATCCGTCGAGATACAAATTGATGTTCGAGACCAAGCCACTGATGCGCCATACTCGGTCCCGTGTTCAGAGCTGAACTACCGCCGTAAGCAAATCGTTGAAAGTGCAACACGTACGTAATAAATACATGCGAGATAAGGACTGTCACACAACCCAAAAGTACTCCGATTGGCCGCATTTATAGTGCATATTGAGAGATCTGATCTATCTCTTTTTGTGTTCTTCTTGCCGTATCTCTTTTCCCTATTCCCCTTCAGCGTAGAACTCCTACGCATAGAAGCATCCCAGAAATCTCACTACGAAGGCTAGTGTAACAGCTTTATGACTATTGCACTCCGATGGGAGTAAAACGGGACTTGCTGAGTTGCCGGTGAAAGATACGGGGGAAGGAATGTATTATGGACTCTCTCGGAGTCTCGGACATTGACGGATTGTGACGGACTGTGGCGGACTATCTCGGACTGTGAATGGATGCACTGGTTGCGTGGTCAGAAATATGCTGTCCCAAGCTTCATTCATCAGTGGCCACCTCGGCTTGATCGGTAGATCCGGTGTGTCTTGTGCATTGGTTACACGAGTGGACCTCAGACATGTTTCCTTTTTACAGTCCTCGAGTCAGGCAGCCACAGTCCTAATCCACCAACTGAGACCGTCCTGTCACTTTGTCGCGCTTGCCGCGCCGTTCACTCGCATGTTACTTGATCTTCTAGATTTAGGGCAAAATTATCGTAGATGAATAAGGATGGGCGAGATCCATCAATAATAAAACAACAAGGGAACATTACTGCTCTTTATACCAAGTTAGGGTATATTTAAGTACCATGTGCTGTTCAGAACATCGCTGAAATGTCTTGCCGGAAAGGGCTTCCCGTGTCTCAGTTGTTTTCTCGCTAATTGCAGATCTTCGCATGGACCATAGACCAGCAAATCACCTGCATTTCTCTGCATGTGGCGTGCAGTCACGCGATGGCAGCAAGAGAGTGGTACGGGCTTGTACGCCAATAGGTCCGGGTTTACGGAGTTTCTACAATGTAGTGCAGTACGACTCTTGGGCTGAGACAAATGCAAGTACTTAATACTCGAGTCCATTCTCCATCGACTTTGAGTAACAAGTCGCCTTGCGTCAAGTTACTTATCTTCTACGTCCCTTCCTTAGTTCCGAATTCCTCATCCTCGGGAATTAACTTGTTGTCCTTGAGGCTTGAAGCCGTGTACCTCCCAGCCCGGACTTCCTAATTAGAACGATAGATCCTCGACGGACGGACGGATCCCCGGAAGGCCAAAACAACGGATCCGGACCTGGACGACAGCCAATGTCTACCAGCCATTCCATCTACCAGTCCCGCGCAGATGAGGAGGCTGTATTCTCGGGGATGATTCGAAATGTTCTTCCGAAAATGAATGTCCTACACCGGCACGAACCACTCACGCCAGGGGTCGTCGAACTTCCCCGGCTTTGCATGCACCTGTGAAGACTGGTGTCAGCCACCAACTCGTGTAAGTATCGACTTCCTCGAGCTGGATTGAAGTATAGAAAGCTGACGAATCATTGTCAAGTTCCTATACCCCGCCTCCTCAACATCGTGACGAAAAGAAAGACCGAAGCCTAGCGGCTCGTATTTACCGATTCTTCTTCCGCGCCCGTCCTAGCAACGAGGATACCACAAGCATTTCACATGGGCCGACCGAGACTTCTCCTCTTTTGGGGTCCGATGCTGCCCGTGGCGTTTTGTCAATTGCACATATTACCGAGGATTACATCGAGTCACAACTAGGCCAAATAACAGTAATCGATGAAACCGGCGTTACTTGGCAACATGAGGCAAAAGTCCTCGCGTCACACGCGGCGCCCCTGATTGTAACATTTCTCCTCCAGTACTTGATCGACATATCAAGCATCATCGTTGTAGGGAGGCTTGGCAAGATCGAACTGGGAGCTGTTTCCTGTCCGTTGACCCCTACAGCTATTACATCTTGTGCTAATCCTATACATAGTGGCCAATATGTCAGCATCGATCTCGTGTTTTGCAGTGTTTTCAAGGCCTAGCTACAAGCTTGGATACTCTGTGCTCCCAAGCTTACGGATCCGGAAATAAGCACCTCGTCGGGCTTTACTGTCAGCGAATGACCCTCTTCCTCCTATGCTTATCGGTCCTGATATCTGTACTATGGCTCAACTCCGAGTACATCATCATGAGCCTTGTTCATGACGCCGACATCGCCCGCCTGGCCAGTACGTACCTACACGTCCTGATCTTTGCCCTTCCTGGATATGCCTTCTTCGAAACTGGCAAGCGGTTTCTTCAAGCTCAAGGGCTATTCAGAGCAACGACTTATGTTCTTCTCATTGGCGCACCTGTTAACGCTATGCTACAGTGGCTTTTAGTGTGGAAGCTCAAACTAGGATTTATTGGTGCCCCTATTTCTGTTGTTCTTACTAGGACATTGCTGCCCATACTTCTCGTTCTTTACACCAAGCTGTTTGACGGCTCTGAGTGCTGGGGAGGTTTCAGCAAGCGAGCATTTACTAATTGGTGGGTGATTATCCGCTTAGCAGTGCCAGGCATGATTATGGTGGAAGCCGAATGGCTTGCCTTTGAGATCATGACTGTCATCTCAAGTCGATTTGGTACACAGTATCTCTCGCCGCGCAGAGTATTTTGATTACCCTCACGACCATCTCATACCAGATTCTCTTCCCTGTCTCCATTGCTGCTTCCACGAGGGTGGCAACCCTTATTGGCGCTGGACGGGTCAGTGCCGCAAAAGTCGCTGCCAGGGTGGTAAGTTAGATAGTTCATACTCTTTGACTCGAATGCATGCTTACCAACACAGGCTATCGCCTCGTCTTGCATGTGCGCCTTTGCAAATTTTAGCATGTACATGACGTTTCAATATCGACTACCATTCATATTCACCAACGACGACGCTGTAGCCACGCTCGTCTCCCTCGTCTTGCCGCTGGTTGCCGTCATGACGTTCTTTGACGGACTTGGCGTGGCAGCGCATGGATTGCTACGAGGCATTGGCAAACAGGAGATTGGTGGACCAGCCAACTTGGTTTCGTACTATCTCGTTTCGCTACCTATCTCTCTGTACTTGGCCTTTGTGCTCGACATGAAAATCGAAGGCCTGTGGATAGGTATCACCATTGGGCTTATTGTGTAAGTTTCACGTTCCGGTGTCTCGGCAGCTAGGAATCAACTAACAGTGGATATAGTGTCTCGATTATTGAGTATAGCTTTTTACTCATGACAGATTGGCGGAAGGCTGTCATGGAAGCGGCAGCGAGAAATGCTGCTTGTTGATCCAGGACAAGAATCGTGTCATCAGCTTGTCGAGTACAGGGAAGCAAATCAAATCTCTGTGAAGTTCCCAGGCAAAGGCGACTGGCTGAAGACACTTGTTTCAAAGAAAAGTTAAACTGCTTTCAGTCTTTTTATTTTGCGAATATTTTCTCCGGGTGGACCCAGTTGAGTGCAGAAAATAAAACACTTTACTCACTTTACCTTCGTCAATACAACTATCATTTTCCATTCTCAAGTGTACCAGGCATGTGGTGAATCGTCGCTGCAGCTCCAGGGTAGGTTAGTAGATCACAGGCACCATGACGCACCGAGAATGTTCCCATCCTTGCCGGAATTACAGCCCACATTGGTATACTGGGGCCTGTTGGGGTATTCAGTAGGGATACTAAAGCCACTCCCACCCTAAATTAGTTTCCTGAAGTAACGTTTAAAAAGACCGTAAATATATTGGTTTCCTTTTAGAGGGCACTTGTTAATGTCCCATTTAAATATGCCCTATATGCCTCGTTCACGAGACTCTGCGATAGGTGATTATGCACCATGTCAATGTATCTGCTGGTAAACGGCATTAACAACCTGTGACCCTCAAGAACTCCTTCATCATATAATTCCCACCCTTCCGTCGGCTCAGTTGTTGAACTCCACCCAGAACTGCTGCTTCCAGAATTCGCCGGGGATGAGCCACCCCGGCTTGCACGAACAATCCATTGCGACCTAATGATATTGCCGTTGGGAGCGGATACGCGAAGGCGAACGCCATCAGGTACACATCTATAAACTGCAGGCCATTGCATTGGCGCTGTAAGACCGGGGACTAGCTCATACAGCTCGTGTACGTGAAATGTACGCACTGTGGCGTCCCATGGCCCTATGAAGGTGTCATTGGCGATTGAATTGGGGTCAGACGGAATCTCTTGAAAGTTGGCCACAGAAAAGTTGTGTTGCAAGGTTGGGATGTAGCTTTGAAGCCAGCCAATGACGAGATAGGGTGGCAGGTTGCTGGGGAGAGGAATAGTGACGGAGAAATGATGTTGTGCCCGCATTAGTGTTCTGAGCTGTATAATGGTATAATACGATTGGCTGCATGTGGTGGCGAATTGTTTAATAATTCAGGATCGGCCGCCTTTGTCTTTGTAATGTTCGATGCTAAACGAGAGATGCTGACATCTTAAATTAATATTCTTTTGTGCCTGCCTGAAGTTAATAACGAGACTAGCCACTGAACAGCCGAAATTACCTGAACCTGACTCCAGCAAAGAGGCTACTAAGGCACTTAAAATTAATAGCGGAGACTTTAGATAGAGAGCCGTTCAGTCCGATTGTTCATCATTGGCTACATTTTTACGCTGGAGGTGTGGAGCCGATTCAGAGACGTCGTTAATTGGACTCGGTTCGCGGTCGATGCAAGAATTACAAATTGTTGGACGGAACTTTAACCGGATTTCGATATAGCGTCGTTTTAGGGGTAACGCCCACTGTTCCGCTATGTGTAGTAATGATCGACTTGTGTGAGCAAAGATGGGAAGCAATTCGCCGTTTTGTTGGCGATGAGACAGGAATTGTGATAGCACTGGGAAGCTGGATCGCCCGCTATCAAATAAGGCAGGTGATGATTGACAGGCGGTCACTTTTTCTGGGCTCACGCTGATCATGATGCCCGTTGTGACCAGGAGGTGGCTCCTCATATGGCTCTAGGCCTCGGCTAGTGGCACCGCCGTCGCGATTGCACATGGCACTACCGGTACATGTCACTGAGAAGCAACGGCGATAGCTCGGTGGGTTCGATGTCCAGCGGGCGTTGGGCCCTGGAGGATGGTGTGATTTCGGCGTCTTAGTCCGTCGGTGCCGGACACGCGAAGGACTCCATTCATCCGTTAGGCGGTTACACAATGACAATGGGGATTTGGCGATTGCCTAGCTAACCGCGTGAGGCTGCGTCTATCTAGGTGTCTGGTTTGAGAGGATATCAAAAAGTCGATTGGGGGGGGGGGGGGGGTGTCCATTCGTTCCCAACGTTCTATGTAGTATCTCCATCACTCGAAGTATGATTGAAAGCGACTAGGGATGCATGCCAATGATCATCAAGCCTAGCGATGCATCTATGCATGTCATTGCATGGCGAATGGGCTTCATTTCTCGTCCCCTACCCAGGTCCATACATCCTCGGTTGAGGCTGTCTCTGCTCGACGGGCATATATGGACTGGCATGTGATTTATTGCTCGAATATGACTTTATCCTTACATCATCTGTACCTTCATTGTTGATTTTCGTCACTTTATGCAGAGTTCAAATTAGTCCGAGGTCGAGCAACTATGTCTGTTTAGAGCTTCGCTACAGATATATATAGCAGCTTTTCCAGCAAATGTCACATTGAGTCTGAGTTGGGAAGAAGCATCTGACGCAGCTTTAATGAGAATGAACGTGATGGCTATGGGCATGATGGTGTCGTCAACCTCCTTATAGCAAAGGAAACTACCGTTCCAACATCCCAGACCATTTCGAAAGCGCCGGATCTTTTGTTACGTGCGGCAAAGGATAGAAATGAAACAGCGGTAGAATTGTTTCTGAAGGAGCTTGACACAAACCTCAAGGACTTCATTGGCCGGACGCCATTGTTGTGGGCCGCGGAGAGAGGTCATGAAGCTATCGTGAAACAACTCCTCGCCACGGGCAACGTCGACGTTAACGTGGAAGATAAATACGGCCGAACACCTCTGAATTCAGCTATTACGAAAGGATACGAGTCAATTGTCGAAGTATTACTTGATTTCAACGGCGTCCGACTAAACTCTCACGACAAGCATGGTAAGACATCGTTGGTGCACGCTGTGCAAAGTGCCAGAGACTCAATGGTCAAGCTGTTACTTGTGCATGAAGCTAGTCCAGACTTTTGGGATACATCAATTCGTACACCATTGTGGCACGCTGCCCACGCAGGCTGCATGAGTATTGTTGAACTGTTGTTGGAGACACCCAATGTCAACCCGGACCATCAAGATGCCCATGGTTTTACGCCCCTCTTGTGTGCAGCCAACAGGGGTCACGTCGATGTGGTGAAGCTGTTTATTGAGAGGGGTGTAAAGGTCAAATTACCCGACGTTGGGCGCATCCTTCATCTGTTTTATGCCTCTGACATCGTCAAGTTCTTGTCACAGGGCAAGAGAGTCGCCGGCAATTTCAAAAATGGGCTTGGCTTAACACTACTATTCCAGGCTGCAGAGAGAGGGTATGTCACTATCTGCGAGATGCTCCTTGACGAAAGCATCACCGAATATCTGGAAGAGAGAAGTCTCGTAACAGTGGATTCATATACGCGAGATGTCATGTATCTGCTTTGTATGGATGAGCCTGGTGATTTAACAGTATCACACGCTGCCGAAAGAGGTCAGGAGGCCGTTGTACGGTTGCTACTCCAGAGGAACGCCAGTCTTGAAGTAGACGCTGAGGACCATGAATTGGAAGCTCCCCCCAGCTGAGAGCCCGTCGATGAGACAGAAACGTCACTTTTGTCGGCTGCTGGTGACGATGATTTTGAATCTTCCTCTAGCTGGGTTTCTGTCGATAAGAAAGAAATGGCACTTTTGGCGGCCGCTGAGAATGGGCACGAGACCGTTGTGCAGCTTTTGGTCGAGGACGGCGTCAACCTCGAGGCAACGGGTGAGAAATCCAGTCGGACACCACTTTCATGTGCTGCTACCCGGGGGCATGAGCAAATTGTGCAATTCCTCATAAAAAATGGTGCCGACATCTACGGTAATGGATAACCACTTATTGCTGCTGCCACCAATGGCCATGAGTCCGTTGTGTGGCTGCTTCTCGAGAAAGGTGCCGATACAGAGGTATGTGATCAATGCCTGCGCCATACGCCGCTCATTTCAGCTGCTGGCCGTGCGCACGAAGCCATTGTCGCACTGCTTCTCGAAAATGGAGCCAATATTGAAGCAGAGAGCGCTTTCGGAAGCACGCCGCTTTCAGAGGCTGCTTTATATGGGCACACAGCCATCTTAAGTCTATTGCTTGAGAAAGGTGCCAATCCGGAGACGAGGAACCGCAAGAACGCAGAAAATCAGTTATTAACAGCTGCCAGGTTTGGGGATGAAGATGTTGTGAAGCGAATTCTCGAAACAAGAGTCAATCTCGAGACAGTAGATAAGCGGCATGGAAAAATGACAGCCCTTGGTTTGGCCGCTTACTATGGGCACATGGATGTTGCCGAACTGCTCATAAAGAAAGGGGCTAATCTTGAGGCAAGATTTGATATGAGAAGTACACCGCTCTTTTATGCTGTTCGACAGGGATATGATCAAATGGTAAGCCTGCTTCTTGATAACGGAGCCAATCTTGAGGCCACAGACGTATGGAAAGGACGATACTCTCTTATGCTATTCAACAGGGAGATCAATTTCTTGTACAACCGCTTCTGAGGGAGCTACTCTGGAGACAGGGGCTCGTACGGAGCTAACTGCGTTGCCATGTAAACAGCGGGAACAGGGGAATTGCGCAACTGCTTCTCGAGAAAGGAGCTAGTTTTCAGACAGATGATTCACATGAGAAGGGATTGATCTTCGCATCTTCTGAAAAGAGGCTTCAAATATTATGCAGCTACTTCTTAAGAAGGAGTAGAGCTCTCGTATATGACTATTAGATAGCTATCAATGAGTTCTGCCTCCTGCCTACAAGCTCGAGAAGTCGCATCTCACAGACGGGACCATGGTCATGTCAGAATACCGGGCGTCTTCGTCGCAGGTGAAAGCTTTGTTAGTGGACGCCTTGCATTGAACAGTAACGTCGTCGTCGCACTCGACTTTTCCGCCCGTGTCGCTGTGGGTGTATTTGCAGTTGGTGAAGCCATCGAAGATCTCGTCGCCGTGGAAATCAGTGTCGTAAGGCACCAGGCCAGGGTTGTCGACGTCGATGCTGCTGCTGGCCCCAATGACGACGAGCTGGCTCTCGTTGCACAGATCCTGCTCTTTGCCATCGACGATGGATTTCATAAAGTACCAGAGCTCCATGTTGAATTCGCCGCCGTGTACAAAGAGGGCATCCACAGCGTGGTCTCCAGCGGGTTTGGACTCGGACTGGGTAGCTGTGGGACTAACAGCAGCGCCGGTACGCGTGGTTGTAGGGTTTGCAGGGTCAGCTAGTAGTCAGAGTCAGCACTGGTTCAATCTGGGGGAAATGGGAAGTTGATTCCTGATTAAGTAGCAGCATAGTAAAACTTACCGAAGTCTGGGGGTGTGCCGGTTGGCTTGGATTCGCAGTAGTAACCAGTACACAAGACACCACAATCAGCCGTACGTACAGGTAGGCGAAGGAGAGCCTTGCTCGAACGTGTATTGACCTCCGGAGCCCGAGCCGCTGCCGCCTGGCGTGAACCAGGACGGGCAGCCTGCAACCTTGCTCACGAGGCAATTGTCTCCCTGGACTTGGCCATTCCATACGAGGCTGTCCGGTGCTCCATCGTCGGATTGGATGTTGGCATCATTGATGGTGAGTCCCCTCACCATCTTGCGGATAGCCTCAACAACATTTGCGGGCTCCGCTAGGGCTTGTGCGTATGTGGTAGAAGGAAGGCCGCGAAGATAGGCCACGAGACCGGCAACAGCAGGGGCGGCTATTAGTCATTAGCAACTATTACAAATGCTTGGATGCATATAGCAGAGATGTGACTCACCGAATGAAGTTCCGCTAGCCTTGTCATATCCTCCGGATGCAGAGGGCGTGAGTCTAGAGTTTGTCAATTTCCTCCCTCTCAAACTAATCAAGCTGCGGTGCCTGTCGTAACTTACGTGTTGTGTCCCCATGCATACACCAAAGCCGGCTTGTTGGATGTGAAATAGTTGGAACCGGCCCATCGTCTGGCGTTCTGATCGACCGCACCGACGACAAGCATGTTCGGAAGCTGACCGGAATGGGAAAACTTTTGCGGGAACCAGTTTTCGCTGCGCTGGGTTGGGTCGCGGCCATCGTTTCCGGAGGCCGTGACGAGTACAGTCTTTAGGTCGTTTTGGATACTGGCGAGGATTTCGACTAGTTGCCACCCGTGTTAGTCAAGTCTAAATAGAGTTAACAATGGCATTGCTTAGCTTACCGAATAACTCTGCAAACGGCTTGACAGGGCTCATGTGGGAGACCTTGACGCCCCAGGACATGTTGATGACTGCCTTGCCCTGGTAGTTGTTGGTCTTGATGTGATCCGCCACCAGGAGAAGCGCGTGAATTAACCTCTCCACGGCCTGATCTCCGTTGAAGATGCCACCCATGCTAACAGGGACCACCGTGGCAGATGGCGCGACTCCAAGCCATTGTCCAGCCGCTGCCGCGACGACGGCCGCGCCGTGCCAGGGATCCCACGATGAGACGGGGCCGTAGTTTGGCACTGTAAGAGGCCCGCCGAAGGTCATGGTTTGGAACTCCTGCGTATGTGTGTCAGTCATGTCCTTTCATTCCGGCGGTCTTTGGAGAAACTCACCGTATGTTGGGGTGATGCCGGGAAACTATCCTCAATAATGTAGATGACCTGGCCAGACCCGGCACTTGCGTCGTACCAGTAATTGAAGAACGTGCCTCCAGCGTTAGAGGCTACATAGTTGGCATCATTCAACCAGTTGGTTCCCGCCGGTGCACCCAGTTGCGAGAGATGCCACGGGGCGTCCTTGTTTGCCCGCTTTTCCAAGGGCACAAACGTGGTGTTGCCAGCGTCCTCGATCTCACTCTCAACCTCGACTTCAACATCGCCTGCAGGCTTCTCCATTGCCTCTCGGCGGCCAAGAGTACCAAAAGGAGTCCACGTCTGACCGTTGGTCCGCAAGAAGTTCTGGTAGTCGTACAAGTAGCGCACTTGTGTCATGCCCTGCAGCTTAGATTGCATCGAGGCCGGCATTTGCCGAATGACAAAGTATGCCGTGTAGTCGGCTGTAGTCGACTTGACTTCGAGGAACTCAAAGTTGTTGGTACCGGTCGACTGGGTGAGACGAGCTCGAATCAAGGTCGAGTCCGCGAAGCCGTGCTTGTGAGGGTATAGAATGTAGTCGGACTCTCTGCCGGGGCAGCTCATGTCTTGTTCCCACTGAATCGGATTGTCTTGGTCAAAGATGGAACCGGCGCCGGCTTGACGGGCCTCTAGCTCAGCCTCGTCGAGTTCAGTTTCTTCAACTTCAGCCTCAGCTTCGGATGTGGCTTCCGCTGTTGGTTCGGCGACCACGGCACGGGGTGCTTCGCTCCGCTTGGCGACAGCGCAGGAAGAAATGGTCTCGGTGTACTCGGGAACCTCGCAGCCGTAGACAAAGCCGGTGCGAGTAATGGTCGACTCGGTCGTGGTGATGGTGGTCCCCTTGGAGACAGACAGTCCCTGCGAAACGGTCTCAAACTCGACCTGTTGAGAGACGGTCTTGCAGTCATCTGGACGATCGGGCTTCTCGAGAACAGGGTTTGGCCCGGGTAGCAGCGTGACAACGGGCCAAGGGGGCAATTCTCCCTTGATCTTGATTGACCATCCTTTTCGTTGGATAATGGAGGGAGGCGGCGGCCCAGGTCCAATTATTCCCTTGGGGAGATTGATCTTCCACTTTGTCACTGTGAACTCGGGGAAGTCGATACAGAACGAGAAGAACCAGAACCCGTCACAATCGACAATAATGACATCGTCGTCGTCATCGTCATCCTCGTCATCATCGCCGTCATCCTCGCCTTCATCTTCGATGTAGCCAGGAGGAAACTCGGTCCAAGTAGGCAACGGTGTGCTGGTTGTCGAAGTGAACTGATCACTAGGGCTAAAGGTTGGCGACGTCACCGAGCCACTATCGTCGCCGGAGTTTCCTCCGGCGCCCCACACATCACAAGTCTCGGTCCAGCTATCAGGCGGTCCTTGGGTCATCTGGGGCCACGGCGGCAGCGTCAATTCACGCGTGGTGATGACCGTCTTACCGCTCGTGGTGTAAGTGATGGTAACATCTACAGGGTCCACAGCCAAGCTGGTGCAGGCCACGAAGACAGCTCCATCCGAGATTGACTGGGTGACGGGGACGTTTGAGAATGGGATTTGTCCGACAGTGATGGGCGAAGGTGACAGCGTAATGGTCGATGTGGTCGAGCCAACCTCGACTGATGTCGTGTACGGCGGAATGCTAATCGTCGTGGACGAGGGCAGGACGCTCGGGGGGAGCACCAGCACACAGGGGGGTTCGCAATGAGCTGTCGATGTTTCGAAGATTCTAGTGCCTTTAATTAGCCATGGTTCTATAAGTGTGAACAGATTCATGAGGGAACGTACTCGGTACCAATGTAAACTGGATTGTCAATGTCATGCTCATCGGTAGCATCCTGGACACACGAATCATCAGGGCAATAGCCTCGACTGCAGGCAAAGTCACAGATTGCGTCGAACACGCGAACATCAAGACCACTCTTTGCAGATCCGCTCGTGCCGCTCTGAGCGGGCGGCTCGTTGAGGGCACCCATCGTCAAGCAGGTGCACGTATGGACGGGGCAGAAGCCGAAGTTGCAGGCATAGTCACAGAGCCCGACGAGGCCCTCACCACCCTCGCCCGAAGTACAGGCGTCGGGAGTAAAGGGCGAGACGTTGGGGATAACCGTCGCGTGCTCGGTGGTGTCGCAGTAGGCCGACGGACAGAATCCCAAGTCGCAGGCAAACGCACACAGGCCTTCGTAGCTGGACGACATTCCCTCGGCCGGATATCCCTTGGTGCCGTATCCAGGCGTATCCGAGTCGGGCTTCTCCTGCTGGGCGCCCATGTTGCTGCAGTAACAGGCTCCCGGAGGACAATATCCATACTTGCAAGTAAACTCACAGAGATCGGCGAACTCGGGAGCTCCTGGTGCCGTGCCCTCGATACACACCCACTTGGAAATGTCAACCTCTTTGTTGGCGCTGCCACCGGTCTGGCTTCCAACCCAGGCGTTCCAGTTTTGCTTGCCGTCCTGGCCGTCGACGCGGTTGCAAGCAGAGGTAATCTCGCGTCCGGTGAGCGTCATGGATCCAACCTGGATCACAACAGCGCCCAGGTTACTGCCGTACTTGACGCTTCCATGGTACAGACCGCTGCCATACTCGGGCTCGTCAGTCCACGCAGCGCCGAGGTCGACGCCTCCCACCGTGACCTTGACCGACTGGGAGCTCACGAGGAGCGCAGTGTAGAAGATCATGTCCTCGACAATCTCGTAGGGATAGTACTCGCGCTGCAGCTGGCTCGCCGTGTTCCCGGTGGTCCAGCCGTCATCGCAGCCGGATTGCTTGGGCGTCGGCCGGTACCAACCCGTGAGGCCCTCCTGAGTGATAGTTGCCTTTCTGTTCTTGTACATGTCGATAACGTACGGGAGGAACTGGCGCCAGCCGTCGTGGGGCATGTCGGCGGCGTAGTTGAAGGGCGCCTCGCCGACCTCGAAGGCTTTATAGTCGTCGCCGTCTACGTAGAGGGGGCCAATATGATGGGACTCTCCAAAGTCGTTCCAGGAGATGATTTGCACGTAGTCGGGGTTGAGAAAGATGATTTGCTGCCACCTGTCGAACCACATGTCGTCTCCGCGCCACATCCAGTTCTTGTCGTATCCGGGCAGGTTGGTATAGAACCAGGGGCTGGCAGGCATCACTTGAAGTCACGTTAATATTTACTATATATCACTGTATCCGAGTGCGTTGCAACTTACTGTACTTTAGATCTTTTCCCCACGCCGTTCCTGAGTCCTCCATGAACTGGAGATATGAGGCATCGACGTACGTGTTCATCGCCATGTTGCCCCACTAGTCGATTAACAGTCAGCTTATACAAATTCAGAGTAGTCCACGGTCAATCATGAAGGCAACTTCGAGTTCACAACTTGCGTGCTTTCAATGAAAGGAGACGGGTGTGTATGCCACTTACAGGCCAAGCGGACCAACTGAACAGGCCATCCACCACGCCATCGGACGCGTCGAGAGCCTGCTTGGCTCCCAGGGAAGACCAATCCGGGAGCAACAAACAGTTTGTCTTTTGCTTGATGAGAACCCAGTCGCTAGCACTGGCTGGTCCCTCGAATGTCGACACAAGAGGCTGGCCGTCATCGATAAAGTAAGAGTCGTACGCGGAAAACTGAAGGATGTATTGCTGGACAATGTTCGCAGCCCACGGGCCACCGCCGGCGTAGTCGAAAGACAAGATCATCTTGAAATCTCCCTTGCCGTCGGCCACGCCAAATGCTATGTTCAGAGCGCCCCATGCCGAGGCGTCGTCGGATCGGATGTTGAGGGCGAAGCCATCAATGTGCGCTGCCCGCGCCAAGTCGATGTCTTTCTCCCATTTGCTTTCGTCCCAGGTTTTGGCATTTTCCACCTACATCCAATCAAATTAACTTGGTGCATAGTCAGAGGCCTAATGTATTCACCATGAAATGCGCAAAGACGGCTTTCGTCGCCTGTACGCGGACACAGCCCAACAGGACCACTAGAAGACTGACGGCCCACATGTTGGCGACGTCTTCTGAGAGTCAGAGGATGTAAAGCCGACCGGGATGAAGCCAAGAATCTCCCAAGTGTAGGAAGTGAAATGTCCATCTACTTAAGTACCTGCAGCGGACCAATGCTCGTCCACGATAGCCTCGCAAGGTGCCGAGATACCCCGTCCCAGGGTACTGGAGCCATGTCATGGGGCTCGAGACAGGCAAGGAACACTTTGGCCTATCCTGCAATGTCTGAGGTCAACCCATTTTACAACGAACTTCACAACTCCACAATCAAAGAAGAGTACACAAATCACATCGGATCTTGACCAAGGGCAAGCCACGAAGAAGACCAGGCTTGCTGGCTGCCGCCGGCACTGCCAAACCTTGCCTCCAGCTCCAGCCCTGAATTTGCAGGGTCTGAACCGCGTAAATGGCCCTTTCCAGCCCTACCGAGCCAAGTGCTACAGGGGTGTTTATCAAGTAATTAGATCAAAGGCGCCAAATGTGCCAAATGTGGGCTTTGGGTGATCAACAACCGAAATTCCTACGCGTGGCCCTGGCTGACTTAAGTTCGGTCACACAAGGCAAGCATAAGGCAAATTATAATGGGACAAAAGCTAATGACTAATTTTAAGCATATGCGCCTATGGTCAATTATACGTTCGCTAATTATTGTCATTCTGCATATCGCTGCTTCGACTGATGCTACACCGCTGCTGCGTCGAATTAATCAACGCAGGCAATTCCGGTTGATGCAAATTATTGGATGTAACTACAACTTCCCAGACCTACCAAGTTGAGCTAGCCGGAATGTTTCCTCCGCCCATATATCCACCGCAATACTTATGACTGATCAACAATCCGGAAAACCCTCGTCCTATCTATCGGGCCTTTCCATCCCCGCTTCCAACATGGATCAAGGATAACAATATCGCCCCGCTTCAATGCCACGAGGGCACGGCAACGGCACCGAAGTTGTCCGACAAGCACTGGCCGGCACGGGAACAGCCCTATTCAGGCTTGGCCGAGAAGAGAGGCTCGGACGGCAGGGCAATGGCCAGCCAGATCCTTGTTATTTCCGGGTTCCCAGCTTCGAACGGTTGCAACTCCGCTCTCAAAGCACCCGTTTAATTACAGACGGATTCCCCACTATGCTCGCAGTCGGCTATACTCGCCAGCCATTGGTGCGACTGAGGGCTTGCTAGGGGCAATATCAAGTTGGGGTCCATGATGTCGATGCCATAGACACAAAATAGCTTCCTCTATGTCAGATTGCCATTCCTTCAAAGTCAACGCCCATCCTCAACATGCCCACTGTCATCAGACCGCAGCCGTCCAAAGTTGGCCGAAGCCAAGACCGAGTTTTCCGGACCTCCAAGGAGCTGCTCACCAAAATCTCGTATCAGGACAGTTATCTCCCGGTTCTCCACACCTCGTTTACCGATCTGGGCTCTTCCGATTCACCCTCACTTGGGGTTGTGCACTATGAGAATGGCTTCGTCCACACCGTGCTGCACGCGTTCCAGCAGGACCTACATCTCGAGTTGCGCCCTGACGACGTTTGGCTGGCCATCCTCTCGCAATTCAGCTTCTTCGTAAACGGCCATGGCGAGGAGCTGCGGTCCACCTTTGTCCGGCATGAAGGCCAGATGAGCCTGGAGGTCGACATGCGACCGCACTCACTCAACGATGTCGACATTCACATTTTCGTCGAGCGCATGGTGGACTTGGTGAAATCCCGGCTTCGCGATCACGCCGTCGCGTCATGGCTGCTGCCGCGCTTCTCCACGACGACACAAACAGACGCCACTGTCGCTGCCATGATCTTCATGGGCTCCATGAAGCAGTACTTCAACTATCAGATGCGGATTGGGTGCGGTTTCCCCTCTGTGACACTACATGGCACGCGCGAAGACTGGGAGTTGATACGTCAGTCCATCTCGCAGTTGACAACCCTGGGGGACTTCCAGGAACTTCGCGACTGGGTTACGTGTCTGGACTGCGTCCTCGTGCATATGATAGCCGGATTCGACAACCCTGACGCAGAAGAGGTCAAAGACTTTTGGATGCGCGCCGCTCACGCCGGCGGCCAGCGAGCCTCAGGCGGCCTGGTGACCCTATCGGGCTGGCTCACGGCATTTTGCTTCTGGCAGGTCGATGGGACATGCACATATGCGTACACCGATGAAGAGCTCAGCCGCGAATGGAGCCTGGGCAAGAATCCCGAGGAGTGGGCCAGGCTTGAGTTATCGGGTGTTGGTTTTCCCGTTATTGGGAGAGAGAAGATTCCAGCTGCCACCGTGCATGTGCCCGTTCGTGTTGTTGATGGCTTTGTAGAGGAACAAGCGTTGATTATTGCTGGACTAGTAGGCATGGAGGTAGATACTATAGAGCTCTCCTCTGCTAAGCCTCAACCTGGGTGGTGGTTGTTGCATAAAAAATAATTGTCAGATGTAATATTACTATTGGTATTGAAGTATCTATTCACAGACTCGACATGACTTGAAAGTGGTGTTATGTGCGAGCATTAAGGAGAGAACCATGCTGCAATACACTTGTATTTTAAATTATTTTAACGTTTTAAACTTGAAGCTAGGGATTAAATATGATTGAAATATCATTTTACTTGTGAGCTAACGCAAGACGAACTCGAGAAGCTATATTTACGATAGGCTTGGTTTCGCCTACGAAGTTGTGGCCTGATATGTCTTTCTCAATCACCCGCAAGGAGCGGTTCCCCTTTGTCGGTATAAAATTTGCCTCTGTTCAAAATGTGAAGGGGTTGAGTTTAAGCTTACTGGTTTAGATAATTTTCAATCAAGCATTCCTTTCCGCTGGCTCTGTCGGTTATGCTACGATACAGCCATTACCCTATACGAGTACAAGTGGCGGTGACGTGAAATGGCAGGGGTAACAACGAATCAGCATCTGTACAGTTCAGACGGCCTGAAAAGTCGCGTGATTTAACCCCGCTCGTGATGGATGTGACCTGCCTTTTAAAGTCGTCAAGTGTTATCTGTCCTCGCCCAGTTTCCGGCGCCATTCATGATAGACATCAGCCGAGACCATTGAAGACACAGAGTGAGGAAATGGAAAAGCAACGAGGAATAGTCATCGAGCCTGATGATGTCAATGACCAAGATTCAGTCATTGCCGAGACAACAGTATGAATCATCGGCAACGCCACCATCGTCTACACCCGACTGACCCGAATACCCGTAGATTACGGAACCATCGACAGCCAGCTTGAATAGCTCCATTCTCGACTACAGGAGAGAAAATGGGAGAACATATCACAAGTTTCATGACGGACGTCAGTCTTTTCCTCATCCGGCGTACTGGTCGAGAGCTAGGTAAATTGTGAGCTAATTATAGACATCCAGAATATCACTTTCCTAACGACGAGGCTGAAAACGAGCGGCTGGGTAAGTGATTTGAGCTTACCTATGGGAACTCACTGGCTGATATCCTTGACTAGATCTGCAACACCACATATTCTACCTCACACTCAATGGAAAACTGGGCCTTGCTCCACCAAACGACCCGAACTCCAAGGCTGAGCGGGTGCTAGATCTTGGCACTGGCACCGGTATCTGGGCTTTGGATTTTGGGGACGAGCACCCCGGAGCTGAGGTGAGAACCTCTTCCTGGAGTCAAGCTCACCAATTTGACATGATTACTATAGGTTATAGGCATTGATCTCTCACCGAGTCAGCCTCAATTGTAGGAAACCCCGGTTCCTTCTGGTGCTTCAACTCACGGCTGAATAAATTGTAGTGTCCCTACCAACGTTAAATTCGAAATCGATGATTTTGAAGACGAGTGGACGTATTCGAAGCCATTCCACTATATCCACAGCCGGATGAACAATTCTAGCATCTCGAACTGGGAAGAGTACGTTCGGAAGTCATTCGAGTAAGTTCTTTCTCCCATCCTTGAAGCCGCTTCTCACAATAGACCCAGCCACTTAATTCCAGGCGGCTACGTCGAATTCCAAGAATTCACTCTCCCCCTGTCTGACGATGGTACTCTTACCGAAAACCATGCCCTCTACAAATCAATGCACCACCTGGGTGAAGCAGCAGCCAAACTCAACCACGCCTTCATCGATCTCAAAACCATCAAGCCCATGCTCGAGAAAGCTGGCTTCGAGGACGTCCACGAGTATCACTACAAATGGCCCTCCAACGACTGGCCACGTGATGCTACCTACAAGGAACTCGGCTCCTGGAATCACCAGAACATCGTTACGGGTCTGCAGGGATTTCTGATGGCGGCACTGACAAGGGGCCTTGGGTGGGGGCCGCAAGAGGTGAACGTTCTTGCTGCAAAAGCGAAGAAAGATATGCGTGATAGAAGTGTGCATGCTTATTGGCCCATGATTGTGGTGACAGGAAGGAAGCCTGAGCGCAAAGAGATTGGGGTTGCTGCATAGGATTGAGGAGGGCTGATACGCAGGGGTTGGATTGACGGGTACAAGAACTGAACATTGATTCATACTATCTGTGAAATCTATCCGCGCCGCATACTCACCGGACTATCCTGACTGGTGCTGCCACTTCACAACGCGTGAGCACGAAGGCCACCTTCCACAAATGATGAATATGTGCCGGAAAACTGGTTCTCGAGCTGCAATCAGGCTACCCGCGAGATCAATCAGCTCATTGGAGGCTTTTAACCAGGAGCTATAGGTAGCATCGTTTTGGGCGCGTACCAGAATTGTCCGATGTAACAATCGCGTACCTTGACCACTAAGAAGTGGCACGGCAATAAAATTGCAAACTGTGTAGGGGAGCCCCAGACAGCGACTAGACTAGAATGGGGAGTTCAAACTCTTGTCCCTGTTTGCAAGGGGTAATTAAGATCCACTTTCCGAATCCTACGTACCTGGGATCGTTATTGCCATGATCCATAGGAAGGCTTCAATGTTAGCAAAAGTACGCTTCAAATATTACAATTATCTCAGCGCCGTGACGAGCCTGAAATTGTTGCGCAGTTGTTCGTCCGTAACTAAAGTCACTGAGCAACAATACAGTGAGCGACAGTACTCATTGCAGTGGATTCCAGAGTTCTGGGTGTTGAAATGAAACCATCGAGCTCCACTCTCTGAATCCTTCACGATCCTTCGAAATACTACCAGGATCGACTATTCGCACGTGGGGAAAAGTGATAAGGCGGTTGATCAAAGAAACACTTATGTAACGAAACTCTCGCCAAATGAAATGTAGGCTTTACGCGCAGCCACTTCTCCCCTGTCTCAGATCTCAACCGTCCCCGCGCTTGATAACTACCGGTACCCTCCCTCCTTGCCTTGAACCTTTAGTATTTTTATCTTTCAGATTTTATACATCCTTAGTGTCTTCCTTGGGTGTACATTCCCTAAGCCACAAAGATGCGCTGCCTGGCCTTGCTTTCATTACTGACGCTAGCCGTGAGTATTTCAGCCGAGACGACAAACACCAACGAGGCTGCAAGCTCCACAGAGGCCGCGAAAGTCACGCAATCTATACTTATACTCACTGTTGGCGTGGTACCCCTCACAACCACATTTACGCCGCCAGCAACATGTACCGAAGCTCGTCTTTCGCAACTCGCGTCGCCAGGCTACGAGCTATGGGTTAACGAACCTCAACCCGTGGCCGGGAACCAAAGCACCGATTGCTATCCATCTCAATTCATGAAGGGATACACCAGCATCGCCGACGAGTCGAGTTCAATCGCACCTCTTATGAGTCCGTTGGTATGTCCCAAAGGGTGGCATACGGCGAAGGAATTCACGAGTGGCTATATTGCTTGCTGCGCGAGTGGCTACCTCCTCGCACCGCCCTCTGTCACATCTGACTCCAACCGGCCGGCATACGGAGGTACTTGCTACAGCAATTTCAAAGCCGGACAAACAACAACGGTCACGGCTTATGATAATGAGGATGTCACGGGAACGGTCGAGTGGATCGCACAATCTTCGGCTGATCAGGCGTACGGCCATATCATTGATGGATTTGCTCTCGATTTACTCCCGGTTAGCGTAAGTTGTCTCCAATGAGAGATTTTTCAAATTATGATACATTGAAGCTGACTGATTCTAGACTACCATGGTGACGACCACATCGAAGACTGTGAGTACACGAATGCAGGGACCGCAAAGATGGGCGCGTTCCGAGCTGTGTATGAAATTGCTAACGTCTTCTTTTTGCAGACTACCTCATCCGAAACTCCATCGGAGACTGAATCCCAGGCTGCCTCTTCAGGAGAGTCGAGAAGTGTTCCCGGTGGTACTGTTGCTGGAATTGTCGTTGCCTGCCTGGTAGGAATTCCAGCTATTCTCTTCGTCGCGTTCTGGCTGCGTCGCCGACGTCTGCAAAGGCGACCTCAGAAGCCAGTTGGAGAGCTTGACGGCAACCCTGACGGTGGTTTCAACGGCCACAGCACTACCATGAGTGGTCCTTATACACATACCACCGTCATAGCTGGAAAAGCTGGGTACTATCCCGGCGCCACGATAGCCCACGAAGTGCCAGCAGATAACGATAGTTTGAAGTCGGAAGCCCATTCAGGAGTAAGCCCGCTCTCTCCTGAGTCGTTAGCTCAGCGAGAAGCTGCCCTGGGGAACGTGCGTGACGATAACAGAATGATGCACGCGGAATTGGATGCTGGGTGGAAAGGATATGAGGCTAAATGACATAATACCATATCAGACATCTACGATAGGATGATTATAGGATAGAGGGACTGTAGGGTATGGGAGTCGGAGGAGCCAAGTTGGCATTGCAGCATTGCGGCATTGGGAGTTGGCGGCGTCTGGAGTTCAATCATGATCAGCACAATTACATGTTAAACTTCATTTCAATCTAGCTTAGAAATCAGAGGCCAAACGTCTCATCATTACAAATTAGCAGACGATGTTACCACCTGACTGGCTGACCGACCTAGGACCAGTTTATTGCGCTGGTCTAAGCAACTAACAACCCCCCAGTCATGAATAGCAAAAAAGAGTCTTTGTCTAGCTCTAACTAATGCGAGCTATTGCTCAGTTATAGTACTTTACTTTAACGCCCTTTACAATCTCAACCTCAGTCTCTTCATTATCGCCCTTGGCCTTACTGGTGTTGCCTAAGTTCCAGAAACTACTCCAAAACAGCAAAGGTCAAGACTTGAACCTCCACGTCGGACAGATTGCGGCCGAATGCGCGGCCTTGATGAATGCAGGGACAGAGACTACGGCTGCAGCTCTGACCAGTGCTCTATACCTCCTCTACACTCATCCCGAGTGTCTCAAGAAGCTCCGCCGCGAATTGGACGATGCTTTCCCGGAAACCAGGTCCCTTCATATGAGACTGCCTCGAAGTTGCCATTTCTTCGAGCCTGTATTGAAGAGTCTCTGCGAGTCCGACCAGCAAGCTCCATGGGTCTCCCTTGGATTGTGCCGGACGGAGGCAGAGTGATCGCGGGCAAGTTCGTTGCCGGGGGTGTGACTGTCTCGGTGCCGGCCTACTCACTTCTCAGAGACGAGAACGTCTTTAGCAACGCATCACAGTACAACCCTGACCGATGGATGATAGAAGACCGGGACGAAAAGGAACGAATAATGAAGTGCCATCTGCTATTTAGCACTGGCCCAAGAGCATACATTGGCCGCAACATTGCATACTTCGAGCAGCTAGTGATTATTGCGACGCTGGTGATGTTCTTTGACGCTCAAGTTGAAGATGGGTTTCAATTAGTAACCGAAGAGCGTTTCAACTCAAACTAGGGCGACTTGTTCATAGGCATTTCACGTCGCCAATGTTAAGATTCATTGTTTTTCCGTAGTTTCGGGGTAATGTCTGAACTCTGGTGTATTTGGCTGAGCCAGTTAGCACATCCATGCAGCTTGAATTTTTTTTATTTTACATGACTTGTATTCACGATCGTACTCCGTCCTCGGTCCTTGGAGTGAAATGACGTGCGTTGATTTAGTGACGAGACCCTGTTTTTCTCGTGGCATGCATGACGATCACGTAGGTGCCCATCAACACATCACAAATCAATTTCAAGAAGGTTATCGGGCCTCTTATCAGTCGAATGTGTCATTCAATAATCCTATATGTGTATTTCCTGTCCATTTTTAGTCCCAAGATACCTGTCCTTGGTGTTTGTATCAAAGCTTCAAAGGTGGACTTCTTCTTCAACGCACATACCTAGTTCAGCACCAGACCGGCTCTCTCCTTGTGTTAGCAGATGGTTTTTTTTCATGTCATCGGCCTTGTTTGTTTTCAACTCTCACCTTGCGATATACGAGGTTGGGTTTCTTGGCTTCAAAATCAGCTCATCTGCCTCCCTTCATTCTCCGTGATTCAAAACTTGATCGCCACTGTGGAGAAACATGGATCAACATTGTCATAGATCACCACTTATTGGCTGACTCAAAACCAGCGCCGGGCCGTGCGGCCAGCGCAACCCCAGACTCACGCCAGGGACCAACGGTCTCTAGCACACGGGTGGCTTTGGAGCCGGCTTGCAGACCCGATTCGTTTCCGAGATTTCGCTATCACTGCCTCAAAGGCTTGGTCACGAATCGACCACAATATCCAAGCAATCTCGGAAGGCTTAGCAGCCAGACGGAGTTAACCCGTGGGTTGTAGGATTGTGTCGTTGTGCATCCAACGCCTGCCCTCCCAGCCTCCTTCACATCGTCGTGGAAGAATAGTCGACTCCGTTGACGAGGGGCTGGCACTACTTCCGAGTCTCCCAGTTGCAAGAAGAAAAAATGCATAAAAAATTCCGACACTATTGATGTATGTCCCTGGCGCAGTACGGAATACCCCGTAAAGGTGTCTCGTGTGACCCATTACAGGGACCAGCTAGACAACGGGGCAGCGCCAGTTGGCTAGACTCCGAGAATAATCCTTGTCACGTCTCCATTTTGAGAATTCAGTCCGCACCAACGGAGCTGAGCTGCCTTAAGCGGCAATGCTAGCTCAGGTCAGATGCAACCGAATGGAGAACACCGGGGTTGGATACGACCCAACCGACCAGGGAGCACACAAAAATGTGTGAAGGCTCGACTGTGACTGGCAGGATACCCGACAGTGGTAAAAATTACTCCGTTCTAGGAGACACCTCAGCATCGCCTTCATCGACTTGGCGGTCCAGCTCATCTAAGATCTTGCTACCAAGAAGGCCTAGATCTACGTCGAATCGACCTCTACCACACCGCTGGCATCGCCGTGACAGGGCAGAGAACCCATTGGGATTACTGTGGGCAAGGAGTCATCGAGACGGCCCAAGTCATTGGTTGATTGGCGCTACTTGGCCGGAAAAAAGCGGGCGATTCAATGACTCTGCCAGTTGTCGAGTTCAGCTCCGAAGAGACTATTGATTCAGCACGAATATAGCATCAACTAACGATTTATTGGAAATCAACGGAATGTGGTGTACAAAACCCGATTCGACCCTCTCCTTTCTGCTGTCGGAGCTTTCACCACACAGCTTTTTTTTCTTCACCTCTCTTCATTCCATTTCAGGTCTCTGTGGCTGCGCGAAGATCACGATGCATCTCGGAACACTTATCCTGGCATCCACTGTGGGCTTTGCCGCTGCTAGCAAGCCTTACACAACCAAGTCCTGCCAGACTGCTTTTGGCACAAAGTCGATCAAACCAGTCCCCACTGTCTCCTCCACAAAGCGAAAGACCGTCACGGTTCGCAGCACCAAATGTGTACAGCCCACTGTAACCCGCACCCCAAAGCCCATCACTCAGACTGCAACCACTACTGTCATCGTCACCGTCACTACCTCAGCAGACCCGGGAGTGGACACGGTCGAAGTTGTGGACACCGAGTATGAAACCTCCACTATCACCTTGGCCACGACTACCTTCCTCGAAACCACCACTCAGACCGATGCCACTACTGTCACATCAACGTCGACAGTTGCAGCACCGGGCTCTTTCCAGCCGATTAAAGACACGCTTCCGGGCGGTACGCTCAGGGGCAGTCCGGATGGTACAGCCGTTCAGCCTCTTAGGCGCGACGCTGAGGCCAAAGAGCTCTATGAGCGCCAGGCCGGCTCAGGCTCGCTACTTGCTAGCCGTGCAAAGGGTACTGGTATTTGTCCTTCTAAACCTGTCAAGAAGTATCCCAACAAGGTGAACTGCGTCGTCGTCATTTCTATCCCCAAAACCATCGTCATCACCAAGACGAAGCCTGCCAAAACCACCACTGCCGCTCCTGTGATCAAGACAACCACAAAGACCGAGACAGTCGAAAGTACCAGCACAATCATCCCGCCCGATGTAACAGTTGTCACCACATCGACGACTACGTCTACAATTGAGGCTACATCCACCCCCAGCACAACTCTCACCGCAACGACAACGACGACCAACACAGTTTCCTTGCCTGGACCGACTGTGCACGCCATCTGCGAAGGCGACAGAAACTACGCTGACAGCATCAACAACGTGGGCTATTTCGCCAATGGCTTCCCCAACTTCTCATATGGCGTGAACTCAGAGGGCGCCACCAGCGCCCGTGCCTGCTGTGAAGCTTGTGTCGCAAAGGACGGATGTGCTGGCAGTGCATTTGCATCCTCAAACTGCATCTTTGTCCAGGCAATCACCACCAGTTGCTTCGATACCCCTTGCACAGGCTCGCTCCTATACAGTACGACCGGTAGTTCGTTCATCTTTATGAACGGCCGATATATGCAGTGGACCAGCGCAAGGTAATTCACAATGTGACAAGGCACTTGAGACTGTTTTGCTAACTATGTATTTCTCAGCGGACCACAGTAGACACCACATGCTTCTTGAGGTAGTTTCAGGGTAGGCTATGCCAGGATGGCACTCAGCAAATTGCGTTCAATATAGGTGAAAGGTGTACTTGGGCAGATAAAAGACTTTAAATGCAACAACGCTTTAAATTCCAGTCCAGTGTTCACTTCAGTTCTACTCAGTGGCTGACGATGAATTATGCATCACCTCTTGACCTACTAATTAATTTCTTTTCTATGAGATACACAATTGAATACCGAGGTGTTGAAATAGTATATGCAGCTGCCCAGTTCATCTCTGCTTAGGTCAAGTTGTCTTCTAGAAGTTGCTCCATTACCAAAGTGAATAAGTAATACTTCTGAGTCATTAGAATCATTATCTTGCAAGTGCAGGCAACCGGCTACGGTAGCCAGAAGCTACTTGCTATCCCTCTTGAGGTTGAGACAGGAATCTGCCAAGGGGCTTATCAAGTAGCTGTCCACTCCTTCAAATGCGAGTTGCTAATACAATGGCAAAAAGAGACAGCTTCTGCCACGGACCACCGAGGTTTAGAAACTAGCTCGAGCTCTGTATTTCGTGAGTATCTATCTTTAGTGTGAGCAGTAGGTCTGATCGCTAGCAAAGCGGGATGACTGAGTTACTGTGGTATCGAAGCTTCCCATAATCTCATCTCTACGCCAACCGTCGCAAACCTTTGGTTCAGTTGCTTTTCCACACCCAGATATTGCCAACCACCCGCCAATCTCAGGCTTTGATCCTGACACAGGTCGTGTGGATATGATTTTGTTTGCAACGGGTTATGAGTTTAGCTTTCCATTTTTACGTGGCCCAAAGCCTGTGTGTATGGGCGGATTCCAGGCCTGTACCAATATATGTCTACAGCCAGTGATACGAGTCTAGCTTTTATTGGGATGGTATGTACTCCCACAAGCTAGAAATATTCACAAGGTTTGTACAATCAACTGACAGATGGGTGAATAATCAGGTCACAGGAGGCTTTGGTCTTCGCATCTTCGAATGGCAGGCTGTCGCAGCAGCGCGTACTCGCCCGACATGCAGCCCTCCCCTCTCGCTTCGAAATGGAAAGATGGGAGCAACTCAGGGTCGCAGAACGTGGAGACGGTCCATCATTCTAGACGCTTAGGCCTGACTTTGAAAAGCACTTCGAAGCTCTCAGGGCCATCGCGGGTGAGCCTGCGCCAGGGACAACCGGCAGGGCGTTGCCTAAATACGATCCAAAATGGGCCGATATATTTTGGCAGTTTGTTAATACTCGAATCGAATGGTGGGAGAAGGAAGCGACGGAAGCCAGACTACGGAGGGAAACGAAAGAGCTCCTGTTGAAACAAGCGAGTAAATGACTACTGTTGGATTGTGACCCTGTATTACGAAACCTCTGATAGATTGATATCCTGACCTTAGTCAGAAGGGGGTCTGATAACCCCTCTTCCGGCCGGTCCGGATGACCGGCACAAGCAATCATCAACATCATCATCACTGCTTTGAACACTACCCATTTGATCAAATTGACCGTAACGGATCTAACAACTACCATTTTCTATATTGCATAATCCGATTAGGCTCACTTTACCTCAAGATGTAATTGAATGACGGAGTTAAAACTTTTTAAAGGACTACTTTGTATTCACGCAAGTGATAATGCGTTGCGTACAACATTATGAAGCCTGGTTGAATATCAAGGTCATGCGATTGGCATGTTTATGTTCGTCGTTGGCCATCTACGTGTGCCACAAGTCGGAGGTTAGTCTGAGGAGTTTAGAGAAACATTAAGAATGAATCAATCCACCTCCAATCAAAAGTGCTGCATTTACTTCTCGGCCGTAGTCTGTGATCGGGCCTCGGTGCCGGTGGTGTGCCAAGAATGGCGACATCTACACCGCCGAAGGCGAGATGATCGGCCTGTTCTCTTCGGCAATCACGTACTCATATCTATGCTTGGCGTAAGCGCTTAATTTACGGGGCATTATTTATACATAAAGCTCATATAAGGGATGTTAGGCAATAGTGGTGACGGGGGACAAACAGTTTATGACTTGGTTGTACAAAGTGCAACACAGTCAATTCATTTTGATTCCTTGCCAACGCCGAAATACTGGCCTTCTATTCCCCTCCCAATCTAAAGGCCACTGATTCTTATTTTCGAAATGGCTGACCGCCCGGTAATCGAATACTATTTCTCCTTCATCTCGCTATGGTCCTACATCGGCAGCCGGCGCCTTCAGCTCCTAGCGCAGCAACATAATGCGAAGATCATTTACAAACCTGTGGATTTGATGCACATCTTCTCAATCTCGGGTGGTCTACCCGTAAAGGAACGCTCGCCCCAGCGACAAGCCTACCGCTTGCTCGAGATGGAACGATGGCGAAGGGTACGCAACTTACCCATTGTACAACATCCCAAATTTTACCCTGCCGACCCATCGCTTGCGCCTAGGGTATTCCTTGCGGCTATTGAAGAGTTGGGTCACGACAATGAAGCTGTGCAAGAATTCGCCAGGAGAGGCCTGGAGACGGTTTGGGCCAACGAATCCAATATTGCGGATCTGGTTGTCATAGTTGCTAGTAACAAATGCGAGCGGACTCGAAGGCAGCAGGCTCCTCGAGAGAGCCATACACGAGGAGGGTCTAGCGGTAAAGGAGGCTGTATCAACTGAAGAAGCCGTGTCCAGGCACTTCTTTGGTACCCCTATTTACTCACACAAAAACGAGCCGTTTGGTGCCAGGATCGCCTTGAGATGTTGGACGATATAATTAAAAGTGGGAGAGAGCTGATTGTTGTCCCCGAGCTATAGAGGACTATACCTAGAGTAGCGCATCTAGAGCATATTTAAGAACAAGACTGAAGGTTCTATGCCCATTTCTATCAGATACGGTTTTACAGTACCCATCATGACAGTTACGCGTTGCTTTGATGTTCTCGTCGAGTGACCAAATGGTGTAGTGATATCTGTTGATCTCTGTGTCTGTAAACGCCTCGACTGCCCTTGAATTTCAGACTGGCGAGACAGGGCGCCTCGCTCGATGCATAGCGCCATCGAGGATAGCCACCAGAACCCGCCGAACCTCTCAGTCCTGGGGAGCCCATTTGCGGATGCGGCGAACTGGGCGAGAGCTTCATGTCCCGAGAAGGGAATATATTGGCAGACTCTCTAATCCTAAATATATCGAAGACGCGTCGACCCTTCGGCAGTGACGTCTGCATGCCGTCATATAATCGTCGGCAGCTGCATAGTCTTAAGTTTTAACTTTGGCTCGTAGCAAATCGCGACAGCTGTTCTCGTTTTGACCCCTGGCCGTCCAATTCAGCCCTAAAAGTGGCTGAAGCTGGACCGCTCCGAATGCAACCCAACCGGACACTCGAGACCTATGGAGAAGATACTCCGGCGGGATCCTTATTTGAGGCCCTATTTCGGCGCCTTCCGATGAGGCAGCATTCCCGGAAATTCTCCGATTCTCCATGCAGAGCTCTCGTGTCCCAAATGTCCAAGCATAAGCAGATGCCTACCGGTAGTGTAAATTGTAAACCGTCCACCCCTCCCGCTCCTTCGCAACGGCAAGTCAGCTCACTCGCGCTCATCGACCTTTGCGAGACAAGGCACCGCCGTCTTCTCGGTACCCGAGATGCTCTTTAACCTTGACTTTCCAGGCCACTACATGAGGCGGATACGTTTCTGTGGCGCTATCAATTCCATGTTTCATGGCAGTCAGGCGGGGAGTGCAGATCAGCCGCTCAGCTTAGAGTTCTGGCAACCTTGGCAGCTTAGCTCTGGGAATGGTATTGGACTTTGGTGGACTCGATTATCATTGTGACTGAAAGGCGATTGGAGACGCTGACCCTTCGCTCCGTTGGTGCTCGAACCCTCGGCAAATTAGCTGATTATAGCTGCACCAGTTATCTCCTCAAATAAAAGGATTTCCAGTCTCCTCTAACTTCAATGATGGGCGTTTAACCGTCCCGCTCCCATAGGCAAAGTGTATTTCCCGTAGGCAAAGTCTATTTCTTCGTCTCGTCCCAAGCCTAGTCTCTGATGGGTATTGTGCTGCTTGCTAGGGCATGCACTAGCTTCACTGGGGACGCTGCCAAGCACAAATTCTCGTATAACGGCTTTGCATGTGATTTCTACGTCCTCCTTGTTTCAGTCTTAACAGAGTCTCCTCGGGTCTCACATTGTAAGGCTAAAATGGCTGTTCATTGAGATACCGAGTATGGATTCTAATGTTAACCACAATGACTGCGAGAAAGCACGCCGAAGATGCTAGCCAGACCAACCCTTGAAGTGAATTCCCGTAACGATTTTGAATGGTTCAAAAAGCTACGTTGGTTATCTCCGGGACTCCATTGAAGATGCCTGGAGAGCACGGTTAAATGTGCAGTTGCGGCCCGACCTCGAAGGTGGCACATCCTTCTTTTCCATATTCACCAAATTATGCGAATGCACTAAATCTCGTATCGGAAGAAATGGTACATGATGGCTTGATGGTCACCTAGCTTTGTCCTCCAATGAAGTTCATTGACATGTCAGACGGGCCTGATTTGTTGCATGTGTATTTGTAGCGATACTTGCCCCTCGCTTCGGAATTAGGGGCAGCAACAACCATCGATAAGCAAGGAACACGAGGAGACCTCTATGGAACTTTATATAGCCATGCATAGCTAGTAACCATATCTAGACAAATGCGTTCTGATCTCGAACGCCTTCGGATAATGAGCGACTCAAACTCCAGATCAAACCAGGAATCAGAAAAGCAGGCCGACAAGAGAGGCTGGATATGACCCATAGTATCGTTGCTGGGGCTGAAGGATCGCCATTTTACCCTGCCGTGGTGTGCCGGTTCGGTGAAGCTCAATCAAAATGCTCACTGAATCTAACCGGAAGGGAGAGATCTGGGTAGTGTGGACCACGTAGCCTAATAAAATGCAAGTGACAAAGTGGCAATAACCAAGCGGAATCCCATAAATAAAAGGACCCGGTTGCGTTGTACCATATTGTGGGTCTGCAGTCTTAAGGTAATGAATGGCCTTGGTGCTGTCAGCCTCAACATTGCAATAACGTTTTGACTGAGAAAATTACAGCTGTTACACTTAGTAGTCTCTATGAGACCGATTCACCATCCCAGTCCAGCGTCCATCTTTTCTAAGTCACGGCTTCGGCCCAGCCCTAGCAGCTGATTGTGGAGACCCAGAGAAGCAGGAGACATGTTAAAATGATCAGAAATAGCATGTTATAGCATATTGAAGGATTTGCAGCTGAGCCGAACTTCGCCCACCCAAATCAATACGAGCCCTAACGCATGCTAAGCAAACCTTCAAGGAAACCGGGAAGTCTCGAGAAACTTCGACGGTGGTGCTCGTTTAACAGGATGTCAATGCAAGTATGCACATGGAGGGCTCTCATAGAGTTACCTCTGCTCCAGTCAAAAAGTAAGAATTATGAGAGTCATAAACACATCACTGTGGTTGCTTAGTCAGAGAAATACTTCCTGGTACTATTAATTCCCCAGTTCATATTTGCTGATCAGTAGGTTCTCGGGTATTGAGGAAATCACCAACAAGTGTCAGCCTACCTAGAATGGCCGCGTGCAGCTCTGAGAAACCCAAGGTATGCCAAGATCAGGGATTATAAGTACCTAGCATAGAAAGCTGCACAGCTTTTCAGAGTCGCGTCTGTTTCGGTCGCATAACACTCATCCTTACACTAGAGTTCAATCTGAAATCACCCCATCTATTTGCATTCTTCCATCTCCAAGATGCAGCTTCTATCCGCTCTCATCTTCGTCGGGTTAGCCTCCGCCTCCGTTCCTCGGTCGGCCGAAATGTCACCGGCGTTTCTACCTTTAGAGAGAGCCGCAGCGGGAGTCGTGGAGCGCCAGCTCCATTATCAGGCTTGCGATGTAACTTTTGGTCAGGGATATATCAATTGCGTTAGTGAAGCTCACTGCTACAATCCTGGCATGGGACATGTTTGCTGCTCGAACGGATGTTAGCCAACCAACCTGACGAAGTGTTCTGCGATATGAAGCAGCTAACCCATGTTTGTAGGGCACTGTGACGCTGGTACTTACTGCATCGACGGCTTCCGTTGCTGCCCGAATGGAGACTCTCTCTCGGAATGCCAAGCTACGGCAAGCTTGAGCGTTATTCCGCCGCCGGCTACAGGAGAACCCAGCACGTCAACGAGCCCTCCAAAGGCTGCTGCGACTCCTGCGCCCAACGCCACCGTCACCACCACACCTTTGCCCCCTCACGTCACAGCCGCTGGCGCCGGAAAGAACGCGGAATTTGGTGTCTTGGCTGCTATCGGAGGTCTCGGTGCGCTCTTGTTGGCCGTGTGATCGGACTATCGACCTTCCAACGAACCCTAACGTTTGGTATATGAAGGTTTTGAATGGTGCTGGGGTAGATGCTGCATGTCCCCTGGCAGAGTGGTTTCCGGTGTATTATAATTGACTGAAGGTGCAGTAACTAGGCTTTTAATAAATAAGATTCTGTTGGACTTGTCACGAGTTAATTCTCAATTATCATTGTCGTGTGTGTGGCTCTGTCTTCAGCTCCCTGCTCGCTGTCCTTTTACAAGTCTTTGTGCAACCTCACAATAGCAATATCCCATGAGAGCCTGTCCTTTGGTGTTTTCATTCGTTTCTCCAAGGCACTCTGACTGGAGATATCCTCCATATTCAGCATCTTCAGAAATGCCAAGTGACTTATTCAAGCCACTGTCGAGCTCCAGTTTATTCCCCATATCAATGGCTTATCACGAAGGTCACCAGAAAGGGAGCATTGAGCAGTGAGCACATTGCAACGCGCATTGCTCACGTAGGAATCCTGCACTGGAGAATTTGAGCAATGAAGAATTTTAAATGCGTTTCTTGGCTACCATTTCCAATTCCGATCGTCTCCATGATGGGGTTGCAACTTAGCGTCCAGGACACAACGTGCAGACTTGATTAATCTAATGATAGTTATCCCCATGTTTTCCAATATTCTAACTATTATTTTCTTCATTCTTAACCTCGGCACTTGATGGTGGTCCAATGTAACTATCGAAGACTGCACCACAATCAACCACCAGTTTCTCCAGCATCATGTTAGCATGCCTCAATTTGATTTGAAGGAGATGCTTTCCGGGCTTTAGGTCTTGACCAAAAATCTCATGTTTCCGCACCCAAACGTTGTCAGACGCGGCGAAGAACCAGTCATCAGCCGCCGGCCAACCCAACTCGGCGGCATTCTTCTCACTCTCTGGGCTAGTTTTCTGGAGGCGGTGGTTCGTTGCCTCTCCATCGTCAAGTTTCAAGTCATAAGACAAGATGTCTTCTAGGGAAAAATCCAAGGTAGTCGCGAAGTAAAGGAGCAGCGTTGCGGAAGAGGGCTCCGAGAAGAGGTAAAAGGGGTAGGTCAGGAAGAAGGTCTCATCTTCCTTTGGGAAAGAGGCCTGGAGAGCTATTGAGCCGCTTTCCAGTCTTCCGGTGTCAGGTAAAGCGATGTAAGGAGATTTGATATCACACCCCGTAGCCGGGATTGAGACAAATCCACATCCTTCAACAAAGCCGTTCTGGAAGTTATCCGGTTACTCGTCGGCCAGTGATTGGGAGATGAACATGCTCCAGATCCCCCTCTTCGGATCGAATAACAATCAGCGTCTCTTCGTCGAAGTCCTCAGGCACCTGACTCCAGTCGACAGAGATATCGACCTGCGCATCATCCTCACCAGGAACGAGCGTCCCAGATGTGACCGACAGCTTCATCCAGGGATATGGCATCGACGCTGACCAATGGATATGCGGTGTTCCACGGGTGAAGATTTCGAACCAGCGCTTTTCTGGCCCATAGCGGCTCATGGGTCCCAGCGTGACACCTGGCACCAAATCTCGCCTGCTAGGATGCGTTCGCTCCGATTCTTCATTGATACGGCCCGGTCTGACGCCTTCATGACCCTCGATCGCAACGCCCATCTGGCCAACAATCGGGTTGGAGTTTTGTCGCCTTTGCACGTAACACAAACCACTGATCATATCGCGCGAGGGTGCATGCCAGGTTTCCTCGTAGCCATAATGCGTCTGCATCAACATGTGATTCCACTTGCCATCCAAAAGAGCGTGGAACTCTTCCGAGAGATCAAAGTCCGCATCAAACAGGTCCAGGACGTTTCGAGCAACCTTGTTGGCAGAGTTTCGGCGTTGACGCGCGTAGAGCTGGTTCTTTGCTCGCATGATCTGCAGTGCGACGTAAATGTATGAGGCTTTGACTGGATGCAGAATGAGCTGGAACGAAGCGGCCTTTTGGTCTGGAGTGGTACGACGGTGCAGCGCATCAGCTCGGGCAAGTAGATCCTTCCAGCGATGTAGAATGATTTCTGCTTCATTGTAATGGAGCAAGGAAAAGGTGCCAGGCTCGATGTGCTCATGCTTTCTCAGGGATGCTAGACGATCGTAGCCGTGCCAGACAGAGCTGACATCGGCAGAGAGTTCCTGGCCAAATTGACGCTCTGCTAGGTTACCGAGGAATTTCTGAATCCCATCTGATGGGATGTTGTCGACATTCCACGCTAGAGCCATGGCAAATGTCATGGGAATCTCCAGAGGCTTCAGGTCGCCGACATTAAAGACCCAGATCTGCCTCGCTTTGCGGTGATAGGCTTGCATCAACTGATGCCATATTTTTCCCTTTCTAAATTAGCACACTTATACAATACTTTCCACCAAGCGATCATACCAAAGAATTACTGTTGATCCACTTGTAACTGCGAGGCGATCCGACGTACTCGAGATGGTAGTAAACCTATTTGACGTTAGTCACGTCGGGATAGGAATTTCAGACAAAACTTACTCCGGCACCACCTTTCCTCTCGGCTTCCTTGGCGGTAGGGAGACGGCGAATTGTGCCAAAGTTGTCATCCTGGAAAAGCAGCGTGACATCATCTGGGACATTGATTCGGCCGGTTTCAAAGAGGTACTGGACCTCTTTATACACAGCAAAGAGTTCTGTAGCACGTCAGAGGTAGCCTCAGTGGTTCATGGTGCAATACTCACGGGGCACTGCGTCCTCGCTTCCATACACCTGCCTAAACACCTCCTCGCGTTGAGCGGTAATGACATCTTGAACAACAGCTGCAGGGTCATCGCCAGCCATCTTCTTATCGTACTCGCCCCTCATGCCGAGAGTAAAGTACGAATCATACCCTCGGGCGCGCTCCGCACCGCCCTTGAAGAATTCAGTGATCTTGTCTTTATTGGTCAACCAGTTCCAGCTGCCGTCTGGGTTCTCGTCGAACCATTCGTTTGATAGACGCTGCATGGGCTCATGATGAGAGGTTGACACCATTATGCCATATTCGTCTGCCATGCTTTGGCTCTTTGGGTCATCGACAAAGAAGGAGGCGCCGGGGTTTGGGTAGCCTGGCCACATGGCGGGCCACATGAAGTTGGCCTAGCAGTGTCAGCCAGTCTGGCCGTGAGATGGTTCATGTGGGTGGGAATCAACAGCTATAGGTTTACCTTTAGTCGCAAAAGCAGTTCAAACACATTCTTGTAGAATTCCGAGTTGTAGGCACCGTATTTCTCCAAGACCCAACCAGTAAGTGCGGGGGCTTCATCGTTGAGGAAGATGCCGCGGTATCGCACACTTGGCTCTCCATGGACTGTCGACTTTTGAGAGGCATGGATCTGAGAATGGCTTTTGGATGGCACATCTGCCCACCAGTACCAGCTGCACAAGATCAGAATCAAGTCAGTCACACAATGATGGGGCGCAAGCATACGGGGAAACACCAATTTGCTCGGACAGAGTGTAGACACCAAAGATGGCACCCCTCTTGTCGCTGCCAGCTATGACAAGTGCTCTTTTGCAAGAGGTGAGTGGATTGTCGATTACAGCTGTGGTAAAGGACTCCCACTTGCCGCGGATGCTGTTGACATTCAATTTCCCGGATTTTTCAAGGAGCTGAAGGATGCGACTTGAGCTGAGGCTGCCCACGATGATGGCTGTGTCCGTCTTCAGGCCGAGTGAGTCGTATTCGGATCCGACTTCAATGACGGGGCTGATGGTGCCGCTCGTCACACGGCCAAAGTCCTGGGCCAGATCGTGACAAGCTCTTTGAACGCCGGGGAAGTCTGAAGCGTCAACCAAAACGGAAGCACCGACAAGGTTGACAGAGCCGGCCGAAGCAGTAAACTGGACAAACTCTTCCTCAAACATGATTCCCGTCTCGTGTGTCTGGAGTTGGAGAATGGACGAGACGAGTCTGTGGGGGATGCGGAGTAACTAAAGGCAACAGAAGCATCAGAGACGCGGGGCCGAGGCCGGGCTTGGGGGTTAGCATGCAGTATCCATAATCCAAAAGTCACGGGGCATGAACCAGGTAGTTTAATGGGTGGATGTTTGATGGGGCGTCGTTTATTGCCTCAGCGCTGAACGTACCCATTGCAGCTTGGGCTATTGACGTACGACTTGGCCAAGAAGGACGAATACTGCTTCAGGAATAGTTCCATATTGGCCCCAAGCTCAACAGAGGCTGTCGGAGAGAAGGCCGGCCGTTAGAGCCTGAGTCGGTCAGCAATGAGCCGATGAAAACAACGAGTTGGCACAAAGTCCATCACCACAGGTCGGGAAATGATAGCCCGAAGAATACAGCCAAGAAACAAGAAAACAATAACCCCGCAACGGTCCACTCACTAAAAGCTCCCCGCGCCATACATCCCCAGCTTCACAACTCGGCCCTGGAATATCTCCACCGCCCCGCCTTCCCCAGGACATGGCGCTAACTCACCAGGGCGAATTGCCAACTATCGTGACTCGCGTGTCCAATCAGCTTTTCTCTTCTGCTGTCATTGTGAACCGATCCAATGATCTTGACATGTAGCAGTTCTAGAAGTGGAGCGCGCCGCGAAAAGCCACACCGGGGTGAGCCACCAGCCACACTCCGGTGAGCCACCAGCCACACTCCGGTGAGCCACCCTAGGGTGAGCCACAGTCTCGGTCAGGACCGCTGTGGATCACGAACCAAAAGGGTTTCCAGAGTCACCTTTATAATCCAAAACTTACCATCCATCCAACAGCGGCGGGGGAGCAGTGACGGGTTTAGCAAGGCTAAGCTTCTGAGCTCTCCCGCTGCCTACAACCTCCTTCGGGGGGTTGTAGGTTCAACTTCCGGATCTGTAACAATTTTCGAAATTTGTGACCATCTGTACGCTGCTGTATCAAACATGTTCCTGTTATCTTTACGCCATCTCTGCTATATCTGCCATCTCTGCTATATCCTCTATCTCTATAATTTTGCCAGTTGGTACTACTTTTGGGACTATTTATTCTTTTCCAATACTGGCTTGCTTTGATATTCTTTCTTCTCCTAGCGCGACTTGCGTAAATTCGTTGAGAGTATAGGGTAGCTACATTTGAAGTGTGTATCGGCTGAGCTTCGGCTAATCTGTTGGCTGTCGCCAGATCACTCAACACTATGCCCAGCAGATGCCAGTGAATCTATTCACGCACCTTATCAACCCCAAGTACCCAAACATAATAAATCGGCTCCGTTGCCTAGCTTCCCCACTGTCGAAAGTCCCTATGCGCTCCAAGTCCTATGCCGTTAGAGAAGCTCCAGTAACATGCAAGGTAAGCCGGGCATGCATTAACGATGATTACATGTGGAGCCTCAATTCCCACGCTTATAGGCTCACGTCTTCTAGCGCCTGCTGCTGCCTGCGCACTGCCGAAGCTCAACAGGCAGACAGCCTGCAAGTGAGACTTTAACACCGGCGTGAGTCAGCCTTGGAGGGTTAAAGAGGCAAATGAGATTGATAGTTGTTGTATTTAAATAGTCGTTTGTTGCCGACTCGTCAATCAATCCTCTTTCTTCATCAGCTTTCTCGAGTACTCATCTGAAGCTCGAAACCAACTCTTAAACCCATCCTTTGCACATCCCTCGTTATTTGCTCCGTCTTTTAGCGTTGATCTTTGTCAATTTCATCATGGCGCGAACTAAGCAGACAGGATCTAGACTTAACGGCCGTGGTGGCCGCCGCCCGCCGCCTCCCCCTTCACAGCGTACCGCGGCTGTCCCTTCACAGCGCCGTCATCGCGAGTATGACGACGAGTTCATGGCGCTCCAGAAGGAAGCAGAGCGTCGCGATCGCATCCTTGCTGATCGTCGCCGAACTGCTGCCAAATGGCGTCCCAAGATTCCTGAAGTCCGCAAGGTCAACTTTGAGCACTTCAAGAACCGCTTCCAGGACATTGATGAGCCAGATTATGCCATTGATGTCCTCGTGGATGGATCCAGTCTCCAGGGCCAGATTCGCCGCGAGCAGGGATACCGTCGGCGCGAGCAGGCTGCGCGTGTTCGCCAGAGCTACATGAATCTTCGCAGCAATGCCTCTACCCAGCAGAGACACGAACCCGTCGAGAAGATCAAGCGGGACAAGCGAAGCGAGTTTGTGCAAGCGCCGAGTGGTGACATTCAGCGCGTCCGCATCCAGTCGCAGCCTGTTCTTGGCCACCTGACCTCACTGCTCAACGACACCGAGCAACGGTCAACTCCTCGCACCTTCATGCGGCCTTTCAAGGCGTTGGTGTACTTCCAGCCCAAGATGCGGGAAATCTTGGCCACGCTGGAGGAGAAGTGGGCCGATGTTGAGGAGCTTGGCGAGGAAGTCGAGAGCGTGGACAGTGAAGAGGTTGAGGTCGTCGAAGATGCCCTTGATTCTGAGGAAGGAAAGGAGGGAAGCGAAGACGACGACGATACCGAGTCTCTCCAGTCTGTCGATTCGAATGCCGACGAGGACTTTGACGGTCTCATGGACAGCCCTGAGGCTCTTCGGGACATGCGATGCTATGTCGACTTCATTGACGCTGAGGTCATGCCGCTGTATGACCAGTTCAACGGCGGAGATGCGGAAAAGGTCAAGTTCGACGACCTGTGGTCTCTCTTCCGCGTTGGCGACCTCATCTACATGCCAGCCGCGGGCGAGACTGGTGGTCGATACCACGAGGTTTGGCGTATCTACCGCGTTGAGGCACCCGAGCCCCAGATTGCGTATCCCTCATCTGGATGGGAGTTCTTCTTGGACGAGACCGAAAAGGTCGACAACGCCAAGTTCTCAGTCTCAGCCTACTACGTCGACCACGACGGCGCAGCCTTTGGCGCAGTGCGCCGCAAGTTCGACATCGAGGCCTTCGTCGGCGAGCGCTCCATCGAGTCGCTGGAAGTCTTCCCCATCCGCTACCGCCACAAGCACACGGAGCTCCTCGAGACGCTCAAGGACCAGGGCCGCAGCTTCGGCAAGTACCTGGACGACCGCCACCAACAGTACAACGCCTGGACGCTGACCAGGAACCCGCCGGCGCACGGCACCGACCCCGAGAATGAGATTCTGGAGAACGAGGACTACCAAAAGATGCGCCATCCCGAGTTCGTCGAGAGTGACGTCGTCGTCGACCTCACCGAGGCGTACCAGAAGATGCCCGACTGGCGGCCGAGGTTCCATCAGGTGACGGTTAACAAGTCCGTCCGATGCGAGATTGAGGACGACGACATGCCGATCCAGCACTGGTTCAACGGCTCGCGCCAGTCTCTCGCCTACTCGCAGAGCGAGATCGTGCAAAAGGCCGACGGCGTCGAGCTGCGCCAGCGCCGCGAGAACCTCACCGTGGACTCGTTCCTGCGCGCCCGCGTCCAGGGCTCGCGCAACTTCGAGACGAACCCCAAGGCGCTGGACCTGCGCGACGAGGACCTCGTGCTGCTCCCCAAGCGCATGTTCGCGTACGCCCTCCGCGAGCGCCGCTTCCTGCCCATCGACCTGAACCTGCTCAAGCCGGTGCGCCGCGAGCCCGGCGTGTTCGAGAACCTCCGGATCCAGGCCGAGTACAAGGACGTGGTGCGCGGGCTGGTGACGTCGCATTTCCAGAAGAAGATTCTGGAGCGGCGCTATGCCGACACGGCGACTGAAGGGCCCGGGCAGGATCTGATCCAGGGCAAGGGACGAGGTCTGGTCGTGCTGCTTCACGGCGTGCCCGGCGTGGGAAAGACGGCGACTGCTGAGGCTGTCGCCATGGAGAACCACAAGCCGCTGTTTGTCATTACTTGCGGTGATCTTGGGTTGACGCCCCGCGATGTCGAGTCGTCACTGAAGAATGTCTTCCGCCTGGCACATCTGTGGGACTGCGTTCTGTTGCTGGACGAGGCCGATGTCTTCCTGTCGCAGCGTTCCAAGCTCGACATGAAGAGGAATGCGCTGGTTTCCGTCTTCCTCCGAGTTCTCGAGTACTACAACGGCCTTTTGTTCCTCACCACCAACCGCGTGGGTACCATCGATGAGGCGTTCAAGTCTCGTATCCACCTGTCTCTCTACTACGTAAGATTCTCCCTTCTTTTCTCATATCGGCTTGTTAAACTAACTCTTCGTGCAGCCACCCCTTGACAAGACGCAGACTCGCGACATCTTCCGCCTGAACATTGCGAAGCTCAAGGAGATTGAGCAGGAGCGCCACAAGATGACCGGCGAGCCCGCCATCGTCATCAAGGAGAACGAAGTGATTGACTTCGCAACCAAGCACTACGAGGAACTGGCCAGGTCCACCGGGTGCTGGAACGGCCGCCAGATCCGCAGCGCCTTCCAAATCACGTCCAGCCTCGCGGTTCACAACTACGCCACGCAGGCCGAGTTGGCTCGCAGCCGTGGCCAGCTCCCGCCTGCAGCACCCGTGTTGGACCGCGCTTTGTTTGAGAAGGTGCAGATGTCGACGCAGAGCTTTGATCGACACATGAAGAAGGAGTCTACCAACTTTGACGGAGAGCTGCCGCTTCGGAGCACTTTCCATCACGACTTTGATTAAATGATTTTACGTTCTAGCGGGCCAGTTAGTTTGATTCAAGGGATTTGGGTATGAGGAAGAGACGAGACGTGATGATGGGATTGGTACTTTACGAAAACAACATAAATGGAGTATAGGCACGCAGACCAGCGGTTTGAGTGAAACCAATTTTGAGCCTACTCACGCCTGAAAAACAGAATACAAATCCAATCTTATTTTCAACATCTACAGAAATGGCCTGCATGTTCCGAAATATGGTGATCATGATCGTGCTATAAGTAGAGAGTACGCATTGTGCCTCAAACTTTACTAGCTTCCCTCGTCCAACTTAGGCATCCATTTTCAATTAATTAAAAAAAAAAAGTAGTCGGTTTCAATGATCAATTCAAGAGTACATTGAATACGAGAATACACGGATTCTCCATTTTACAAGCCTGGGCTCCTGCCACACTAATCAAAAGTGGCAAAGATCTAGGCGTCTATTTCAAGGGTGTTGCTGTCTCATAGTCCCGAACATAACGCCTGTGGCTGAACAGTTCAGCTAATCTAGGGCAAGACTACAAAGAGTCCAAGCGCATTTGTTCCACCTGGAAAGAAAAGGGCCGGACGGCTCGCGGATGTTCCCAAGGCTGCCTAGAGTCGCCACAAAATAGACTATGGCGCGGGGAAAGTCTCCGTTGACCAGCCTTGGAATCATTAGATTGGACTAAGAACCGCTATTCCCCCTCCCCATTGGACATTTATTATTAGAGCTGCTTCATTGAAAGAGAGCAAAAGTCCCCGGAGGACTATGTCATATACTACTCCCTTTTAGCTACGACGGCCAATGCTCAATCAGCCCTCGTAATATGAAGTAAGATTGAAACACATGGCGATTGTTTGATAAATCTCCAATAAGCTCTGGGCTCCCTCTCGGCTCGTAACACCGAACGAGGCTGTGCGAGCCCGTAACCAATCTAGACCAAGCGTCTACTTCTCGTGGCTTGGGGAAGCTCCACAAGGCAGCCGAATATCCGAATACTAGTCCATCGCCCCACTAAATCGTCTACGACACAGCCTGTCTAGTGAGACAGACGCGCAATACGACAGCCGAGTGCCGGGCTGGGCTGAAGGGGAAATACACGAGCCATGGCAGTGCTCAGTTGTCCAATCTGCACTGCTATCAGCCACGGCGACGACGTGGTGAGCTGAGGCATCAGCTCTCGGCCTTTTCCGCACGAGATGTCCTGATGACGACGGGGAGGGCTGTGCCTGGGTGGTAATTTGAGCTGTATATATACGAAGGATATCCGCGGGTTGGAGTTTTGGTAGAGCAGACAGCCAACAAGATCAGCTGTAAGGGCCGTTGCTTGAAATCGTTTCTCATAAATATCTACGAATCAGCAGACAGAATGTCGACATTGTCGCTCCCGAGATCTTCGATCACAGCCACAAGCCTCGACACAGCATGTCATCTCATCACTAGCCTATGTGCCGTCTTCGATTCCTCCCCTGACATCAGAGGACTTCCTACCAAACCTTGCCTTGAACATGGCGTCCCTACGCCCCCGCCATCTCTCAACGAGCATCCGACGTACCTTGCAGTACCGCACCCAGAAACGAATCCCTACGCCGACCAACACAACGACTTCGATCGCGCATATCAACGATACGGACGAGCGGCTCACATGGGAATCCTCGACCCTTCCTACAAGCTTTTCACCAGCCAGCGGGGCTACGGGGCACTGTTGTACAAGATTGAAAGTCGCACCGTCATCGTCACGGGCGACCCTCTCTGCTCAACAGATAATTTTGGAGAGCTGTTAGAGGAGCTGGGCGAGTTCCGATCGAAGCTCGGACTGGGCATCGCGTTCATGGGGATGAGCGAAACGTTTGCCGAGTATGCCCGAGAACGCAACTGGGCCACGCTGCATTTCGGTCGCGAACGAGTCGTCAATCCATTGACGAACCCGGTGCTTCTCAAAGGCGCGGGGAAGCGGATGATTAGCCAGACTCGACAGCTGCTGGACCAGAAGCGCGAGGGGCGTTACTCTCCATCTCTACAGTCCAACCACCATGCACAGCGATCCTTTGCTTCAGATCGAGCTGCAGCAGCTCTATGATGGTTGGCGCAAGGAGCGCAACTGCAGCCATGGTGCAAACTCACAGGCCTTTGTCACTGTTTACGATCTCTTTTCCCGCCCCGACGTAACTCTATTTCTCTATACCAAAGACCGTGAAGGATGTGTCAATGGTCTCGCGGCCCTACGCTGTCTCGGCGCGAACAACGGATTTCACCTAGACCCCTGCGTCGCGTCATCTTCTGCGCCGCGCGGAATAACAGACCTGCTCGTCATTACCGCCATGAAGCTTCTTGCCAGAGCTGGAATCGACTACCTCAGTCTTGGCTATGAACCATTCGGCAACCTCCGCGACGTGTCTGGGCAGACGGGCTTGCAAGCATGGATGACGCAGAGTGGCTACCGGCGTGCAATGCAATCTGTGTCTGTCCACGGCAAAGCAGCGTACTACAACAAGTTTCGACCAGATGATGAACAATGCTCTAATTTGTACATCGTCATCCCTCCTGGAGGGCTACATATTTACCAGTCCATTGCGTTGATGCATATCGCGAATCTTAGCATGCGGTCTTTTTTTCATATTTCGGAGCCATCAGCGTCTGCCACTGCATTAGCAAAAAACGAGAAGGAGTAAGAGACTATTTCAGAGCGATACAATATAGTTGGTGTGTAACAAAGTAATATGTAGAGTACAAGTCTAGGCGTTTCGGGCACATAGAAATCAATTCAAAGTTTACTTTCCTTTGTAATAAAGAAGACGGTCAATCAAGTCACACCAGGACAAATTACTGAGTGACTAACCCCGAGGCTAAGTATACTAAATGAGGCCGCCAAATCGCCAAGCAAAAGACCCTGTCTTCCTTAGCGACTCCCCGAGTAGCTCAGCTGGAAGAGCGTTCGGCTGTAACTGCCACCTTCGTTACCGAAAGGTCACCTGTTCGAGCCAGGTCTCGGGGATTTTCCTTTTTGCCTGTTAGTACATAGATACTTTTAAATAGAGACTAGTTATAATTAATCCCAGAGTTAATAAATTTATAAATTTACTAATGTTCTGGCCTGGCAAAGTCTTGGACCAGCAGCTTAGACCATTTACCCGCCATGAGCTCTGGCCACCGGACCTTGGTATACGTGAGGTTAGCGAACATGGCGACTTGACGGGCGAGCCTGTATTTGGAACCGTTGATTTCCTTTTGGACATGCGGCGCCCGTGCGATGGCCAAAAAGTCGCAGTCGTGCTTGCTGCCACGCGGCACCTAGGTTTCCAGCAGAAGACATAGTTGTCGGAGTTGAGCCTACGAGTTCCGCAAGGATTCGAGGTCCCGAGAGGATGGGATATTCCATAAGAAGTCGATATTCCGTAAGGATTCGAAGTTCCGTGAGAAGCCGAGGTTCCATATGAGAGGACAGATGTTTGAGCTTGATTCGTCGTCCCACTCATATAGGGAAATTGGGCTGGGGGCGGCATAAGCTGCAAAGCGATCGAAGCCCGGCTGGGATAACGAACTGGAGGTGGATGGCCTGGAATTTCCGGATCCAAAGTCGCCTCAGGCATCTGAAGACGGGATCCGGTCTGTTGTGTCGAGCCGGTAGTAGGATTGGAATCAGGCAAGCTATAGATGCACCGCTGACAAAATGTAAGGGTGCCTACTTTGACTGCATCATAGAATTCAAACATTTGACCACATCTCGAACAAGCCATCGTCATTCTGGTTGAACGAATGGACCTGCTTTCTCCTAACCCTTTTCATACCCCTTCTCCCACCCGGGTTGGGAGCTCCGCTAGCCGGGCCATATCTGTAAGAGAAGCCTGACGAATCCATTCTCTAGAGTGTCTTGGAAATTTGTACACTCGAGAGGTGCGCAGTCGCCTTCGTGGGTAAAACTGCGGTACAAGCTTTATTGTGGTATTTTGTTTGCAACTGGTGATGTCTTGACTGGAGAAGATGGAGCAAGGGGTATTCATTCCGTAGTAGGTAGATTATCTTTATATCAACAAGGACTGGCGGTCACGTTATTGTTTTTTTATCAAGGTGACCAACGTGGGCAATGAATGAATGTGGCTTGTGTATGGGGTGTACAATTCACAACTGGGACCAGGTTGGCTGGGGTTGGCTACAATGAGTAGAACAATCCTAAATGTCAATTGCTGTCCTAGGGGTAAATAAGCTATAAGTTCTGGGTCGGGTAATCTGGACGCTTGCCATAGGTCTGCTTTACACCTGTGCTTCCCGCTAGCTATCGCTTTCTACTCAACCCCTCCGGTGGCCCTTGAGAGGGCTATGCCTGAGGTACCCTGTGTCTCCAGCATGCTGGTTTTCTAACTTTAGATAAGCAAGTTACTCGGTCTGCCTTTCACTCATTCACTTAGCTGGGTGATTGATTGCTAATTAATTCTTTGATTAGCTAGCCGGAGCGTCAGTCAGTCAGCCGATCTGTAAGTCAGTCAGCTGGATTAAAATCTGGTATCCTGAGACAAACAAGTGGCCGCTTTTACGGCCTCCCCGAGCCCCAGCTCAACTTCGACCAGTCCCCCAACCGTCAGTCACACGTCCGAGTTTATCACTCTAGGCCCAATGAGATGGCCGCGTGGCTCGATTGCTGGCTCGATTGCGCAAACTTTTCACAGGACCGGTAATCTGCTTCGCGTCAACGCGGTCTAGCTAGACCCGCTCGATAGAGACACATGTTAGCAGGTAAATATTGCTCAGCCTAGTGATGAACAGGCCGTCAATTGAAGCCCAAGTCCATGAGAGAGCCTTGTACTTAAGTGGTCGGGAGGTTGGCGAGCCTTCTGCGTACCAGCAGAGCGCGGTTGAGATGACAGCGCCATAGCCCGGTGAAGTAGCCATCAGTGATGCCGTACGACTTGCAGAAGGCTGGTGCGTTGTTGGAGAAGGCCATAAGCCGATCCGACTGTTTGGTAGCTCGTAGCGACCTACTGTAGTGTCTCCGCTTGAGACAGGAAGGTTCCCATGGGCCAAGACGAGAGGAGTTCCAGGGGAGATGACGGAGGAACGGGCTGTGAAGACGGCGGGTTAGAATTGATACATGTTACACTCACTATAACAGGGACCAGAATCGGCCTCTACCCTAGACTGACTCCTCAAGAACTAATACAAGCATTAAACTCAGAAGGGTAGAGTATCTCTAAACTACACAACTTACATGATACCAATGCAAAGCAATGGATCCATCGACCATGTCATCGCCTTGCTATACATCGGAGCGACCACAGACTCAATCTTTCCTCTTCTTCACACGATCAATGTTGAAGCGACACCGATCAGCCCCCTCAGTAATAGTGCTCGGCTTCGTAAACCTGACCCCATGCCGCTCTGGATCAAGGGTGTCATACCAACTGCTGTCGAAAGCACAGAAGCTGGGCCCAATCTCGCGCCCACCGAGCCTCTCCAGCGTATTCATGTACCAGCAGCCGTGCACCTCGAGGCTGTACGAGTCCGGCAGGTCGCGCGCCCGCCGGAGCTCAAAGTCCCCCTCGACGTAAAAGTTCTCCTCCTTGTCCTTGGAGTCCCGTACGGGGCTCTCGAAGGCGTCAGGCGCAGCGTCAAGCTGCTCGCGCACGACCTGCGAGGACCAAGCCATGGTGCGCTGGAAGGCGTCCTGGAGCAGCCTGCGGATCTGCGGGACGGATCTGCCGCTGGCTTTGAGGACGCGGTAGGGGGATACCATGTAGGCGGTGAACTCAGTGTTGATGGCGGGGGGGGGGGGGGTGAACGCCGAGCCGCTGGTGTCGCCGCTGGTGTCGCCGCCGAGCTGGTGCATGGTGCTCTTGCCTTCGGCTTTCATCTGATGTATTTGGATTGGGGAGAGCTGTTCTTGGTATGTCTGCTGGTATGCCTGGCCGAGGGAGTGGAGGAAGCCTGCGCCGAATGAATATTCTTTGTGTTGCTGATCGTCTGAGGGCGGTTCCTCTGGCTTGGCTGTCATGGAGGACGAGATTCACTGGGACATGTCATCGTGTGTTCGTGTTGATAGAGGCGCACGTTGAGATGCATCACGTCGTAAGTAGAATGGCGATGGCAAAGTCCTCCGCAGCGCGACGGAGATGAAGCTCCGTGAGAGAGACGGGCCGCTGGTTTGGATAAGTCGCTTCATTGATGAGAGTCGTCAGCTGCTGAGAGGCCAAGTTCAACTGCTCAAAGAGGCCAAACCTGTGAATCTGTGTCTGTAGAAAGACAAATAGTCGACCATTATATGTCACGTCCAGAAACCAGATGCTTCGCTGTCAGCGGCGTTTAGATTCGCCCGACGCGGCTGTACTCCGCCAGCTGAGGCAGCTAAGTATGCCACTCAGCGTACGTCCATCATGGTACTTTAATGAAACTATTCTCCCAGGCAACCCTCCCCACATGCCCCCGAAGTACTCTTGTGGAGAGTGTTTCTCACTGCGCTCAGCTTAGGCCACAGGCGGTTTCAGGTGTTTGTAGCTAATCGCTGGATTATTCCTAGTTGCAGCAGAATTTTAACCACTCGGTACTCGTTATTAGGCGATGTAGGTGAAAATTATACTAAGGCCGGGGACCACGCTGCTGCGTGTACTCCGCGCCTTGCTACAGCTTTGCTTAATCACGAAACACCACTTCCTCTCAATAGGCCAATCGGATTTTTTCTGAATCCTGAGGGTTCTCATGATGCAGAGCTAAAATTTTCCACGCACAGCATACTTTTTAGCAGACATCAGTCAATTGACCAATCGCATCGGACTACGATGAACATTCAAGTAATGCCGTTCCAATGTCCCAGACAAAAGCAGAACAGAGGCTCCATCTCAGGCCAGTTTGGGGGTCAAGATGTTCCCGGCTGGTTTCAAGTGCCAGGTTCCTTGCACTCTGTGTCAGCCAAGGGATGGTTGATGGCCTGAACAACACTCGCCGACGACGACAGTGTCCTAAGAGAAATCGGCAGGCACAGATTTGTAGACGGAAAGATCGTCATATTGTCAGTTTGGGTGTAGCTGGACTCCATCACCGGCGGTATCGTGAGAAAAAAAGGAAAATAGTGGGATGTTCTCCTGCGGCATTCGTATGGGGCAGTGTTGGCGGCTCCAGAGTCAAATACGTTGTACGGCTCAAAAGATCATGGTATGAAAGCGGCGTTTGTGAGGTTTGAGCCTTTTGGTTTTGCTGTTGGCGTCTGTCCAGATCCTCCTCCACCACCAGCGATGGCTGGAGAGTTGAATCCGCTCGCTTTGCTTCCAAGAGGACCGGTCGTGGGTGGATTCCCTCCAGAGGCTGGCGTCTTACCCGAAGATGGCTGAACATTCTCCTCTGCCCCGGTCGGAGTACTTTCAAGGATCATGTTTCCAGGAGGTGCTTTGAAGTTTTGTTATTCCGAGAGTGGCCGTTTCGTCGTCGTTGAAGCGTCTGTAAACGGCGGGGTGAAGTGGCTATGCTGAAGCTTTTTCGGCAGCGTTATGTGTTCTGTGGCGGGGCGACGGCAAAGTATTTCTAGACAGGTGACCGAGGAAAACAGCAGTGTTAAGCTGCGTAGTGGCTATGGAAAGTGATGAATAGGTGTTCATTGACAAGAGGGCGCTGAACAAGAGTCGCGAAACTATGCTCAGGCCGGTAGGCTATTCAAGGCGGTCAAACTTACCCAACAATCACACAAATATTTCGCTGGGGAGTGAAGAACTGCGCGACAAGATAAAGACCTATGTGAAGATTAGAAAACAGGCGTGATAGAATTGGCACGTACTTGCCACATCATTGTCTTCTGGGCTATCGTGTATCATGAGCACGTCCCTCTGCTCACCGCCAGATCCAAGCGCTGAGCCCACTGTTCAACAAACCCTTGTTCTCGCTACAAATGCCCCAGATGTACGCAATGCAATCGCCATTGAATTTCTATATTTTGGGCGATTAAAAAACTCTAGCTTTTGTCTTGAGCAACATTTGTAGAGACAATAGCCGTCTTGGTCATTACCAAAATTCTCATCGACTAACAATCGATGGTGTCCGAGATGGCGCCAGTGTCCATCAAGCCAGGGACAAGGAATACGAGAAAGGAGACGAAGATCGCGGGGCCCTGCTCAGCTTGATCGTATTGAAACACCCCCTTTCGTCGACACTAAGATCTATTAGAGCCTAGAAGCAAAATCCGTCTTTGAGGCCGCGGGAATTTCTAACTATCAAACACGAGACTAAGACCATATCTTAGATAGAAGCTTCGTTAGCAACTCCGAGATCTCGTGCCACAACCAGCCATGGCCCCATCATAGTTACCCGGTAGCCCCGAGGCATCGTGGTATTTGTAGTGGGGAAGCTCGTATTCAAACCTGCACTAGCGAACCCCGTGTGGTATAAAGCTGCCGATCCCGGTTCAGGCTCTCTATTCCACAATCTCAGTGCTCTCCCATCACTTACGTCCATCATGCAAATCAAAGCACTGGCAGCGTTGTTTCTCGGCAGCGCTTGCGCAGCGACAAATAGCGCGAAGTACCCGTCCTTCTACGACACAACATGGGCCGGGCCGGTGCGCTTCGCGGACAACTACAACATATCTAGCAACACCACGGGCTTCACCATGGCCGAGGCTACGCTCGTAATGCCGCATCTATCAATTCCCAAGAAGCCACATGAGAAAGCCACGCAGTACACTGCTTCTTACTGGATTGGGCTCGATGGGTATCTATCGTCCGAAATCATCCGTGGGCTCTGGCAGGCTGGCGTCGAAATGTCGGTGTGGCCTAACGGGACGACGGAGTACACAGGATTTCATGAATGGTGCGATAATGTCCAAGGTTGTTCCCCAAAGCTTGGCTAACGAAGACGTTTAGGATTCCTGATGACCCTATATCCATCAGCTTTGCCAAGCTCGCCATCTCAGAGGGCGATCATGTCCATGTGGTTCTCAAGACAACCAACAACGGATATCACGGCAGCACGTCGCTCACCAACTTGAACACCAGCCAAACATACCTGCACAGCCAAGACGCCCCGACACCTTGGCGCGGCCCTACTTTCCCAGCCCAGGGAGCGTCTGCAGAATGGTGAGATACATTCCAAGGACTATTTACCTCCGGTCTAATACTGACTTGGCAAAGGATCATCGAGGCAGGAACATATCTAAACGGACCGCAGTACGTTTTCCCCGACTGGGGAACTGCTTCATTCTTGAATGCGCGAGCTTGCACTAAAAATGGTAAATGTGCGCTTCCCGGGGGCAACAAGGACCAAGGGAGTATGACGGCCGTGTTGTGGAACGACACGAAAACACTATACACACGATCGTGCGTCGAGAAGGACCGTGTATCAGTCGAATACATCGAGGAACAGTTTGCTCCCAAGAGGTAGCATGAACGGGATGAACAACTTGAATAGAGGATGCAGACAGAGGTAGAGGACTGGCCCTTCCTTCAGACTCTGGTCATTTTAAGGACAACTACGTTTGAAGCTACTCTGGTCAACGTCAACTTTGCTCCAGGGCTTGATCTGGAAGCTCGTCGAGTTCTGGCTTGATGTCGGGTGAATACAGTTGAAGACACAAGTCATAATTGTAGCAATGGTCTTAGGCTTGAAGCTGGTGCGGAGAGTGGTTCCACTTGCACTTCTAAGAGCTTGCAATTGTTCCGGTTGTAGTTCGAAGAGTCATCGATGCTAAGATATAATAAAGAAATCAACAGCTTGTCTCGACAACACTAAATTCGAGGCTCATGGAAACCTGTCCACCGTTCTAGCTGATTTTGTATTCTTCTGATCATAAAGGTGGTCGTATCTTTAGAGCGTCCTTAATGAGACGTATTGAAGGCTTGCTGAAGTGATTGTGACTCTCTCCAGCAGTTGACCTGAAGATTTAAGGTCATGAGGGGATATATATCCGGTGCGTGGAAGCCACGCTCTTTAATGACAGGTCAAATATATTCGCTTTCAAGTCATCAACCGAACCTCATTCCCTTTGCCCTGCAACGTTGCCCATCTTCACCATTCATACCCAGTCACGATTGTAACCCACACAGCACCAAGATATGAAAAAGCGTTGAGGGTCTTGTGAAAATAGCCCCAGAATCTGGCCACCGACAAATCAGCGCCAGGTCGCTCAAGAACTATATTGGCGTTCGTTAGTTACGAGAGGGTCGTGGTAGTTAAATTCTACCCTGTATGTCAGACTGGAGCGTTACATACGGTCGCCGCCTATTGGTGAGGGAAATAGTTGCGCGTGAAACAGCATCCGATGAGGAACTGCCACCTAGCCATATGCAAAGTGCAACTTTAGGCATCAATCGCCAACGCCTATGTAAGGAACCGACTCATCCACCTATCCTAGTAAAAGCATCAATAATCTTGCGTTAGTGCTGCGATCCCAGGGCAAGTATGAAGAGGCGGAGGTGATACATCGACGAGCTCTAGAGGCGATAGAGAGAGAGAGAGAGTTGTATTTAACGCCAAGGGAGCGCAGGGCGCTCCAGCCAACCTGGGGGCATGTGGCGTGCAGAAGATTATCTAACGACTAACAGCTAACAGCTAAACTAAACAGCAGCTATAGGATATCCTGCACATCTGGCCTAGTGGCCAGGAAAGTTTCAATCCACACCCGTGGGCCCCTTCATTCGGGCTCGTGTTCGGCCTGTAGCTGGCTAAGGGGTCTTGAAGTCAAGGTCTAAGGTCGTTGAGAGAGTCTCTCAAACGGCTGCTAGGGCTGCTAGCAGGGAAGAGGGGGGCTGCCGGCTTATCTCTTGAGAGACGGCGGGCAGATTGTCTCGAAGAACCGAGTGGTCTTCAGGAAGGCTGGAAAGTCCGTAGGGCTAGCTATCAGGCGTAGCCAATAGTCCCTTGGAGTCTTGGGGTTGGGCTTGAAGACTGGCCACAGCTGCTGTAGCTGCCTAGTCTTCCGGCAGTGGATGAGATGCTCTGGGGCCCGAAGCCCTGAGGCGATAGAGAGGGTGCTTGGCAGAGAGCATCCAGACACGCTTACCAGCGTCAGCAATCTTGCATTGATATCACAAGAGCAGAGGAAGTTCGAAGAGGTGGAGCAGATAAACCGACGAGCTTTAAGGCATGCGAGTGGGTGCTTGGCAGAGATCATCGTAACAGTTATTGTTTGCGCAGTCTGCTTAATAATTGAATTTATATGGGAAAGAAAAGATACTAGTAAGGCATGGGTTAGGCACGATTAGCACAAACTAGCTTTTAAAGATTAGAGAGCCGTGGACAGGAAATATATACCTAAGCAATTGCTATACTAATGCTTATGTTTCCCACAACGTACCCGGGGGTTGACACTGGAAGTGGGCCGTTCCAAGCCCCCACCTATCCGGGAAGGAGAGGTGGCGACATAACCTGTTTCTTTGTTACTGCTGTTTCCTTCTATAAAGTATAAACACTAGGTCTGGTGAATTAAGAAAGGCCAGAAGGTTGTTAGTCAGGATGTTTAAAGGTTTAGGAAGGATACAGGCAGGTTTGTCAAGAAAGCGGTTGCTGGATATGATTCACTCGGATGAAGTTACGGAGCGCAGGGCGAACGCCAACCTAAAACCGTCGTCTTATAGAGTTGGGACTGAACGAGCTGAACTGAGCAAGTAGTAGTAGACTCTACTAATGTTAAAGAGCCTATGGCGATCAGGAGGGGTGGATAGGTGACCAATAAACTATCTAGGTCATGGATCTAGCCACATCATTAAGCAAGGAAATCATATCGCATCAAATTAAGCTGCTTCTTCAGGAAGCATTCAAATTAAGTCTCGATAGAAGTACTAACAATACCAACTATTATAGAACAATGCAGTCCTGCGTACCCCAGTTGCGCAACCAAAGACAAGCCGCTTAAGATACAGTGCTATGGACCTGCATGGCATGAGCTTGAAGGTGTATTATATGCTCAAACGACACATCACAAACCTGACAATAGATCTTGCTACTGTCTTAGAGATTAGATAGATGCTTGCGCCGGAAATGCTTAGTTAAATCACCCGGGGTATACAACTCATAGATAAGTTCCTTGATAGCTGCATCATCAGGTTCTGAATACACATTCAAATGACGCAACCACCGTGACGTGACGGAGAAGCCAATCAAGTGCAGCAATGCGCGACAGCATAAACCGATCACATCTAAGCCTCAAGCGAAGACCCGCGTGAATGCCTGGCTCACCCTGAAGGGTAGGCCGGCAGAGCTCACCCGGCTCCACTGGGTCGCGCGATTGGCTCGACTAAAAGAGCAAAATGCGCATCTTCACGCAAATACCTGAATGGCTGGGCTGTCTGACTGAGGATTGGGGGTACGGCAACGTTGGGCTGCCATGCATCGACTTCGGGCACTCTGAGGCTACAAGGCTGGACCTCGAGTCCAACTGTCGCACGACCAAACCACGACTGCGGTCTGCATTACGGTCCTCCTGCATATACTTCAGTTCCGGGGTGTAACTCGCCTGAGCTATCGAAGTCAGGAGAGTTTCCGAGCTTTAATCTTCTCGGAAATCAGTGGCTCATTCGCGGCGTATAGCTAGCTGTGAGGATCATCGCAACAGTGCAGAGTTACATGGGAGTTGTTACACTACCAGGATATCCAGCTACGGTGTTCGATCATGCCAGCCACAGCGCTGCGGCGTAACTGCTCATTGGCCTTTGGCAAACGCGATCATGGAGCTCCATGCTGATCTCGATGGCTGTAGAGGGTACCTAGTGTTGAGTGGCTCCATCTTTGGCACCGGATATATTTTATCCTCCTCCCACCGCCAGAGCCATTTGATGGGAGGATGTGAACTCGAAGCTGTCACCTTCTGAACACAGATTCCGATAAGTTATCTATATTCAGCGAATTCAGACATTCTGCACCAGTATTTCAACGCTGTCTCGGTCGGTCTCCCACATTCTTCACTTTTTCAGGCCAGCCTTTACAAAACTGAGACTTCGTGAGGAGGAACTCTCGTTTGGAGTCTTCTAGAAGTATCGAAACCTCAAGCTGTGGCATCCCGGGCAATGTCAATGCTGGTGGCGCTCCCTCAACCTTTTTCTCGAGTCTCGCTGAACATAATGCCTTTGTCGCCACTCTCAATACTCTTGCACTCATATGCATTTATATCGCGCTCTAAATGACAGTCGGCTACCTCGTATTACCTCTAAGTCATACTTTCTACGATTGTGAGTCCGATACTTATGCGTTGCGAATTGTGCGGTGGGATGATTGGGATGATTACCCTTGTCGAAGCCTGCGCTGACTACTTCAACTATAAACGGAATTTAGAACTGCGCAATGGGTTGAGAGCTCCGTAAGGGATCGGTTATAACGTCAAATCTAATACAGCCTAATTAGAAGGCATTTTTGTGAATTATCTGTGGTGGTTGAGATATAGTAAGTCTTACTTCGAGACAGCATACCTATCGACTATGTCGATGATACGGAATCTCAGTTCACATTACAACGGGAGAGCTCGTCCTTATTGTCTATAGACTCAATATAAAATGATATCCACCATACCTTGCTAATTACAAAGCCTGTGTGCGTCCCTCGCGTCACGGCGTCCGCCAAGGATAACGAAGTCGGCAGAGCCGCCAAGGCTGGAAATGTAGTCTTTTTTTTTTTGCCGGGGTTGGGGGGGTTGATGGATGCCCTGCCAATGTTGAATGAGAAATAAGGATTATCGCAGCCTTTGAGCATGAATCCTTCCTACCGTTTGACTAGCAGCGGGATTACTGCGGTGATTCTTTGATGCCTCATGGCGCTGCCCCTCTTCAGGGTTGCAAGACAGTTACGATGAAAATAGCACAGAGGGACCCTGGCCAGGGCTTAGAGTCGACATTTTGAATTAATAACATAGTTATTGTAAATAGTAGAATTAACTAAGTATTTTAAAGACTGATAAAAACAGAGCTATAAAATCAATAATAAAGTTAGGAAATATTTTATTATTAAAGTAATGCTACATAACCTTATTAATTAAGCTAGTTGATATAATTAATTAAGGTTACTAAATTCAGTTAGTTAAAACTAGTTAATTAAGTAGCCAAGAATATCTAATCTTCATTAAAGCAGAGCCTTGACAGAAGAAACCTCAAGCTCCTCTAGCCCTCACAGCTTATATCTTAAATGCTAATTTGTGGGATTTGTATATTTAGTTTTTTTCATAGCTTTACTCAATATCATCAGATAGATCAAAGCGATATAGTATTTGCAAACAATAGAGACACACATTTAGTACTACATCCAGTACCAGAAGAGACAGTAGCTTAGCAATAAAGATGGGATTTATATATATAGAATCAAAGAATGATTCTCATTATTGTAATTATTTTTCAGGTACTGGAGCTGCTGTACCACTGCGATCGCTGTAATTTCTATAACCACTGTAGCTATTGTATTTGCTATTAGAGCTTAAGTTAAAGGATCCGATACTCCTAATTAATTGAATCAGGTGTCCTCAATAGGCCTTGTCCAATAGAGGGGGTCAGGTAATGCCCCTGAAGGAGGTCAAGGAACATCAACAGAGGGAGTCAGGAGTGCCAATGAAGAGGGTTAAGTGACCCTGGTAGAGGGATTAGGCGATATCACTGAAGAGGGTCAAGTAATTCAAATAGCACGGGCCAGATAACGGCACTGAAGGGGGTCAGGTTAGGGAAGGCGGTCAGTGTGTGCACGGCCGTGAGCTACCGACAGGTTTAGATCGCTGCGAGATAGAGAGGGTGGGATTATGCAGAGACAACTTGGGAGCTGTCTGCGCTTCAATTACTACTCTAAACGGACGTTCCCAGTGCGCCCATAGTAACAGTGGAACAAGGTGCATCATACACCGACGGCTTCACAAAGTCCACTCTCGCCTTGGTGTTGTTACCAAGCAAAATCAGGGACTTTTCCTTGGCGTTAAACTGAGGCCAGCCGAGCTTTGACAGGCCAGTAGATGGGCTGTCACTGAAAGAATACCAGGCGTTTTGCATAATCTTGGTGAGCTTCTTCTGCTCAGTAGTAGGAGCAATGCCGCTGACGTCGCCGGAAGCGCCAAAGATCATGTGCAGGTCCACGCCGTGGTAGGCACCGCTGGTAGGGAACAGGCGGGTATTATCCCAATCAGCCATGTAACGATAAGCCCAAGCAGCAACACCATTGTCGCGACGGGCCTTGGCTTGGTATGAGACCGGGCAGGTAAACGACTCAAGCAGGAAAGACGTGACCTGGGCATCAGTGGGCACGACTCCTCCGTTTCCGTAGGCGGGAATACGGTAGTACCCATCTTCGTTGTGGTTGTGGCCGAAGAGAATAGGAAGCTTGGCGAAATTTACCAGCCTTGGTGAGGCTGACGTAGTCGGAGAAGACGGTCTCGTTGTCGGGCTTGGGATAGAAAGGAGGAATGGATCGGAGAACGCTGGAACTGCTCGCGGGCCTTATGGCTGCAGCTGCGGCCTTGATATCCTCCCAGTCGACCTTGCGCATGCAGGCCATGACATCGGAGGCATCGGTACAGCTGACGGCCGCGACGACCGAGTTCCAGTTCTTTTCCTGAACACTGGCGGTGTTCACGGGGAAGCTAAAGGCATCGCCGGAGGGGGCAATGATGCCATTGACAATGGGGTCCTTCTGGTAGGCGTACGCCCAGTAGTCCACGGCGACACCACCAGAAGACTGGCCAGAAATGGTAATCTTGCTAGGGTTGCCGCCAAAGCGCCAGATGTTGTCGCGAACCCACTGGACAGCAGCTCTCTGGTCGCGGAGTCCCAGATTGGCAGTCTCACCAGGGGCACCGGGGAAGCCGAAGATGTTGATTCGGTAGTTGACGGTAACAACGACAATGTCCTCGGCGTCGGCAAAGTACTTGCCGTTGTAGAAAGGACTGTTGGTGTTTCCAATGGCGAATCCTACATCGGTCAGTAGGGATCTTCAAGAGGGGCTGCTAAACTTACGTCCGCCGTAGAAGAACACCAGCACGGGCTTGTTGGCCTTGGCAGAGTTGGGCGTCGCCTTGGACCAAATGTTCAGAGTGAGACAGTCCTCACTCTGGGGAGTCCCGGCGGCGCTGGCAAAGTACGAAATGATATCTTGTGCCTGCGCCGTCTTTCCCGGATAGTCGACGGCCTTGCTGGGAGAAAGCGGGCAGTCGAAGCCAAAGTTCTTGGCCTCGTACGGCTCCCTGGAGTTGAAGCTCTGGGGCGGCGCAAAGCGCAGATCGCCCACCGGAGGCTTCGCATAGGGAATGCCCAGATACTCGACGACACACTGCGAGTTGTCGGCCAGATGTCCAGTAATGGGACCGTTGGACGTGTCAACGGTGACGTACTTGGCCGTGTTGCATCCCGTCGGCGCTGCAGCCGCAAGACTGGCCCAGAGGGCAAACGCCGCAAGGTTTACCAGGTACATGGTCGCTGTGCAATTACTGGACACGGAAGGTGAGGAAGAATAGCCGATGCTTCGAATCAATTCCTGGGGAGAAGCTTGGGACATTTTGAAGACTAAAGGGTGGATACGAGGGATCAGTGCTCATTTCCCGCTCCATGGACGTGGAGACGGGTTCGTGGGAGGGTTCTGGGGTGCTCGGCTAGTTCACCAATATCACCTGAGGAATACATTGGCATAAGCTGTCAATTGAGCTGACGATGTCATAGTAGATTGTGGATTGCATGTTGAAGAATATACACCATGATTCTTTCAATGGTGAACCCTTGCTTGGAGCAATACTGACTGCCATGTCTTTTGCCTCCTTTTCTTCCAAAGTCTGAACCTCCGAGCTTCCCGGTTGATCAACACCGATCTTCCCATGCGAGACACAGTGGAGTTGCGCAATTTATCATCCACGTTTTCTCCCCATGCAGGCTCCATATCATAATGGGCCTAGCCTAGTCTAGCTGCAATGATATGTCCCATGGAGTCTCCAGGTTACCTCCCTTGGCGTTGGGAACGCCTAGACCTAGAATAGAGGCATTAGGTGGAACTATACACCGAGTGCAACCCTTTCGCACCTTGGCGCACACGAGCCCTGCATGTGTCATAAAGGCACCACGCGAGGCCACTCGCGCCACATTCCCGCATGAACCGAGAAATGCCATGTCGAGCGAAGGATTGTCTCTGTCTCTACCGAGTCCGGTAGCTCATCTCCGGGTCCGTGGTAGGCAGCCCTGCCGGGGACCCTTGCCTAGAACTGAAGTCAGTTCGCCGAGGAGCGGCTAACCGAGCTTCCGCACAATCATTTAACATTTTAAGCTTACTTGGTGGCTTGAATTTTATTCTCAGACTTGGGCTCTCTTGGCTGGAAACAGTCCAATCCTCATTGACTATTCTTATCATACTTTCAGGTTGCAGAAGCCATTTCCATGTCTGTCCGAAGCGAGCAGGTTAATGGGAGGGGCTCTGGTGTGATCCCATTACGGTTAGCAACCCCTGTTGTTTTCAAGCCTTGCCTAGGGCGAAACTCCACAAATGATGTCCGGCGACTTCAATGGCCAGTGTCCGAAGGAACCGACGGTGTGGGAATGGGTTGGGGTCTGATTGGATTGGGTCTCTATCACTGTTAATCACGCACCCCCTCTTCAAACTGTGGCTGTAAGGATGCATGTTCCCCTGCATGGACGATTGTGGTGGTGACCAAGTGCTGCTGAGCCTGCTGTTGAAGGGCGGGCCTTTGATAAATACCAGCCAGGTGCAACTGCTCCTTGAGGAGCCGTTAGGTGCTCTTACCTCGACTAAATCCAATCAAGCATGATCTGCCAACGTAACTCGTGATGATCGGCGACAAAGGCATGGGATTCCCTACCGATGGGGTCGACAATCAGGGATGGAAGCTCTACATCACCTCGCTGGTGATGATCATCACGGCGGGACTGTTTGTGATTTTTAGGGTAACAACCCGTGTTACGATGAACAAGCTCGGCTGGGACGATGCGGCTGTCGTTGTGTCTTTGGTAAGTTTTGTTCATCTTCGTTTGGATCGCTGTGCTAACTTCACTGCGGCTGTGTTCCATTGTTGTGTCGGTTTGCATGCAGCTTGCCATCCACAGTGGCTATGGCATGCACAAAGTGGACCTCACTCCGCCTGAGCGTGGAACAGCTCTCAAGATGTTCTTCATTGCTCAGACTCCATACAAAGTCACGGTGTGTCTGAACAAAATAGCAGCCATCTTGCTCTACCTTCGGCTCTTCGTCTCCAAGGACTTCCGCATGGCCTGCTTCGTGGTAATGGGTATCATCGTGGCATGGAGCATCGGTGGAGTTGGCGCAACCATTTGGCAGTGCATCCCAATGGAGGCATCCTGGAACAAAAATATCGAAGGCAATTGCATCGATTCCAACAAGTTCTGGATCGCCTATGCGGTCATGAACATTCTAACAGATGTCATGGTGCTCGTGCTCCCTATTCCTTCCATCATGAGGCTGCAGATGAGTATGCGCGACAGACTGCTGTTGTGCTGCGTTTTCCTTCTCGGAGGATTGTAAGTCTTCCCAAACGGTTGGATAAACACGAGCTAATTTGGCATGCAACAGTGTTACAATCACCTCGATTCTCCGAACGACATCGGTACAAAACTCGCTCAAGAATAAAGAAGACATCACCTACAACTTCATCGAACGTGGAATGTGGACCCTTATCGAGGCGAACAGTGGCATTATTGCCGCTTGCCTACCAGTTCTCAAGCGCCCAATGAGTAAACTGTTTCCGCGAGTATTCGGCTTCACCAAGAAGAGCTCCGCATACAACACTCATAGCAATTCTAAAGGCTACAACCTTTCCAATGTGTCTGCCTCAGCATCACATCCTGGATTTTGGAGAGGTGCAACAAGGAACGAGCAGTTGGTTTCAATCAGTGGCCCGGAATCAAGCCCGGACAGAAAGAGCGACGAGAGACATATTGTGGCTGAATCTTTGAAAGGCAGCGATCTCGACAGTGACATAGATAGCCCTGCTACAACTAGCAATAGGGGGATGAGGGGGATTTCAAAGCGGATTGAGGTGACTAGAACTTCATTTCACGAGGATACTGGATTAAAGCAATAGCTGTTAAGGCGATATCCATTTGTTCAGCTCTCCTCTCAGCGGTTGTCCCTTGTGTCATTCCACGATCACAACCGTTCTTCGCTCCACCGATTACACGGACTAATCCTGAGTCCGATGCTGCACAAATAAGGTCGAGCGCGGGCGCAAATTAGGCCGTGACGCTTTCCAGGTCGTATAATAACAACCTTGCAAGTACCCACAATCCCGTTGGTTGCTGGCTCCTCGCATATCGTGTACATAATTCTTCCATCCTGGCACTTACATTGCGCTAGCCCTGTTAAGAACACGACACCCTCGCACCGTATCCATATCGTGTTGTCTTGTCTGTGTACATACTCATATCGCGATGGCTGGTTGACATCAAGAACATATCCGGGCTTAGGGAGTCGGCTCAAATCAAGTTCAAGTTTCAGCAGAAATTGAAACAGATTTACTATTACTAGTAGGCTATGCTTGGTTCTTCATTTTCTTTGTATTATTTGTCTCTTTCTCGCGTTGCTTAAAGATGTCAGATAGGCCAATGCCGAACTGTAGCCGCAAACAATGGAAGCACATACTTAGCACTGAATCTGGTGCCGTGACATACAGTGTCTTGTAAAGTCAAGATGTTATGCATTTGCCTTTCCCTCAACTCCTCAACTCAACCGTCCCGTCTCCGACCTTGCTGCTGGTGAGCAATAACCTTATCTTGAATCACTACTTCCTATTATAAACAAAGGATTGTAGACTTTCCTCTACTTTATTTTAGGTCACTTTTCTTTCTGTAGTTTGAACTTGTATCTGCCCTCCTTTCCCAAGCTGGGCAATTGTCGCATGTCAAGCGAGTTGGATGGGAGGAACCGGCTAGGTAGTCACAAGTGATTTAACAGTCAGGCACCGAAGGAGAATAAAACGGGGCAAGCGGCGTCTTGAGTTAGAAGGCTCAGGTATTAATATTACAACACAAGCACCCCTACCTCCGACTCTACGCTGATTGACCTGCACCTCTCCCTCTATTCATTTGGCACACCGCAGCAATAGACTATTAGACGAATAATGCTGAGTGCTCGAAAGCTCTTCTCTTTGACTGAATAAAGCATCACATTCCCTCACCAAGCCATAGCGATTTGCCTACTCAGATTTAATCAGAGATGAAAGTGCAAAAGATCACGTGGCGGCTTGCAGATCCAACAGAATGCAGCTTACCCAATATTGGTGCCCAATGGTGGGCTTATGAGTTCGGCTTCTCGTCACGAAATTCCCTCATTCCAAGTCTTCCGGCGGGTCTGGTAGCAACGTGCTGAAAAGACAATCACAATGACGGTATGTATAGAGTGTCACTAGGGACTATTCTATTACTGACATGAGAAAGGATCATCCGTACGAAAGCGGGCGGCTCCCTTTCGGATGGGAGAACGTCGGCGAGTACTGGCCACAACGGCTGATCCACATACCAACCATGGCGTCCATCTCCAGAGACGACTCCAATGTATATGAGTTTGGCGAATTAAGGGTCAAGGAGCCCTCATATAGCACGCTATCATACACCTGGGGTCGCTGGAGGATTGGAGACGACTCAGCACAGAGTGCGCCTGCGCTACCCATCAAGAACACTCCATGGAGAATTCCTGCTGTGAAGCAGGAGCATTTTACCGTGCAGGCGTTCCAAAACGTTGTCCACAAAATACAAATGGAAGGTACCGATTGGGTCTGGATAGATGTCGGCTGCATCGACCAGCATGGAGGTGTTGAAAACTCTCAAGCCGCTATCGAAATCGGTCAACAAGCTAGCATCTTCAAGCAAGCACGAAACACCTTTGTTTGGCTGTCTCGAATACGAAGTGGACAACTCCAATCCGCTCTGGATGATATCCAGGACTACAGTCTCATTCTCGACGAGTATATTCACCGTCCCTCGACCAAAATCGACTTCGACTCTGCGATTGATAAGCTCCAGAACGCCCTTAGCCTCGTATTTAGTGACCCATGGTTCTCGTCGCTGTGGACCCTACAAGAGGTTGTTCTGAGGCATGATGCTCTTGTCTTGTCCACCGAGGGTGAGCCTGTGCTATGGGAAAAGAAGCCAACAGAGCGTCGCATGTACCTGACCATGTTCATCAACCACTGTCGGAATGTGTACAATAACTTGGCTAAAGTAGAACGCCAAGCGACATTGGTGCCGCTTTCTGCACAAACCGCGTACGGGATTGAGCACACTATGCAAAAGATAGTCCAGGCGGGATTCTACTATCTCTTCAGCACCAACCCGAACGTCCAGTACGGAACAGCTCGCTACCGCACCACAAGCCGGAAAGAGGACCGCATATATGCGATTATGCAGATATATGGCATCTGCGTTGGAAAGTCTGCTCGGCCAAACGAGAACCCGTCCCTGGAAGAACTCGTGACTGAATTCGCAGGAGCAATCAACCAACGCAGTCCCATCTTAGGCCAGCTCTTCGTTCATACTGCTCGCCCAAGACACGGGATGACCTGGCAGATTACTGGGGAGTCGAAAGTTCCGATCAGCCTCATTATATACCGACACCCCAACATTCTTGCCAATATCCAACTCACAGATGGCGACTATATTGCCACTGGAAGCTACTGTCAATTTCTGACCTTGTGTCATGCGATATCAGCCGCTGGCGGCATGGTGTTTGGCTCCTCCGATGAAGAAGGATGGGGTCCCGATGCTAATCTACATCTGGACCACGATATTTCCATGGTCCCCTCCTTTCGAATATCCGAGATGTATCGTCTGCGGCAATATACTGGCAATGGACTTAATTATGGTTATACCCAATTTGATTCTGAAAAGGTGAGGGTTCTCCTGCTGGGAGATGTTGGAAGAGGGTGGACCGCCAAGAGCGAGACATGGAATCGGATGCACGTCGGCCTCCTCATATATATACCAGATCGTGGTACCGAGGAAGACTTAGAAGATGCCGAATGTGAACGTTTGGGCGTTGTTACTTGGAAAACGTTTCACGGAAGGCCAAGCAATTCTGTTACTGAGATTGAATGGCAGCCTGTTGGGCGATTACTATTACGATGATATAGCGTTAGGTACGATTTACCGAGTAAAGAGTTTGTGTCTGCAAGGGGCAGGCCCTGTGTATTTAACAAAGTGGTCCCGCATATAAAGTTATCTAGAGTTGAGGAGGAAAAAAGGGGGAATCTGTGTTTCCTCGCTATGCGGTTGCTGTCAAATATCTGCGCTGGTGGTGCTAGCCCGTGGACCAGCACCGGCCTGCCTATATTTTTCTTAAGCACTCTCTGAAGAAGACGTGTTTCAAGCAGTTCGGTACATAAGTTTGATGTGGTTTAAATCCTTCAGCTGATAATATGGAGAAGTTTTAGGATATAATAGCAGAAAGGTAGCTAACCTGGACGTATAGAATAATGAAACAGATTAAGGTGTACTTGCCGATATTATAAGACCAAAGCGTAGCCCCCCACAAGAAGTGCGGGAGATGCTTTTTATTGGCAAGGGTTGTATTTGTATTAGTTAAAGTCAGACTTGGGTATATCTCCTACACACTCCAGTAACAACACTCCATAGCAGTTATACTCTATCATGAGTGATCTTGAACCTCCCACATCTTATCTTTGTTGTTGTTCTTGTTCTTCCTTGAAAAATTCAATTTCATCCCAGCTGTTCCAACAAGACCTATTCCTGCAGCTACAAGCGGAATTTGCAGCGTTGCACCACCAGCTGCAACAGTTGCCATCCCGCCAACGACCCCTAGAAGTGGTAGCAAGTTCCTCTTGAGCACCTTTCTCTTCTGATCCCGTTTTATCTCATTCTCTATAGCAACAAGAGCTTTTTGGTTACTCGCGTGATTTTCTTCATTCTGCCTCTCAAGATTCTTGTGAAGCTCGTCTAGGCTCTGGCGCCTCTCTCTTGTCTCCATCTTCAACCGATACTCGTTGTAGCGCCTCGTTTCTGTCTCCAATTTGGCCTTGTATCGATGCGCCTTGGTTTGAAGCGCGGTATATTTTGCCTGCAGAATCTCAATCGCCTTGTTGATCTCTTTTTCTTGGCTCTGAACATCATCGACCAGACATTTATACGCCATCGTTTTCTCTGAGAAAAGAGACTCTAAGCTTTGTCTGAGTCCCTGCTCGGCTAATTCCGTAGTAGATAGCTTGGTTTCGAGATGGACTTTCTCGTCGTTGAGACTTTTGATATACTTCTCGTCTTGATCCGCCCTCTGGCGGTCGTAGGTAGACCGTAGCGCTTCGAGTTCGCGGCGCATCTGCTCCCAGACTGCGCCATGCCAACGGCAGAGCTCCCTACCAGCAGAGGTTTCGTCAATATCTTGCCGCTCATCGATAAGCTCTCGCTGGATATGCAAGGTGACTGGGCCGTATTGGTCAGATAGCCAAAGTAGACTTGTGAGAATAGAATGGGCTGATGATCTTGTTCCTACCCATTGCTGAGTACGACTTCCGAGGAGTTGCATTGAGCCCCAGAATTCCTCTTTGTTCCTTAATTCTTCGTATCTCAAGGTAGCCTGCTGGTACTCGCTGCTACCGTCGGGGATTGAATCCCACATGGTGGTGATAAGGATGACGAATTTTGCCGCGTCGGGTCCGCATAATTTCTTGAGCAGAGTGAATGACCGGAGAGCTGATCCAGAGATTCTGTTATCAGTAATTCGATGACAATATAGAACCCCTCCTAGGCGTGCTCCGCTCCTGTAGATCTGGCCGAGGAAAAACGCTATCTCCTTGAATATTTCAACATCTGACCCATGAGTGTCGTCGAAACCTGGCGTATCGACAAGATAAATTCTCCGGTTATTATTATCTAAGCAATATACCCCGAGGGCGTATGTACCTATGAGATGATCGCATGATTAATGATGTCCTTGATTCGAAATCCTCAATGACTGGGCCAACTCAACTCACCAGAAACCAAGCCGTGGCTTACGCCTGCATCCTCACCAGTCAAATTCTCGATGAACTTGCTCTTCCCAGACCCAGTGAGCCCCCATGACCGGTATTATGACATCAGAAGGCCCAAATTTGCATGTCAGTCGGCCGGGCTTCAAATTCGAGGCTAGAGTTGTGTCGCCATACGCAAGTTGCGGAAATTGCTCCATGGCTACTGAGGACACTACGCCTTGGGACCGCGGAATTTGGAAGGGAGAGGTGTGTTCCTCCAGACCCCAGTCAACGAATCTGTTCCAGGCCTCTGGTGGTGGAGTTTGAAGTTAATTTCAGTCAGATGAGGCGATCAACTCACCCTCACCGCTGGGGAGAGAATTCTGAGGTGCGCGTGGACACCCCACGACAAGGTAACCAATGAATAGTCTAATAATAGCTCATCTGATCGGGAAAACCTTTCAAGCCCAGAGTCTTGGGCTTCAAAAGTTCCACTGTATTCCGCCTTGTCTCACGCACACTAAACGGTGGCTGCATAATGTCTGACAGTGGCTGTCGGCTACCCTATCAACCCAGCGCACGTATAGGAAGTAATGACACATCAGCAGAGTTGCAAGCGCTTTGTTGTCTCTTTCGTATCAGGCACCCAATCAGGAGCCATCCTAACCACTCACTTCCGGGTGTTCGTTCATCATTGCTTGAAGAGCGCCGGGGCGGTAGCCAGCTTCGGAATTTCTTGCGACAAGGCGTCTCAACTTGGCTGCGCCCTGCTTGAGACTTGCAGCATGCCTCCTAGTGCTCAGCCCCCTGCCTTGCAAGGCACTTTAGACCTGTTCTCAGCTCCCTTGTGGTTTCTCCAAGAAACGCTTTGGTTTTTAATCGAATTAATCCCCACCGTCGCCAATGTCTGCTAAGCATTGTGCGAGGTCCATTTTCTCCGATTACTCTGATTTTCTCTGTTCGTTGAATACCTCCTTCACTCCGGCTTGTTTTATTTCCCCGACACATCATGGATACCTTCGCCGAACTAAACCCCCGACCAACCGATGTCTTTGTGGCAGTCATGGGCATGACTGGGTCAGGCAAGAGTACATTCATTTCGCTTTGCTCTGGCCAAGATGCACCAATCGGATACAACCTCCAGGCTTGTACGCTTCCTATTACTCGATCCTCTTGATCTCGATTGACAAAACCCAAGGCACACAGGAAGTTGGCATTTACAAATGCAAGTGGTCCCCGAGTATTGATATCTACCTCGTGGACACCCCAGGTTTTGACGACACGAACCGATCCGACACCGATGTTCTCAAAGCCATTGCAACATGGCTCACAAAATCATACGCGAAGGATGTGCGCCTCAATGGCATCCTCTATCTCCATTGAATCACAGACCCCCGGATGCAAGGTTCCGCAAAGAAAAATCTGTTCATGTTCAAGAAGCTCTGCGGAAACGACGTCCTCCAAAATGTGATCCTCGTGAGCACCATGTGGGAAATCGTCAACGATTCGGACGGCAATCGTCGCGAGAAAGAGTTGATGGATACGGAGGAGTTCTGGGGCGTCCTGATACGAAACGGCGCGAAATTTGAGCGGTACAATAACACGCGGGACTCGGCCATGCGCCTACTCAAACAGTTTGTGAAAAGCGGGCCAGTGACCATGTCTATCCAGAAGGAGATGGTGACCGAGCACAAGACGCTGGACCAAACACAGGCCGGGATAGAGTTGGAAGCGGAATTTCAAAAGGAGCGGGAGAAATTCAAGAAGGAATTGGCAGAGGCACAAGAAATGATGAAAGAGGCGCTAGATGCCCGCGACCAGGAATCCGCCCAACTGCTTCATGAACATCAAGCTGAAATGACTCGCAGGATTGATAAAATTGTTCAGGAAAGAGAAGAACTCAAGATCAGCATGGAGAAGATGCACTCAGAACGCTTCGCCAAATTAGAGAAACAGTTTCACGAACAACAAGCCCGCCTCCGTCAGCAAGAAAAGGAAAATGCGTTGAATCGCAAAAAGGAAGAGGAGACAAAAGAGATATTGGATCTCTTGCGTCAGCAACAAATGAACGCCGAGAAGGAAAAGGACATTCTCCAAAACCAACTGATAAAGACAAAGGAGTTGATGGAAACTTTGCCCGCCGTTCAAACACAGACTGAAGTACAATATCGTACACGGAGTACCCCGGGTCCGAATCGCATAGACGAATATGCCAACGTGACGTTGTCTGGATCTTATTACTATTTTACAGGGCCAGCCTGTGATTATCAGTAAGTATGCTGTCCTTGGCTCCCAGAATGATGCTAACGATCGTAGCAACCAACCTGAGGGTTTGGAAAAGGCTAGAAAGAGTGACGAGGTCTGCAAGTATGTTGCGATCGGAGAGAGTGGCTCTTGGTATTACCACTATCATGTTTCTGGAAAGTGTCATACCAGTAAGTTGACCTCATACCTGATGGTCAGAAGTCAATTGATTTGGAAATTAGGATGGTCCAAGAACTTGAAATCAAAGTATCCATCGTTGGTGAAATGGTTAGGCAAGAAGAAGGCTTTCGGATGCCCCATCCAGGTCACATTGGGATTGGGCACCCAATACCACATAAAGATGAAGAATGGACTTAGAGACTATTATCTGTTACCTGACATACTAAAACGGGTCGGCAGTAGCAACGATGTCTCTAGAGTTTGGTTCGGCTGTGGATACACCTGGGTTATGGAAATGGAAGATGGCCGATGGAAGTGGCATTTGGACGGGAAGTATGGCAGTCTCAATGATCACATCCGGGAATTTGATGAGATCAAGGTATTGCATTTGGGACACTAATAACTTGAAAGACTTACTAATTCATGCGTGTATAGGATCTTGCAATGAACCTCTCTGATTCTAGAGTATACATTATTCTCAACACTAGAGGTGGCTATTTTTTTAACGTTGGCGGCGAATACAAGTTTGATGCTTTTCACTTTGAAGAATATGTAACACGAAACTTTGGAATAAAGTTTTAGTTTATTTACTTTTTGAATAGCAAAAGATCGAGGTCATCTTCAACGTAGTTCTTCATCGCCTTCCGCTGCTTCATCTTCATCATCATCCTCGGAATATTCATTATACTCATCCGACCCAGTGTCTGGAATATAGCAATCCAACCAATATCTCAGGACATAATTCTTTCCAAACGGCACTGCGTTGTAGAAATGCCTCTCAAATGCCTTATCGCTATCCTTAGCCTCATATGTGCCTGCCGTGTTCAACCCCTTGGTGGCGATGATGTCGTCCCAGCGGCGCACTATTCTGTTATATACCTGGTCCCTGTGTGTTTGCTCGTTAGGATGGGGTTTAATTTGACCATGAGTCCCTTCGGCATGGGTCCAGCCACGTTTGGATGGTCGCGAATGGCATCAAGAACCTTAATCCACTCAGACGGGAGGCCTTTGAATAGCTGGCAATTAGCTATCTCCAGGAGGTACAGCTGGGGCATGTGAGCCATCCACCTCCTCATAAGCCGCGCGTTGACGTCTCCGTTCATGATATGGACATCCTGGAGCGCAGGCAGAGAAAGGGCTACCCGACGGCCAGGCCATCGCATAGGGCGTTCGACGTTGATTCTGAGACATGTCAACGAGTTATGACTCTTGTCGAGCACGGTGTGGACGGCCTCGCAGGCACGCTGTCCGATTTCCTCAGCAGTCAGCAATGGCAGCGGAGCGAACGCGCTGTCGTTCTCGCCGGGAGCTTCACCCAGGAGGATTCGAGGGCTGAAGTTGAGCGTCTTGAGGGAGCTTAGATCTAGGCTTTCCCAGGCCGTAATTGTCTCCCAGGCGAAGGTTCCCGTCATGTAGTGCTGGATGGCCATATTTCCCACAGAGACTCCTGATATCGCTAGGCATGACATGGCCATGACGAAGAGGGCGTCGCCTGCCACAGCAGCCGGGCGGGTGCAGTATTCTTCGGGCTCTCCAGTATGCTCATGAGCCGCAAGACTACATGGTGGCTTAGGGTCGGAGATGCAGGGTGAGTCGTAATAATAGTCCGGTCGGCGCATCTGCCCACAGTTCACATTGATGAAACGGACGTAAAGTGGTCGGCTGCCCAGTTTTCTCATCAGGCTCACCCACGCGTCTTTGAGCTGGGTATCAGCTCCTTCAAGCAAAGCCTTGGTGGCCGCCGCTTCCTGGCTGTAGGCGGCAAAGCCGTCACGTAGCTGTGCTTCGGAAAGAGGCCATTTGCCCCCGAGATGCTCGTTCACGTACTTCTCCTGCTCAGGTTTGTCGAAGACCCAATATGAGCGACGGAACGCTTCCTCGTCAATCTCGTCCGCGCGCGCTTCGACGGCCAAACGTGAAACAATATCGCTAAAAGCCTCGAATGGTAGCGCCCAGCTTGGTGGCGTAACGAAGGTGATTCTCAGCACAAACTCGGCAACGCGTGAGAAATCACCACGCTGTAGGCTCCTCAGGCCTGCTCGTGTCGGCTCCAGTTGGATGGTGGTGAACAACAGAGTGTTGATGAATTTGAGATTGGCGAACCGCGGATGCGTGAGTCTCAGGGTCTCGAGGAGACGATATGACCCATGCCACCAACGTTTGCGCCGCGCTGGGACTGGATTGTCTAGACTTTCGCAGCTCTTCACAATCGCGATCAGAAGCTCGTTAGGAAGGCGGTAGAATGCTCCAGCGCGCTCTAGGGAAACATCATTACCGGCAGGCATATTGACGAAAGATAACTCGGCATAAGCGTTAAGCATAAATTATGCCATGTTGAAAAGCGAGAGATGACTGAACAATGCTGACAGTAATTATTAACGGGTGGGGGCCTGAGGCTACATTTTGCTTGATATATTAGGGGCTGTGTTAAGGGATATCAGCGCTAGAGCTGCTGGAGGTGTGTGTTAAGACTCCTATTTTTCTTCCTCCTAGTGCTCAGATGGTACGGATATCTCCAGTGGATCCTCCCCTCTAGTCACTCGCCACCCATTCGAGATGTCGATAATCTCCTCACAACCTTCGGTAGTCCACGCCCACTTTCCCAAAAAGCGGGAGGTAACCTCCCAACTTTCCTTCAAGTATGGCTCTCCCCATAAGACGAGGCCTTTCGTGTCGTGATCCATTTGGCCGCCGTCTTCACCCTGACAATTCCATGAAGCTGCTGGCAGCGTCAGTTCGTCCTCAGACCGTGTTAAATAATTCACGTCTCCGATAACATCTTCTAAAAAGTTCATGTGATGGAAAAGATATTGTCGCCTGATCAGATTATCTCTGATTCTGGGAAATGGGATCACGTCCATCCAGGTTGGGTGTGGTGAGTTCATCTGAAGCTGTGTCGGCACAAGGCCATCCGGTATTGCTTGGTGTGTAGGTCGGACTACCGCGTGATGGCATAGAGTGAATGTGTTATGATCGACGTTGATGAACTTGGCCGCCAGTCTTAGGAGAGACTTGTTCGACATGAAGCCTCGACAAACATTCTGAGATATCAGGTGTAATAGGAGGTGATCGGCGGACAGAGGAAGCTCAAAATCATGAGATGACCCAGATTTCTGAGCAGCGGATCCTTGGTTTGGACTCTCATTCATTCCTGTAAATCCTGGTATAGTAATGCACCCTGACTTGGACTTGGGAGCAGCTGAAACACTGGGATCTGGAAGCCGCCAACGATCAACTCGATAGGGGTGCTTCTGCGTCTTTGCGTTGGCATCCTCTTCCGCTTTAAGACGTTGCCCTACCATTCTCTTAGGTTCTGAATCCGGCGTGTGGGGATCTCGCTTAAGTTACTTACTGCGCGCTCTTTGGTTCAACCGGTTCTGGATCCGTTTCTGCTCCTTTCGGTCTTCGGCGGTGCGTTTCTGGCCGGCGGATGGCATCTCGACGGCGCTTGGACGAAAGGAGAATAAAAAGTCGATATCTCCAAGAGAAGATGAGTAAACGATGAGAAAAGTTGCAAAAGAGGAAGTTTATGTCGCGATTGAAAATGGCCTGGAGTTGGATTGTTCCGGGGGCTTTGAGCCTAACCAGAAGGGGCAAAAGCCGTCAGCCAGCTGACAAAGACCCGGAGAGGTGAAACTCCAACGCTAGGACGAAAGGGGCAAAAGTCGTCAGCCGTGATGCCTCAGCTTTCGCGCCATTGCAGCCGACGTGTGGGGAGTGACAAACGCACGGCTTTCGGGCGAAGAGTGCGGTGAGACTTTCGGGTCTACTGCATCCTAAGTCCGGGTGGTGTAGGAAAATGACGCTGGGAATTGAGCTATCCAAGGTACTGTAGTCTCTTAATCCCAGTATATAAAGACATCTATGGCTCGTCAATTGAAATTCTCGGCAACTCAACCTCACAGCCTTAAAATACACCACTTCATTCAAAATCACCATGTCCCGCTACGCACCCGCCCACGCCAACCCTCAAGGCCCAGGTGACGCCAGGCCAACCGCCTTGCAGATCATCAAGGACGAAGCAGCGGAGGGTAAGCTCGTCGGCAAGGTCATTGTCATCACCGGAGTCTCGTCAGGTATCGGCATCGAAACCGTTCGTGCTCTTTCTCGCACCGGCGCAACGATGTACTTGACTGCTCGAGATCTTGCAAAGGCCAAGTCTGCATTGGCCGATTTCTTCGACCCCAGCCGCATGTTTCTTGTCAAGATGGATCAAGGGTCGCTGGACAGCGTTCGCGGTGCTGCAAAGGACATCTTGGCAAAGACGGATAGAATCAACATCTTGATCAACAATGCTGGCATCATGGCGGTGCAGAACCTCGAGTTCACTCAAGACGGACATGAACTGCAGTTTGGAACCAATCATCTGTCCCACTTCTTGTTCTTCGAGTTATTGAAACCCGCCCTGCTCGCCGCCGTCACGCCAGAACTCAACTCGCGAGTCATCAACGTTGCATCAACCGCACACACGATGAGCGGCCTCAATGCGTCGGACAACTACAATTTCCAGCAAGGTGGATATAGTCCCTGGATAGCATACGGCCAATCCAAGACAGCCAACATCTACATGGCCAACGAGATCGAGCGTCGATACGGATCCCAGGGCATCCACGCAACAAGCCTCCACCCCGGCGGCATCTTGACGCCCCTTTCCAAGCATCTCCCCGATGGAGTCGTCGAGCAAATGGCTAGCATTGAGGCAGTGGCCAAGATGTTGAAGAACCCCGAGCAAGGAGCCGCGACAACTGTTTGGGCTGCAGTAGGCAAGCAGTGGGACCACACTGGAGGAAAATATCTGTCCGACTGTGCGGAAGCAGAACTTTCACCGGATGAGGCTGCGGATATTGTCAAAGGTCACGCGAAGCATGCTTATGATGCAGTGAATGAAGCTCGCCTTTGGGAAGATTCATTGAAGCTGGTGGGTTTGGCTTAGAGCTTTGCAGATAAATAGAGCATCCTATAGTGTCTGAACGATCTAACTACGCCGATATCTCAGAGCGATATCATCCCTACTTAAGGACTTCGATGTGACTGACAGAAGTGCTGGAATCATTTTTTATCGCAGCAGAGTTGCTCCTAGTCTTGGACCTCTCAATACAACATCCGTCATGTTTGCCATACGCTTCTTACTCTCTTCCAGCTGTGGTAGCATGTCAAATGCGTGTTAGAATACCTCGTGAATTTGCAATCGCGTCTTTAAAACCCCTTTTCCAATTTCCTCCTCGAAGAAAAGTGCTTCGTCTACAAGACACTCGTTTCTGCGGCGTGAAAGCTCGTGGGCAACCATAGACTGGCGTCGGAGATATTTCCATCTGTCGTAAGCGGAGAAATTAACGACTGAGCCTGGGACGCATGATTTCCATTACACACATTCCTGTTGGGGTTCGGGAGAGACATCTCCCCAAAGGCTTTCGCGACACTACTTGTGCCAAGAATTGGGTCATGAGCGCTTTGCACGTAGGAAGATACTTCTGTGCTGCGCATAAGATGGTCAGGAATATATCTGGATGCTACAGTGAGCTAGGAAACGAAACGAAAGGTTAGCTGGGTTTAGAAACAAATTTATTCACGGTTACTAACCATTTGCTTTCAGGTAAGTTGTTGAGTTGTTAAGGTTGAACCCATTCAGTTTATACTGATTTGTGAATATATATTTCGAATTACACCTAAAACACGACCCAATACGACCTTACAGCGCTAATATGAACGAGACATCGAGCGTAAGTCCAGGGCAAAGTAATTTGACACTTCAATTACGAGGCCGGGTATAGCAGCTACAGGGGCGACCAATGATGTTGTCCAGGTTACCATTCGATCACAGATGCATTAGACATTCCACTCTCTGCATATAGACGTACACACACTCAAGTGACGTCCAGTAGCAACCCCAGATGTAAGCAAGGTCGGGCTGGGGTACATGCTGACCTGCGTTACGCTGCGACCGGGGTGGATGCAATTTGAGTGCTTATGGCTGAATGTATCTCAGAACTCGCCCGTTTGTGGGTCAACTAGTTTGGAAATGAATTTCATTGGACAAGAAATGACTGAGTAGGCAAAATATGAAGGTATTTTTGGTTAATACGTTGAGTTGAGAGTCGTGATGAGATGGAAGATAGGCCCAATAAAATTCAGAACTGGGAATTCAACGTCTGGGGTTCTGGAATCTACTTTGATACAAAAAAGAAGCCATGAATTTTATAACAAGCTTGTCTATGAAAATTAAATCAAACCAGTCTTTTAAACAAATACTTACAGGGCTTCAGTCTCTTGAGGGGAATCACATTGCCAGAGGTGATAACATCTAGGGTAGGCGTGTAGTGGGTGGGTACGGCTTCGAGGATAAAAAGGGACGACAGTCTCCCAGCTTTAGTCAGGGCCATTCTCTACCAATTACGCCCTTCGTGTCCATTCTGTCAGATCCTACTCGATGCAAAATAATCTGGTGAATTGACCAGTCAGCTCTATTTCCACCCATTGTCTATGCTCCATCGCGTGACGCTCGTGCGCTGTGCCTATCGATCTGGGTTACTTCCCGACGCTAAGCACTTTATTTTCAGGGGGTTCGGCAGGGGTTATCAGGGGCATCCCGGGGAGCTGGAGTGATTTCGGTTGTAGATCCGTTCCTCTTTTACTCTTTTCGCACCTATAGCTGCGATGCAACGCGATGGAACAAGGGGAACTAACCCGAACAGGGAGGTGGGTTGGTCCATGATAGCCCTCGACAACCAAAGGTCTTGAGGAACTTCTGCGCCGGAACTTCTGCTAAGGTCCAGGAACTTATGCCATGCGACACCTTCCATTAATGGCCAATAAATGCAGCTGTTGCAATCTCTCGATATGTTGGCTGCAATCATGCCCCGCTATTGCTCGTCGCTTGGCTATCGCTGCAACGATGGCTGCTGCGCGGAACAGGTGAGCATGTGCTAGAGTAATTAGTCCCTCGGTCTTATCCTGGCTTCTTGAGCCGACAATGAACCTTTTTTGTAGAAGGAATCGTTTTCCTATATAACAGTACCATATAGTCGCTGTACTTGAAGGCCAAGGGACTCGTCTTCACTCATTGCCATTTCTGTTCCCAGTCTCTCATTTTTGACATTCCCAGAAGGAGGATCTGCACTAGCTACCATGGTTCGCTTAAGCTTGGCAGCATGCCTGTTTGCAGGGTTGTCGAGTGCCGTGCAACTCGACAACGCTGAGACGAAGCAGGCATCCTCTCGGCTCCCCGGTGCCTACATCGTCGAGTTCGAGGATGACAGCGTATGTGTACATTCCGGCTATGAACCATCCAGCCTTCGTCCACAGAGGCAAAGCTAATATGGAGTAGAACCTAGCGGGCTTCAATAGAAAGGTAGCTGGGCAGGCTACAACCCGTATGGAGTTTAACTACAAACTCTTCAAGGGTGTCTCAATCCAGTTCAATGACCTTGAGAAGGCAGATGACATGGCGACTAACATTGCCGCATTGCCTGCGGTTAAGAACATGTGGCCTGTCAAGGTGTACAGCATCCCGAAACCGACAGTCGAGTGGGTAGGAACCCCTGGCGTAGAGCATGCAATCACCAAGAAGCGGGCCATCAACGAGACCGAGGCCGATACCTTTTCGCCTCACGTCATGACCCAGGTCGACAAGCTGCGAGCGAAGGGTATTACTGGAAAGGGAATCAAGGTCGCCGTCATCGACACTGGTGTAAGTATTAACACTCGGCTTTTTGTTAGGCCAGCTTGACTGATATGGTTCTTCTAGATTGACTACGACCACCCTGCTCTTGGAGGATGCTTTGGTCCTGACTGTCTCGTGTCCTTTGGCACTGACTTTGTTGGTGATGACTATGACGGTTATAATGCTGTTCACCCAGATGAGGACCCAATGGATTGCGCAGGACACGGTAGCCATGTGGCTGGTATCATCGCCGCCCAGGAGAACTCCATGGGATTCACCGGCGCCGCTCCTGGCGTTACGCTTGGCGCATACCGAGTATTTGGATGTGACGGAGAGGCCGGTAACGACGTGCTCATTGCTGCCTTCAACCAGGCCTTTGAGGATGGCGCCGACATCATCACTGCCTCTATCGGCGGTCCTAGCGGCTGGTCAGAGGAGCCTTGGTCCGTGGCTGTCTCGCGCATTGTCGAGCAGGGCGTCCCTTGCACGGTATCGGCCGGTAACTCGGGCGATGTTGGCATGTTCTACGCCAGCACGGCGGCGAACGGCAAGAAGGTCATGGCCATCGCCTCGTACGACAACAGCAAGTATGTGGCGCTGCTCAACACCTCGCACTACACCGTCGACGGCAGCAGCACCAAGGTCGCGTTTGGTTCTACAGCTGGATCTCCTTCTGCCTGGGGAGGTGTAAAACTCCCTCTTTGGGCACCTAGCTACGACACCACGATCACCAATGGCGGTTGTGATGCGTACCCTACCGACACGCCTGATTTGAGCGGACACATTGTCCTCGTGCGCCGTGGAACCTGCACCTTTGTGCAGAAGGCCCAGAATGCCGCAGCGGCCGGTGCCAAGTACATCATGCTATACAACAACGCCGGAGGTACTGTGGCCATTGATGTGTCCACTGTTCCTGGCATCCTCGCTGCCGGCATGGTTACATCTGATGTTGGTGCCAAGATGATCTCGCTCCTCAAGGCAGGATCTACAGTTACGCTTGAGATGTCCGACGGCACAGACGGTAATGTCATTCTCTCTGAGAGCACCAACGGCGTTACTGGTGGTTCGATTAGCACCTTTTCGTCTTGGGGACCGACCTGGGAAATGGATGTCAAGCCCCAGTTTGGAGCTCCGGGAGGAAGCATCCTATCGACCTACCCCAGAGCCAAGGGCAGCTACGCAGTCCTCTCTGGCACATCTATGGCTTGCCCTGAGGTCGCTGGAGTTATCGCCCTCATCGCTGAGGTTCGCGGCACCTTGGAGCCGGCTCTTATCGAGAACCTCTTGTCTGCCAATGCGGACCCAACGCTCTTCAACGATGGCGCCAAGTTTTATGACTTCCTTGCCCCTGTTCCCCAGCAGGGTGGTGGTTTGATCAAAGCATATGACGCTGCTTACGCCAACGTCATCTTGAGCCATTCCAGTCTCTCGTTCAACGACACAGACAACTTTGCCAGTGTGCTCAACTTTACGATTGAGAATACCGGCAGTGAGGACATCGACTTTGATATTTCGCATATCCCTACGAAGGCCGTTTACACACTTGTTGCGGATTCCATCTACCCAGCCACGTTCCCCAATGAGTTTACTGACGGCCATGCCAGCCTTGAATTCAGCGAGACCAAGCTTAGCATTGGAGCGGGTGACAGCGTCACGATCGAGGTGATACCTACTCCTCCCGAGGGCCTTACCGCAGAGCGTCTCCCGCTATGGTCTGGCTTCATCGCCATCAATGGATCGGATGGTACCTCGCTGTCTCTCCCGTACCAGGGACTTGCGGGATCTCTGCACGACTCGACTGTCCTGGCGCCTGAGGATACTTGGATCAGCTTGTCGACTGACAAGAGCCTGACTCCTGTGGCGGCCAACTCCAGCTTCACCCTCCCCGCGCCGGGCACCGAGGACTCGAGCGCGGTCCTGCCTGCGCTCACATGGCTCCTGGCCCTTGGCTCTGCTCAGCTGCAGGCCGAGGTCATCCCCGTCTCCGCTGTATCAAATTCGACAAGCAAGAGCCTCGGCGCACCCGTCACCTTCCCCATGCTGTGGAACGCAATGGGCGCCAACTCACTGAAGTGGACTGGTGAGCTCTTGGACGGCAGCTTTGCGCCTGCTGGACGGTATAAGATTGCGTATCGGGCGCTGAGGATCTTTGGAGACGAGACGAAGGAGAGTGACTGGGATGAATCCGTGTCGCCAGTGTTTAGCATCAAGTATGCTAAGTGATGATGGTATGAGCCGAAGAGGAGGGCAGTTGGTTCTGCAATGGAACAGTCTGTACATTATCTTTTGATTCGATTGTGATTTACTTTGTGCGTCCCACTGTGTTGGTTGGTGTTTGATTGGTGATGATTCTAGCTGTTGAGATGGATGCTGCTCACATTTATGCGGCACTTGTTCAATAACTCAGAAATCCCTTGTTAACCCAATATTATTAACCCTTGTTGGAAATTATATCAAATCTCGGATTAATCAATAAGATGCTGCTGCTCGTCTTTCTCAGTCCGTAAATCGCTTCCCATTCTGCCCCAACTTGAAGAGTGGATCGCCACGCGAGAACCCACCAATCCGCATTAGTTCCCTTGTTTCAAAACTCGATGCCTTATCAGACCAACTGGGCCGACTATTATTCCGGCCGATAGCATATCTAACAGGCAACCTCCTGTGGTGCGACTTTTGGAGTCTGCTCAAGGCTACCTAGCGCACGGCTGTAAACTTCACCCGTATCAAATTTTTTCCCACGCCGCTTCAGCGCATCACGTTACAACAAAGACCCCGCGCAGTTTGAAAAACACGCAATAGCAACTCTCTTTACCATTTTTCCGTATCTTCGCCGTCCGCCATCATGCCCATCTCCAAGAAAGACAGAGTAGGTCCCTTCAGTCTAGTCTATCTAGTCCCCAGTCTCTCTCGCCTCTGCTTATCCGTGTCTCCCGCAGCGCAACAAGGAGCAGAAGAAGGCCGATGCTGCCGGTACTCGTACTCCCGTGAAGGCCAACGGCCTGCCTGTCAAGGCTCCCAAGCCCACTTCCATCGTGAGTATTGACCTGTTGCACGCTGCTCATGGACTACGTGACTGAGTGATTCGATGCAGTGCCAAAACTGTCGCAAGGAGATTGTCAAACACAAACAAGATCCAGCTGGAAGTCCACGCGAGCACTCACAACGAAAAGCTCTGGCCCAAGGAGAAGTGCTGGCCCAACGATTTCCAATAGAGTCGCAGTCGGTTGATCGGGGATGAGACAAGATGCAGTTTGACAAAATGGCAGGAGCGGAATGAGTGGTTCGCTCAGTCCCAAGGCTCAAGATTTACGCATATACCCTGGTATTAGCATGCATGATGAGCAATGATTAGACCACCACACACAAGTAGCTTCTGTTGATAATGAATAAACAAGGCCATCAAAAGAGGAGAAGCATTCAAGACACGTACCCACCGCCGTGTGAGGTAATGATCTACGGTTGGATGTTCGAGTGGGCAATACTGAATACACCTTTGAAGCGACTCCTTATGTAGGCACCTCATCTATTCAGGGAATGGCCCGCAGAAAATCTATGCTACCTGTTTACTAAGCTCCGCACTCCTCTCGACTACCTCCACAACAACTAAGACCCAATATATCCCAACCAAGCTTCTAAATCAGCGACTAGTCTATCTCCAACACCACCATCAATAACAGAATCTTGCCAAGTGACATCGATACACAAATCGCCGCCCTTCGCAGCAATAGGGGAGAGGGTAAAAAGCGCCGCAGTAACACTGGCGCTAAGAGCGAATTCTGCTCTTTGAATCGACCATCCCCCGCCGTCCCACCTTCGATCTTTGCAGCAGAATCCCCCCCGTCGATGATGCCCAAGTTTGTTATAGCCCAGGAAGAAAACCCGTGGCTTCTTGACTTGATCTCCCATGACATACGCTTTCCAGTCCTTTACCCGATGCATCAGGCCAAGTATGTCATTTTTCATCCCCAAGTCCAACTTGTCCCGAATTTCTCCTCGCACAACAGTGGACGTCAGCCAAATTTCGTCCTCGAGGGTCGCAGGCATCTCAGTAGAAGTCCTCGAACTCTGTCTACCCAAGTCTCTGATTCTTGATACTAGAGCCTTATCAAACTTGTGCTCCATTATTCCAACATAATTTGCAATTGTCTTGCTGGGCTCTAGCGTAGGAAACGCAGGTGGGTTCGGTGCCATAAACCGCCGCAAGTTGAGAGCTGTTTCGCCTATCATAGCAGCCAGTTGCTTCTCAGGCAGTTGTGGAGCAAGGGATATAAAAGTGATTCCGTGTAAAAGTCCAGTCAGGGTAGTATTGTGCGCCCTGCAAGCAGATAAGATGTTTTGGAGTGTGGCGTTGTCGATGCTCAGTCTCCTTAGCTGTGTCTTGCGTGCTGCCGTTCGAATCGCACCCCAAGACGTGTGCGGATACAGCCGTGAGCTCAGCTTCGATGGAATCATCTCCTTCCAGGCTACTGAGAGAGCAAATTTCGGAGAGATGGAATATGGCGCTACAATATCTTGAGGAGGAGGAAGATTATAAGCTGTGACAGTTGTCTTGAGCAAGTGATTCTTCAAAGGCCGATGACTTCCATCTTTCAAATTGTTAAGGGATTGGAGGAGAGTCGAATGGAAGATCTTGGCACCAGTTCCGTCCGAGTGAGAATGATGCCAGACAAACATCACATCTAAGGCATGTTGCCTTTCATTTCTCAGGACTACCACACGCCAGCTAGGACGACTCGCAGGGCTGGAGAATTTTGTGTCCACCTGCTCTTCAACCACGCCCTTCAAGGTATCGTTGTATCTCTCTGAACTGTCAACAACCTTCCATTCGATGTGTTGAGAAAGGTCGATATGGTCAAGTTGAACCCAGGCCGGGCATGTTGAACTCTCATGAATCAGTCCGACTTGAAGGAGAGGATGCTGAAGAACGGTGTCTGCAACTGCAAGCTCCAGGAAATCCACGAGCTCGCTGTGGGTTGCATTCCTAAGGGTGCCAGGTATGCCATAGCGACATGTAATACTGGTGCCGCAGTAAAAGTCCAGTGCATATAATGCAGTTTGGTAGGATTCGCTGTAAAGATAGTCAGTTCCACCTTTTCGATAAAAAACGCAATGAATACATACAGTGAGCCTAAATTCCTAATGATGTGCGGTGTTGAGCAGGGGATCGATGCTGGTGTTGACATTGTGATGGACCCAAGCGACCTTGGCACGACTGCTTCGGAGGATTGAACAAGACCTTCGACAGTTATAACGGGATAAAGTGAAGAAAAATCCTGTGGGATCTCGGGTCTTTTAAAGCTATTGTAGTTCGTAAGGGACATGCTGGATTTGAAGGGTTTGTACAAATTTATTACGTCGTTCCTGTGTGTGTGCTGTGTCTGCGGGTGTGCGAGCGTCACTAAGAACGTTGCAAGGGTACAGCCACGATCTTACATCCTTGAGAAACGGCCAATTGAATTAAAGAAGACCTTACCAGTCGCTTGTGGGTTGTGCTGCCTTCCTACGTGGCGATCGAGCCAGCGAGGAATGACCGGTTGATCGGCACCGACCGGTTGTTCGGCACTGAGAGATTGGGGGGGTATATATGAGAAAACAGAGCTAAATGTAGCCAGACACGGCGAAATGGTGATGCATGACCTATGCGGCTGACGTTGTGTTGGCTGCCTTGCCGTGGTTAATGTTGAACGATTTACTAACCTAAGGAACGGGAACGAGAACGAGAACGACGAGACCAAATAACAGGTGGGGGAGAATTGAGAGAGGCGGAGAGACCCTGGAATGTGGCGGAGCCTATTCCCGGCCGAAGCGAACCTTGTGAATGATAATCCACTCAACACACCAAGCCAGATTCGGAGTGTGATTCGAACCTGCGCCGGGCACTTTTACGTGCTTAGAGATACACCGGCTGAGCGGCAAAGGCCTCCAACAGCCCCACACCTGCGCTATTGCTGCGGACTAACTCCAATTGCAGGCAACAGAGTATAAGATTGGGCCGACTGATATTGGCCGTCTTAAAGCCGGGCAATGGAGAAAAAAGGAATTGACGGAAAACTAAGACACTCGCCAATGCTAAAAGGCAGCACAAGGCCTGATCCGTGATGCGTGTGAATGTCAGCGTGCATTTCGTCACTGAACTCCCAGAGTTGTCTACCACGCTAATTTATGTCCAAAACTCTGGAGGATCTTATTGATATTTGAGCTGACTAAGGTACTGCTTGGCTATTCAACATGAACTAGGGTGTGTATTATACCTTGTGTAGGAAAATATCGTCTATAGTTGCGGAGGGGGGGCTGAAGACAAGATACCTAATAGAGACTTGGTTGTATCCGGTCACATTCTCAGGAACCTCAAAATTCTGCTCAACCTTGTGAAAAAAAAGACCTTGTAGCAACATCAATCTGCTTGGTCGATGTCGGAGGCAATGTGACGGTTAGATTCGTGCCTGTTGTTGGGTTCACAAGCTCCAAAACCGCGTAGGCGCCCCAAGCCGTTGAGGGCCAGGGAAACAACAAGACAGAAGCGCGAAGTCCGAATCGATACAGACCTGATTCTAGATAGATGGGCAGAGTTTGTCGCAACCGACCAATGCTGTCGCCGGAACCAGTTACTTTGTACTCCGAATCCAGGCTTCCTGTTATCACTTGGCCTGTCCAGCTCTCAGGAATCAGCTCCCAGCCGTCGGCATTTTTGGTCTCGAAGTCGCCGTTAATGATGCGGTTCGTTCCAGACGGCGGACCGACGGTGACTGTAAAAACTCCACCAGTTGTGGCTGTAGAGACGGTTGTCCAGCTTGTCACCGTGGCGGAAGGGGTTGTGTATGAAGTGATGGTCTGATGTCATATGAGCATTGTCTCATTGCGTGCAACGATGTCTCGACTGAGAAGCAAGCTTACCTGTGTTACCGTCTCGGTGCTTACAGTGTATGTGGCGCTAATGGTAGTGGCTGGTACATCGATGCAGGAGCAAGCTGATGTGATGCGGCTGGCAGGATAGGTGACACCGTTCGTCATGCACTTTGGCGGGCTCGCGGTGGCATCGCGCTTGGCCACAGTTCCGACGCTGAGCGTCAAGGTGGTAGTGGCTGTGGGAATCGTCTCCGTAAAAATAGTGGTGGTAGAAGTAGCAGTGCTGATGACTGCATCAAGAGTGACTTGGGCTTGCACAGTTGTAGTCCTGAGATGGTTAGTTGAATCAACGAAAATAGGCCCGGCATATGTGCGCTTACGTGGTTGCAGTCGTGGTGGCGACTGTCGCCGTGAAAGGAGAAAGACCTGTGCAAAATTCACTCGCTTGAACAGAGTAGCGGGTATCGAGGAAGCATCGGAATAAATTGTCCCGGTTGCAGGCGGCGCGTTCATAAAGTTGATGGGGTGATGTTGCGGCGACGCTTCCCATCAACACGAGAGCTCCAGCGAGCAATGTATTGCCCATTATTGCGCTTCAGGCAAAATGCACTTCGTTATCTGAGCAAAAAAAGATGAGAGCAGTGACAGTGCTCAAACTGGGGAGCACAGCGTATAAATAACAACAACTAAGCGATGCAATCGCCGTTGACGCCGTATTTCAGTGGACACTCTGCACTGCTGTAGTTGGGTCAGCTCGGGGCGGCCCACTGCAAAGAGGAACAACTTAGCCTTAAAAGTAGAGCTGCTTCAATAGTCTTCGAATTAGCTCCTGAACTAACCTCAACGGCAGGGCAGCTTCAATAGTGTCTGCACTAGCTCTCTCGCATAATTCAGCCCGCCACAGCTTTCAGCACACCGCATCAAATACGGCAATTATTTGATGGGCTTGTGAAAATCACGCGCATTTAAGACTTGCATTCTGAGAAGAAGATGGGTCGTCTATGGACGCCTCACTCTTGGCATTCTGAAATGGTTACGTTAGCGCACAGGTGTGAGGGAGCTGAAAGCTGGTTTTGAATCCACCTTGGGAAGAGGGTCTTGACCTAGGAGGACCAGTTATGAACTGACTCTCAACGAGGCTTGGTCGTGAGACTTGACTTGACTAGAAATTGGTAGTGGGGTTAAATGGGAATTATGGCAACTCAAACGTGCCAGAAGTAGTTGGACGATCTAGAGATCTCCGGCTTCCATGTCTATTCTGGGCAATCCAGATTTAACAGAGCTAGCAAATGACATCGAGAAGCCCCTAGCCTCCGAGATCGACTGAGACCACCAGACTAATCGGGGCCTCGCTTCTTTCGTTGCTCCATCTCCTCGATAGGGCCATTTCTGAAGCGCTCGTTGGAGCTCAAAGCGTCCAACGATGACAACCAACTAGGAAGAAGGCGCTTCATAGAAATTGGATTCACTATCTGGCTCTTTCGGCTAAAGAACAAGGATAAATTGCATGCAAAATATTATGTGAATGGCAGGATGGAAGATCGCATAAGAAGCGAATATAAGGGGTGAGGGGTTTTTAAAGACGCTGACCTCATAATTGCTAGAGTGGGTGGAGAAAAACTTGTGAGATTATCGTCGATTGCGTTACAAGGCTAACTGGTAGAATGGACGCAGAAAATTGACACAGGTATAATGGCGACTTACATCGGAGACGATATAATTCATCTTCGTCACACTGGTCTCCAGTGCAACGCAGTATTTGCAGTACAGGCCAGTCGTAAGTTATCCTTGTTCACGCATATGTAAGCGATATTGCATCACTTATAATTCAATTTCTTTATTAAAAATCTGACACAGGCTAACAAGGACCTCCAAGTGAGACTTGCGTGTGCCGTGTGAAGCTGAGCTTATGTGGTGAGCAGTGTGATCATGAAAACGATCCATTATCTTCCAGGCTTAGCTCATTCTACAATATGGTGGCAGTTTGTGCAGTAGTTGAGAGTGACATGACAGGTGTTTGAAAGATACGTAGTACCACACTTGGATACGCCATCGTTGTCCTTCATGTATTGAACACTAATATAATAGTTAGTAGGTGGATGTGAATTTTAATGAGTGGTGTTGACTTACGCATCCTTGATATCCCGTCCATTCATGCCGATACCAAAATCGTCACAGTCCCATTGCGCCGTGCAACCGGCTTGGCCGAATGTGGCAGCCATGATGATGCCCGATTGGACTCTGGAATAATAGGATGTGAACTGTGTGTAGACCTTGTCATCTTCAAACTGCTCGAACGCTCGGTCGCATGCATCGTCGATGCTGTGGCATTGGCTCGAGCCCTTGTTGTTGGAATCGGTCTGAGTCGGAACCGGGGTCGAAATCGTGGTGGGCGTGCCTACACCGTAGGTCATAGTGACCTTGATTCCGGTGTAGACGTTTCCGTATTCAACGGTGCGATCAGGATACGCAAGAACAGTACCGTCTGTGGTCTCAGTGTAAGGCTCAGCCACGTGCGGTGCAGTCGTGGGAGCTTCTGTTGGCGCCAAGGTGATGTCGGATGGGAAGCTGGTGTAGTCTGTGCATTGTCCATCGATGAGAGTAGCGGTGGCAAAGAATGTTTGACCTTCGGCTGTTGTGGAGCATTGGCAGTAGGGCGTAGCAACGCGTGGGCCGCCAAAATTGGCACAGAAAGGCCAGCCTTCGATGGTGGGCTGCGGAGCTTCAGTGGTGGTGGTGATACCGTCTGTGGTAGTGGCGGCATCGGTGGTGGTAACCTGGGCGGGGGTAGTAATCTGGCCAGGAGTAGTAGCCTCATCAGTCGTAGCCTCGGTGGTAGTCTCATCGGTGGTAGTTAGCTCCTCGGCCGTAGTTGTCTCTGTCGTATCAGATGTCAAAGCAGACTCTGTGGTTCTGATCGAAGTCACAAGGGTACTGGGCACCGGGGTAGAAAGATCCGAGATAAAATGCTGGTCACAGACGCCATGCTAGGCGTGGTCGTCTCCGAGGTCGGAATCCCTTCAGCAGTCGTGCTGGTAGCTTCAACAGCCATGTCAGTGGTCGAAGTAGCCTCATCGACACTTCCGGGAGGGCAATGTGTAGGCACCGCAGTTTCCGGCACAGGACAAGCCATAATCCCACCACACCCCGACGAAGTCGCCGGTTGGCGCGGCCAAGTCACCAGTTGGCAGCAAGCAAGCCTGTACAGTGTAAGATGTAGTCGTGTAGGCAGTGGCGTCGCAGCCGGATACGGTAGAGAAGCAAGTGGTGCTGCAGCTTGCAGTGGCGGCGAGAGTTACGCCCGAGGTCGCAGTGGGGCAGATTACCAGGCAGTCGCTTGCAGTGATAGTGGCCGTGCAAGTCTCCGTTGTTGCCTCTGTGGTTGACTCTGCTGTCGATGCCTCTGTTGACGATTGTTCATCCGTCTTTGAGCTGTTTTCATCATCGTCGTCGTCCTCGTCATTCTTAGTATCCAATGGCTCTTCCAGACCCTGGAGCAAGGCAAGAGTACTCGTAATGTCCTCCAAGTTCTTGAACTCATCCTCGACGCTCTTGGTGATTTGGCTAGTAACCTTGGTGAGGTTATCAACAACGCAAGAAACGGCGTTGAAGAGGGTTGTGATCAAGTTTGTGCTCGCGGAGCACGGCTTGGGGTTCGGGTCTGGGCTTCCACTAAGAGATCCCAAAAGGTTCTGAATGTGTTAGTGTTGCTATTGCAGAAAGTAGAGATGACTTACCGTGACCAGAGGCAAAAGGATGACAATGTTGTTGTTGGCGTTATCAGCCTTGTCCTTGGACGGGTTGTCAATGTAGTTCTGGATGTCGGGAATCAAGGCGATGATGCTGCTCTGGATAGCGATAGCGCTAGAGCTAGCTTCGGTTCCCTTGGGGTCAATTGACGTGGTGACAGTGACTGGAATGGGAGATGTGACATCGCCACCGGTAATCACAGTCGTGCCACCAATGACCACCAGACCCGGGATGACAACTGCACCAGTAGTAGCGGACGTGGGGGCAGCATCAGTGGTTGTAGCAGCAGCAAAGGTAGTAGAAGTGACTTCTCCAAGGACTGAGGTTTCAGTAGTCGAGTCAACCACAACTGGATCGGTGGTGAGCGTGTCGGACGTAACGGCTTCTGTGGTTGTCGGGACGCTAAGGATGTCTGTAGACAGAACGGAAGGCGTAGCAATGGAATCCGAGGTTATATCAGAGACCGGGGGAATCCAAGTAGAAGAAGTCTCCTCGACGACGGGGTTCGATGTTGGCGTCCCAACCTCAGTGGTGGGTTCGACGTAGGAGGTTGGGGTCTCGGTGTTTGCTGGGATGGAAACCACGTCGGTGGAACTCTCGACAGGGACCAAAAGAGAAGTAGATTCCGTGGTGGGTTCAACAGAGTCCGGGGTGGTTGCAAGATAGCTCCCTGTCGCCCAGGTAGTTGTGGTATCGGCCTCAATGGGAAGAGTCGTCATGGTTGTGTTTGAACCCGCGAACCTCGGAACAAAAGCACGACGCTTCTTCAACGGATCACGCCCGGCTGCAGCGGGGAGAACGATGGGCGACGCGTCCATGGCAATGTCGTCGAATTCATTTCGGGGATGGGTAGCGGCATCCTGAATAGTCGTTAGCAGTTTTTCATGGAGCAAGAAACTCGCAAGGTGTCAAACTGACTCTAGTGGCATCCCATTCCACCTTTGTTTCGAATTTTCGGCCATTCTTGTAGAACGTGACGATCTGGTTGATGTTTGTGTTCCTCATCAACATCGGTAGTTCTGCGTAGTACCAGATCTCGCCGTTGGTTGCTACGCCATTGTGATCCGGGTCGCCTATAGAAATAATGTCAAACCATGCGCTGTGTGAAGGAGTCAGAAGTGTACTTACTGTCCTGAGGGTTCTGGGAAGGTGGCGAAAAGATGGTACGGCAGTTGACGGGCCTCAAGTAGACGTAGGCGATACCACCTCCAGAGGCACTTGCGGCCAAAGCTGGATGGGAACTTGTCAGCTGGGGAATTTAGAACTGGCTGTGTGATTGCCCACCTTTGGACATTCGGTTAATGGCTCTCCACCAAAGTTGAGTCTTTGTTCCATCCAAGCCCATGGCCTGGAAGTCACTAAGCGGGTAGACCATGTCGGCCTTGACACCCTGGCTATCCAAGCGAGTTGGTGACTCAATAAACTCGTCAATGTAATCAAAGTCATCTTCTGAAGTAGACCCGCCGGCCCAGAAGACGCCATTGCGGTTCTCTGCCGGAATGCGATCAAGGTATTTGGTAATGAAGTCTTGCAGATACCAGATCTTGTCCGAATCACCACCCCGAGTTCGCGCCGTCGCCGGAGGTCATGTCTGTCCATGCTACCTGGCCGCCTGTGATTGCCAAGAGTTAACCTTGTAGTTGACAAGTGCATCTGACGGCAGACTTACCAAAAGGGTCATCGACTCGAGGTTGTACTTGGGCCGCATTGTTGAGCGAGTCTTGACCTGATAGATCGGAAGGAAAAGAAAGTGCTGCGACCGAAGCGCATAAAAGAGAGAACGTAAACGACCGCATGGTGGTCAAGGAACAAGAAACCGAATAAAGAAGGACTCAAAGATTCCGTAAGAATACGGTTCCGTAGCAACAAAAGCCATCAACTGTGCATCGCAACAGCGTCTTTATCTATCTCAACGCGTACACCCAGTATCCACGCGGTTAGATTAACAGCCGCACATTTCGCCAATTCAGTCGAATCCCCAGTCTCACTATGAAAACATCACGGTTTCCAGGGGTAGGGCTGACGCTAGCAGTGGGTCGAGTTTGCCGCCAGGCGCTACATGAGGCCCGTGGTGGGTGTGATGAATCGTGCGGAGGAGTCGGAAGGATTCGAAGGATTCATCCCGACTCCTACACTACGACATGGTGTGGGGCGAACCCCGGCTATATCACTAGTGTTGACTCGTTCAGGTGGGATAAGTTCCGCCATAGCCGTGTCGCATTCAGCTTGTTTCATCCTGTTTGCGCCAGCATCCATCCGAACTCGCACTCGATGGACCTGGTTGTGATTGTTATACCCTGCAAGCCCAATATCCCGATGTCAAGGCCTGCGCCACTCTGGGAAAGTTTCTTGATGCTTTAGCACTGAAGTACTTAAATGGTTCCATATACGTTACTCTAGCATTTGCTCCACAGATTGCCATGTCAACGCCTCCTTTCCACCACAGCAGCTGTAGAGTCCAGGCCACGCCTTTGCTTCCTCGCGACAGCACATAAAAAGGCAGCACTCGGATCTAGTAGCGTATGAATAGCAATCATACATACGAGCACATCGTCCTCCGTATGAAAAGAATCTTGGATCAAATCAAGTCTCGATGGTAGCTGAGCTGTAGCGGGGCTTGGCCAGGCTTTAATTAGTACACTTCCTCCCTAATTAGACGCTCTGTTTCAGCCCCAGTTCCGGCCCACTCACTGATGCATGACAACGGCAGAAACGGCAGCGGCTTATTAGTCTCCGAGTAATTAGCACGTTGCTGCATCTCGCTTGTGTCGATCCGATCACCTTTACGGTCGCTCAGCCCTGTCGTTGGTTCGTTCATACCAGTATGTGACCTAGGAATATAGAAACCTGGGGGCCAGCTCCTGCTCAATCCTTTCTGTACTACGTAATAGCTGCTCCAGCTGCCTGTGCGCCGCCTCAAACAGCGTCGACCCCGGCATTGTCGCCTGGAATTTGGAATTTGCTATTTGTTATTGCTCATTTCCAAACCATGCCGCCACTTCCAAGCGCCGTGGCTTGCTGATTCTGCAGGGAATACGGAGTAAAAAATTAAATATTTCCCCATATTTCGATCATCGTTTATGTGGGTTTATTTATGGTACATGCCATTCGGACTCCGGGTCCGGTATAAAAATGCGAGCGCGCGTCACTCGTACCACGTTATTGTTGACCGTCCCTAACAGGAAACAAGATGGATGAAGCGATGTTCCTGGCATAGGATGAAGGATTCGTACAATATCCGCGAGCCAAAATAATTGGCGTACGGTGGGAAGAGCTCGGAAGATACATTCCCGCGGATTCCTACGGAGAATCAAGGCAGTTCACAAACAGTCCCCCATCCACGCCTTAGTCCATCATTGGTTCAATGGGCTGCGCAGGTTCCATGTGCTCTGTCATTCCAAATCCGTAGTGCAAGACCATATTTCATAGGTCCTACTACGTCCCAGATAGTAGCAGCAAGGACTAGTGGTTTCCCGCCGCATTTATCTGACGTAGTGTATCTTCAGTCTGTATCAGCACCCAACAGAACAGAGGAAGCGGGGTTTGTTCAGGCTGTCGCAACGGCTGCCTACGTAAGCATATACTAGGTGCCCTTTTGTTTTGCACTAGACGCACGCAGGCTTGACATAAACTGAGATCGTGCATCAACCTTCGGACAACATAACGTTCAGGACCCAGAAAGCCATCTATTCGTCAACAATGTCCAAGGATCCGCCTTCGTATCCACAAAATCACATCCGCCAGCTCATCAAGGCCCGGGATCTCGGTGCACTCTCCGACTTCTTCTCAAATGTATTCCCGCAGCTCCCAGTTGAGATACAGGAGTTCTATACTTCCTACACCGCGCTTCCTTATGGGCCTAGGGCACTTTTGTGTGCTACCGCGGATGCTGAATCGCCGGAGATCTTCAAGCTAGTGTGGAATACGCTGTATGCGCCTCATCTCGTTGACGAGGCCGCGGCTGCTGCGCGTCCGCCGCATTCAGAGTTTGGTGACGCGCCGGAGCAGATCCCATGGGAATGCCTGAGGAAAAATGCACTCAAAGGCAATATCCCACTTGCGCGTGCATTTGTGAGCTGTGAACCATCGGCACTTGCTCGAATCCCTCCAGTTTCATACCTACATGGCGTCCGGACTGGTAGCCAAATCACATCGGCTATCATCAGGGGGAGTCTCGAATATGTCGATTTCATGCGCTCTCAGGGTGTCGATATCAACCACGAATGGCCTCGTGTGAGGGTACTACGGTATGTCGCTCAGCTAGAGCAGACCGACGATCAACTCTTAGCGAGGTTGCGCTGGCTGGTCGAGAGGGGCGCGAGGATAAATGGTTCGGGCGCCCTGCAGATGTTGGCGGAATTCTCTGTGGAAGGGGTTAAGATCCTACTTGACGCCGGCGCCGACGTTGAGGGTTTGGAGGTGGCGGGACAAGATGGAAAGATGTCCTCTGGTGAACCACCAGAATCGGCACTCATTTGCGCAGTCAGAAAAGGAGGAGTAGAGATAGTAAAGTTATTGTTGGCGCGAGGGGCGGACGTTAGCCGCGTGAACAGCCAAGGGAAAACTGCGTTAAGCGTGGCCGAGGCTGAAGGCAAGGATGAGATTTGTGTCATCTTGAGGGAACATTCAACTGCTTCAGAGCTGATGATCCAAGAATAAAGGACATTAGCCCGTTGATTCTACCATTCAGTTACAATCCAAAAAAAAAAAAAACATCCCAACTCCAGTCCGAGATCCGAACACAGCTGCCCTTCGCTCTAATATTTTAACACAGTAGTGTAGCGTCGTACAATTTCGTAGCCCGTCCCCGGCCCGGGCCGCCATATGCCTCGTACACAACGAATCAACGTGCAAAGGAAAATTTATCGATATGAATAGCATCGGATCTTGAACTCGTGGTCTCGATGTGGCGTGCTGAGATCCGGGCAGCGATAGGCGGTGGCGTGAGTGATTCTGGAACGCGGCCTAAAGCGGAGAGGTCTAGACTATTGAGCCGCGACATTGGCGTTGGCGGCGTGAGCTGAACGATCCAGATTCCAATAGTCGCATTCCGGAAGACCTGGAGTTGTCGATTAATTGGTTCGGAAATACTCCACATCTTCACGACTAGGGCAAATATGAATAAGTGGCCAAATAATGTTTTATTACGTGGCAGGCTAACCCATCTGGATAAAACTATTGATGCAGCTCATCCGTCTGTCTCATTGTCAAAAAGGGTCCAAGCAACCAAACCAAGTCTATTAAAACCGGAGCCCCAGCAAACATTCATAGCTCCCATTCTCCTTCCGCATTTTCGGAGTTGATATACTATTGCCAACTCAACCCAATCCCGACCCACCGCTAAGATGAAAACTTCAGGAAAGTGTATTCTCAACATCCCGTTCGAGGAAATCACCGACGACGAAGTTTCTCTCGCCGACGTCACACCATGCAAATATCGGCTTGTCGAGTGTCGAAGCTTTGAAGAACGCAAGAATCTTCGCATATTCGAGTTTGAGAAACTTCCCACTCGCAAATACGGCGCCATCTCCTACGTCTGGAGGGGCCTCGAACCCAAGGATAACCCCCCCAAAATCACAGTTGCTGGCACCGGCGGCACCGGTGTCATGTCAGTCGAAGTGCTGAGGATTGCGTGTAAGGCGTTGCGCAAACGCAAATGCGAATTCTTGTGGCTGGATGGGCTGTGCATCATCCAGGGCAGCACGGCAGATAAAAAACTGGCAAATGGAGCGCATGTACGAAATCTACAAGTTATGTGCCCAATGCCTTGTCATCCCCGGCGGATTGCTGAGACTCGCCGAGCTCACCGAAGAGACAACCTGGGCTCATCGTGCCTGGACCCTCCAGGAGGCGTTCGCTCCCCCATCATCAGAATGCCTATTCGCGTGGAAATACGGAGATTGCTTCCTGCAAACCAACGCGGAAACTGCCGTCATCGAGATTGAAAAGGAAGTAGCAGCAGTTGCGGACATGAAAAATCTGCTTGGAACTTCCTTGAAGGGCAGCTACCTTGTTACCAAAACTCACGAGGACTGCGGCGAGAGACACAAGTTATGGCACGGTACCGAGGTCAAGATCCTTGGTCAACATTCCCAGGTTGAAGCCCTGATTGGAGCGTTGGACCTCAAAGAGGACGAGCAGGAAGGGATGGAGAATGCCATCTGGCGTTCATCTTTCATGCGAACTGCGAAATACCCCGTCGACAACGTCTTCAGCATTATGGGCCTCATGGGAGTGACGTTGGATACATCCAAGTTCGGCAGAGAAGACCGACTCAAGGCCACCATTGCAATGATGCAAAAGATTTTGGAACGAGGCCATCGCGCAGAATGGTTAGGACTCGCCACCAAGATGAAGGTCAACCCAGCCCTCTCTACAATCCCAGCGTTTCCGAAGTCATCGGGCGGCAAGGCTATCGTAATTACCTCGGAGGGTGAGACAGAAGCCTTCAATGTCATGGATGGTTGGTGGATGATCGCAAACACGCCTGGGGTTCAATGGACGATGAAGGATACCTGGAATTGACAGTTCCAGCTGCGTCAATTAGGGAAGTACAATCTGAGAAGATCGATATTGGTTTCAAGGCTGTGAATAAGTCTAGGTGGGAAGTCTTGCCCACCCGCCAAGGTTCAGCCTACGCTCTCTTCATTGGAACCAAGACGTTCTATAACAGCGGCCACCTGTCTAAGATGGTGGATCTGGACGACATGGTTCTGATGTTGGTTGAACAGAATTCATATGGCAAGTTTCGCAACATTGGGTACGCTTTTATTCCAAAGGAAATGGCTGAAGGAGAAGCCTGGTCTGAGCAGACCTTCAAGGTTGGTGGACCTAGTTGGCGGACCTAGTAGCAGAATGAGAAACGAAGTACCGGTATTGGTTTAGATGGGAGAAGCCGCATGGACTTGAAATGAACTTAGCACGAGCAATAAATACCAGCAGTATGCAAGCTAATATCGCATTAATCGCGAACAGACATCTGACTCAATTATTAGTTACTTTTTGTTGCTGTAGACAGGCAGAATAACTGTATTCAATATTGAAACTATTGCAATGAGGTCGGGGCAGGTAACTCCGAGCTTGGAACATTGTAAGAAAGAGACTCCGAGCTCCACCTGGCGCACATCAATGACCTCGCAGTGTCTTGCCCGGGTACTCAAAGCTCAACCAGCGGGAAATATGTTAGCTGAGGGATCCGCTGTACATTAAAAATAGGGCGGTTGAGCATCTAACGGACTTATTCATGTGGCATGAGGCTGACAAACTCAATCGCAGTGCCCGGAGTCAGTCATTTCAGTATGGGAAAGCGGATCGAGGAGGGGATTTCACATGTGGGAATGTTTGCGCTCAAAGGTTCAGAGTTGATCGATCATCTATTCAAACTTGGTCTAAGCGGACACGTCTATCTTCTTGCTTCCAACTTGAATACCGGCTATCTTAATGAGACTCCTGAAGCGATTGATATCCTCTGCTGTCGTCTCAAAGCTCGTCACAAAGCGGCAAAGCTGCTCGTCATCGCAAATCTCAACTTCTCCCGACGCTGGCCAGGTCATGAGAACCACGCCTTCAGACTCAAGCACAGCAATCGTATTCTTCTTCAATATCACAAAGACTTCGTTGCACGGGGGCTTTCTGACAAGGCGTGATGAAACTGAGCGGCCGAATGCGTCGGCTAAGTCAGCCGCCATTCTATTCGAATGCCGGGCAATTTCAAGCCAGAGTCCGTTATCCAAGTATGCTTCGAACTGCGCAGAGACAAATCGCGCCTTGGAGAATAGCTGTGCAGCACGCTTCTGGATGAATGCAAACTCGCGTGTCTTGTCAATGTCGAAAATCACGACAGCTTCGGCACACCAGCATCCGTTCTTCGTCCCACCAAAGGAGAGAATGTCGACACCTCTTTTCCAAGTCATCTCCGCCGGACTGCAGCCGAGGGAAACGAGGCCGTTGGCAAACCGCGCCCCGTCCATGTGAAGAGGAACCTTGTGCTCTTTGGCGATCTTGCCAATTGCGTCAAGCTCTTCAAGCGAGTGGACAGTTCCAGTTTCTGTTGGCTGCGTCACCGAGATAGCGTTGAGACGTCCTCCGTGGACATCGAGATGCGAGATCCGTTCAGCCTGTCGACGCAGCTCCGACAAATCCATCTTTCCGTCAGGGCCCTTTACCGGCACGATCCGTAGCTGGCCCGATAGATATTCAGGTGCGCCACACTCATCTACGACGATGTGGGCTTCTTCGTGCGCAAGAACCATCCCGCCAGGTTTTGCGACAGATGCGAGTGCCAGCGAATTCGAGGCAGTGCCAGTTGCAACGTAGAAGACGGCAACATCACACTCGAAGATGGCGCTGAAGCGGCGCTGCACTGCGAGATCAAGGTCTGACATGCTGTATGGCGTGGCATATCCTGCTGCATGTTTCGCGAGGCTGGCAGCAATGGCGGGATGCGCGCCGGCGTAGTTGTCAGATCCGAAATTCATGATTGAGTCTGGTGGTATGGATACTTCGCTATTTAGGGTTATCGTGACAGTCGTGCCTGATACTTGATCGGCGGCAATTATTAACAATAAATCGCAAGCAAAGTCTCCAAAGCGAGGTTGTAGCGTTGCAACTTTATGTGCAATGCGCGATACGATTTGACTGTTGAATGTCGAGAGACTCTTGCGATAACTAGTCTAACCGCGTTACATATCTGCGTGAGGGGCAAATTAAATATGGCAGGAGACTCCGAAAACAGTGGATCCGCCTCGTGTCTCTCTGAAGGGCGTGCCCCAGCGCTGATTGGCAATAGGGCGCCGGGATAAGATTGAATGAGTCTTATCGGCTCATACTATTTTTGGCATAGATACGGGAAAACCGTGTCGTTAGTGCTGATTCAATGCTTCCACCAGTGCGGTGATACAAGCGGAGGGGAAAGAGGCTGGGCAACTCGATTATCGCGAATCAAATCCGCAAGCTGGAATCAACCCTCGAGACTCTTAGGCCAAGACCATTGACTACGGCGAAATTCCCATGACTCCCATGGACAATGCGCTGGCACTGGAACGAATGGATGCTGCTTTCATAGAGCTCGATTTCTCATCTCAAGACCAAAGTTGATTACCCCTGGCGGCGACCACAGTCTTGCCCTGCCTGCTCTACGAGCGCTCAATCAGGTATACGGTAGACCACTTCGTGTGCTTCCTTTCGATGGTCATCTAGATATCTGGCACCCTTACATAGGCGACGACGACGCTCAGAACTGGGTTCGTATCTCGGCCGACGACATGAATGACGTCGGTGCAAATGCTGTAGCAGAACAAATTATGAAGACGTTCGGCACAGAAGTTATAGTGCATGTGAGCCTGGATATTGATGGGTTGGATCATTTTCCTAAGTTACGGTAAATTTCAAACCTTTCTCCATATCACCCTATCATCAAGGGGGGCTTACCTGTGACCACAGCCCACACGTAGACAAACAAGTCCAAGCCCTGAATGGATGTCTCGATATAGCAGTCTAGGGCTCGCCCCCAGGACCGACATTTCCAGCAAGGTATTTGCTTGTCACATTTGAGCTTCCGCGTGGAGCAAAAAGTGACACGCCCGAGAGAGCCTCTGTATGGCGCGGGCACTCATATGTGGTACAGGGCATTTGATGTGTGTGTATAGTGGCCTACCGTAGAGCGAGATCTCTAGCATTCTAACATGGCGGCACAACCACAGCTCGTGTGTTACGAGTCATGTTAGAATCAGGCAGTCAGGTGTGGCAGAAGAATACGAGTCCACGTCAGTTGATAAATTAACCATTATCTCACAACTCACCCTAATACGCCATACGATCGTAACTAGACTAATCGCTGAGTAAGGAGCGGGAGTTTTGCGAAGTCACTGTCCAGCTCACCTTGGCAAGCAGCGTCGACTGCGTCTACTCAGTATTTTCTCTCCGGCGAAGTGTCTTTATTTCCAGTTATACTAAGAGTTGATTACGACTATGAGTTAATTGCATTTCCTGCACCCACAGGTCGTGTCGCTGTTCAATACACTCATGTCAAACTGCGCTCGGTTTGTGTAGAGACGTTACATACCTTCCGAGAAATCCACGGTTATAGCAGGCGTCGTAATGCGCAGGCGGCAGGCAAAAAAGTTCTTAACGGCACCATCCTCGATCTCGCACCCTTCGATAACGAGATGGCCATTGTCGACGGTGCTATCATTCAACACTTGAACACGGCTTGATCGAAGTCAGAGTTTCCGGAAAATCGCATGCTTCGCGTCACCAACACGTAAATTCTTTCTAACATAGACAAACCCAAATTGCGTATGGGGTCTTGATCAGCATGGTAAAGAAGGGCCTTGAGGAGGTAGGGAGAACGACAGCAAAAGATGCTTCGACCAAGCACGAAAAGAATGGGTTTTAAGAATTACAATGCGAGGTAAATATAACCTGAGTCTACATCTACCGCTCTTTATAGTTCCGTCCCATCCATATTCACATGCTTTGTCATACTTATTATATACAGTTGATTATCCAGACCTCATATGCGCTCATAGCTATCCTCCCATTTCTCCACGCCCCTTTTCTGCATGCCGCTTCTCTCCGCGCTTTCAACGTAGATCTGCTTGTTAACATGAATTACCATGTTCCTACTATGCTTTGAGACGCCTCTCTCCAAATCTCCTGACGAAGGTGGTGAGTGATCTCTGGTAGACTTAACTGCGCCACTATGACTGCCCGAAGAATGGTTCATAATCTCCTCGGTTGACTCGTTGTCGTCTCCATTTACTGTGGCAAGTGCGACAGTGACACTGAAGGGGTCTTTGTTCTTGCTTCGCTTTACACCACCCATGTCGAACGATGCCCCTAGGTTCGCGCTATTTTTGGATGGGCCGGATGATTTGTATCCTTTATTGTGGCTTCCGTAGTCTCTTGACCAGAAATTGGCGGAAAACATTGGGCGGACGAGGATGGCTTGTCCGACAACGATAGCGACAAAGTCTTCGCGGCAAGACCAAATGGCTGCGGTAGCACCATTTTTCTCCTTTGGACTCGCGTTAGTAAATTTCACAGGATCATGAGAAAGTCCAGTGAAAAGACTCTAGAAACTTACTACGAGAACCATGGTCACACGCAATATCGCCGCAATCATGATGAAGAGTCCTGCGCTGAAGAGGAAGAGAAGGCCGACTCGTTTCCACAGTGTCGTCTGAAGTGGCAGAACAACTGGAGTCGGGATGGCCATGATACATATATCGGTAATAATGTTCATGATGAGAGCCGGTACCATATTGAGGAAGGATTGAGGCTTGCAGATGGCTGGTATCGGTTAGGCTTAGCTCAGGGCGGCATCTTCACCTGGAATTCAACTTACATCCTTGATCAGGATACACAACCCACATGCGATTGTACGGACGGCATGCACAAAATAGGATGAGGAAAATGGCGATAAAGGTGGCACCGAGCAGTATCATCACTGGCTTGATGAACTTCTCGACCCACAGACCTCGGACGACGCGCTGATAGAGGAACAGCATGTTGAACTTGAGGGTCCAGATGAACAGAACATATGTTGCCACGCCCGCACAGAACCATTGCGTTCCGTAGATGTACGGCGCGGCTTCTTCGTCGGTAAGAGCCTTTCGTTGTTCGAGCGTTAAGGCGTGCAAGTCACCCAGGCCGCCGACGATGTGCGCGGCTACCGTCATGACTGTGTAGGTTACCTGGAGACGACCCAGGTTAGCTCAAAGATGGCAGAGAGAGGACAGCAATCATCTCACCCATGACAAAAGTATTATATAGTCATCTGGCTTGAAGCCCCTCAAGCCAATCGTCCGCCATCGAACAAATATCCTCGAGAAGATGATGAGCGACCCAACCGCATACAAACTCCACGTTTCGACTACAGCTGAAGGTGCCATGATATCGGAGTCGAGACTTCAAAACGATGAGCTAGTCGAGCCGGCACGAGTCATGAGGAGGGTCGATGCTTTTGATTCAACCCGCTAAGAACGATCGACAATCAAAATTGGAAAACCTCTCCATGGCCGGCTCGGGGGGCTGCGACGCTGACGGTTGTTAAGTACCGAAAGGCCGTGTCAATGCCGAAATTATTCATGGGCTCCGGGTAAGGAGATGGAAAAAGTATGAGACTTCCGAGGGCCCATTATAGGATGATCGGTACCTGGATACAGTTAAGGGGTATGCAGCCTCACCCTGCGCGAATACTACGTAGTACATGCAAGTTACATGTGCAGAGTCATGGGACGCGCAGGGAATACAGGGAGAGGAGGATGCTGAGCCCACCCACTACATATCGGGATCAACACTTGCAGATCAACACTTTGCGGATCCGCAGCCATTTTTTTAGACGGGAACGGGCCGCACCATTCGAACTAACAATTCCAAGTTCTAGCTCAATGGCCAACTCGAGTAGCTCAATGACAAATTACCGTCCCACATTTGGGTCCATCACGGAGCACGCTGTTGTAGAAACATTATTCGGAATCCAACGGCCAACCCACCCGTTGGTGATACATCACACCGGTCCTGGACTAGGGCCCCCTGTCTTATCCCCTGAAAAAGGCGAAAATCAGCACATGAGCCCCATATTATCAGGTCTGCTTGGTCCAAAACCTCCGGGAGTTGCGCCGGGTGGGGGCCAAGCTGGCGAGGTCCATTTTGGGACCCTCCGGCCGTTTCCGCAGGCCATAAACACCGGGGGGACACTCGTATTATGTTGAATCCTGGGGTTTGGCTTTTGTGGAGCGCGTCTTTATTCCCGCGCGTGCAGTGGCGACGACGAATCCGGATGGCTGAGGCCAAACGGAGTTATCACGGCCAACTGGGAGAGAGGGATCGGCAGCGGCTTCTCCCGATTCAACACCAACGCCGCGTCCCATATCATGCGTCGAGGGGGCGAGATCCGCACCTATGCAACTAGTCTCAGTCCGCGTCCCGAGTCCCCGGTCTTCGTCAGGGCCTCAAGCCACCGCGGTTCGTTTATCTGCCTGCAAGGCGGCACTTTGAAACCAACTATTGCTCTTGCACTTCGGACTCCGTACCGCTTGCGGCGTCCCAACGCCGGAGTGCTGTTGCGGAATCAGGGAGAGCTTCATCTTCCATGCATTGTAGCATTGCATTGCAGAGTTGTTGGTCCGGCGCCCCGCTTGGTGACACCAAAGCGGATTGCTGTCCGTAGCGCAGAAACCAATTCTTGATGCCCATTGGCCTCGTTGTCTCCATCTGTGTTGTTGGCCCTCAGACTCGCAATGCCACATGCAACTATGCTATGCCCCTGGATGTTACTTTGCCGACTTGCGTGCTAGGGTCCTTTCGAAGCCTCGGAAGTGGTATTACAACTGGGTAGTCCTCTTTGCTTCTTTTACTTTTTTCTGGTTCGCTTTCTTCCACTATTACGACATTTACACACCATACCACACTAACGCCATCATGACTTTCGCGCCGGATTACAAGATTGAGTTTACGGTACGTCTGGATGAAATCCGCTGCCAAGGTTGACGCTCACATCTCTATCACAGACCTTCCAGAACGTCATCGACAATGAATTGACCAAGACGGCCGAAACACGGCGCACCGTCTGCTCCAGCACCGAGGAGCTTCTCTGGGAGAGCCCCGTCTCGACGCAAGCAGATGTCGACAAGGCAGTCAGCGGCGCAAAGGCTGCTTACCCTGCCTGGCGCAAACTGTCGCAGGATGAGCGCGCCGACTACATCAACAAATTCGCCGATGCCATTGAGGCCAACCAGCAACAGTTCGTCGAGCTCCTCAGCAGGGAGGCTGGAAAGCCGCCGCAAGCCTCAAGTTTCGAGGTGGGCATGGTCTTGGTCCTCGCGCGCGAGACGGCCAAGCTGCGACTGAAGGAGGAGAAGCCCGAGGACAACGCAGACGTGAGTATCCCCGCCATTACATCATTATAGCCGACTGGATTGCTAACCCCACACAGCGAACGGCCATTGTACGCCACGTCCCACTTGGTGTTGGCGTTGGAATTGTGCCCTGGAACTTCCCCATGGCGCTGGGTGTTGGCAAGCTGTTCCCTGCCCTCCTCGCCGGAAACACCTTCGTCTGGAAGCCATCGCCGTACTCGCCCTTCTCGGCCCTGAAGCTGGCTGAGATTGGCGCCAAGGTGCTCCCCGCGGGTGTGTTCCAGGCTCTCAGCGGCGAGGACAACCTCGGACCCATGCTCACTGCGCATCCCGATGTGGCCAAGGTCAGCTTCACCGGCTCCACCGAGACTGGTAAGCGAGTCATGGCTTCATGCGCTGCGACCCTTAAGCGTGTCACTCTTGAGCTTGGTGGCAATGACGCCTCCATTGTGTTGCCTGATGTCGACATCGACACTGTTGCTGCAAAGGTATGTGGTTAAACTAATTTCCCAGCCGTGTCTAAATGCGATATTCAATTGCTAACACCCACTTCTCCTCATGTAGGTCGCCTTCCTCGCCTTTGCACACACGGGCCAAGTCTGCATGAGCATTAAGCGAATCTACGTGCACGAGAGCATCTACGACAAGTTCCTGGCCGCCCTGGTGGCTGTGGTCAAGCAATTCCCCATCGGCGACTACACCGACGCCCAAGCCGTCCTCGGACCTGTCCAGAACAGCATGCAATTCGGCAAGCTTCAAGAGCTGTTCGCGCAGATTGACGAGGAGGGCTGGAAGGCTGCTCTTGGCGGCGCGCTGGAGAAGAAGGACAAGGGTTTCTTCGTGACGCCGACCATCATCGACAACCCCCCAGAGGACTCGCGCATCGTTCTCGAGGAGCCGTTCGGCCCTATCGTGCCCGTGCTGAAGTGGTCCGACGAGGAGGACGTCATCAGCCGTGCCAACGGTACCAACATGGGTCTCGGTGCCTCAGTCTGGGGTACTGACGTAGCTCATGCCCGACAAATTGCCGAGCAGCTGGAGGCTGGAAGCATTTGGGTCAACACGCATTTCGAGGTTGCTCCCAACGTTCCCTTCGGTGGTCACAAGCACAGTGGCATGGGCATGGACTGGGGTGATGTTGGCCTGCAGGGCTGGTGCAACCCCCAGGCATACTGGGTCAAGCATACATAGATTTGAGTCCATTATTGTTTAGTATAACCCATGAGTTAGCGGCGGCAGTCTCCAGTTAGCACTCATTCTTCATTGACTTGAATTATATTCCACGGTTGGCTCCTTGATTAGTGAATTTACGATGCAAAATAGACAGTCCCTCACTTATCATTCCAGAGTTCTCAAGTGAATGTTAGAATATTCTTTCAAACTACTTTGTAGTCATTGTAATTAATTCACTACAAATTTAGCTAATCATAGCTCATAAGCTGAGTTTCACGTCTGACGAGATTCTTACCCTGTATGCAGGAAAATTTGTGACAGTGAGTGAACAAGGTGTAGCGCAGATAAAGGCTCCTCTATATTTTGTAAAACATTTCCGGAGCGCGATTAAAATCAATTCACGTCTGTTCATGCTCTGCTTGTGCGAGGCAACACTATCAAAGCCTTGAACAAAGCCCTGCGGTTTCTACGCTGAAAAATGGCTTGATTATCACACATATCAACTACTAGCGAAGTATGTATGCAGAAGCCACATTCCCCACCCTTGCATTGAGCTTTGAAACCGTTGATTGCTTCCTCCAGTATAAGTTTTGTTAATGAATTAGCAGGAAGATGCCTCGGTGCGGACTAGAGGTAATGTTTGGTGGCCGAGACATCGATGAAACTAGCTCGGGCTGCTCTACGCTCACAGGGAGTTGATGAGGATACACTCTTATGCGGCTAAGCGGCTGACGTTCGCCCGGGTTGGTTGGTGTGGCTTTCTCAGTTCAATTGCTTAACAACGCTAAAGGCAGAAACGTACCCAAACAAATGTAGGAGAGAATCCTATGGGCGGTGAAAAGTATGGAAGGATATTCGTGCCAACTACCACGTTGAAATAGAGACATCTAATAGCATTTATTGATTATAACTGGAGCAAACAGGCAGACAGACAGACATTCACCTTGAAGGCATAAAGTCGAACGACCAGCAAAAAGAAATTCGCCAAAAAAGAAATCCATCCTGGTGTTGTAACTCCGGTACAGGGAATCGAACCCTGAGCTCCGCGGATCAAGATGATCTCTCAGTAATGAGAGCGCGAAATGTTAGCCATTACACCATACCGGATTGGTGATTGGCGGTGATTTAATTGAATTCTTCACCTTAGACAGAATGGACGGCGTTGCCCCCATAGCTGGAAGGAAGTACGGTTCTTGCACCATATCCTGTGGAATTGTTTGATGACTGCACTGCGTTGTCTACAAATATGGCAAATCCCAAGTTACTCTTCTCATATCCCTTCAAGCCATATCTTCCTTCTTCACGTAGTCACTCTGCTGAGCAAATTCTAGTATTATATGTCAGCATTGGTATCCTCTATTATATGAGAAGCAGAGTTGATGCGTCACTTACGGTCAACCTCGGTGTACTTGAACTTTCTAGCCGAAATTTGGTTATCGAAAAGCACGTCGATCTCGCCAAAGGTGCGATCCTTGGTCTCGGGAAGGCGGAACCAGCACCAGATGTTGCACAGAAGGTTAGTGCCTGCGTAGAATAACCCAGCTTTCGCTCCCCAGTTCCACCCTGAAAAGTAAAGGTGTCAATAGAACGGTTGAAGGATATATCACATCGGTGGAGAAGACTTACCCAGAGGAGAAATCATGCGCGGCGTGATGGTATGCTCGACGAGTCCAGTGAGATTGTAGACGAACCTGCCGATAGTAATCGTCTTGTATCTCAATCTCCCAGATGGAGTTTCTGCCACAATAGCGTAACAAACAGGCCCCACAGTGATCATATTGCAAAGGTTCGACATGATCATGATTACTCCAATAGCAATCGGGGCTTGCTTGGCATCAGAAAACCCAAGGCCACCAATAACCACGCCGCAAAACAAAAAGGAAAGCCAGGCCTGTCATGTAAAGGGTAGCCCGGCCAACATGCGGGAAAAGAAACCAACAAATGATACCGCCGATAACGTAGCAGGCCGAAAGGGAAATATTGAGATTGAGAGATTGGATTTCGGAGAAACCGGCCGACTGCAGAAACGTGACGGCGTAAGCAACCAGGGCGTTTCCACCGAGGATTTGGGCTGCCCAAACAACACAGTTCTAAGGTAAGGGAGAAGTTGTTAGTCCGAACTTCTTGACCGGAGGATTAAGATGGTATACGGACGATCTCGGTTCGTCGCAAGTTGGTCCCGCGGAAGCATTCAAGAAAACTCGCGTTCACCGTCTCCGCCTCTTCCAGCGCCGTTGTGTGTCTGATGTAGGCAAGGGTAGAGTCCACCTCAGCTTCTCGCTGGGGCGTATCTTGACGGAGGCGCATCAGACTCTTCTTGGCCATGTCAACCTTACCACGTCTGACTGCGTTCCAGGGCGATTCAGGGGCGCAGTAAGCACCGATAAAGAGCGGAAGCGGCCAGATCCATTGGAGGAGAAATGGAAGCCGCCAGCCAAGATCTCCCTCGATGCTTGATACGGCTCGTACCACGCCAGAGGAGAGGAGGATGCCTGCGCCCCAGCACATGCAAACGTAAGCGGTAACGTAGGGTCTGAGGACGGTGGGAACGACTTCGGAAGCGTAGGTCGTAGAGAGAGTCTATTCAGTAGAAGTGGGATGTTAGTATGGCAGATACTCGACAGCCGGACTTGATCGCTTACCTGGAATACACCCCACGAGACACCACACATTGCTTCTCCCCAGGCTAGAATCGGCAACGACGGCGCAAAGCAGGGAATAGCAATCACTGCGGCCATCCACCCCATGAAAATCATCATGGTCATGCGGGCACCGAATCGATCTTGGAAGTATCCATTCACCATAAGACCAGCCAGTTGACCCACAAGAGATGAGTTAGACAGGCCGGATTGCCAAGCAGGAGTGATCTACTTCCTTCCTGTAATCTCATCATATACTCCAAAGCGCTCCCGGAATTGGGTTTGGCCATAGAAAGAAGTGATCTTTGTCCATGGCGGTTAGTGTTATGATTTTGCATGACGTCAAGGGAACAGCACGAACAATGACCAAATCGTATCCTTCCATGATGAGACTGGTGGACAGAAACAGGGCCCAGAAAACGGCCTTTTTGTATTTCTTCAATGCTTGACGCACGGTGAGCTTTCTGTCGGCAACGTCACTCTCTTGCGCAGCGTTGATGAGCTCGATAGTATGGGCATCGTTCAGGTCGAATGCCTCGAGCTCACGGGTGGTCGGAACGACCTTCTCAGGCGCCATGGTGAGTGTGATATAATCAACTCGGGATCTATTGTGCAAATGACAAGAAATGTGTGAAGACAGCAAGTGATCATGTGTTTGATATTGGGCCGCTAAAAACGTCAACGGCATTATCCCAGGGCAGCTCAAGCCTTATATATTCTGATACATGTCATGTAAATCACTATGTCGGATGAAGATACCCCCACCATGTTGGGTAAGTGATAACGAGGCTTAGACGACTTGGGGATGCCAAGCCACCTCGCTTGGCTTTATCCACAACTGAGGAAGACATCGTGGGGAAAGACTGAAGATCAGTACGACTTTGTGATGTATGCTTCTCTTGCAGATGATAAGAGCAATCGTCGGATAGTTGTGCCATGGGAGTTACTCTTATAGGCGGCCAAATCAGAGTCCTTGCGGTTATCCAGACGGTTTTATCCCATTGGATACTATACGGTTATGGTGTGAAGACTGGCCCTTCTGGACATGGAGTTATCTAGCTGAACAGCCATCAGGCGAGCGCTATCTCAGAAGGGGAAAACTGTACGAGAGTTCCTTGATATCTCCAGTCGTCCGACGTTGGTCGATGTAACATGGCTGGGATGCCCTTTGTAACATCCAATTACGGGACGTCGCTTATGCCATTTTCCCTGCATCGGCGACGCTTTCCGACTTGTCGGCGATTCCCCGTGTCGGCTGCTTACTCCGATCGGTTGCTCATACCGATTATGTCGCCAATCGCGTTTCTCGGGACCGAAAATCAATCGACTGGTTGTCGCATTCTGGTTGTTATAAATCATCATGTGGCGTTTTGGGCCAGAGATACGGAGGCAGTTCGATATCCCTAGTCCTACCTGCTCGCCTGTTCATTCAGTCTTTCCAACCACCGCCGTTCAGCCTTCAGATTTTCCACCATGTCACATCCACAGTCTACATTCGGGAAAACTCAGTTTCATGGCAAGTCACTGCTCTCAATTCGGAGAAACACAATCGCCCAAACGTCAATTCATACCCAGCTTGAGCAGTTACGCAGCACAGGTCGCTACGACTGTTTCAAGCTGAAGTGGCATCCCATCTACGCCGACAAATCCATGTGGCCAGTTCCATTCCATTTATTCTGGGATAGCGATGTTGCCAAGTGGATTGAGGCTGCCTGTTACCTGTTGCAGGAACAGTATGATGCCGAGGTTGATGTTGCCGTCCGGGAGCTGGTTGAAATGATACGCAGTGCTCAACAAGATGACGGCTACCTCAACGTCCACTATACTGTGGTGGAGCCTGGAAAACGATGGTCCAATGTCAAAGACATGCATGAGATGTAAGCTTCGGATCTCCCAAAGTTCCCCACACGTTCACTCTAATGAACCACACCAGGTACAATGCCGGACATTTAATCGAAGCGGCTCTCGCTCACCGCGCCTATTATAAAAACGATCTTTTGATCGAACCCATTGTGAAATATGTAAAACATATTCGCAATACCTTTGGACCTGGAGAAAACCAGCTTCATGGCTATCCTGGACACCCGAAATTGAACTCGCACTGTTCCGTCTCTACTCGGCAACCAGTAACCAAGATGCATATGACCTTGCCAAGTATTTTCTTGAAGAGAGAGGAAATCCAACGGGCCAGGATTCGAAACACTATTACGACTGGGAGACCGAGCAGCGAGGTGACAATCCATGGGCCCGACCAGACTCCTATCCTGAACACCGTTCCTTCTGGGTCAACCAAGCACATTTGCCAATTCTAGAGCAGCAGACAATTAAGGGACATTCTGTGCGGGCCATGTATCTTTTGGTCGCGGTTGCTGATCTTGTCCATCTCGGTCGAGAGACGAACCGGAAGCTGCCAAATTCACAGGAGTGGGTCAGTACGCTGAACCGTCTCTGGGATAACATGGTCGACAAGAAGATGTATGTCACTGGCGGTATTGGGGCTATCAAACAATGGGAAGGATTCGGAGTTGACTACTTCCTCCCTCAATCAACAGACGAAGGTGGCTGCTACGCTGAGACGTGCGCCTCCATCTCAGTCATGATGTTGGCAGAGCGACTGCTCCATCTCAACCTCGACAGCCGTTATGGAGACATTATGGAACTTAGTCTCTATAATAACGTCATGACGGCCATGAGCCTAGACGGCAAAGAGTTTACATATGTGAACCAGCTAGCCAGCTCCGATGACGACAAGAGCGTGCGCTATGGCTGGTTCTGGTGTGCTTGCTGCCCGCCTAACTTGGCAAGGCTATATGGAAGCCTTGGAGGCTATCTTTGGGACTATGGTAGCCAAGAGCAAGACGCGTTCATCAATGTCCATCTTTACACTACGGCCAAAGTGTCCTTTGAAGTCAGTGGGAGTACTGTCGTTCTGGAGCAAAAGTCCAATTGGCCTTGGGAAGGAGACGTTACGTTTCAGGTGACGGCTCCTGAATCTGTGCCGACAACTATTCGTCTGCGTCTTCCGGCTTGGTCTCAATATCAATATGAGCTAACACCCACTCCTCCCTCGGACTGTGTCAAGTTGTCCAAGGGGTATTTGTGCCTCGCCCCGCCTACGTTGCCGCACACACTTCCTTCATCCTCCAGGTCAAGAACTTCAGTCCTCGACATATTATGCCACATCCACATACAAACCAGAATACCTTGACCTTGGCTCGAGGACCAATCATCTACTGTGCTGAGGACATGGATAATCCTTGGGAGACGAACCATTTCAAAGACATCATCATGAAGCAGGACAGCCCTGTCGTGGAAGAGCGTCGGGTTTCTGAAGAAACGGGTGAAGATTATGTCGTATTGAAGACAAAGTGTTGGAGGAGAATACTGAATGATTGGGAAGTGAAGTCCAATGGCCAGGAGCCAGGGATGGGGGTTGCTGAGCAAATAATTGGCGACGAACGAGAAATTGTGTTTGTGCCATACTATTTCAGATCTAATAGAGGTGGCGAGGGACATATGAGAGTGGGGTTTCTCAAGAATTGAGAGATGGAATAGAACAGTCAGCAACAACTAGGAGTTTGACAAGTACTGAGCCTCTTGCCTGCATCAAGCTTACCGCTGTAGATCCTCTTGAATGCCTTTGAAGTCAATGACCTTTTCGTGTGCCTTGTGGCAGTCTTTGAAGATCCGTTCGATGTCGGCAGGCTCTACCTCTTTCTGTCACATTCAGTATAAACCACAATTGCACTACGCATTAGTAGAGTGTTCATTCCACTTTTGCCGTAGCCGGCAATGTAACACTTTCCCCTCAGATTGGCTGCACTTGCATGCTGTAGGCGACAAGCTGCACATGACGTATAGGCTGCAGTATGTGGCTGTGCAAAGAAACTTGGCTGCCTCACCAGGCTGCCAAGAACAAGAGGCACCCGGCCTCGGATTCATTCACGGCAATCAAAGCATGTAGCTATAGAGCCTATTTTGGATTGAGACCTCGTGTGGCGGCATGACATGCCGGATCCGTCTCCCTTTGACATCCTGATCTAGATCCCTTTGAGTATAAAATAGGGCCCCTATGACCCTCAATCCATGGAGGAACAACCATCTCAATTTACATCAATTGATCAATCACTTCTGCTATTGCATACATCAAATTGCGTATCCAACAGCCTATTAGACTGGCCGTTGGGATCGCTAAGCTTGCCGGCCTCTTCAGTTCCTGCTTGCAAGCCGTCGAGAAGGGGCAGTCTTACAGGTCTTTCGGGGCTGATTCTCAGGTGCTAGACACCCAGTTCAAGGCTGAAAAGCTCCGCTTCGAGCAATGGGGCTGGTATGTCGGGTTTAACCGAGGGAAGCCGTCGGCCGACCACCACCAGGCTCTCGATGACCTGGATATCTCTTCAGCAGTACGGGACCTTTTGCTGATCATCGACAATATTTGCAACGCAAAGGGCGCTTTTCGGCGCCCGCTCCTGGCCGGCACCGGGCTTGCTAAGGATGAGTTGTTTTACGCTAGCCAGGTCTAACCTTCCCGCAGCGCACCATCCGAATCCAAGAGGCGAAAGCTTGCTTAGGCGTTAGGCGGTAAGGGAGAACGCACAGAGCAGGCCAACCTGCTCGGGAGGGTGGTGCAGCAATTACACAACTTGGTTCCTCCTGACGGCGCGAAGGCTACGGAGGTATGCAGGGGCACAGCGATCCACATAAGTGGACCCCCGGCACGGTCCTTTCACAGTGACTGGCTATAATTCATACTGTCCTAATTGGGTATCTTTTCTAAAAAGCTACCAATAATAGACCTATAATTCTAAGGCCGGGCTGTATATACAGTGGGGGGCCAAAAGTTACGACACATTTTCATGTACCCCGCTTTCCCTCTACCTACACCATAATCAACCCTCAACTTTAACGACTTATTGCGCAGCCAAATTAAGTCAGAATGGTGTCGCAAATACATCATTCGCCTCACACGAGAACGAGGATTGTTTGGAGGTACAATTCGGGCGTGTCCGCCGCCGCAATCGCGCGCGATGATGAGGGGCTAAGCCGGCACGCAATTTACAGTATAGTAAAGAGATATCGGGATCAAAAGAGTAGTCAAGACCAACCCAGGCCCGGCCGGCCACGTATGCTAGGAGATCGGGATAAAAGACGGATCCTAAGAGTCGTAGCGATTAACCCTCATATCCAATTCAAAAAATTAATCGAGGAGGCCAATTTGAGCTGCTCTAGGAAGACGATTCTAGCGTTCCTAAGAAACGAGGGCATCATACATTTCAAGTCACTTATCCGGCCCTTTATTAATGAGACTACGGCCAGAAAACGCCTTCACTTTGCGAGACGCTTTGTGCATATATCTACGGATTTCTAGAAGTCTTAGACCTTCTCGAATGAAGTTATTATAGCCCAAGGCAAGAGCCAGAGACGTACTTAGTGCTTCTATAAGCCGGTACGTAAGCCTATTGCGATTATGGCCTCTCTAACTGTTCCTAGCACGAGAGACTATTCAGACAGAATGTTCAGGCCCGTGTCACTCCAAAACAAGGCATTCACAGATGTTTTTCAGTGCCTTCAGCTATCGCAGGCGCATTCCAATGGTCCCTCTTTACGGCGATCCGGATTCTGACCGTGGCGGCGTTACGGCGCGAGTTCTACTTGAATGCCTGCAGCAATACCTTCCTCGAATTATCACTAGAAATAGCCACTTTCAGCACGATAATTCCCCTCTTTTTCGGTCCCGATTGATAATGGGGTGGCTGCTAGAATGGTGCGAGAACAGAAGGGCCGAGGTAATAGATTGGCCGCCCTACAGCCCGGATCTCAACCCCATTGAAAACCTATAGGCTATCCTTAAAACAAGGATCTACAAGCGATATCCTGAGCTCTCGACGATGCCTAAAAATGAGGAATCCAAGCAGCGGCTAATTGAAGCCGCGATTGAGCTGTAGGAAGAGATTGAGCCGGAGGTGCTGCAGAACCTGATTTTTTCGATGAAGCGTAGGATGCAGGCTGTGGTTCGCGCAAATAGCTGGTATACAAAATATTAAAGATGCCGTTAGAAGCCCCATTCAATAGGCTACAGATTGATATATATAAATATTTAATTGATATTTATCTGATTTTGCTAGAATTAAATGAAAGTGAAGCCTTCTGTTGGTGTAGGTACTGTGACACCGGATTGACTTGGGGTGTGTCGTAACTTTCGCAGCCCCACTGTAGGCCATTTTGGTGTAAAAAGGAGGGAAGGTCATGAGTGGGAATTTGAGACCTCGCAGCTGCGTTAAAAATCGCCAGCTGGCACGGTCCGGCGACGAAAAAGTGGGTCCTCTGATGTGGGTCGCTGTGCCTCTACTTATGCTGTATACTATAGTATATCGTCTTCTGCGCTAACAAGGAATAGTTATTGTCAGATTCAACCATTACACCATTTAGCAAAAGTTTAGGCCTTATTGCATATTGGCTTAATTATCTGAGTTATATTTCCAACACCCCCCCCCAGCTTGAAGATGATTTTTCATCTTCTAAGCTGAGCCCTACCCCTATTTTGCTTTGTTGAGAATTTTCATTCAACTAGCTAGAGGTTATCTCTAGGAGGTAATAGGGTTACTGGAATTCGAACGCTGGAGCTCTTAGATGACCAGTCTAACTCATTTTGGTAGTTACAGGCTCGCGCAATCATTTCCTGATTGGCGTTACCTCTGAGACTCTTAATTGATGGATCCGTTACGGTCAATTTGATCAATTGGATAGATGAATTAAGCAGTGATGATGATGATCTTGATTACTTCTGCCGGTCATCCGGATCGGCCGGAAGAGGGGTTTTCATACACCCCTTCTGACTAAGGTCAGGATATCAATCTATCCGAGGTTTCGTCATACAGGGTCATCATCCAACAGTTATCATATATTAACTTTTCGATTTTACCTACTTCGTCGGACGGACTACATTTGCGGGCCCACATATACTCTTACTTTGACGCTGTCTAAATTTAGCGTGTTTTCTTTTCCAAAGTTTCTTCCATCCGCTGAGGGTTTAGTAGAAAGTCAAAATACGAGAGCCTGAAGCCAGGAAAATGTTGCTGCCTGATACCAGAATAAGCTCTCGAACTAGGTACTTGCGGTGGACTTGAGGCCTTAGTTACTCATCGAGTTACAGATAGGACGATAGTGTTAATTACCATCAATATGATTTTTAATAAATGTGCCCCGATGTATACTTTAGCATGATTCAAGTTGAGTTTGCAAGCAGATTAGCAAGATGCATTAGGTTTGAGTCGGCATGTCCTTCCAGAACCGCGCAGAAGCGTAATCTTAGCTGGAGCCCGTGCAACGTGATCCGAGGAATCTTTGATCACGAATCAACAAGGGTGAAATACCGAGGTTATTCAAGAGTCTGGACCAATTGATTAAGGCTTGTGCGGAGGCGGTAAACAAAGTATGGCACCTGAACTCTGTCTATAAATATAGCTTGCTGCGTTCTTGATATTCAATCTTTGCCATCACATCTCTGCTTGACTCTCTCTGCAAGACTCGAAACCGTCTGACCCCCCGTTTTATATGCTCCCGACGAATTCAAACAGCTGAAAGCTTTTACACTTCTGAAATTCTACCTTTCAACATGAAGCTCTCTATTCTTGCCTTTGTCACCTACCTTGCTGCCACCGCCTCGGCCACTAAGTACATCTACTATGGCACCATTGCTAGGGGTGCAGAAAGCTGTTCCAAGGCGGGTCCAGGCTGTGCTGCTTGGATCTGCGATCATCCGGATCCCGCAAACAAGTACTCTAGGGGTTGCTCGTTAGTTCCTCTCACTAATTGTCAATCTGGTTTTAAGCCAGTCGGTGGCAATTGTGTTAAGGGGTGCTGTGGGCTTCGCAACCACGCTGTTTTTTTCCTAAAGAGCCAATTAGAGTTTTTGTATCCGATTGAGGTTTTTTCCTCTATTGGCTCTTCTCTCTTTCTACATAGAAAATTAAAAGACTATGGTTTAAATTGTGTTACTGTACTGTGGATTCCTATTATTTAGTATGTATCTTGCCCCCTCTCTGATAAAGGTAGGTGGACTGTAGTAACTAACAGAGAGGGGTTCTAAAGAGAGTTAGAAGTTGGAATAACTATAGGGTTCTTTAGTATAGAGGCAGTAAGCAGAGAGAAGGGTTAGGATGAAGCTCTAACGTACAAGAGTGAAAGGTACGTAGAGGGCAGAAAGGAGACTAACCTCTAACTTATAAAGGTAATAAGACAGTAAAGAAAGAACCTCTTACATAAGGAAGAAAGGACTAACCTCTAGTGTAAGGGAAGTTAAAAGTAGTAACTCAGTAGAATAAGACTAACCTCTAGCTTAGGGAGGTGGAAAGTAGTAGAGGGAGAAGTAAGCATTAAACGTGGGAGACATTGACAACGAAACCGATTAGCGGTTATGACGCCTATGCAAGCCGTGTCGGCCAAATCTTGATCGAACCAAGGGAACTGGAATCTCGGTGAGTATCCGATTGTGTAATCGAACGATACAACAGGAAGCGGCGTGCGGACGGAAGCCACCAGGGAGGGGCACGTCTATGTACTATGGAAGAGGGAACGAAGGCGGCTAAAAATGGCAACAAACGTGCTCTTCCAAGTTGTCGGGTGCCGAAAGTATGTGGGTGAAAGGAAGCTGCAAGGCCATTTTTCCCGGGGGTTAGGCTTCGTCGAGTCGCGAGGGTTTGGGTCGAGGCAGCCTTGGACTGATACAAATGTTGTTTTGGTATCTAATAATCCTGCGCCAGAGTGGGTACGAAAAAGGTGCCTGAATGTTTGGCTAACACCTTGCGATGAGATTCAGGATTAGGACGCCCCGATCCCGGGATGGTGTGAGTTTCTTCATGAATCTTCTTCCTTAGCTAAGGGAGTTAGTTAAACTAGACCCTCCTCCTATTGCATGTAGTCTCTATAAATATAAACCTAAAACTTGGGATTTTAAAATGCAGAGTATACAAGGACTACCCCAGAGAAATTTAAATATGAGAAACGCCTTTGTATAGTTGAGAATTATTCTTATTAGGCAAAGTAAGAGACGAGATTACAATTAACTTTATGTTAAAGGAAATTGGTACTCATAGCCGGCCCAATTTTAAGCCGAGCTCCGAACTACCGAACTATCGGCGGGTACAAACTTTCGTATTTTGGTTTCTAGCAAATTGCTGTCCATAATTTAAACTCTTGTTCTTCAGGGGGAGGTCGAAATTAACACAGTCTCTAGCAAATAGGCTGCTGCCTTTGAGGAGAAATTTTTCCAAAGACTGAGTTATGCCATAACACAAAATACATCAGATCGTGCCATCTCCACATCGTACTGCCGAAGAAGAATGGAATACTTAAAGAGGGTGAGCTGCACCTCCAAATGCTAAGTTGTGTTCTTACCCTAGTATCTTCCAAGGGACTCTCTGCTTTCCCTCTATTTAAATCTACGTCCCTTGCGTTTCAGTCATTCATTTCAATCATCCGCTCAAAATGGGTCCACTCGCTTTATCTTTGTCCCTTTTCGCTCTAGCCCTCGGCACTCCTGCATTCGCTACCCCTGTTAAGACACACCTGGCAAGAGATCTCATCACTGCCAACGAATTGAAGCAAAAGATCACGGTTGACTCCCAAGGCATTACGAAGACATGGGTTGGGGATGATGTCTGCAAGTTCAAGGGCTTTTATTGCGCTGAAAACCCCGTCACCGGCCAACAGGCCGTTGCCAGCATAGATTTCCAGGGCTACAATTTCGGCGGCGATCAACTGGTCCTCAATGGGTTCATCAACAAGCTGACAGACCTGGCAATCTTCCATGTCAACAGCAACCGCTTCATTGGCCAAGTGCCCGATCTTTCAGCCCTCCCGCAATTGTACGAGCTTGACCTTAGCAACAATAAGATTTCGGGCCAATTCCCATCAACTGTCTTGGGCCCGAAGCGCCTGACATTCCTAGATTTGCGTTTCAATGACTTTGGAGGTCCTCTTCCGCAAGAGGTTTTCAGCAATTACCCGAAAATAGAACATCTTTACGTCAATAACAACAGATTCTCGGGCCCAATCCCTTCCAACGTCGGAAGCTCCCCAGCCACCTATCTTGTATTTGCCAACAACCAATTCACTGGCTCCATTCCTCACAGCATCGGCAACGCCCGGAATCTACAGGAGGTCTTATTCACGTCCAATCAGCTATCAGGCCCTCTGCCCAAGGAGATTGGATCAGCAAAGAAATTGGTTGTCTTCAATGCGGCCTACAATAAGTTGACTGGGGGAGTGCCGGAGGAGATCTGTCAGTTGAAGAAGCTCCAGGTCCTGAACCTCACGAACAACTACTTCTCTCAGCCACTTGGTCCCAAGTGTCTGGCTCTGCAGGCGAATGGAATCCTCGATGTGTCAGGCAACTGCATTAAGGGTGCTGACAATCAGAGAGCGCCTGCTGAATGCTAGTAGGTATTTAAACAAATGTTGATATGTTGCAAAGAGAAGGTCGGAACCTGGAACAAGGCTTAGATATATACGGAGGTTGGATGAGAGGTTATGAGTAGAATATTGGACTTCAGGGGGAATGTTGTTAGTCTATTTGCAGAATTGTTTCTTCTCTTCGTTAGTAGGAGCTTCATGCTCATTTTAAAATAAAGATCCCCCCCCCCCCCAAAGCTACTAGCTGCTCTAATATCACGACCTATGCGGGGAAAAAAAAAAAAAGGTTAAAAGCAGTCTGTAGTAGTAGAAATCTATAGTAGTAGAAACCCCTATTCGCTCTAACTACTTGACTTGACTTGATTTCCTACTCGGATGTGGCCGCTATTTAGTCAGCGGCTATGCCCGGACAGCGGGGTCCGGCTGACAGCCGAAGCGCTCGAACGTAAATCCGACGCGTCCCACTTCGCCAATGCCGAAACATTGACCAGCTGTCCCCAAACTTCCCGCTTTGCTCCTCAACCTCTATCTACATTTGGTGGCCCCCTCGTGTAGACACTGGTTTTCTACTAATGTACAAGTATATCTGGGCTCTATCGAGGCTCAATGCCTTATACGATGGTTCTATGTACCAACAGTCTCCCCCAATGCTCAGCTTTGTCTGGGCTGTGACCCGATCCTAAATTGCCCAAGGATCTCGGTTTGTTCTATGAATCTAATGGCTTTTGCGGCTGCTTTGCGCTCGTTCAATAAAGGCCGGAGGTTATATCGTCCTGGGATGGCTCCGAGTTCCTGGCGTCAGAGTTGTCAAAATTTGCAGCATCGCAGCAGGATGTGCGATACCGTTTGTCGTCCTTCTCGGCAGGGGCAGTTGGTATTCGTGGCGTCCGGCACCCGCCGGCTGAAGAGGAAGTCCTTGAGTCCAATCTTCTCTGTGTGCATTTGCACTAAGAGCGCGCTCTGTCGCTTGCTTAACCTGTCGTAGATCTGAAGCGTTTTCTCGGTGGGTTTTGGTGTATGTCGGAAGGAGGTTCTGCCTCGCATTTCTGTCGTCCACCTGGCTTGCCATGTTTTGTTTGCCTCTCTGTGTGTCCATGTCTTCAGTGTTGACTTGAGTGCGTACAGTTCCTTGGCGTATCCGTCTTGGTGCCTGTCTCGCCGTTTTGTCACCATCCAGTGGCTTCTTTGGCTGCTATATCGGCGTCTTCGCTACCCTGGATCCCTGTGTGGGCAGGGACCCAACGGATCTTGACGTTGAGTCCTTGTTCCTGGAGCCCTTGCGTCTTTTCTGCAATGGTTTTGAGTGGGTACGACCCTGATTTGCCTTTTGGCCTAGCTGACGATCTAATGGCTGCTTGGTTGTCGGTGTAGATCAGGACTTTGTTTCTGTTGTTTCCGTTTCGCCTGTCTACCTCAGCCATTTCGAGTGCGAGGATGATGCTCTGTAGCTCTCCGGCGTATACCGTCGAAGTGGCTTCGTCTCCCATGTACGAGTTGCGGGTCTGTTGTGTAGTTATGCATACCGCTGCTGCTCCGATGTGGCCGTTGATGTCGCTTCCATCCGTTTAGATGTGGATGGCGTTGGTGTCATGCTCGACGCATCGTCGATGATCTTCCCTCGCTGTTTCTGCAGTGTCTGCGATATACATGCGCGGTCCTTGCCACCAGGGCGGGGTCACAAAGGGACCGATTTGTTCGCGTGGTCTGATGTCCGGGCCTTGTCTGTTGAGCAGTTCCTGTTCGATTGCTTGTCTAGGGCTTGTTTTCTTTCTTCTGTTTGGGCCGCCTTCGCTTCCGCTTCTGTGTTGTGCGCCTGGGCTCATCCTGTTGATCGTGCCGTTGTGCTTCCATATTTGCTGTTCCACCGGGAGGAGATGCACTTCCACATCGAGGGCTGGGAAAGATGTTACTCTGAAGGCTCCACTCATCGCCCTCGCTGCTCTGGCTTGAAGTCTTTGCAGTCTGTTTAATGTGCGTTTTGTGTACCCCTTGCCTCCCCAGTTGGCGTTAGACCATGCTGAGCAGGCGTACATCATTTGCGGGAGTGCTACCCCGTTGTAGATAGTGCGCATTTCTCTCATTTTCACTCCCCACGCGGAGTTGCCCAGGCTGCTGAGTGCTGTGATAGTCTTGGACACCTTGCGCTCTGTTTCGTCGATATGTTGCTTCCATCTGAGAGTCGAGCCCATGGTCAGACTAAGGTATTTGCATGACGGTTTGGGCTTGATCTCGCCCCAGCTGGTCTGCAGTGGCTTGTTGACGTCTATCCTGGCTCTTGCTCTTGTAAAGTGGGTGAGTTGGAACTTTTCGGGCGCAAAGACGGAGGCATGAGTTTTAGCCCAGTCCTCAGCTATCAGGAGTGCTTCTCGTAGTTTACGGCATGTCTGTTCTGTTGCATCCGCCCAGGTAAGGATTGCAATGTCGTCGATGAACCCTGTGGCTGCTGTATCTAGAGCCAGGTTGCATCTTTCGAGTAGGTCTGAGTTGTAGAAGAGGTATAGGATTGGCGATAAGGGAGAGCCCTGCGGTATGCCAGTGGTGAGGGTGTAAGGCTCTGACCGGAATCCGTCGATGTGTATTTTCGTTTCTCGTTCTCTAAGGAAGCTGGCGATTCTATAAGCTTTTTCTAGCCTCTGAGGCTGCGTTCTATCCTACTGTTGGCACTTTCCCCTGACCATTTGTCGGCGTCTTGCCTTACGCAGTCGCCTCTGCTTCACCTGCTCTTACGACCGCAGCGTGACACCATGGATCCTCTGAACATGGCTCCGGAAGTGGTCCAAGTGTTGGAATTTGAGGTCTTTACACTTGGGATGTTCACACCGGATCTTTTTACCACATTGCTCGGCCCTCTCCCGCCCGACCAGATGATGGTCATTAAAGGGTTCATTCATGATAGTGGGACGGCAATATGTAAAAGCGCGCTCTTCATGAGAAAGTCGCTCATCACTGATACAATCAGGACATTATCCGGCTTACATCAGAAGAGGGAATCGGCTGGGGCTAGGCGTGGGCTCGGTTTCCGCCTCAGGTGGCATAGATTTAATAGGCAGGTGGGTCTTGACCCTCTATTGGATGTAGTCGCGCTTGACTGTCTCTCCTTTTTCACAGAGAGCTACTATTAGATTAATAGCTTCAATCCTTTATTAGAAACCTCATCTCTGGTTAAGTCAGTGGGCTGGTGGTAGAGAATATCTGCTAATCTTGCGCGTTCTAGGATAGTGATATTAGTGATAGGCTCTATATGCCGTAAAAAACTCTGTCAACTCGCGCAGCCTAACGTCTCCATTTTTCCAGTGTTAACCGCGAAAACGTCACAAACAGCCTTCTTTTTATGGAGAAGCTAGGCCGCGCGAGTTGACAGAGTTTTTTACGGTACTCCTCCCCTTCTTCCCCCTATACCTACCTTTTAATATCCGAGGTAGGATAGTTATAGAAATAATCCTTATAATATTCTTTAATAACCTACTTTTTATGCTATGTGTGAAGGGCTGGATAGAGGTTTGTTCAACGTAGCTGTTGCTGTAAGATTGTCTATCTAAAGCTAAGGAGCAAGAAGGGAGAAGGAGAGCCGCTGGCTCCTAGCAGCTAATAAGGGGCGTGCTCGCGAGAGCGGTCAACTAGGCCAAATCCCGGCTCTGGGGAAATTGCCGGGGGCTCCGGCACAGCCGGAAACCCTTACTAAGGCTTCAGCCTGTGCCACTATGTATACTTTTGTAATGGTTGGCGCGTTGCGCTAGAACACTGGAAGCCATTTAGGGCTTAGCCCAATAGTGGGGCCTCTCCTGCCCCCTATCCCTTTAACTACGCAGATCTGCATACGTGAATTGTAGTGCACGGCTAGGCGCAAGTTTTAGTGAGCGGGTCTGCGCAAGTGTGCCCATCTGGACAATTTGATCAGATGAGCCAGTTTCGGACATACTGACTTCATTTCCGTCCACTTCACACATGACGTCACTCTCGACATGTCGCAGGATGCCTTGCGGTTCATCCCAGTCCTCTATTCCAATACTGGGACAATTCATACTGGTACTGCCCCCCTCGCCAACGGATCATGACATGCGCCCGTCGGACCGAGACAGGGATATCTGGGGCTCGGATTGGGACGAATCATCTGCGATTGAATGAGCACACCACGTTGGCAGAAGGGGCAGTCGCTTGGCTACTTGCCATACGATTACGAGGTTGAAGTTCTGCCCCGGAGAAAGGCTGGGTTTCACGCGAAGCATATTTCTCGGGGACAATTGGTCGGTCAGCGGTTAGCACGATGAAATTTGGCTGAGCAGCGGTTTAAGCTCGAGGCAGAGTGCATAGGCTGAAGCATAGAGTTCCTTGGCACAATCGGCTTGACCGCCGGATGGTGATGTCGGCAACGCCAGCCCAACCCCTGTAGCGATCATTGGACAGAACCACTGAAGGAAGCCTAGCACCAGTCATCTCGTAGAGGGATTGAAGTCGCTCTAGAGCCCAGACGTAGTAGTCTTCCTCCTGCTCACCGCTCAGAAATGCAAACGCTATGCAAAAGGACCGCCGGCAAGCATCCACTCCAATCATGTCAAGGCGTGGCATCTGGTATTTATTTGTCTTGTATGTGCAGTCGAGCAGTAAGAGACCAGAGTAGGCTTGAAGGTATTGTAGAGAACCTGGGTGGGCAAATAAAATTGCTGTAATTCGTTGATTCTCATCAACCCGCATCAACGGGATAGGAGGTTAAGGATCAATACAAGTCACCCCGTCACCCCTACAGTCTAGCGGCTATCTCGCGGACTACTCGTCTGACCGCTTCACTCCTCTACTATGTGCATCTAGCCTCTGACACTATCTTGCTGAAAGGTAATCCAAGGCACAAGGACTATATCTGGGGTCGCTGGTCCAATATTGGGCCAGTGTGATTCATACCCGACGAGCATCTGAGTAGTCCACAACCGTGGTCGTCGTCATAAGGATTTCTTTATCACTTCTCTCGTCATCGTTGCTCGACTTGCCATCAATACTAGTCTTTGCTTCCCGTGGCCACATGAAGCCACCTTCAGCATGAGCTGTCGTGATGAAGGCTTCGTCGAACTGAGTGTATGGCCCCCGGTTGCCCGACCTCCCCGGCCCTATACCGGTGCTGGTACTTCTCGTGCTCGAGAGCAAGCGGGGAGCGGCTGTTTTGATAAAGTGTCGAAGGGTCGATAGTTTGTCCGTGCCAAACACACCAACCCACACCCGCAAAAGCCCCTCTTCTTGAAGAAAAGAGAGTAGAAGAGGGAAGAAGTATTCTTACAAAAGAGGCTGCATCTAGCTACTGTTTTCATCCCTTGGCCCTTGGCTAGCCACGTGACTCGTCATGTGACCACGGCTCAAGCTGCTATCAAGCCCGCAGCCCTGGCACAATAGGCACGCGCATATGATGAGCAGATTCGCTTCGATACCACTGTTGGGATGGCTTGTTAGCAGTGTTGCTTGCTAAGAAGATAGGTAAAGGGGCAGACAATGTACATCCAAGCATGGATTGGGCCACCACCCCAGGTCGTGTCGATTGCGTCCAGCTGGGAGATGAGGAGTGCGAGTCGGACCATGGAAGTAATGACGGTTCTAACTATTGTTATAATCATTAGCTAGAGAACTATCTATATATTTTGTTGGAGGATAAAACACCACTACAGCCCAACACAACTTAAAGAGCCAGCGCATGCAAGAAGGGAAGAAGAATAGCAAAACAACAAAGAAGAAGACCAATTAGCCAAATGATTCACAATGCAAGGACCAGCTAATCTGAGGCCAAAAAGTATGTATTGAACGCATGATGATTGTGATGTTGAATCGCAATCGAGAGTGTCTAAGTAGGTTGAGTCGTATGACCGGAATCTCAATCTGTTCCTGTGCCGGTCACGAGACCTTTTCCCTCCAACACACTAGGACTATCGCCCGATTCCGCCGAGTTTTTAAGCTCCCCTAGTATTATTAGCCTAGATCGTTAAAGTTATACATTCTCATTCATACCGCCTAACGGAGATAGCATTGTAGAGCACAGGCATCGTTACCCCAGTAATTGCTGACATGCACGAATTTGCCCCCTTCTTTTCTACCGGCCCGTGCGCAAGGCATGTCGCAGTCGGCATCCGTATAAGGGTCCTTGCCTCCATTGTAATCGTTGCAATTGTGCCAAGGGGTGACGCTGAGCTTTTCATACTTGCATAGTGGCCGCTCACTAACCAACTTCAAGCCTTCAATGCCAATGATGCCGGCGGCGAAGAGAAATGCAGTAGAAATGGTAATTTTCATGCTTGCTGATAATGTGAAGAATGTGGTAAAGGAATGATCGGTGTTGGTAGCTGGATGCACTGAGATGCTGCTGTTGTGCTGTGTTACTAGATATCAAGTTTTAAAAGCAGACGTTATCTGAGACTTTAGACTTTATATACATCAGGCATACTCTGTACGGAGTTATTAAAGTATGAATAATATAGTTCACAAGCCCCCTCCTTGTCGATTACTAGTAGAGCGGAGCTCGTATTACAATATAGTTCACAAGCCCCCTCCTTGTCGATTACTAGTAGAGCGGAGCTCGTATTACAATATAGTTTACAAGCCCCGCCTCCTTGTTAATTACTAGTGATTTGTGCATTAAGGGTCAGATGCTGGATTGGATTCAATTCAGCCGGCGTCTCGGCCAGGGACATCGTAACGCATAAATTTGGCGGGCGGGGCGTCTTGTACCTCGACCCTCGTTAAGTTCATGACTATTCCTCTTCCGTGACCGCCTTCCCCCACCGCAAGTGAGGTCAAGGTGATGCTCAGGAACGGTCTGTAACTTCGTCTCTGCAAGGCGTTAGTTTTGAGCCATTTCGGACTCGAATTTCATCAAAATGAGCTCTCATTCTGCATTTCCCATACGATCTTCGCGGTGGCGTAGAGGACTGGCCCCCTTAGAGGCTCAGGAGCCGTCTAGTCAGCTGACAGATAGAGATACGGCTACCGGGGGGCCCTCTCTTTCGCCGTTCGAAGACCGCCGTGCCCTGCCGACTAGCAACCCGAAGGGCTGGACGTGGGCGGATGACCAGACGCTGTTCCTTCTTGAGAAGCTGCTTCAGGCTCGTCGGGAAGGTAATCTTGACTTAAATAAAGCATCACAACATTGTCTGTTGTTTCTCAGCTTCGTTCCTGACTTCCAAGACCGCTGGCCTAACGATTATTGGGACTCCAGCGTTCTCAGGAGAAAGCTGCAAGACCTGAAGCTATTCTGGCGTGCATTCCAGCAAGCGTTGGGGTGGTCAGGCGATAAGTATAATGAGGAAACTGGGAAGCTTTCTATAAGTGAGGAAAACGAGGCAAAGCTCCGGCATCTACATCCTATGCAAAGAGGCAGGGTCATTAGGAAAGGACTGACTATCGGTAGCTCTGTTACTTTTGACAGTTGGTCTGAGATCTTCGCAGACGATCCCCCCGCTGGCGGGCATATTCGAGGACCTAGAGACGATGCATACTGGCAAGGAAGAGCCAAGCAGCGAGAAACTGAGATCGGCAGAGAAGAAGGAAGTCAAGGGACTGCTTTGGCAGTTGAGGAAGACCGAGATGCCGTTCTCGAGAGCGGAGACTGGTCGGATGACGAAGACGGCGTATTCTCGCAAGATATCGAGTCTTTGCTGCCGGGGGATGTACGCCGAGGGAGTCAGGGCGTGATTCCCTCGATCGAAATCGTGAGGCCGAGCCGGAAGGCGCTGAACGAGAGTCAGAGGCCAAGTCAGAGCAGCCTTACGTCCCCAAGTGTACCCAGAGTGCGTAATCAACTAATTCAACTCAACTGATACCTCCTCGCAGTTGGATTGATATCCGGCCAAGTATAGTTCAATTGGATTGAAGTTGGAGGAGGCTGATCTCAGTTGGATTGCAGTTGGTTGTTCCAGACCAACTGGTATCTCCATTCTTTACGTCTTAACACCGATCTCACTTATTACTATGAGGCTCCCCCGGTGCTGTCGGTTTATTTTCTATCAATGAATGGCCTTTTTATGAGCAGGTGATGTAACCCGTTCATGATCGCCTCTGCAAATACTACGTGCCTGGCCGGGTTGAGATGCCGGCGCCCGGGTTGTCATTGCCTGTGTCAGCAAGGACAATGATCTGGATAGCAATGTGAAATGTTTCGTTAAACCGAGAACGACCGAGAAACTGATTTCATGATTAAACTAATACAATGTTGCGTTTGCGACTGGTCAATCACAAGGCGGCCGGAAAGCTATTCCGCCCGGACGAGACACCTGCGGATCCACATTCCGAGTGTTAACCATCCAGCTCGTTCGTGATCAATCCACGCGACAATTCACTATCAGTATTTTACTCCTCCTTATCGTAACTAGATGATTGCTTCAATGTTAGAATCTCGACCACAATAAGAAAGCTGCTTCTATTTTGCAGTGTTGAATGCTCCACTGCTATAGGGTAGGAATTAAGGACTTCGGTCTCCCAAGCGGGAACCTGTATAATCAAGAATAAAGTATTGTTGGAGTACAGGGTGTTTTGGACACATGGATAATTGTCAAACTTTTTATCCACTAGGAACGAAATCTGATAATTGGTGACTCGTGAATTGTTCATTCACCGCCGTCCTATCCGAACTCGAACTGCAACATGAACGAACTCTATGCCACGTAAATGACTTCCGCGCGTTAGACTCTGTGCTGTCCGTCCTCTGCAACGCCTGCATTCTCCACATCCTGGCATGGACGGTGCAGCGCAATCAGTCATCTGTCTTCAAGCGTCGCGAGTGGCTTCTGTGCTGTCACACTCCAGGTTGGACAAGCCAAAAAGAACTGGGACAAAAAAAAGCTTGATTCCAATTGCATCATCGTTGGAAAGCAGGTCGGTGTTTGGAAACTGCCCCGTACTGGAATCGAACCAGTGATCTTGTCATTACTAGTGACACGCTATACCACTTAGCCAACGGGGCGGTGGTAAAGCGCCTCCAAATCATTGCCCAAGTACTCCCTACATAATCTCCGCCCGAGACCCTTGAAGCAAAAAGAAAGACTCCGAGCCGGAAGAGAAATCTAGCAAAGCTCCCAATTCATGCGCTACTGGCTCAAGATGCCGACCATGTCATCCTGGGAAAAATAAGTTTCCTTCGGGGGATTATCGTACCGGAATCTCTCTCCGATGTGGAGTCGGCTGGTACACGATGGAACCCTCAACGCTGTGATGCTCAATCTCGTCCACGACAGCACGAATCTGATCTAAGCCCCGAGATCCCTCTTGCGTCTTACTGATTACCTAACTTACCGGAAGCTTGCCCCGCGAGTTACGTTATCAAACCTACTGCATCGAAATCACCACCTAGCGCTAAATGGGTTTGTCACGCCTGAGTCGTAGTACTACACTTAAATGTACACGCGGAACCTGGATCCGGCCGATAACGCAATGCCTTGCCGACTCTTTGCTTATCATTCACGAGGACACTGGGTGCTAACGATAAAAGCGCGCATAACCATGTAGATGTGTTGCTCCTTCAGGCCATCACATTCAAAATTGTTAATCACTTTAATTCCTGCTTGGTTGGCCGGGATGGCGAACTCATCACGACTCAACATGCCTATCCGAATCGCGACCAAGACAATGTTACAGCCACTAACGGCTCAACAACTGGCTATGCGACTAGGTCATAGCTATCACACGGCAAATTACCGGGAATCTTTGGACAATGCCAACAAATCGGCTCTCTCAAGGCTGCCGACCAAGACCTTGCTTCGATCCCTGGTCTTGACCTCGCTCATGTCAAAGGAATGGCTTCTGCGCCCATCTCTCGCCGTCCTGAATGTGATGGCCAAGTCTGAATCTGCAATTCTAAATGCAGATAGAAATCCTTTTTTGAACCGAATATTGCGTTGGACAATCTACAACCACTTCTGTGCGGGCTCCAACAAAGAACAGGTGGCCCGATCCTTAGCCGAAGTCAAGGACATTGGGTATCAAGGCGTGATCTTGGGGTGGGCCAAAGAAGTTGTGTTAAATCCCGTGGATGGAGGTGTTCATTCAGACAACGCCAAGTACTCACCAGCATGTTATCAAATGATCGAAGAGTGGAAAGAGGGAACCCTCGACACGCTTCGCATGCTGGGGCCAGGAGACTTTTTAGCAGCGAAGTAAGTGGACAGTAGCAGACATATCACTGTATCTACAACACCAGAACATCACTGACCACACATTTATTATAGGCTTACTGGCGCCGGACCATCTCGTTGGACGCTATGAAAGCCCGGAAACCAATCCCTGAACCTCTTGAGAAAGCATTGGATGAGATCTGTCTCGAAACTCGAAAGCAAGGCTCAAGACTGTGGACCGACGCTGAGAAACAGGTGCTCCAGCCAGGGCTAGACGAATGGGTTATCGTGCTGATGCGCAAATACAACAAGGGCAGAAAAGCTCTCGTTTACAATACGATCCAGGCGTACCTCAAAGGGTCTAGAATTAACGCCGAACGCCATATTATCCAAGCAGCAAAGGAAGGTTGGACGCTCGGCCTCAAGCTTGTCCGAGGAGCTTACATCGAGCACGAAGTCCGGTATTTAATACACGACACCAAAGAAGATACAGATCGCTCTTACGATCTAATCGCCGATATGATTATCTCTCAGAAACTTCCTAGTGGGGAAAATCAAGTCGATTTCCCACCCTCCGCTCTCTTTCTTGCCACTCATAACGCTGCGAGCGCAGGGAAAGCAATGGACATTCACCAACAGAGAATTGCCGCTGGACTTCCCACAACCACATTGGAATGTGGCCAAATTATTGGCATGGCAGATGAATTGAGTTGTGCTCTACTTGATCAACGAGAGCAGTGCACTTCCAACTCGCCTACGGACATGGAAGCAGCGCCTGGTGTCTTTAAATTCTTGGCTGTTGGCTCTGTAGCGGAGTGCATGGAGTACCTCTATCGACGTGGAGAATCGGGGGGCCGTGCAGCGGACCGAGAAGATGGTGACTGCCCTCAAGAAGGAGTTGTACCGACGGGTGTTTAACTAGAAGATACAATGTTTGCATTTCCCTCGGGCAAAAGAAAAAGAAATCAGCTGACATCGCTGATTTATGAAGCTATATCACATTCTAAAAGTTTCTTGTAGAATAAAATACCAAGCAGTTCATGCTACTTAGATTTACCACTTAGCATAGATTCTCAATTAATTCAATTGAGCGAGGTGAGTACCCGTTGGGCCTCGAAACGGCGCTGGTAATTGGATCAACCAGAAACAATGGCCAAAAGTTGTGATTGTAATTGTCGATGGATTCGTGAAGCTCTCTTAATTGTCCTTTGATTGATTTGATATGACTTGTGGTCTCCTCCGTGTCACCCTTGAGAAGGTTGGGGGCGCGACTCGACGACGTTGCCGACGAGTTGACCACGGATAAGGTCAATAATTTCTTGTGGAATGGCTCCAGTGAAGGCCCTGGTAGCGTTCTGAATGGCCTGTAGATCCAGCAGGACTCGGACCTTGACCAACGTCACAGCTATCGCATGGCTCAAGTTGATGTACTCTTTCGTCCACATTCCTGCTGGTGATTCAAGCACATCGGCATCCTTCACGTCTAGGAATGGCTGGTCTATGTCGCCCCAGTCGTAATCGCTGTTCTTCCCAGTGGTTGCATACCACTTGACAAAGTCGTAGGCCTTCTGATCTCTGCGTAGGCGGATAAACAACCCCGGAATTATGTTCCGGAGACCCAAGTTGTCCCCACGACATAACCGCATCATATCCAAGAAGTGGTCTAGGGTAGTCTGAACGGCGTCAATAGGACCGCCGATGGTAGCGAAGCCGTTGAGAAGAGAATCCCCAAGGTGATAGCGCGCGCGCATGTAGGGACGTGTCTCGTTGATGCCCCAGAAGTGACCGACGCCCGTCTCAGAGATGTTCGGCGGGGTGAATCGGCTTAGTGGCAGGTCGCGTAGATTCTGTTCCTCACGCTCCAGTCCAGTACGCGCTTTTTTGATGACCTGGCACCATTTCTTGTGGCTGGCTCGATCAGATGTTTGGTAGTCTCGTCCGCAGTAGTAGACGGCCCGGCAGCCAGAGCAGTGCAGGATGTCGTCTTTCCGGTGGCAGACCCGGCAAGCTCGCGGCTCCAGGGTGGCGTAGTTGGGCGAAGACATGTGGAGGGGTGGAGGATTGAACTTTGAGGGATACAAGTGTTATATCTAGACGACGCTACGAAGAAGAAACAAAGTTACGGTCAAATCGTCGAAGTTGTTCAGGCGTGTGGGGTTACGGCCCGGTTAACTAATTAAATTGCCTATGTACATTATCTACGGCTCCACGGTGTGCGTCTATTTTTCTCAGTAATCGCGAGAATGAACCTAGTATGAGCGATAACCGTCTTACGGAGTATATGTAATTGATGCGGACCTGTGGACGGGGCTCAACATTCTCACTTTTGTGTGTGTGACACCTATCACACCCACAGGAATACGCCACTTTGCTCGTGCTCTAGTTATAAGCTGTGGCTGGAGGTTCTAAGAGCATCAAGTCAAAAGTATTATGATCCTTCATTATCAAAACTGTGACAGTCAAGGAGCTACGTTGTAGTGTACCTCGTAGCTTGTGATAAGCAATCAACGGCTCCAGAAGAGAAGTATTCATTCTTCCACCTACACTAGCTCAGATATTATACAGCGTTGGATTTCAGAACCAATTGAAAAGTTTCCTGATCCAAGAACCCGTCTTGCCATCCTCAGACGGGCGCATTGCAACGTTCTCCTTCTCCTCCTGCATTGATTTGAACTCTGTCTGGAAATCCATCTCAGAGAGGGGAATAACTTTTGACTTGAGGAATATTTTGAAAAAGACATACAACACTAAATTTACGGTGTTAGTTTACTCTGTCAGGAAGTTGTACGTTGGATGAATCAAACTTACCAGCGAAAATGACAATATTAATATAGCAGGTTATGAATCCCGAAGCGGTGAATTGTCCTTTGACAAAAATATCGAAGCCTGGTCTCATGTCAGAGGAAACTTCATATTGTGTGCATCGTATTTGTAGTTTAGGGAAGCACAAACCAGAAAAGAAAACCACCAATGATACCATGACGAGGGTTGCCCACGAAACGTATGGCTGAAGGGAACTTTTAAAGGGCAGTTCTATGTTATTTCTGTCAGCCAACTTCATGTTTACCCCCAGGAAAAGATGCGTATCTTAGGATCTCGCGAATATCCTTGTTGTTTTAACCCCGCTTGGAATCGAATGTACTTCACCTCGATGACTATCCGGCCAATCAATCCGGCGACTGTGGTGATGTTTACAAACCAACCGAAGACAACTGACGTGTTGTTTGCGACATTCAAATAGACGAGAGGCATTAAGACGCAAGTTAATCCGATGGCGTAGTATTGTGAGCCAAATCGGTTGCAACGCTGCCGTAGCTTGGGAGCGTGGCCGTCACGGCTGAGGCCGGACAGGGTTCGCGACGCGATGAAGACGCAGGCCGACCCGCTGCTGATTGCGGACGTGCAGACGACGGCATTGATAATCGAGGGGAAAACTGAGCGCTGGAAGGCAATAACAAAGGCCGATTGCTGGGGCAGTGCCAGTGGAGAGGCTCAGAGAAGGATCATTATATGGCCTGAGAGATTTTGTAAGTCTCTATTTCGCATTTGAGTTGGCATGGTCAGATTTGACTTACACAATCAATCCTACGATGAAGATACTCAGCACGTAGAAGAAAAAGACACGGTAAAACGTCTTCGTCGCAGCGGGGATGTGCTTCCTGGGATTGCGCGTTTCCGAGCCTGAGATGGCCACAACCTGGATGTTTCCGTAACTGAACGCGGACGTGAGCATCACTTTCCAGAAGGCCAGAAACCTTCCGGTCGACCCCGTCTTGATATACTGGTTAAAGGTACCGGGATTGATCCAGTATCGGAACCCGAGGCGCTCGTGGTTAGGTCCGCCACCCAGATCGATGACGAGTCCACCGATGATGAGAGCGATGATGAGCATGATCTTCAATGTCGCAAAGAAGACCTCGGACTAGATTGTTGTCGCGTTAGCGAGGAGTATCCATCATGAAGCGATTGCGCAGAAGCTATGCAGCAGGACTGACCTCTCCGTACAATCGGACACCACAAAGATTAAGTTCAACAATGAAGACCAGAAAAATGGTGATCCAGACGCCAGGGTTAATCGAAGTGTTCTAGAACTGAATCAGGGTAGCGACAGCACTGATCTCAGCCGGAACCGAGATGGACATGGTGTACCCTTTTAAAGTGAGAAAGCGGGATCTGCAACTAGACTACACACGGAACCTACAGAAATTCCAACCTGTGGCTGCACCCAACACTGGCTCGACAAACTTGGTCGCGCGTCTAATGAAGCCACCAGTGTGAGGCATGAAGGCCGTGATCTTACCGGTCGTGTACGCAACGCCGGCGGTGACGAAGCCCATGATGATATAAGCGAGTAGGCCGCCGACCGGCCCTGCGATGGCGATGACCTGGCCAGAGCTGAGAAAAAGGCCAGTGCCCTAATTCTATCGTATTAAAAATATCTCCTCGGGTGTACGGAATCGGTCACCTACAATCATGCCCGCGATGGCAATCATGTTGATATGGCGAGCGTTCAGGTCACGCTTCAGCTCCTCGGACTGAACGGCGACGCTCTGGCCGTCAGCGCATATCTCCATATCCGTGGCCGAGGTGAAGGCCGCAGTGGCACTTTTTCGTCCTTCTCCATTGTCGTATCAGTGTTTGCGCTGCTGTTTACTGTGGGTAGAAAGATGGACAAAGGTCGACAGGACAGCTATGGCCTGGCCGGGCATGAGGATTTGCCAACAGACGAGTTATATTGACAATGGTCAGATATGTCAACCAAGGCCTGCTACGACGTAGTTCCCGTTGAGATACCGCAGATTACAACACTGGAGACCGCTATCCTGTCGCCATCGCTATACGATTGTGACATTGTTTGCGTGACAAGAAGTTTCCAAATTGGGCCACCGGCGACTAAGACAGAGATTTAGAACGCCGGTGCGGGGACAGACCGGTATGTAGCACTCTCCCAAACCAGTTGACGGATAACACATTTCCTTCTACCCTACACGACGAGAAAAAATCTAGTGTCTATGAAAGAGGCGTGTTTCTCACAGTAGTTACACTTGGGATACGATACAGACTTCACTGCACTGTGATTAGACTGTGCGCCATGGCCTCCGATCCCAACACAAGGATTCGTTTGAACTGTACGACCTCAAAGTCGAGGTTGTGTGCCCACCAGGGAAACGAATCTTATGTGGTGCCAACGACGGAGACTACTTTACTCTTCAAAGCGAGATGCTTTACCTCCCCCCCAATCAGGGTATCAGCATATACAGTCTAGGTAAATCCGGACAGCCCGTGGCCATTTATTTCACACCCGCTGATCTTATCAAGCCTCCATTCTTCCATTGCTTCCCGAGAAGCAGCGAATGACATCTAGGAACGACTGGATGACTACGAATGCGCTCATCGCCTGCCCGGACCCAAACTGCCCCTCTCAGTTGAAGATTATCCGAGAGGGTGTTCGAACATTCAATCACTCTGAGACTACGGTGGTGCCGTTGGAGAAATGATAGAGAGCGGCTTGACTCAAGATTGGCGAGGAGACATTCCTTCGATATATTTCTAGCGAAAATGGCTACAATATATTATTCTAGACCTCCCGGGGTGTTCCGATCAGGAAAAAAAAAACACCATCTTGAAGGCTGAAGCCAGCGCTGACAAACACGTCCGCTCAGAAAGTATCATCCGTGAACAGAAAATCCGCCCTAATCTGTTGGAGAGCCAGAGTATCCGGTACGTCCATGTCTCCAGTGTCTAAAAGCAGCTGGCCCGGATCATCTGGTAGTCTCGGAGCTCTGGGTGAAGCGCCCCGATCTCGGGAATGCTCAGGACTGCTCCGCAGGTTATCCGGACTAGCATCCCCAGAGTTGCGAGCTTTTTTACTTCCTTTATTCAAGAATTCTAAAACAATTATCTCCAAGAACTTCGCCTGCAGTGTGCAGCTTGACCCTGGAGGTGCTGCTTGCTGAGAAAAGACACATGTGGCAGCTCGCAGGGTATTAATCGTGTTGTCTTCAATTTCGCTGACAATCGAATTTGGAACAGAAAGAGGCAGCTGATTCAAAGAAGAGTGAGTCAGCTAAATTTAATCATGGAGAAATTTGTGGGGTAGTTGGGCTTGGAACCGACCTTGATGAGAAATGCTGCGCTGTAGGCAGTCATGACGTGGATTGAGTCTTGTGCGAAGTACAGCCGGGGGGAGTACCGAGATAGCAACTGCAACATCTCGATAGCACTTGAATAGGCAACCCAGAGAATCTCCAGGCTCATTGACAGACCTGCGTTAGGAGAAGCGAGAATTCCCTGTAACGGCAGTGAGAATAACTGTAGCCGAAGATGTGCCCTGTAAAATCGTATTAAGAATGGGTGGCAGCTGTCGTCCCTGGAAATTGGTTAGCATTTAATGATGGAACTGGATGAGCAAATGACTCACCGGTCCCGATGGCTTGTGTCCACAGATTTTCCCAACCTTTGATGCGACCGTTGATAATAGTAAGAAGTGACTCGATATTATGCAATGGCCCTCGTCCTTCACTTATCTGGGGCTTTTGGCTTAGCAGCTTATACACTGTAGAAGTCATCAAAACTGAGTGTAACAAATGCCCCCAGGAGTCTATCGTTGGACATGACCATGGAGTCTTTGCACCATAGGTCAATCGACTCAATGATAGAGTGTAAAATTGGGTACCCATGGGTACCCATGGGCTGCTAGGGTATACCCATGGGTACCCATAAAGATAAGCCTATACCCAAAGATAAGAAATTACCCTATAGCTATAATTAAATTACCTAAAAGTATCTAAAAAATATATAAAAACTTAAAAATATAATATTTAAAAAGATAATATATATATATATATTATATAATAAAAAGGATATTCTATCTTTAAAATTAAAATTATTCTTTATTCTTTTTTTTAATTTTATTTTTAAGTAAGTTCTTACTACCTATTCTTACCCATTTCTATTTTAAGCTAAGGCCTCTAGCCCATAGGTACCCAAGTTAAAATTTGGGTATCTAGATTTTTTTTTGGGTACCCATTGGGCTACCCACGCGTGGGTACCCGTGGGTATTTTAAACCCTACTCAATGAACTCATTCCGCTCCATCATCCACGGCTTCCCTGTTTGTAGACTGATGCTGCTTCAGTGTGAGTAACATGTGATATCAAAAATTGGGGCATAGCTTACCTTCGATCGTAGACAAATAGAACATACCACGTCCTCTCGATGTTTCGTATTTCTCTCTTCTCTCTTTCTCCGTCATGGACACTCGGCTCTGGGCGGAGTATGGCATCAGCCTATGCTACCCCAAATCCATACACATTCGAATCACATAACCTAGAGAAGTCCACGCACGTGTGTCTTCAGGCTCTTTCCAATATGTGAGGATCAAGATTGCCTGGGCTATTTCTGTCGACTTCTTGCCACGCCGGAAGCAATCGCCATACAAATTCTGAGCATGGTCGTGTAACCTTTCGTAGAGAGCTGGATTAAATGCTTTTGCGGCCATGGCAAGAATAGTGGTGAGAAGAAAGGGTGACTTCTGTCGCACATACGCGAAAGTATGCAAAGCAGGATCCAGCTGGCTGATGTATGGATTGAGAACTTCCATGAAACTAGTTGACAATATTAGCTCTAGTCTTGCGAAAAGAAAGAAAAGTGCACGCGTACTTTTTGAATAATGACTTAGCTATAGAAAGATTGACAAGACCAAGCATAATGGGATCCTCGGCTGGAGCGAATATTACATCGTTAGGCCCGGTATTAAGGGGATGCCCATCAGTGGTGCTTAGTATATACCCCAAGGAGAACTTCCCTCTCATAGCCTCATGGTTAAGAAGTCCAGAGGGCTGTAAGCTTGCTGGTTCAGAGTCTGGAATGCTCTCCATGCTTTGGCTTGCTGGTGTCCATGAGTCTTGGTTAGGCTCGACGTTTTCGGCTCCACTCTCTGATGGCACAGGTAATGTCATCATGGGAGCTGATCTTCTCGTCGAGATTCTGACGACACCGTCAGTCATGTTGCAAGGGATATCTTTACTTCATCGTTTACCTTGTGCCTGGCTTTCGGCCACGGCGATGCTCTTGGAAGATACAATTGAGTGATTTGCGGGTACATCTCTCGCATCTTGAATCTAGGTCGCCAACACTCAGGGAGCACTTCATTTTCACCTTGCGACAGGGTAGGCAGGCATTTGAGCTACGTAGCAATTCGCGTTAGGCTGTCGACAAAGCATTGCAACCAGAGACTCACCATGGCCTTCGGGCTGATGATAGTTGGCTGTCTTCGTCCATCGCGTGTGATTCAGTACGATTCAATGGCTTTGGCACCGCGTGGGCGTGAGCATCACAACATTCACCTCTCTGTCTCGGTGTGTTGGAGCAAGACCTTCGGTGGGAATCTCAGCTGTGGGGTCATTTCTCTCATCGGCTACAAGGATTCTTATCTTTTACCCCTGTGACTGCGGAGAAACTCCGAACGGCCGCAAGCCACGTTATCGCGATGGACCAGTGACAAACGTCCAAGTCTTACCAGACCGGCGACTTACCACGGATTTGAACGCCGGTGATGAGAAGACACCGGCGAGTGGGGCGAGGCCATGTTTGCCTCAGCATTCGATACACGCGCCAGATACCTATTTGATGAAATCCAGTCGATGATAGCTAAAGGCCACATCAGCGACTTTTTGCTTCTAGACTAGCACGCGACGCCTCTACTCCCATCGTTCCATCAAGTTCAATTGACACCGACGTATCGGCAGATCTTGCATCCCACATCACCGTCACAAGTTCATCTCATCCGGACTCCAGTCGATCAGGATGGCGATTCCTGGCAAATCGATGGCCAGCACGGCCCATGTCAACATGATGACCGACACCATCATTGCCAATCTACCGGCGGAGGGCCTCCGCGCAATTATGCGGTCACTGTTAGCGTCCCATCCGGAGGTCACAGGCGCGTTTGAACGCGAGACGAGGAGCTACATTCAAGAAAGTGCCCTCGCTGCACTCAACTCAACGGGCCCCGTTGTCAACATGAACAATTTGAAGGAGACTCAGTATATCATTCGGTGCATGGTAGGGTCTGGACTCTGCTTCCAGAGCCTGCCCCTACTGAGCAAGCTTGCTGTGCGGGGAATGAACAGCGAATCGAGCTCTGCTGAATCGGAAAGTTTTCTTGCCTCCGTCGACGGCGACATTGTGCAAACCATTACGGCAGTCCAGATGACGTTATTTGTCATGAAAGGCGTCCGCAAATTATCAGAGGACGAAAAGGGACTTCTGGAAACTCTTTACTTGGCTCTCGACAACTGCCAGACAATTTCACGGGATGCCAACCGAGAGTATCCATATGTCAGAGGGCTCGCTGCCACAGCAAACGTGTCCGGGGTTCCCCAACCGACTGACATTACCTTGGAACCTACAAGTTTCCAGGATATTAATACAGTTCCCCTTCCCGTCGAGATTCAGGAGACCTTCCAGTTGAAAGATCGACAGCTGCCCAGGATATTTTCTGGCCTCTGGCAGATGTCGAGCCCTGCATGGGGAGCAGCGCCAACTTCAAAGATTGTGAACCAGTTTTCCAATCACGTCCAAGGCGGGTTCACGGCGTTTGACATGGCGGATCACTACGGAGATGCCGAAGTCATATTTGTGAGTACATGGAGTCCCCTCACCCGCCACTACGCTTACGCAACCAACAATAGGGTCGCTTTCGGTCTTCGTATCCTCACAAGGATTCGATCCTTACTGCTACAAAGTATTGCGTTTTCCACCCGATGGAAGTGTCTCGTGAGGTCATCCGCGATAACGTCTCCGAGAGATGTCAAAGGCTCCAGCAGGCCAAGATCGACCTCCTTCAATTCCACTGGCAGTTTGTGAGTAGTGAAAGTATTACATATTATAGGGGGCTAATGAAGATAGTATGATGACAAGAACTATATTGACGCGCTTCGTTCTCTCGCAGAAGATGAGCGGGTAGACATGGTCGGACTTTGCAACTTTGACACAAAACATCTTGAAGAAGTACTGGACAGTGGCGTCGCCGTACACACCAATCAGATACAGGTTTGTTATACACTCAAGTCGTGAATCACACGCCTGACATGGGAAATTAGTTTTCGCTCATCGACTCTCGGCTAATAGTAAAAATGGGCTAGGTTTGTGAGAAGCATGATATCAAGCTGCTTACTTACGGTACACTGGTAGGCTTCCCCGCCTGTGATTTGGACGTATAACTGACGGCTGTGCCATTCAGTGTGGTGGATTTCTCGCGGAAAAATGGCTGAACAAGCCAGAGCCTGAAATTTATGATGATTCTATCACTCCAAGCCAGCGGAAGGTATGTCGAATGCTAGATTCCCCCATTTTGGCCCACGTTAATAATGCCCCTAAGTATCTGGGAATGATTCGGAATTGGGGCGGTTGGTCCCTCTTCCAAGAGTTGCTGACCGTCTTGAAATCCATCGCTACTAAACATGGAGTTGACATTTCAAATATTGCAACTCGGTGGGTTCTGGACTTTCCCTATGTTGGAGCAGTGATTGTTGGTGCGCGAATGGGAATCAGCGAGCATACAGACGCAAACTTGGCAAGCTTCGGTTGGTTACTGGATCAACGAGATCGAGGCGAAATTGAGAAAATCTTGAAAAAGAGTGGGAGAAGAGAGATGTTTGAGACTATAGGAGATTGCGGAGGAGAGTATCGATAGATCGAAGGCGGGCATTCTATTACGTCTCAGGACGGGACTTGCGTCTGACACGACGTGCCCGTGGCTTGAATTTCTTTTAAAAAAAAGAAGCCTGAAGAGGTGGAAGATGAGATAAAATATTCAACAGTATTTCTGCACACATAACTACATACCTCAATCCTGTTGATAATTATCTATCATCCTAATAAAGTAGTTTAGGAACTATCTTTTTTATCACCCTTAACTTTAGTATCTAATCTCTGAGAATAATATTTATGAGAATTATTCCATTAGATTTATTAATAAAGGTAGGTACAAGGTTTAAGAATATATTCTTTTACTGCGCATACCAGGTATCGTGGTTGGCCCAAGGCTTAACTGAAAGGCCTATACCTGTGTGCGAATAGTGATGGTGATTTTCAAATGGGATCGCTTGTACCTAATATGGAAAAGATTAACAATTACCACGTTAATATGAAATGCTGGATGGAATTAAACCATCCTGTTGCAGCGTGATGAAAGCGAGCTGCAGTCGCTAAGTGGCCGGTGACATAATCGACGAAGAGGGACCTTGCATACCAGAATGCCGAGTCTTCATTGTCGTTCACATTCTCTATCATAGAAGACTTGCTAATCTGATCATCTTCCTGCTTTGGGAAATATACAGACAGTCTAAAAACGGTAAATGCATAATCCAACAATAATAAAACTCATGTCATATCCTTCATCCAATTAAGGTTACCTAGTTAAGACTACTCGAGCAGAGACATAAGTAGGTGGCGAATTAACAATTGAATAAGATCTACAAAGCTTGTATTCCTACGTTAAACCAAATCATCCGATCCCCTAACACATTAACTCAGGCCACCTACCGCTTGAGTTTCTCGTCGTAACTTCCGTGATCTGAGGAAGTCTCGCATCCACCTGTAAATATACGGGAACGCCAAATAGGTCCATGGCGCAAGCATAGTAAACATAGTAAAGCTGTACATAGTTGCATTGATGGCAACACAAAAACCAACAACAATCATGAACATAGTCCAGAAAACCGGTTGTTGCTTCATAATCCAGCCTCTATATACCTTCCACAGAGTGTAAAGCATTAATACTCCATTGCATATCCAGTATAAACTCCAAGCGACTGGGTGTGGAATGTCGATGCCGAAAATGCTGAATACCAGAAAGCATATTGCGCCAAGGACCGCAACGTAGCGCCAATACTTGGCAGATTTGATGGACCAAATTACAATCGCACGTAATATGGCACCAATAATGAGAGAGAGAGGAAGAGAGAGCAGAAGACAGCCAGCTGTAATTCCGAATGTCTTCCAGTTATAGCTCAAAGTACCGGATGTCCCAATAATTGAGAGAATAGCTTCGGTTGCGTTGCGACTGTCCGTTGGTAATGCCTCTAGAGTTTCATTCATCCAAGTGGAGAACCCCAAAGGACCCTCGACAGTGATGCTATCCATGTTCATACCGAAGAAGCTGGTAGCGAAGGACAATGGAAGAAATATTGCCGCCAGTATCGTAAGCCGAAACATGGTCATATCTTGTGATAGCTGGAAGTATCGACGCAGTAACTCCTGGGATTCTTGGATATTGGATCCAAGTTGGGTGAGTTGTTTGTCGAGAAACTTCATATCTTTTTGAATCTTGTCGACTCGGTCCTGGAAAGGAATACCCCCATCCCACAAGCTTGGTTGCTCTGCATTGTGGGTTCCCATCCATGACTTCAAGGTCATCAGAACTTTGGTTCCATGCTCTACTCCACTGCGAGCAGACTTGAGGCAATCCTCCTGATGCATCATGAACCTCATCTTGCTAATAGTGGGGTCTCGGCGACTGAGGATTGTCTTCGATATAATTTCTTAGCAATGGGCAACGCAAACATTTTGATTACCCAACTCACCATTTTGTGTATCTCTTCATGAAACTCCTTCACGAAATTCGCCGTGTCTTCAATCATGACCTCAAATATGCACTGCAGGGTAAAGAAGATTTCACTTTTCCGTGACCAGCTTTGGATAGCGGGTATCCCTGAACTGCTTGAGTTCGCCGATGACTGGCTGTTTCGTTTATCGGCAAACGCCATATGCGTGCGACAGGAGCGAAAAGCAATGAGTAGCTTATCTGCGTCATCTTCGGAGGCCGATGGATGTAGGACAATCTTCGCGTATTCATTGCGAGGGGCCGTTTTATGGTATTCCCATATGTACTCGTAGAAGTCTTCGGTATAGCGGGTGGCCTCAGATTGCCAAGCGAGAAATATTTCGTTCTTTCCACGGTCGGGATCCATATTTCCTGGGCGGGTTGAGTCGCCCCCCAGAATCTCATCATGGGAAGGCTCCTTGTGACTTCAGATTCGTCCACTGTGTCTGTGGTGGCCTCGCAGGGATTTGTGTTGACTGCCTGTCGGAGAGAAGGTGGTGGAAGTGGTCTCGGTTCCGCGAATTTGTTTTCATCATAGTCATGCTGCTTATCTGCATCGGATGGGATCATACTGATTTTCCAAGAGTATTTGATCATGGTGAGCAGTATATGTGTTGGGACTAAATGAATTGTCCTTATGCGGCCCCGAAGAGTAGCGATCAGATGGTGCCGGAATGAGAAGAGTGAGTCGACGTCTTTCAACTCAGGCCGTTCTGTAAGTGTCCTGCTCCAGTTAAATTACCGTATCAGGAGAAAGAAAAGCATGACTGAGAAACATACACGAGGTGCAGACCGTGAGGGCCGTCTTCAAGAATTGCTGAAGCAACTCGACAAGCCCAATCGGAGAAGTTGTCTTCACTGCGGATGTCCGTTTGAACTTTTCCGGTCCCGTAATTTCCGCCAACTCCCTGAGCCGGCGGTTGGAAAGTCCAGTGGCACAAAAGGTTGTTGCAGGAAAAAGAAACCTTCGATGCGGAGGCGGGCTGATCGGACTCTGCATTAGTTTCATGACGATCCTTTGCAGGGCGCTCCTTCAGCTGTCTGTATTCCGCTCGTAGGCGCGGAAAGTCTGTTACCCATGCTTTCTCTTGGGAACCTCACTCTGTGAATCTTTTATCCATTGCATCTTCTGTTTGTTTGTCTTTGTCGTAAGGAAGCCGATGCATCCACGTCATTCTTCGGGATCGGCTGGCCGAATGAGGTTGATCATGGTTTCCTGACTCTAAAGTCAGGTTTCGTGGTAACACGCCGATAGCAGAGCCGTTCGTCGTCATTCTGCCGGGAACGATGCGAGGTTTTGCGAGGGGTTGAATTGTCTCTGGGAGATTTTGTCGCGAGCGGGGCCGTTGTGGTGGGTTGAAAGAGAATAGAATTCCCGCATTCAATTTGACAAACGGGCTCTAGCGACAGCTCTGTTTTATACTGCGCCAGATGCTTATCTTCGAGGCTGCTTGGCGCATGGGAGAAAATCAGGCTACGAATAGGCGTTTTGCTCAATGTGCCCATGAACTAATCTGACATTAGCTGTATGCAGCCCGATCACAGCCACTTTTATCACATCCTATTAGACAGACGAGGCGCTATGCCACAGCGGTTACCAGTACCCACCTTGTCTTCCAAAAATGTATGTCACGAGTCCTATTTGCACAATGTACTGCACTATTAATAAGTCTCATACACCATGTGTGACAACCAATTCAGCCGCAATGCGGTGACAGCCGTAAGCAGAACGTGTAGATCTATTAATAATCCTGACTAATGAGGCTAAGAGCGTAATATGCAACAGCACTATACTCCTAAACCGCAAGATCTAGAGTACTATACTGTTAAAACAGACGCTCTACAAGGACTGCGCTCCTTTTAGTGTATACAGGGAATCGAGAACTACGTATTTAGGATAAGGAACCCTTTAGCCATTAACATAATTTAATTACTTGAGTTTATAATTTGCACATTGATGGCTTTGATTTAATATATTCTTAGTTCAATTCCCGTAAGCGAATTTGACGCCAGACCCCGATATTGTTAAGCTTAAAAAGCAGCGCATACAGCTTAAGTGAGGTCGGGACTAGTTCGAGAGTTATGAATATAAGGAAAAGATATGGAACATCGCTATAAATGCGTATGAAGTATGTACAGCGAGAACAATAAGTTGTGGGAAAATATTGAGAACATTGCTTCTACAATGCATGCTGAGTCATTCCACTGAGCCACGCCCGCATTGAGCACCGACTACATTCATGAAAACTTAAGACTCCTGAACCGATGCAGCAAATCTCATAGTTGAAGGCTAGGTTAATAAAGACGTTCCAGTCCGAACACCTTAAAACTGTTCACATTGCGTCGATGGGGAGTCCCGGCGAAACCTAAGGAAATTAACTTTAAAGAGGAAGTACAGCTTTTCGAAGACCAAGAGCTACAGACCCTCTGGCGTGAAGCTCCAAGGGATAAACTCTACTAACAACTTACTATATATATAGCTAGAGACGAAAGAAACTTACCCACTCACCTTCAGAAGGAGAAAACTGTTAGTATTGCTGAGTGAACTGTAGATAAGCAAGGTCTTCTTTGCTTCTGCGATCAAGTTTGGATTCCAAATTTGGAACCCCTTCGCACAAAGATCATTCAGGATATTCATGACTCCCATCTTACTGGACATCCCAGTAGAGACCTCACCTATACTATTCTATTGAGACAGTTCTTCTGGCCTGAAGCTGCAGCAGATGTGCGCCAGTTTGTGAGGAACTGTGAGGTCTGCAGCAGGAATATTATCTGGAGAGTGATGCGAGGGTCAGATAGACTATAGGGGTCAGGTTAAGTGTAGAAGTAAAGATATCTTGTCTATAGATAAGCTGAGCAGATTGTCTTATATGACAGCTAACTGCTCGGTAGATGCCTGGTAAGCCAGGCATCCCTAGGATACGGCTAGCCGCACGCATCACTGGTTGAGGATATCCTCGGACTGTCGAGTTTGGCTGTCTAACTGGAGGGTTCCGGCAGGTAAAATCTCTGCCTCTACGATGATTCTTGTGTCTCTGGTATGCAAGGCAAAAGGACATGGGGATAGAGAGATGCCGACGGTGGACGGTTACAGCCTCCTCCGGCAGAGACGTGACAAGTTGCTAAGCTCCTTAAATCGCAAACGTCTCTCGTCAATCTACAACTCCGCGTACACTTAGGTATAGAGAGCAAGCTGCGAAGTGATGCAGGCGCTGAGGTTGTTCGAAATCACACAAAACTTTTATTGGCTGGTAAATAAGACTAGTCAGATGGCCCCCGAGCTCACACGTTATCGCTTCACACTACCAAGGCGAGGTAGGCGTATCGGTATAATAGTACAAACCGAAATAAACGCCAAGACAATGCAGGACGTAAAAGTCAATCGCAATGCTCCCTCGTAGCTCAAGATAACTTGCTGACGGTAGTAGGGATCTAGCCTTGCAACTTCCTCAACCGACTTGCGAACCCGGCTGATAACCTCATCTCGGCGATCTCCATGGACCAACTGATTAAGATAGTAAATGAGGGAGTTCTGCAGGATTAGACTACTAGTCGCAACCCCAATAACCTGGCCAAGACTCCGCCATAAGTTGATCGTGCTTGAAACAACCGCTTGCTCAGTCTGCTTGGACACAGCGAGGAGTGCAAGAGAGCTTCCCGCAAACAGAAAACCTTGGCCGATAGATGAGGGAAGCAAGATGATTAGATATACGTATTCCGGGAGATCGTGGCGTATATTAGCCAGGCCGATCGTGCCAAGGAGGAGACAGATGGTCCCGGTTTGAATGGGCCACTTCAGGCGGTAGGTCCACATGACGGCAAACCCAACGAAGGTTCCCATCATGGAAGCCGCGATTGACGGGATAACTAGAAATAGGCCGGAGGAGGTGGCAGTTTTGAGGAGAACAGCCTGAAAGAAGAGTGGGCTGAGAAAAGAGAGCATGGCGTGTAAGCTAGTAAAGCGAATAAAGGGACGGCTTGTCCTACATGTTGAATATAATCGAGTTTCCCAAGAAGGCCGATAGGAAGTTTGTAAAAAGTATGTTGGCGTGCGGGGGATGATGGATTAGGTACAGCGGCATAATTGGTTTGTCGGCGTAAAACTCGGCCACGAGAAAGAGTGGAAAGAGAATGGTGAAGAGAACGAGAGAAGCGATAATTAATGGATGTGACCCTATTGATTTTTAGCGTTGTTGGAAAAAGGACCGGGCACAGTGGTTACATTGCAGCACGTTCCCTCCGAGACTCTATAAATAATGACAAGATTAGCGAACGGTCATCTGAGTAGTCTGCGCATAACTCACCAAGCCAAGGATTAAGAACCCAACAGACGAGGAAAGTAGTATTGAGCCTTTTAAATCAAATGACGCCATAGCCTTCCATACATTCTGACGCTCGCTGTGAAGTCCTAGGTCATTCGGGATAGCCACCATGGAGATGATGATGCAGAGCAGTAGCGGTGGGACTTGGATTCCAAACTCCCACCGCCACCCTAAAGACTCGGCCAAGGCACCTCCTGTTGCGGCACCAAGCGCCGACCCTATGCCATAGTTGGCATTAAAGTACGCTTGGTATTTGCCACGTATTCTAGGTGGAAACGTCAGTCACCTTGGTTACTCGCTCTCTCATGGAGGCATGAGATAAAGACAAAAACTGCTTTGACTCACTCAATTGGAACCAAATCGCTGGTAATAATGCTCCCCACCGTCATGATGCCTCCAGCGCCGAGACCGCACACTGCCCGAGCGAGAATGAAGGATTCAATAGTTTGAGCTAGGCTGCACCATATTACGGCGACTGTGAAAACGACAAGGGCGCCGACGAAAATGGGTTTCCGGCCGACATGGTCAGACAGGCGTCCTAGGAGAGGCTGAAAGGCCGAAGACGTGAGAAGAAAGGCTGTGGATAGCCATGATGCCGAGTTGGAGGCGTGGAAGTAGGACGTAATAAGGGGGTGCGATGACGCCATAATTGTTCCATCGAAACAGGCAATGAAATGAGACAGCAGCAGTTGCGAGAAGATGGAATAGAATTGACTGGCCGAGATTTTCCCCAGGAATGGGCTCGCTGTTGAGGTTGTAGCCGCCACTGACCAGACCGTGGAGGGCGTCGGGGACGATACAACAACGGAGACTCCTCATCCGGTTCCTGACTTCTAGAACCTAACCATTGACGAGAATCGGTATCCTCCCCATAATGGCTTGGAGAATTGGGTACGACTGGGGGTGGTATTCCGGTCGGTTCGGGTTCGAAGCCGCCGTTGCGGATAATTGGGGCACTTCGCATGTCGAAATTTGTAGGAGGTATTTGGGGGTTCCTGTCGTACGTTCTGCTGGATGTCCTGGTTGACCATGGAACAAGGCCAAGAGTAGGAGATGGCTTGACTTTGAATCTGAGACTGTCAGGGCGGCGAGAAAGTTGATAACCCCTGTGCAGTATCGCTTGTTTCGTCCACTGGGTTGGGTAACGAGATCGATGAAATGGCGATACTGGATGTCCAATAGAAAGAAATTGTTGCAGAACTACTGAAATGGTTTGATTTGGTCCTGGAATGGCAGGGACTGATGTCTTCATGCATAAAAGATTGAGAAACGTGGATAACCACACAACGGTCACAGATTCAAGGCTAGTTCGCCCAGGTAGGCTAGAGGGAAAATCTTCGGCTAAATTAGCGAGTTAGATCGGCGATGATGTCGCTTCGGAATTGTGTTGATTTCGATCCAAAATGGTGACATTAACACGGTTGATAGGAGTTGGATGCCGCGATGCTATTCCGCTGTCTATCCCATTGTCTATCCCACAGGCGTTGCAGCAGACTGGGCCCTCTCCTTATGTGACAAATCAATGGTTGAATGTAAAGGCTCCTTATTGGCCTCTTGAGGGCTTATTCCCTGTACTATTGCCTAGCATGGAGTAGAATGAGCAGTGCTATCAGGCCGAGTCGGGCTGAGTATGTAATAAGTCCGCAGGCGGTAAGATGAAGCGCCGCGCCTATCAAGCCAAGGAATCTTGGCCTCCTAATGCGGAAGCGACATTTCGTTCGTCATTCCAGTGGAGAAGCACACAATATGCTGCCTGTAGCATCCGTGTCAAAACAGCCTTAGCCCCGGATTGACAGATGCTGGCTGTGGTATGCTTGGCGATAGCATGCTCATGCGTGGACCGACCCGCCATCCCCGGCTTTTCAGTCTCGCGATCAACAGACATAATGGCGTATGAAGTCCATTTGACGTACCAGCACAGTGTTCCACGCGATATCGCTATACCCCTGGAGTGCGCCATGGGCAAGTGCGGCCACAATTGAGTGGGAGAGGACAGGGGACTTGGCAGTGGGAGACGATAGTGGGAGAGAAGTCGGCGATGGCGATTGTTTGTTGACGGCAGAATTTCCAGACCCCAAATCAGTCTCCCTGTATATAAGAAGAGCTATTGGTGTACTAGTTAGTTTTGATCGACACCTTTCCGGTCATCAGCATCAAGTCAAGATAACTCACCACTGACCACTCTGTTGAAGATGGGTTTGGCATCTGCCTTTAAGCGACTCGCTATTGCGAAGAAGCATGAACGATCTCCCGAAGAGCGCGCCTTCGTTCGTCGGCTGGATTTCTTTCTCCTGACGTTTGGATGTCTTTCCCAGGGTAGGTGGCCGAATGCGCACGCAAGCCCTAGCACTGACGTTTTGGTACTGTATAGTTATCAAGTTCCTGGATCAGACCAATATCTCAACCGCCTACGTGAGTGGTATGAAGGAGGACCTCAAATTGTACGGGAATGAGCTCAACTAGTGCGTTTTCACAACCCCCACCCATCAGTTGATTACTCACTGATTCCCATAGCTTCACAACATACTTTAACATTGGCTACTGCATCATGCTTATTCCATCTCAAATCATCCTGACCCACATTCGACCAAGCATCTGGCTGCCCTCGCTGGAGATCGCGTGGGGAATCATCACAGGACTCATCGCGACGACTCACAGCGCCAAGCAAATCTACGGTCTACGCTTTGCCCTTGGCTTCTTGGAGAGCAGTGCCTGGCCAGGAATGATGACCCTGTTGAGTGAGAATTTCCCCAGACTATAATGCAGTGTGGACGTGTAAAGTCTCGAGAAACTGACCATTCGATAGTGCATTGGTATACTCCTTCGGAGTTGGGAAAGCGGTATGTAAACCCATGATCTCAAGCTAAAATTTACAGATTTTGGCAGGCTTGAGATGCAGACACTAACCTCTTTCGGGATTCTAGGATGGGTTTCTTCTCTTCCGCAGCTTCCGTCGGTGGAATGTTGTCCGGAGCCCTGCAGATCGCTATTATGGACAATTTGCACGGCAAGAACGGCCTTCCTGGCTGGCGGTAAGTTGTCCATGAGACGGGTATAATGTTGCCGCAGCTAAAAGAAAGACAGATGGCTCTTTATCATCAATGCGGTTATGACTGTCTTCGTTGGGGCCTCTGGGTTTTTCTTGATCCCCGACACACCCAACCAACCGAATCCTTGGGCAAAATGGTTCAAAGAGGACTATGGCCGCATCGCTATGGAAAGACTTCGCCGCCACGGCAAGTCCAAGGCAAAGCGAATCACATGGGTAGCAACCAAGTAAGCATTGATTTCTAGATCTCAAAGAATATCTACCAGAAACGAAACTGACTGCGTGTAGGCGTGCCTCCCGTCTGTGGCTTACCTACTTTATTCCCGTCTGGTGGGTAGCAAGCGGACTCAGTGTCGGAGGAACAGGGTTCTTCGGCGTCTTTCTCAAGTCTCTCAAGGACGGCAGCGGCAACCCGATCTGGACTGTCAAACAGGTTAACTCTCTTCCTATCGGTGGTAGTGCCATCCAAGTTGTCACCCGTAAGAACACCTGATTCGATTCCTTGACTTCTGAAGACTACTAACGCATAGTGTTAGTTTGGTTTTGGTGCAGTCTGTCTGACATGGTCCAATCTCGGTGGTCAATTATCGCTATACAAAGTGAGTACCAACATGGAATTACCGTTATATGTCCACTTCGTATCCTAACCAGATTTCACATTAGGCATTATTGGTATTGTTCCTGCAATCATCATGACGGTATGGACGAACAAATCCGACCAAGTTCCCCTAAGTGCCGCATACGCCAGTTTCTTTCTTGCGTACACTTGCCAAGCTGGCGGAAATATTCTTATGGCATGGCTCGCGGATCTGTGAGTGAAATCCGGCAATCCTCACGTCTTCGTAGCAAGTGTTTAACCAAAGATAAATAACAGGTTGCCTCAAGACCCCGAGGCCAGGACCTTGATTGTTGGCATTTCCGTCACTGCTATCTACGCCATCAACTCTGGCATCCAAATTCTGATGTGGCCAGCATCCAAAGCACCGTATTGTAAGTCTTACCCCTGAGAATAGCACATCCGTTAGACGCTAGAGACCACAAAACTAACCAGAAATAACCACTAGTCACCAAGGGGTGGCCGGTTACGATTGGCATGTGGACTTTTTTGGCGATTATGATTGTCGCACTGCGCTATCTTGATGTGCGCTACCTGCTGTAAGTTCCCTATCCCACTATGGCCCTTCTTGCAATTGTCCCTGCAAGAAGAAAAAGTTGTGTCATGAGAATCTGAGCTAACACCATAACAGCCCTGATCGTGTGGCCTTTCGTGAAAGCCAAGGCCTCGATAATGTCTCGAGTGTTTCATCACCTGGCAGCCAGACGTCAGACTCTCCCGAGCTCGTCACCGATGAGGAGAAAAACAAGGACCACATCCGAACCGCCAAGGTTGTTTAATGATCTTTTTGGGTGGATGCAAGTATCTTGATACCATGTATCCCATTAACTGTCTCAAGAGATACCGAAGAGACTGTTGAGATAGGCGTGTCGAGTAACTGCTACATTCGCGAGATCACTATCCATAGAAATCAGAGGCCTTGAACTACGGTTAATCCAATCCCGTTTCTGCATACTTTTGATTAAGTGAACCGTATTCGAAAGAGATCTGGGTAATTATTCAAGAACCACTAGAGGAATCCAGGCTTGCAAATTCGACCCATTCTTATTGTCAACCATCTAGACCCGTGTTTTGACGATAGACTGTCTTGTTCTCCGTCCAATCCCTTCTCTTCAGCTGCCGTATAGCAGTTCATAGCTTAATCTCCCGGACAGATACTGTTTAACAGAAGTCCTAAATTTCAACCTTGGTATTTGCGTTGCTGATTTGTTTGTTTTTCATTTTTTCTCGGCTTACAATTACATAAGAAATGTATTGGGAAAAGGTCAATTTTGTCAGATTATATTTCATTGAAGCAAGTCGATACCATGGTCTGTCTATCTACCAGATGATAGTCTCATGTTACCCTGCCTCCGATCTCTGCATGTCTTGCCTCTCCCTGCTAAATCTGCTTGGAGATGACATCTGGAGAGCCTATTTTGATACTACCCTGAAGGGAGAGGTTTCTACTGCTGGAGCCGACCCAGAGCAGATATGTTCCCCTTCTCAAGTACCATTGCTGGGCCACCACGTCCCAGACACTAAGATCCCTCCTGGTAAGCTCGAAAGTAGCCTTCACTGTCTGTCCAGGAACCAATGGTCCGACTCGTGAGAACCCTCGCAGTTGACGAATGGGAGTATCATCCCCTGGGATGGACACGTATAGCTGAGTGACCTCAGTTCCATCCACATCACCAGTGTTCTTTACCCAGACACGGGTCACGGCAAGAACATCCCACAGCTCTGGGTGACCGCCCTGCACAACAGCGACATCGTCGCTAGGGTATTCAGCGGTATTGGCCGTAGGCAGAACGGCAGCTGAGAGACCGGTGAGGTTGAAGGTGGTGTACGAGAGGCCAAAGCCAAATTCGAATCGAGGGCTGATTCCACGAGCATCAAAGTGGCGGTAATCGATGTAAAGACCCTCGGTGAAGTTTGTTTCCGGGAAATAGTCGGATGATGCAGTCGAGTTGAGCAGGTCACCATAATCAGACTCTTGTCGAGCCACGGTGTATGGCAGTCTCCCTGACGGGTTGACGTCGCCGTAAAGGATATCAACAAGACTGTTGCCGCTCTCTTGACCAGGAAGCCCAGCGAAAAGGACAGCAGTGACGTTGGGGTGCTCAATCCAAGCTTCGACAGTACGGATTCCTGATTACATGTTAGTTCTGGTCATGTGACGGAGCTTGTACTCAGTGAGACAGAGCTGCAGGGTGATATTGCTTACCGGCAGAGTGGAGGACAACAATAGTGTTCGAGCAGTTGGCGGCAACGTTCTGGACAAGCCTGTCGCTACGGTCATCCGTCAAGCTTAGTCGGTCAAAGCTTTCCGATGCATATGCGTTGATGAAAACGAGGCAGGCTTCAGCATTTGCAAAAGGCGGATAAGGGTTCTCCGACTCAAAGTCCCAGCGCAAGACACCCCGGTTCTTGACAATCCGGTCCTGGATGGCTTGGAATGGGGTTACTATGTACGGAGGCGTATTGCCCCCAGATCCTCCTCCAGTGACTAGAGTTCCGTCGAATGTCTGCCACCAAAGTTGCTTTCGTAGCCACCGCCATATCGGCCAGGATTCTTCCAGGGAGCTGCCTTGAGCGTTGCATCGTACCCGTAGATGGCGAGGAACTTGGGGTTCTTCAGAGGCAGAGCGCCGTTGGTATTCTTGACTAGAATAGTTCCCGCAGCTCCAATGGTTCGAATGAGCGATGCATGGTCGGCCTGGACATTGATTGGATAGGCTTCCTCGAAGTTGTCATGGTAAGCCGGGGCAGGATAGTTGTGTGTCTGTTGAAGATAGTGTAGACTTGCGACAAGACGGGTTGCCATGTCTGACAGACGGTCCTCGCTAACTGAGCCGTTGTGTACTGCCTCGACGAGCTTATCTCCCCAGAAGCCAGTATTGGGCATGACAATATCCAAGCCGGCATTGGCGGTAGCGACACCTGACTTTTGCGCGCCCCAGTCGCTGACCACAAAGCCTTCGAAGCCCAGCTCGGTCTTGAGCACTTGGTTCAGAAGTTTGGAGTTCTGGCAGCCGTATGAGTGGTTCGCCCGCTGGTAAGAGCACATGATGGAAGCCGCTCCCTCCCTCAGAGAGTCCATAAAAGGGAAAACATACAGTTCGTGAAGGGTTCGGTCGTCGACGTTGGAGCTGATGGACTCGCCCAAGTCTGAGCTGTACCGGCGGTACTCTTGCTCGTTCAGCAGCCAATGCTTGGGCGTGGAGATAACTCCAGCATCCTGGATGCCGCGAGTGATGGCACCCATACCGACGCCGGCAAGATACGGGTCGTTTGAGAGACCTTCCCAGTTCCGACCGCCGCGGGCAAGGCGACCTAAAGGCCCGGCCACAGGACCCATGGCAACATTGATGCCCTTGGCGTAGTTTTCGTCGCCGTACGCTTTGCCGTACTTGTACATCAGAGACCTGTCGAAGGTGGCGGCCACGTGGATGCCAGCTGGGAATGATGACGACACGAACTCTTCGCCGCGGATGCCATCGGGTCCGTCGGAGAAGCAAATAGCAGGGATCCCGAGGCGTGGGACTTCGCCCGAGTTGCCAAAGCAAGGCCCGTCGAGCCAACCGTGAGTCATGTTGGCTTTCTCTTCCACGGTCAGCTGTGACACAAGCGACCTGGCATGGTGATAGGCGGCAGCCCAGCGAGGACTGGAAGAGCCATTGCTAATTGCTTGATGTACGTTAGTCGGATTCTGACCTTTCGAGCGAGATGGATCATACGTGAAGGATAGAACGGGGGGCTTTGGCCGTAGAACGGAACCTCGGACTGTTCATTGCTTGTTGGTTGGGCGACGGTGATCAAGGCCCCGTGCAGGGCGAAAGAGATGAATTTGCTGGCCGTCTTCATGGTGGCGTGACTGAGCGTCTGTGACCTAGTTGCTCACGAGTAGCGATAGGACTATCGAGCAAGACAAAGACATTCAATTGGCAAGGCGATCATTTATACAGGTTGTCTGTTAACTGAGGTTAGAACTACTATATCCAGATGGTAGCGAATGCCTAAGGAACGACTTGCCGCGATGGTGCCATTGATCATCCCGATCTCGTCTGTATTAGGTCCAGAACTCCTCAAATACGCGGATCGAACATCCTACTTCGGAGCGGATCGAACATCCTACTCAAATACGCGGATCGAACATCCTACTTCGGAGGACGAATCGGGTTGATTTATAAGGGATTAGCCGCAAGCGATATGTCCAAGCGATGGCAACAGAGAGGGGACTTGACTGGAAACGGTTAAGCGGGTGGGAGGCCGACGTCCTTATCATCTGTGGAGTATTTTGCGTGAAATCCGAGATTGACGCAATCCATCCCCGGTAGCAGCTCACCCGGGAAACATGCGGCGATCCCACATAGCCTTATCACAACGCGACCAGTAGTTTTTGCTCATTAGCTGACCACGCCACAAGCAGACTATACTATAGACGGTTCATCGAAAACATCCAGCCTTACCGCCTTTTTCTTTCATACTTACAACATTAACAATGACGCTGAAGGACACCGAAATTGCTGAGCACAACAGTGCCGAGTCATGTTGGGTTATTATTCATGTGCGCAAGCCCTAAAACCTCCTGTGGGAATGTAACTAACTGACCGCGTTGTAACAGGGAAAGGCATATGACTTGACCAACTTCATCCAGGTATGCTGCTGAATGAGAACCCGCAAGATGAGAGACTGAGTATTGTCTTTGCGCAATAGACCATCCTGGAGGCCCAGAGGCTATTCTTCGACATGCAGTACGCACCTACCGCATGAAACTGCACTTCCTCGCATCTGGGCACCAAGCTCACCTTCAGACTAGGGCAAAGACGCAACAGCTGTGTACGAACCCATCCATCCATCTGATACTCTAGACAAGTATCTCGACCAGTCCAAGCACCTCGGGCCCGTTGTTTCGAGTGCTCCCGTGCAAGAGGATGATGACCACCTAGAGGAGACTGAGCGTCAAGACCGCATTGCCCGCAAGCCACTGTTATCGCAGTGTTATAATCTCTTTGACTTCGAGGTAGTCGCTAAGCGTGTAATGAAAAAGACGTCCTGGGCGTACTACGCGAGTGCAGCGGACAATGAGATTGTACGGAGACTCATGCTTCCTTGATAGTGCAATGTGGCTAACTTACTGCTCAGACTGCTCAAGAGAACCAGCGAGTCTATCATCGAATCTGGTTCCGTCCTCAGGTGCTCGTCAACGTCGAGCACATTGATATTTCTACCACCATGCTTGGTACCAAGACCTCGATGCCCATCTACGTGAGCGCCAGCGCATTTAATAAGCTTGGCGATCCCGAGGGAGAGGTTGTCTTTACTCGCGCCTCGCACAAGCATAACATTATCCAAATGATCCCCACCCTCTCATCATGTTCCTTCGATGAGATCATCGATGCCCGGGGAGAGGGACAGGTCCAATGGTTGCAGCTCTACGTCAGCAAGGATAGGGAAGCCACCAAGAGGATTGTCCAAGCTGCCGATAGGCGTGGCTGCAAGGGACTCTGTATCACCGTCGATAACCCCCAGGTTGGTCGTCGTGAGAGACATCTTCGGAGCCAGTACACCGAGCCCGCCGACGGCGAAGATACAAACATCCAGGGTTCAGCTCGCGCAACCTCGAATCTCCTTGACTCAACACTGTGCTGGGCTGATATCCCCTGGTTCCAGAGCATCACCAGCATGCCCATTGTCATCAAGGGAGTGCAACGGGTTGAGGATGTGCTGAAGGCGGTCGAGTATGGCTGTCAGGGCGTTATTCTTTCCAACCACGGTGGTCGTCAGCTAGAATTTGCCCGATCATCTATCGAGGTTCTCGCGGAAACCATGCCAGTCCTCAGAGAGCGCGGACTTCAAGACAAGATTGAGGTGTATGTTGATGGTGGCGTTCGCCGCGGTACCGATATCCTGAAAGCACTGTGTCTAGGCGCCCGTGGTGTTGGCATCGGACGCCCATTCCTCTACGCTCTGGGATCGTATGGCCAGCCAGGTGTTGAGCGAGCTATGCAGTTGCTGAGGGAAGAGCTGGAAATGGACATGCGACTTCTTGGTTGCAATCGCCTCCATGAGCTTAATCCTAGTTTTCTTACTATCCGCGGCATCTCGGACCATTCTGCACCCTATAAGGACGGCTTGTCTTTTGCTGCATATGATTCACTAATACCAGTGCCCCAAAGGCATAAAGGAAAGCTGTGAGGAATTAGTGCTTTGTAGGGGATTAGCAAGACATATATTTATTGCGAGGAGCTGAGGTATAATTAGTTGTAGCAGACTTACAATTGAGGCTCTACTTTAGTATATTAAATCGCTAATTACTATAGTTCTCTTTATAGAAGAATAAGGCTTTTTTTTACCTCTTTACTATATTCATTTATTAAGTAATAACTGTATATAATAGGCAAGCAGTATAGATAAATAAGTAACATACTTAGATTTTTACTTTAAATTGCAATTTTAAGAATTTCTTTTTTTTATTAAACTTAAAATAGCTAAAAACTTATAATTAGGTTGTTTAAGTAAAGTCTTCTAAAAGAGAATTCCTATAGATTTTATATATCTTTTCTTATAGAATTATTTAACTGCCCTACTATAAGAAATAAAATCTCCTATTGCTATATCCTTTATAAAGAAGACTACCCAGTATAAAGCCAGGCCTACCCTATAGCGGGACTATACTGAAAGAGGGCAAAATAAGGATGCTGAAGTAGAGCTCTAAGATTCAGAGATAATAGCACCCCACGCACAGAATGGGACTTCACAGAGATCCTAAGACCCCAGACGAACCATACAGCCCCGAAACGACCAGGCTGTCCTATAGGATTAACCAACAAGCAGCCACGCACCTCGCACAGCTCGTCCCTAATGCAGAGCTGCGCCGGAAGCATATTATTACCCCTCGCAACATACTACAGCAATATATCCTCACCACCCTGCGACTAATATAGATCCTCTACTGGAATACCTACAGGAAGCCTTAACGGTGATGGACTCAGTTAAGCTTTTGACTATTAAGGAATGAATGCTCTCTGGGGCGGTGCGGCGCGTACTTGAAGCACTCCCTCATGTATCCGTAGCCCAGTATTTAATATATTTTTAACCTGTTTCCTGAAACGATATCAAGCTAAAGTGCTGCAATGTTTGTAGTTAAATCTTGCAAGTGCGAACATATCTATGCTGCGAATGCGTAGCTACCAACCATAGCATAGACAAGCCAGTAATCCAAGTCCGGCTTGTTTCTCATCAGGTCCGCAACTTCCTTGGCTATCTTCATGCAGCCCGTCTCCGCCATATATTTCAAGCAACGCCGGATCCAGTCTCGCATGAGGATGTCAGCCGAAACCTGATTGGTGATGTAGAGTGGAGCGAGCAAAATGCAGCACTGGAGGCTCTGCAGCGGTGAGAAAGGCACGGTGTTATCTGGCCGTACCCCCGGTAAGACAAATTGAGGCACTGTGGCGCAAATCTGGTGCGCGATGTCGCGGATTCGAGCCAGGATGTTACTGTCGGGACTGGAATTAGACACGCCGACCGGGGTATGCCTCAATATGACATTATTGAGCATCAGGCGCGTGATGCGGATGCCGTTGGTAACCTGGGTAACGTAGTGGTCTACGTATATCTCATAATAAGAGCCGAAAATAAGTGGATTAGGCCTGACAGGAGAGATTTGCCGGGGCCTCCAAGATAGTGGCAATGTCCCCTGTAAGCTCCTGAGCTGGTTGTCCAACTGCTCTGCTCTCGTAGCCAGGGCAATCCCACAATTGCCTCCAACGTTGCGGAGGTCAGATTGCAGGTCAACTACGTGAGCCAAGATTCCTGTAAATCTCCATTTGACGGTGCTGATAAAAGGATCAAGGTGGCCACGCAGCGCCGTCAGTGCATCTGGTACTCGAATGGCCATAGCACCACAGCTGACAATCAGAGCTGTAATTAGGCGAGCACTGAGCTGGCAACCAGTAAGGCTTGAGGTGAATTGTTGCACACGGGGGCTAAGTAGGGACATTCCTCCCTGTGTATGACTCATCCACGAGGACGAGCCCTGAGGGTTGCGGTTGACCATTTTCTCGTACATATCGAGAAGCAGAATAGACTGGAGGGCCTCCTCTGCTCTGACGCTTGATAATTCGTCTAGAGTGCGACCGAGCCTCTGGATTGCAGTTACATAGCTTACACTTGCCAGATGCATTAAGGTAGGGTTGTGCAACTGTGTGGCCATGAAAGCCAGGCTGGTCGCTTCGAGACTTGCAGACAGGTGGTTAAGGGTAGAGGCCCTATTGTAGAGAGAAGCCACAGGACCGAAGCCATGCGAGAAGCCGAAGACGTAGACGGAAAAGAAGACGTATCGAGCGCGGATGTTCCAGCCGAGTTCCATGACAGTGGGATGAGGCGCCTGGGCCGAGGTCTGTCGCGCCACCACCTTCTGCTCAGCAGACCGGGTCTCGTCGCGGAATACAAGGTCCTGAGGGTCGCGATATCCGTGGCACCTTAGCCTAGCTCTCCGGCATTGCCCACAGCCCTCAGGCAGAAGGTCACACTATCATTACGTCGGGTTAGTTGCCTCACGGCCTCCCGGACGAAAAATGTACATACACACACACCGTCACAAAAGGTGTTCAATCATATCCTTTCATTCTAAAAGGCAGCTAGGTAAGATGGAGCCTGATGGGATATCGTGGCAATGTAGTGAGTTTCCAGAAAAAAGAAGGTCGGCAGAGTAAAGCACCAAGAGGTTCGCGGACAATTTGCAAATTTCTAGGCTCGATTCGTGAAAACATAGCCCATCACCCCCAATACCGAGAGCATCATTCAAGCTCAAATCCGCGAACTTCAAGTCCCCGAAATCGCGAGGCGAGGTTAGCCAGCTTAAGTTTCGAGTCCCTGTCCAGGTGCTGCTCCCTTTCATCCGTGGACGCTTTGGCAACAACGATGAGATGCCCCCGTAGACATGCCCAATTGCAAATGTTCCTGCTCAACTTCGTCGGCATCTTCTCAGGACGAACAGTCGACTCAGGATACTTCCAACATTCTCTGGCTATTGGCTGTACTCTTCAGGTTCTTGGAGTCTTTACGACAGCATTTTCTACCAAGTACTGGCAATTATTCCTCGCGCAAGGTGTTTGCAGCGGTCTGGGACATGGGTTCCTCTTCGCGCCCACCGTATCCATCCTCCCGACATACTTCAAGCGGAACAGAGCATTTGCCGTGGCGCTGGCGACCTGTGGAGCTGCAACAGGCGGCATAGTGTTTCCGACTATTGCATATGCCTGCATGTCGCGACTAGGCTTCAGATGGACAGTTCTTATTATGGGTTTCGTTATTACTATTAACGCCACTATAATCTTTAGCTTCACTAAGACTCGTATTGCGGTGCGAAAAACCGCGCTCACTTTTCAATATGAGCGCCTTTACGGAGCTATCATATACACTCTTTGCTATAGGATCATTCCTTTCGCTTTGGGGGTTATATTTTGCCTATTTCTATGTAAGTCTTTTACTTCATTCTATGATCTAGAGAGTAGAAGTAATAATAGACTGGCTGTAATAGATTGGCATATATGGACGCAATGTCTTAAACTTCTCCTCGAAACAATCCCTCCTTTCAATCATCACCATGAACGGCGTGGGAATCCTGGGACGAACGATCCCCGCACTACTAGCAGATAAGTACTTTGGCATCCTCAACGCGTTAATTCCAGCCGCCGGCATTAGTGGTGTCGTTTTGTTCGGCTGGATTGGTGTCGCTTCGACCGGGGGGGCCTGTTCGCATGGGTCGTCATCTACGGTATCGCCGCGAATGCCACTCAGAGTCTGTTTCCAGCGGCAGTGGGTGGTTGAATGTTACGGCGGGGTCATTCACATGCCTGAATCAGTAAAACAGTGGGGAGGGGGGGGCCGATTGGAGACATTTTCAAGTACCATCGCCGAGATTCTAATTATAAGTAGCTTGTCACTCGAGCTACTCAAAGCAAGTAATGCGTGGTCGGCTTTTGAAAGCGTCAGTCTCATTGAGACATCGAAGAGATACTGAGATTACCTTTGATTCAGAGCACAGAACATTTGTCCTACAACAACACTCGGCATTCTCATTCGTTTTCAGGCACTTATAAACCTCCCTTATACCACCCTAGAGGCTTTTCGCAGTCTCGAACTCCACAAGAGAATCTCTAAACATTGTCCGTAGATCCTCGACAATCGCATCTGGTCGCTCCCACGCAGCAAAATGACCACCGTTCTGGTGCTCATTCTCAAACACACGATCGGGCCAAGAGTCCGATTCCACAGCTTCGGTAACAAGATTAGATCATTTGAGAACCTCGAAATCCCGAGCGGTACGTCAATGTAGCCCGCTGCTGCTGCGAAGGCTGGAGGCTGACTGTGTTCCATAGCGTAATAGATATTGCTAGTGGCTTCCGGGCCGGCAGTCGAAAAGTAATATATACTGACCCATGTCAAGATCTCTTCATTTTTTTTTTTTTTTTTTTTTTTTTTTTTTCGTCAGTCCAAGGATATTCGTCACTCCAGTCACGCAGCTTTTCGTAGATCCAGGCCAGTAAACCCACGGGGCTATCTCGAATGGAGTAGCCGATAGTTGTTGGTTTGGTCGATTGTACCTTGTAGTATCCACTCCCCTTCCTGTTGAAAGTGACCAGCACGCGCCAGACCTTTCTGTTCCGTATCAGTCAAAGGCGTAACCGACATCTTTGCGTATAGTTCAGGATGGCTTTCCTGAGTTGGCTGGCTGGGCGCCGGGGTATTGATGTGGTGAGCCTTGCAGTGCGAGGGACCAAACTTCTTTGCCATGAATCGTGAGATAACGGACCCGATATCCCAGCTTGAATGACTATAGCTGATATAAGCCATGTTTCTTGTCGTCCAGGGTAGTTGACATACCGTATTGATGGTAGCCGAGCATCTGCATGAGCTTGTCGTACGCTTCGGCGTGGTGCTCGACCTGAAATCCTTTCTGCGGGACTGGTTAGCATTTTCCCGTCCAAGGAATGAATGAAGACTACCACCCACCTTACCAGCAGAAGAAAATCCAAAGCCGATCAGGCTTGGAGCGACCACATCAAATACTGGACTACCCTCTGCACCGCCCTGTACCAGAGGGCCCAGGATTCTCGACACCTCATGGAAGCTACCCGGCCACCCGTGAAGGAAGAGAAGGGGAATAGCTTTGGGCTTGCTGCTTCGTTTGTGGACAAAGTGGACATCGAATGATCCGAAGGCATCAACATCGACTTGGGCAATGAAGTGGGGCAGCTCATTCAGCTTTGCTTCGACCTGGCGCCAGTCGAAGCTGGCTCGCCATGCTTCTGCCAGTCGTTTGATCTCCCCGACAGGTGGACCTTGACCCCATGAATCCTGTTCAAAATCTGCGTCTTGGTCAGGGAAGTCTGTAAGAGCGAGCTTTTGTTTCAGCCGGTCGATCTTGTCATCGAGGACATGAATCTGGTATGGCTTGATCTCAACCATGGTCATTGATGCCTCGTATATAGCGACGAAATTTGGAATCGAAAATATGCCAAGCGAACAGAGAAAGCAGCAGTGAGTAGGTTGCATGTCCAACAGGTTCGCGAGGCGGGCCATCGGGACTTTATATACTGCTTCTAATCAGCCACGAGCGCAAAGATCCCTGCTCTTTGTTTCAATTCTCGAGAGCTCTCCTCACGCCTTCATGAGAATTCTACAAAGTGCACACATCGATCATCCAATCAGTAGGTGAACCACTACAGACTTTGCAGGATCACTTCCTTGTCACCATCCAATTTATTCTACCTACTTACCCACATTCGGACTCGGGCGCATCAAGTTACGCACTGGCCAATCGGCCTCTATTCAAGCGTACTGAGGCCCACTTTTGCCCAATTAACCGTCGCCGGGGGGGCCAGATGCCTAGAGAGGGCAGCATCCTGCGTCACGGCGAGCGGCGCAGCTTTCCTCCGCCCTCACCACGGTTCGCAGGGGACAGAGATGACGGCGGCTCAGAAAAACCCCTCACTCGCGACATCAATGGAATCACATGGGTGTGGTGCCAAGGTAACCCAGTTATGTACACCCCTAAGGCACGCACGGGAGCCCGAGGGATCCGGAAAGTCAAGACTGGCTGCAAGACCTGCAAGTATGCTATCTCCTACTCATGAACGGGCCATGGAACCTTCATTTGACATACACAGTACCTCATGATGGAATCATCGCTAACAGGGAAGGCAGGATCAGACACAAAAAGTGCGATGAGGCGAAACCAGCTTGTTCTCAATGCAGTAACACAGGTCGCCGTTGTGACTTTCTTTCTCCATCAAATCAGCATTCTGCTCGGTCTATTTCTGCTAGGGTCTGCATTGCAACTCTCGTACGAATGGATAACGTCCAATCAGCCTTATCCATGGGGGCTAAAGTAGTCCAACGGGTGCCACCAACACAAGTGAGCCCAGCTGAACATCTCAGACAGCTTAGTCCCGTCGACGCCGGTCTATTCGACTTTTTTCGATTTATATGCGCTCCGGAATTCTCGCTGTACTTCCAGTCACCTCTGTGGAGAGGATTCGTTTTTCAGGCGGTTCAGACGGAACCATGGGCATTTTACGCTGCGCTTGCAATCAGCGCTCTGAGTAGAGAACACTATACACCAGGGCATAGCGTGAACGTTCGAGGGCTTTCAGCTAAATCATTCTTCGATTACGCAACAATACGATACAATCAGGCTATTCGGTGCCTAAACAAACGAATAGAGAGAGCAGTGGAGAGTGCTGAACTTGCCGTTTTAGGCAGTATACTTTTCGTCACTATCGAATTCCTTCAGCAAACTCATTCAACACATCAATTTTCAGGAAGAACCGCCTCCCCTAATTATATCTTGACTCATATTCAGGGTGGCGTGGCAATATTGCGGAATCTTGCCACGTCAAGTGGCAAATTATCACACAACGCGCAACACATGAACGTGGCTTTAGAAGTATTGAAATACCAATTGGAGCAGTTTTACGGGTTTCAAAAGTCTAGAGAGGATAAAATTCAATAGATCAGGAAGCAATAGCAGGCGTTGGCCCTCTGTGGTTGTTCAAGGTGTCACGAGCCCAAATTCTCTAATGGGTCGGACTGGATACGAGCCCAGAACTGTCCGGAAGTGTTTATTCTTAGTTAAGTAAGTTCCCCGCCCGGAGTCCCTTCACATCCATATACTGGAGTAGCTAGAAGGATATTGCTATAACAATCACACGCTCAATTCAGCGCTGACCCCAATTCAAGTATTAAGTCAAGTATTTCAAGTAAGTCAAGTTGACGGCCTAATATATTTTAAGTAAGTAAGTTCATAATGCCTCAAACTTGATTTAGTTGATCTACTTGATCTACTTGATCTACTTGATCTACTTGATCTACTTGATCTACTTGAAATACTATATTTTATGGGTTTTCCTGTGCGACGGTCCTGGGAGTGCCGAGGCCACTCGGGGCTCCCTCGGGCCCCAGGTGTAGGTGTCACATATCGGGGGGATATCGGATTTCAACAGCTATTGCGGAAGTGAAGCTTTTCCTTCATCATCATAGGCGTCCATCGCCACCTGCCTCGTCAGCGGCCTAGTTTTTCCTTCATTCAGGTCAATAGCTAGATAAAGCCAAAGACCCCGAAGCATCCGGAGCGTTTCGGCTGTCCGAGGTCATCCGAGGACATCATCATTTTCTTCATCTATAAGACTGACCCAAAGACCCTCATCAGATAGGAAGAATACCAAGAGCTTCTCACACATATAATCATTTCCATCTGCTAGATGCAACAGTAGGGTAATGAATTTGGTGTGGCCCCGAAGCTGATTGCACTAATGATAATTAATACAGGGACGCGGTTGGGTGGCGCGGATTTATTGTTTTATTCGCCCGCGTGGCTGAGACATGTCGCACCTGACTCAGGACCCAAGTAGTTAACCCCTTTATGAGTAGCATCAACGATCCGCGATCCGCCAATGATCCGCTGTAGTAGCATAACCGCAGTCGCTAGATCAGCTGTAAGAGGTATATACCAGAGGAGTATATTGCTAACAAGAATCGCAAAGGCCGGCGTAGCTGGATTCAAGCCCACGGATTCTTCCTCACGGAAGTCAGCCCTGATTTGCAGACGTTGCAGACCTACTGAGCTTATTCAAAATGTGATAAACATGTCACGGCCCAGGTTGGACTGGGCAGTTATAACTAGCAGAACTATAACATATTCACTTTTTATCTAATAATAACATTCCGAATTTATTTTATATAAGTAAGCCTAGCTAGCTAATTAGCTTATTTATAGTAAATTAAAAGGTGTAATTTATATTTAATTTATAAACCTATTAAAACTTTTTTTAAATATATAAAAATACTTATTTAATACTTTTATAGAAATAGCTTTACTAGCTATTAATAGATTTAATTATATTAAATTTACTATTTTACTATTATTAAATCTGTAATTTATATTATTTAATAGTAAGATTTTAATTTATTAGATTAAATATAAAATACTTTAAATTTATTTTAAACTTTATGGTATGTATTGCAATATGTTGTTTTATTGCCATACGTTGGATTGACCCCCAGGTGGCGGAATAAGGGCTGGATAGGCACAATCCTCTAATATATCAATGTCCTGCTCTTAGTCATAGGGTGCGAGATTGACCCTAAACCCCCCACAGGAAACGAAGGGGCCGGAAGCATCCCAGATCAATACAAGCATCAGATTTGAGCTCCACATTATATTGAACGCTATCCCTGTGATCAAATTGGCCGTACGGTATCCAACACTATACATTAGTAACACTGTGGTTAGTTAGGTAGGTGGTGTACCTTGCCGTATGAATTCATGTAAACGATGCATATATCTTTCGGGACGAAAAGGGAAGTAATGGCGGCTCGTAACACCAGTGACCCACGTTTTCCAAATAATCCCGTATGGTTGTTGTTGGTGGGGATCCGACCGTAGGATCCTAGTTCACCCGACGTCCCAGTTTACACCTAATTTGTAAGGCAACAGCCGACATCGCGGATCACGGCGCCGACAGCGGCTTCTCCCCCTGTCTAGCTAGTTAGATCAATTATACCACACAATTCCGATGCTCCCTGCCGCGGCCTAACTTTCAATAGTTGTCCTTTGTCTTGAAGGGGGAGTGGGGCTGTGAAAGCTTGCTCCGCACGAGCCCGGCTTGTGTGAAGACGCGGGGGCCACCAATGTGTCTAATTAGCGCAATTTTCTCTCTGCGGGTAGGACCTCAAGCACATTCCTCCTAGTCCTCCGATTGGAGAAGATACGTTGAAAGTGTAAGCTAAGTGCAATTCACTTTGTCGAACGATACAACTCCGCGAATGGATCATGACTAGAGTCGGTCTCCCGGCTGTATTCCATCCTGTCCGCAATGGCCTGTGCAATATCTCGCCCGTAAACGTCCTCTATCCACGCAAACGTCACGTCGATCCCGGCGCTGATGCCCGATGAGGTCCAGATATTACCGTCGACCACCCAGCGCGCTTGGTGAACCCACTTCACCTCGGGGCGCAGCGCTACCGTCGCATCCCACGACAGTTTATTCGTCGTGGCACGTTTTCCATCCAGGACTCCGGCCCGCGCGGCAAGCCCAGCACCTGTACAGACGGTGATAAGATAGTGAAGCGAGGGATACGTATCTCGGATGTACTCGGTGACGCTTCTCATGTTGGGTGCTCGCGTGCCCTGTCCACCGGGAACTATCAACACGTCCAGCGGGGGTGCCGATTTAAACGTATGCGTAGGCAAAATGCGTTGTCCAAAGTCAGATTCAGCAGGCTGCTTCTCCCGAGTAGCTTGGTCGACACCGGCTCCAGCGTATCTGCGATCGTATACAGGTTCATCTTGTAGGAGCGCGAGAGTATATTAAGTGCGTCAAGAGGACCAAAGACATCGAGGGCCTGGAAAGCTGGGAACACAACGACGCCGAAGTTGACAGGTCTGCCTTGAAACACATGTTAGAACTGGAGACAAAAAGAGAACTCGCGTCACACAGCCGAGTTTGCGGTTGATGATTTCTTACTGCCGCTGGCATGTCCGCCGTGTTGAGACATTAACAGATTTCGATACTGGCTGAATCTCACAGTATAAAGCGATCGAGCCGAAGCGGGCGTCATGTAATTTCCGAGAAGCAATGAATGAGCGATGATGTGAGGTCTTCCCATGCCCTCTCTTTTCGTCGCGGAGAGAGAGAGATCTGCTTCTTTTACCCCGCTTTCCTTAGTCACTCCTGATGGGCCTCCCTCCTTCGTCTGACAGAATGACCAGAAAACCCCTCACAGGGGGCCGGGTACCCTACTTATATTTACGAGGCTCATTCATTATCTCTATTATATGCGCTTATTGGGCTTCCATCGCTGTCTACGACACCAGGTATATTATCTAACACAATCATCAGATTTAAGCTCCACACTCTATTGAACACTATCCCTGTGATCGAATTGACCGTACAGTATCCAACAGGTGCCAATAAGTGTTAGCCCCTTGTCAGGCACCGCAAAAGAGACTAGCCTAAAAAAAATAGATATCCCTTGCTGTTTATGATGACTTTCCAGCAAGACCAGTCCACGATATAATTGACCTGAGCGCTGCATTACAGTGACCACTGTACGTGTGGGTGGGGTGTGATAAGCTAGGCCAAGCCAATGATAATGCTGGTATTTTCAAGTGTGTATCTCGTACTCTAGAACGCACTAAGGCAAGGTGTCACCCTCACCGTGCTAACGGAAGCATGTTGTTCGTCGTCGGCCGACGCCGCGAAGAGGTATCTCGCTTCTTGGGTGGAGTCCTGGATGACTCTCTTCTTAATCACTTGTGCTCTCGACTTATCTTCCTCCCCTTCCCTTTCCTCTTCTCCATAAAGACCTCGTCGTAGACAAAAACGACTGCCTCTACTTCGCTTTCCACCCCTACTCTGGCTTCGATTTCCGAGAGGTGGAGCCCGGGGTTTACGAGCATTGGGTGGTGCGAAATGAGCAGTGTGGTCTCTTTTCCAGACCAAGTGAAGTCTATCCAGGGATGCCTTGACTATAGTGTCAAGAGCAATCTTGCATGGGATAAGAATTTCCAGAGCTGCTATTGCGAGAATGTCATCAAGCCACTGCAGCAGCTTACTTCAGGATGCTAGACTGCTAAAGTATCTCCAAAACATATAATTAAGCGTCTTGTCCGAAAAAGGAGAGAAAACGCAGGGAAGAAAGCATACAATATGCGTATTGAATGTTTCATCTGGGCGACCTATCTAGTTTATATGTCCTATTCTTAGAAGAGAAGCTTGCGAAAAGAAGATCGGTTGATACCATCGTAGCATCCATAGTCAGTTCGAGCGGTTTAGCTGATAGAGTCTTGGTCATTGGACTGAGCTCCTCAGCCGAGGCGGGACAAGACTCAGCCACGCCATGCGCCATCATGGGATTCCAGGAGGCACTATCCAGTGGAGTAGGCGACACGTACCCTCCTTGTGGAGCATCGGTTGGGCGGTAAGCTTCAGAAGCGCTACTTAGTGAAGATCCGGGAGTGTCCGCTGCTGGGTAGTTATCTTCGATCCAAGAACTATCCTGTCCGACGACGACGCATCCACAATCACACGAGCGGAAGGCATCAAGACCGGTTCCAATAGGATTGACAACAACCCTTGGTCGGGCTTGGTTACTGTCACCGAGCCACCCAGTCATACATCGGGGTTTCCGGAGGATTTCCGGAGACGGAGGATGTGGAGACTCGTCCAATCACCCACGCCGGCGACAATACGGCTACGTTAGATCCGATTGGATGGATGCACCCAGAGATGTCAAAAACCCTCCGGATGTGTCGGAGAAAGCGACAATGGGTAGTACGAAATGGTGGGATGCAGTGCGGACTTGAATAGTGATAAGTATGGTGCGGGAAGTCGGCTTTGGCTGGACCAAATTATCTTCTGTATAGTTACTAGAGGCCCGTCAATTGAAGCCACCATGACCTCACTACTCGCCGCAGTCTTTGATGGTACAATCCCATATGGAATTGCCTTATTTTTCCTCCTTGTCGGAGGCCTTGCATTTTATGTCATTTACCAACGCTACCTTCATCCATTGGCTTCATACCCGGGACCATTTTGGGCATCATTGACAGATCTTTGGCAAGTTTTCCAGTTTCTATCATTGAAGCAGCCATATTGCCTGACCGAGCTGCATGGAAAACATGGCCCTTTCGTGCGGTATGGACCAGACAAGTTGAGTATTACTGCTGAGGAGGCAGTTGCGATCATATATCAGCGAGGAGGCAAAAAACATGCCAAAGACGGAGTTTTACGACGCTTACGGCGCCAAAACTCCCAATGTTTTTGGGATGCGAGATGAGCATGTGAGACTGCTAGAGTCCCCGATCTCCCCGAGAAGAGGCTGACCTGGTGGAAAGATGCATTCCATCCGCAGACGACACATGTCTCACAGTTTCTCCATGTCCTACATCAAGGGTATAGAGCAGTATCTGGACGACAACATTAAAATCTTGCGTCACAAGATAAGTGGCTTCGCAGAGAGAAACGAGGTGTTCGACCTCAAGAAGGTGCTTCAATACTACGTCATTGACGTTCTTGGCGAGCTTGCCTTCAGTCAATCTTTTGGGATCCAAGTTTCAGATGACGAGTCGCGAATCCCCCCAGTCGTTGAACACAGTCTCCTTGGCGCAGTGACTGGCGCTTGGCCAGCCATGACCAAGACTCTCCGCGCCTGGCTGCCAGTGGTTCCGCATGCTGGTTTGCAAGCTTTGTTTAAGGGTCGCGCTGATTGTGCAAAACTCGCGGCCGAGTGCGTTCAGCAACGGGTGAAAGACCTCGAGGGAGTTAAAAATGCTAAAGGTCAGAGGAAGGACATTTTAACGAACTTGATCTTGGCAACTCACCCAGACACTGGTGAGCGCCTTAAGCAGTCCGACCTGGAGGCAGAGGCGTTTGGCTTCATGTGAGTCAATGCCTTGAATTCCGGCCAGCTGTAGACTAACGGGAAAAGAATCGCGGGAACTCACACGACGAGTGCCACTACTACGCTTCTGCTATATCATCTCCTGCATGCACCAGAAATTCTGGCCAAGTGTATCTCGGAGATTGACAATAATTTGAAGCCCCTGGATGCCGAACAGTCAGCGTACTCGGTCACGGAAGCAGAGGCATCCTTGCCATATCTTCGCCAGTGCGTCCGAGAAAATTTCCGTCTGACTCCAGTGTTTACCATGCCTTTGGCAAGACGAGTCGTCGCTCCTGAAGGGGTCGTTATAGCTGGGCGACACATCAAACAAGGCGTAAGCGATAGTGCCAATTCATGTTCATGCTGAATATTCGCTGACCCTGGTCTTGGTGACAATTAGACCTCTGTGGCGATTTGCAACCACGCCTTTCACCACAATCCAGAAGTATGGGGCGAGGATCACAACGTATTCAACCCTGAAAGATGGGAGACACCGGAAATGGCACAGCGAGCTCGGCTTTTGATGCACTTTGGCCTGGGTGGTCGCCAATGCATTGGGAAGACGGTGGCGCAAACCAATATCTACAAGTTGACCAGCACATTACTGCGACACTTCGAGTTCCAGCTGGCTGATCTGGAGGAGAGGGAAAAGGTGGCCAGCGGCAGGTTTCATGGACAGCTCCCGGAAATGATTAGTGTAGGCATCAGCGATCTCGAGCACCCGCTGCTGGTCACTGCGAAAGTGAGGGAGTAGATGCAGATATACCGTGGACTTTCATTATTTAACACTCAGCGCCTGGGAATAGGTCATGTTCACACTAAGGCATGCGACTGCAAAGCATGCAATCCCGAGTGCCAGTGAAGAACTATGAATCTACTTGCCAACAATATGAGATCCTACGACGGTTCCAAGGCCAAGTTCGCCAGTCCCAGAGCCATCTCTGTACTTCGTACCCACACACTCAGCCTCCGTCCTAGGTGATTCCATGCACCCCGCATGTTTCCCCGCATCGTTGATGAGCCGGCCCAAGCTATAAAGCGGGACCACTGGTGTTTATTACTTAAGCCTGCTGATCCCCATCCAAGAGCGGTCGCTTTATCTTGGTCTTAGACTCAGTTATCTTTCTACTTCTACAGACCGTTTGTCCCAATGAATCACACTAGCCGCCCACTAACAAAGCGACCAAGGGCAGCCATCGCTTGCAATGGCTGTCGGCAGACGAAAGTAAAGGTAAGTTCGGCAGACTGACCTCCATTTCCAATGGCTATGTCGATTTATCTCTTCTCAGTGCGATAGTGAGAGACCAATTTGCGGTCGTTGTGCGAAAGATGAGATTGAATGCGTCTACACTCAAGACGGTCGTAAGAAGCGCGTGAATCGCCGCAGGTAAGTCAACCAATTTTCGCAACCGCTTCCTGCATACTGAGATTGGAAACAAGAGTCGAATCCGACTTAAAATTAAGAGTCCAGGGGCTTGAAGCAAGGTTGGCTCTTGCATCTTGTCCTCCTGATGGTGGGCATCAAGTTATAGGCCCGAGAAGCAATACTAGTCCCGTACTGGAGGTCAGAGATAAGCCAGAGAATGAGACGTCTCCCATTCAATCGAGCAGTGGTTTTTCGGCTGCGGACTCATTGTACGCTCAATCGTGTACCGAATCGCTTCCCGACGTTCGCGCTACAGGGGTCTTCGATCCTCTCCCAGCAACTGACATTGGGTATTTCGGTGAGAATTGTCATTTAAGCTTCTGTCTCGAGCCTCAGCTAAATTGCCTAGGACCGAGCTCGAACCATGCACTGTTTAGGTCCATATCTGCTGGGATTATGAACCTCGGTTACAACACTGCCCGGCGTCACTTGGAACCAGTCTGGCCAGATCAAATCAGAGGCCAAGAAACTTATCAGACACCGAGGGGGCCTCGATCATCATACCAGGTGTCAAATACGCCGATGGGTGCCGGAACTGGGTTTCCCGAAAGACGGGTAGCCCTTGAACTTGCTGCTCGTTTCTTCGACGCCGTGGGTGCTATTTTACCATACACCAACGAGTCGACCGTGATGAAAGAAGTTCACAAGTTGTGTGGGCAAGCAGGCGATGGCATTTCATCTTCACCGGATATTAGGGCGTTGCTCAACATTGTGTTTGCGCATGCCTTATTAGCAGTGAATGAACCGTCTTCCGAGCTGTTTTATTCACGGGCTTTCAGCTTACTCGAGAATGAATCGCAACACATGTCGACCCTGGAATCGCGTACGTCCCGATATCTTTCCTCACTCATGCGATGACTGACAATGCTGACGCACTCTAAGTCCAGGCGTGCCTTCTCTTGGTCAACTTTCAGCAAAATAGCAGGCGAGCCATAACAAGCTGGACCACCCATTGCCTTGCTGTTAAAATGTGCTACCAACTGGGAGTCCATGCACCATTGACCTACGAGGGCCTGAATGTCGAGGAAAAACAGCTCCGAGCCAAACTTTGGCTTGGTGTTGTTACCCAGGATAGGTACACCGCTTCAAAGACTGAAGCGATAATCCAACATAGCTAATTATTTTGCAAAGAATCCTAAGCTCTGCCCTCGGTCGACCGAGTTTGATTCCACTGAACCATGTTCAGAAAAACATCGTTAAGCTGCTCGGCCCACCCTACCATGCTGGACAATCAGGGCCAGTCCTCTTGAAGGAAGCCTACTTCCAGAGTCTAATGTAGGCGTTTTCTTGTCTACAGCCTGTCTGTCATTGTACTTACAACCAATAGCTCACTTCATGAAATCACCGGTTCCGCGGTGGACGAAGTCTACAATTTCAACATCAGCGCTTCTACCCACATCGACTTCGATGAGGTGGCTGCTAAGACCCTTGATCTTTCACGAAAAATGGACCGCTGGCGCAAGAGCTGTGCACCATTTAAAATTCTCAACAGAGATCTCAAGCCCTACACAACGTCTATGGGGATTGGGGCCGGGAAATACGAAGCTCTGCTGTCTATCCATTACTATCGAACTGTGTTACTAGTGAATGGACCTTTGTTGACCAGCGCCTTAGAGCGGAGCGCCTTGTCCCACTCGGATGATTCAGATATACTTCAGGACGTCTCCATTTCCATGCTGAAACGCGACTTTGCAGCAACTAAGGAGCTCTCCGAGATGCTCTCTTTCATTTCACGCGGTAATTCTGGCTTCTTCGGATGTAACGCAATTTGGTGGATGTGCAATTACGGAGGTGTGTATCATGCTCTCCCCATACGAGTGCTTCTGCTCGCATATACTAATAATAATAAAGCTCTCACACTATGTCTTCATCTCTTGGGATTTTGGATGATATTGTTCAATACTTGTGGAACTGCCTCGAGTCTAGGTATAAAAGCGTCCGAGGTTGAGGCCCTACTTCAGGATACTCTTGATACCTTTAAAATCATTGGAGGCTCAAGTATCATGAGCAGCAAAGCACACATTTGCATGCGGCAATATGTTGATTTCCTTGCTTCCATTGGTAAGGATTTGCTGTCCGAGGAACTCTTCTTATACTGACAGGAGCTAGCGAATCGAACTCCCGTAGACGACCTAGGGAATCTGGATCAAGTCTTGTCAGTCGGTGAACATTCGAATTCGTCAATCATCCATGACACGAACCTGGATGATATTTTTTGACTCATTGGAGTCAGATGATGCCCTTTTTAGTGGCTTGCTGGGATCAGAAAACTGGACAAGCGACCTTCATGATATTGGTCTGATTTAAATGATTGTAAGCCAGAGACGTCGATTGTAATATTATTTCCAGCGTATTTTAATCGCCCTTTCCTCCGGGAAGGGGGGTGGTATGACAGGGCCACAATTTCAGTTCGCATTGCTCGCAATGATATTTCTACAACATTCCCCGATTTCTGTTCATTTCCCAAAGAAATAATCCAGTACAGGATTAAAATTCCCATTATGTCAGAACCCGTGGTGGTCGAGGACTTTCGAATAGACTCGAGGGATTTAGTTTTGCTGTCAACTACGGCAGTAGTGCATTTCTTGCGAAGCCTTGCGTCGACTCCCTCGGTAAATATCCCTACCGATACTCCCCTATGGTCTAATTATAGAGACGCAGATTTTTGAATTGTCATTCGATCGACTAAATTTAATAAGGCCAAGAAGAACATGCCCTGTCGACTGGGTTGATCTGCCCTTGTTCTGCTGTTGGCGAGAATCGATAATTGCCTTCACGGAAGCGCTGTAAGGCGAAATGACCCTATGAATCGTTGTCTTAGAATCACACCTCATATGCTCACCATACGGTGCTATAGTTGTCAATGTTGCAGAGTGGGATGGGAAGCCAAAAGATTGTAATCAAATTTTAAGAATAGTTCAGTTGATTTCCCAAATCAACATTGCTATTGTCGGTTGGTGATGATTCTTCTATTCAAAAGTCCAAGCCTTCAACCTTCGCCTACCGCAACGCCGTGGCTGGTGCTGTGAATATCTCTGCCAATTCTCTCGTGAAAGAATCCTGGATCTGAGACATGTAGTCCGGTCCTCTTGCTCGGACACATCCTACGAGGCCGCCGAAAATGAGGCAATCAATGGTGCATCCGAGGCACGTAGTCAGGCGCTGTCGTAAAACACACTAGGCTGGTAACAAGAAAGCACCCAATAACATATTCAACCTGCAGAGTTGCGTCATTTTACATACCGGTCGTCTGAGGCTGAATCAAGCTAGCGATAAGAGGTAAACTAAGGACACGCCTTGCATAGAATGATCAAAAACCCACCCCGTGAAAACCAGGCAACCAATAATACATCCCGCACATAGTCTTGCTCTCGCTTTCCATAGGCGTTTGGGCATGCCGAACAGGCAGAAGTTGGTGGCTTATGATATATCAGATATGGCGCATAAGAACAGGCCGGGAAGTATCAGGCGACCAATAATATATCTCACAACTCGCATGGATTCTCAAGAGGCGCTCCAATGAAGTGAGCAACTTGCGCAATGTTGAGTTGGGTAAAAATACAGAAGGACAAGAAGCCCCAGCAGGAATGCTATAAATGCACTCACTCTCCCGCCAAGCCATTCTACCACCCTAGCAACCAAAACTTCCACATTATCTGTCTGACACAAATCTTCAAAAATCAGTCTACTATTCTGAACTTGAATATTTATTCAACTCAGCGTACCATTCTGAATTTCGACATTTATTCAACCTATCACGAGCTCCGACTACTCCCTATCGACTCATACTTGCACTGAATCATGGCCCCTTCACAGTCAATCCGATTCGCCTTACTTGTCGGCATCGACCACTACGACCCTTGCTCAAGAGTCGTCAAAAATGGGAGTGGCCCTATCACTCTTAAGCAGCTCCATGGCTGTGTGAACGATGTGCAGGCGATCGAGTCTATCATCAAATCCCCGACCCATATCAACCAGACCACGATCCTTACTTCAATCAACAAGAACGATGCAGATTCGTCTCATTTTGCATATTCAGAAAACCTGTTGCCTACCTATGCCAACATTAGAAAAGAGTTCGACAATGTGTACCGTCGAGCGAAGCCTGGGGACGAATTCTTTTTCCACTTCTCGGGCCACGGAGGAAAACTAGATGCAATAGCCGGGAAGTCCCGCGAAGGAAGTAAGGAAGACCGCGCGTTGCTTCCAATGGACTTTGGCAGTGGGAAGCCGGCAGTTCGTGGGTGGGTGCTGAACAAGTGGCTACAAAGGCTGAATGCAAACGATGTCCGTGTTTTTGTCATTCTCGACAGCTGTTACGCCAGTGGCTCGTTTAGAGACAGCGCGAATCTCCGAACTCCTATAGATTGGTTTGGAACTCCCAACCTCCCATCCGACGAAGAGGCTGTTCTAGATCTGTTTCCTCATGACAGTAGTAGTAGCACCCGCAACGTCGACCAGGATACTTGCTGGGACATGAATCCAGCCGGGTTCACGCTTATGGCAGCCTGTGAAGAAAACGAGACTGCTGCAGAGGACCAAAAGGATGGGAAATATGGTGGCATATTCACCCAAGAGCTCAAGGGTTACCTGACCAATATAAGTGGCAGTTCAAGGACTGTCTCGTATCGTTCGGCCCGTGAGCAAATTGCTAGGCGAATGGAAGAACGCAGCTTCACACAGAGACCAAGGTTTCATGGCGAGGACAGGCTCGCTCTTTTTGGGACTACGAGGCCGTCCTTGAGCACTCACCTTGTCGTCAAAATCGACGAGAACAAGAGGGTGATTCTTCCCGTTGGGAAGGCTCATGGGGTCCAGGAAGGATCTCAATTCACAACCTACCCTACCCCGTCGCCGCTTGGCAATTTCTCTCTTCATCAAGTCCTCGATTTTGAGTCTGAGGTTACTCTCCCCCCTGCTTGGATAACGGCGATAAAAGAAAGCAACGAGGTCATTCAAACAGGATGGAGTCTAGGAGCAGAGGCCTTGAGAGTTTTTGTCAACTCGGCTTTTGGGAGCACTTTTCGACGAGACCTTCATCGAGAACTCAAAGGTTGGATCACCAGTCACGTGGAGGTCGCTCGATTCAATGGTGCCTCGCTCAAACCCAACGAGATGAGACTCGAAAAGCGGAAAGATGGTGCTATCGATATTTATGCCCCGCGGCCTCTGGTCGAATACGAGGGCCCCGTTCGCGGAGTAGATATCCAAAGCAGCCCTGTCTCCGAGCATCCGGAAAGATCGGCGACTGCCATAGCTCATTTGGTCCGGTTCAGGCAGATGCTAAAGCTTCAGCGAACGTCAATTGGGGACACGCCGTTGTTCAAGATCACACTGACGTTGTTCGGGTGCCCAGGAATTGATGCTGTGAGCTCCGGTCCACACACATTCGGCCAGAAATTTACCTTCGAGTTCCGCAACGAGGGCACAGAGGACCTTAATGTTGCCATCTTTGCGCTTGGGCCTGGATTTAACATCGAACAAGTCCGGCCTAAAGAAAACTTTTCCCAAACGGTGCGGTCCAGCTCAAACATGACATTCCACTTTTCGTTGAGTGTGCCCTATCAACTGAAGGATGCCCGCGGGGGTAACCCCTCGTGTACACATCGAGACGTCATCCGCACCATTATTACAAAGGGCGAAAAGCGCTCATAGTATGCTCTTGAGCTTCCTCACATATGGGACGCTAACAACGCCAAAAAGAGTCGCATTGGGGGAGTGAGGGATATGAACTTTGACCCTGATACTCTGTGCATCGATGACCAGGTAATCCTTTCACATTTTAGATAGTAAGATATTGGACAGTAGTAGTACGTAGGAACGTCATAGAATTACCAGCACTGGTGTGTCTCGTGACCCTGCTCTGCCCTCTATCTCGACCCGCCAATGATTTGTGTGTATAAGCTTCGTAACTAACATACGAAACTACAAACCCCTCCCTTCTCCCAATAGCCATATTAGAATCCGCCCCTTTTCAATTTAGTGTGCTTGCATATGACACAGCAAGAGGTTCTGTCCCATACCAAGAGCTTCACTCTGCCTTTTGGTCGACATACCTTCCGAACCAGTGTGGTTTGAAAAGAAACGCAAATGATCTGAACATCGCAAACAGGGCCATAGGCACTATGAACGATTTGAGGATCTTTTTTCTTTGCTCAAACCGCTGATCTCTTCTCCAACAACAAACGGGTACCATACACACAAGAATATCCACCCAATCTCAATGGATAATAGCCCGAAGTACGCGACCCGTCTTCGTTCGATGGCGCCAGACCTGTTGGGAACTGCAAGAATCAGGCCTATGGTCGGTGAAAACATGCATGCACCAAGTAGCTGAGATAGAAAAGCCGCTAGAGGGGGCGGTGTTCCGTGGGCAAGTTCATTGTTGGGCCCCGATGAAAGGGCAAATTGTCCAACGAGGTAGGAAACCGGTGTAAAGATCATCGGGATGAAAATCGTAAAGTTGATTAGGGCCTCTACAGCACACGCAATTTGAATAATGGTGCCAGGGCAGGAGGGGTCGAGTTTGCTCGAGGCTACTGCCCGGCTTCGCTTGGCGTGAGTGTGTTCTGTCTCCATGATGAGAGAGGATAAGAGAGGACTTGGATCTGAATTCGAAGACTAGTCGCAGAGAGTCTTTTTCGAGTCAACAGGAAGAGGCGGTTGTTAGAATTGTGGTTATACACAGTGTCAAGCGCTTACTTATAAGTGACCCTGTTGAAAGCCTCGGCTATCATAACCCGAATGATCCGAGACTAACCACCTCGGCCTTTCCTTAATTAGCCGTCCGTTGAAGGCACAGCCGGGCGTAGGCGAGGTTTGAATTTGTCAGCCAAGAGACTCGGCGGGCTTCGCCATAGCTTCGTGTCGCGAGGAATGTTCCACCAAGGCCGGTAGAATGGCGGCAGTGCTAGATGACGTCTCGTTTAGCCCAGAGTCCTCCCCGCCAAGGAGCTATTGCCTACTTCCGCATTGGGAGTAAGGATAAATCGTTAGGTCGTGACGTGAGGTATCCACGATGATCCATTTTATAAAGTTGGCTATTCCAATCAGAGCCCAAGAGAGCATTAAGAGCTAACCAACATTTATGAGCAAATTTGAAGTCCCCGGTGATATCAGGGCAAGGCTCCATTTTATAAACTTTCTTTGTTGTTTAGTCCAATTAAATTCCAGCCATAGAACGCACAGCGGAGCAAAGCTATTGCTAGACCGCCGCGGTCAGGAAGCTCTCGATTTCTCGATAAAGGACCCCAGCCCGTCATTATGTAGAAAATATCGGCTCCCCAATATTTTGCAAATTAACCTGACGCAGAACAACCAAAATGAAACATAAAACCTACTCCGGATTCTTACAAAGATTGAAGAACGGTCGCGAAAATTTAAATATTTCTGCGACAGTGTTTGCGCTTCTCCTGAACCTGTATTGCAGTCTTGCACCGCCTCTAAATCAGATACAAGGGCGGCAACAGATTTTGCAGTGTATGACACAGATACTATAGCAGTCCATGGGTCAACTCTGAGAGTCATCTCTCAGGTAAGTTAAACGAGAAGAGCGGATTACAGGTAGCAACGTTGGGTTTCTCTGGGCACTCACAATAAAGATGGACTCTGCCATCATCACACTCCCATTCATTGTAGCCAGCTTGGAGATCGTGCCTACCCTTGGGCATAGTTCTTGCTCCATACTAACTAGCAATTTGTTTCTTCATCTAACGTCATTTACCATTCACGCACGCTTAGTACATTTGGGATCGCTATATACGAGTGTTCACTTCACTTTGAGCCTGATCAGTTAGCCGTATACAGAATGCAGCAAAAGCGTATGAAGATGTAAATCCTCAATCGCGTCGTAGGAATTCTCCCTCCCTCACGTGCACATGGCGGCATCGATCCACGAGATCGGCGAAGGGTGACATGTCGGCCAAGAAGCACCAATAACGCGCTGCGATAATAAAAACCCTCGTGACAAGAATACCGAGAATACCCTGCACGGAAGTATTGAAAGGGTGGAATTTTCACAGCGCCTAAGTACTCAAGCGTGTTGGTTATCGATGCCTGTCCTATGTGAAGCGGCGTTGTGTGACAATGTAACCCGGTTATGAGTTGGGGTCTAGAATATGATGCCCCCAGGCGTTTGCGGTCGAGTAATTTATGATGATACATAATTTCATCGTTTATATTGGTTGTGCTAGACTGGAACTCTGCTAAGTCTTCAGGTTGCCTAGGTTCCTTGCTATCGGCAGAGACTCTAATGTTATGCGGTCGACGACAATGATTCACACAACATGACAATACAAAGCCGGGTAGACTGAAATACGTTCTGAGAAACGGGGGTTTTAGCCGATGGTCGGGTTTCCGCGGCGTGGACAACGACCTCCGTTGCAATCGGCCGACTTCTTAACCCCTTTGCACATGTGCATCGGGCTTGGTTGCAACGGCATTTCTTTGATGCTAGGAACAGGCATTTCCTGGGGTCTGGGCCATATCAATAGCGTATATCTAGCCCCATGGCAACTGGCGTTTCGTGTGAGTCTCCGAAAGATCATCGGACAGGTTTGGTTTGACTTACGACAAATCTCTACCAGACCATCGGTGCCATCACCGCCGCTGTCGGCTTTGACGCTTTCTTCCTCTTTCCCTCGAGTCCTCTTGATATCAATATATTATCCATGAGGACAACATTGTGTCTATTTGGAGAGCGACCGATAACCAAACCGTTATCAAATACGACAAGCTTCTGCCATATCAGATTGGATAAGTCATCCTGAAGCTCCGAATATGGTTTATCGTGACAGCAAATCCCAATTAACATTATAAATTCCAGAGTCACAAACTCTATGAGTGCACCTTTGTCTAGATTCGGATACACCCCTTCTGAGACGGTCGCAACTCCCAAGCGGCGCTTTTCAAGTTGCGCTTACTGTGGCCGCCCAGTTTCTCGCGTCCAAAGTCCACTGCGCAACTATTTTTTGCACTATCGCTGTTCAAGTCCTGTCTTTAGCTAGAATTATTAGCGTCCCGTTAATTCCCATCGACCATCGTCTGGCGTTGACGGCTTGCTGCTGGCTACTTGGTATTATCGGAGCTGTCATCATCCTCAATTATTCTGCCAATGCAAGCAACTTTGCTGGACACATGGAGAGAATAACGATTAACGGCCTGAAACTCGTATGTGATGCATCGGGCAGCATTGTTGACCTATTCATGTTCCGACAATCTGTGGCACTCCGCTACATGAGTGGTGTTAAGGCTCTTTGTGATGTTTATGCTTCTAGAGCGTTTACGGCCTTAATTAGTATGATTACGTAGTTACCCAATAAAGGTCGCCTCACAAAGACGGTATCAGACGAGGAAGGTTTGTATGGAGGGAAAGAGAGCACATGCGACTCTAATGAGGGTAGCTTAAGTAACTTGACAAAGATAATGTCAAATTTCGACACCATTGTAAAGTAAGACTAGTCTCTCGATGTCACGCGTCTAGATTACAAAGCCTTAACAGCAGCCTCCAGTGCGTCCTTGATCTTCAGCGGCTTTATCTGAGGATACTTGCTGCTGAAAGCAGTTTCTTCATCAAAGTTCATGATTCCGTGCTCCCACAGAAGCCCAAAGGTTGCAAAGAACGAAAGTAGCACTTCCTTGGGGATAGGAATGAAGGGCAAGGCCTTGGTAAGTGCGGGGAGCTCAGTCGTCTTGCCATTTTCCAAGTCCTCGACGCTGTCATAGATGACCTTGAATTTTGTTCCTACAGTGTCGAGCGCCAGCAGCAGTTAGCCAGATATTCTTATCGCATGTCTGGAGAATTTGCGGATTCAAACCTTTAGCAGCTTCAGCAAGCTTGACGAACTCGTTCCAAGACAACTTGTCTCCCACCACGTGGTACGCAGCATCCCACTTTTCCAGGTCGAGAGCTAGGTCGACATATTTGGCCAGGTCGAAGGTGTGAATGAAGCACACTGGCGTGTTTCCGGAACCCGGAATAGCAGCAATGTCGTGTGCCAAGTCCAGAACGATGATGATGGGCGCCACGTACGTCTTGATGCTGGGACCCGTGAAGAAGTCGGTAAAGAAACCGGCGTAAAATGACGTGTGTTCCAAATCAGTCTTTTTGAGCGCATCGAGGGTTTGATTCTTCATCCCAGTAGAAGGAAGCTTTGCAGCAAGTCTGAAAGGCGAGTTAGTTCATATTTAGACACAATAGCACTGTTGGTATAAAGGTGAGGGTATACTCACGCCCCGGTGGTGGGAATACCCCAGTTGCTCGGGATGAATCGTCGTGTCACTTTGGAGGCCTGGGCTGCCTGAACCAGGTTGACCTCGGGTGGGACGCCGCCATCCCCATCCGGCATGGTGCTGAGCGCCGAAATGACCGTCTCGATGCTGTTGTCCTCGAAGACTTTCTTCAAGGCGTCGACGCTGGCGTAGTCGACAACGATGATGGGAGCCCCAACTTCCTCCGACAGAGTATCATTGGGCTACACGACATGATTTAGCCACGACACGACATGATGGGCGGAAGACAATACCTTGCGGCTCAGGATCTTGACCTCATGCTTGCCTCGAGCAATGATGGCCTCGACCAAAGCCCGGCCAACGCCACCAGTTCCGCCTGCGATAGCAACGATTCCCATTTTGGCTAGTTGTGGGGATTCAGTGGATGGGGTGAGATGAGATGTTGTAAAGGGTTCTTTGGCGATGCAGTGATGAAATGCTTGGGTTGGGAAGCGCTTCAAACCAAGTCGAAAGGGCATCCGTATTTATATCCCCAAGACACACAGATCGTTCAACGCATCTACACGAAGCTTGCCATACAAAATCTACATCATTTGTCATCGGGCTGGTAGAGTACTCCGGCCGAGGCTCCACATCCGAAGCTCCACATCCGAGATGGACCCACATCCGAGACGGTGACAAAGCAGCTTAAGTGCGGAGGATCGCCTCTGCGGAGACGTAATTAAGCTCACCCGCCGCCGGAATCCTCCAAGGCTCCGTTCCGTATTTTCTCTTTCAAGCCCGAACCGATTGTGCCGTATCTATCGGCTCAACTGCGCCTGCTCTAGCCCGGTTTCATTCAAATCCGCCTGCCATGGACGCTGCTTCTATTGGCTGGGTCACGCGGCGGCGGACTTTTGATCGAGTCGAACATGTAAGCCATCGCAAACCCCATGTTGGAACCTAATATTCACGATGCAAAAAAAGGCTTGCAATCGCTGTCGCACGTCCAAGATACGATGCGATAGCAAACAACCCTGCTCACGTTGCGAGGAGAGAAACTTGGAATGCATTCGTGATCCACGCGACAATAATCGCCCGGGTCCTAGGTCCGTATCTATGCGTCATGCAGTGCCGTGTCGTGGTCCTGACGGGTGTTACAGAACCCAACGTAGCCAAACACTTGAGAACCGGCTGAAGGAACTCGAATCGTCTCTCAGAATTCCAGCTCCACCGCCAGACTACCAAGCCAGAGGTAGTAACGTAGCAGATGGATCCATCGCGACTCCTCCGAAACCTGCCCTTGGTGGCACGGTTGCATCACCTGCCGGCATCACAAATATGCCAAGCCAAGGTAGTCACCAAAGGGTCTCGATGCCGATCGTTGTTCCAGATGTTCCAGTCATCGGAATGACTGAGGACAAGGTGATGGATCGAAGAAGCACCATCTCAGATGGCACGTTATCCCACAATCAGCTGTTCGTCCCCATGTTTCCCAAGGCGGAAGTTGTTTTGCTTGTTGATGTTTTCCTCGAGAAAGTCAATGCCACCCTTCCACTCTTTCACGGGCCGTCTTTGATGGCCATGTGCCACAGGAATTTTCCCGTGGACAATAAGTACGAGGTTCCAGCGTGGTGGGCTTGCTTGAACACAGTTATGGCTATCGCGCTCCAGTTGAAGACACTCAACAGCCATTTCAGAGCCGTCTCAGATTTCTCTTGGGGGCTTTTCAAAAAATGCATTTTCCGTTTACCAGGACATTTTGGTCAGCGAGCCAAGTGTCTTGTCTGTGCAGGCAATCCTAATTATGGCCGTGTTCCTGAGCGGAACCACTGACAACAGGACAACGACACTTCTTCTTCATTCAGCAATGAGAATGATACACATCTTGGGGCTACACCTGGAACAACTAGACGACGAGGTGCATCCTATTGAAGCCGAGCAAAGGAGGCGTGTGTTTTGGGTGGCGCATCTGATGGAAAAGACCACAAGCACAGACCTTGGATTGCCATCTACCCTACACAATGACTGGTCCAAGGTCAGCCTTCCAAGTGCGAGCGCGCCCGGCGACATGGAGAGCCCAGCTGCTACCGACTGCGCTGGGAATATAAATCTCTTCATCTTCAGAATCGAGTTGTTGATGATTGAGTCCAAGGCGGAAAGTTGTCTGTCTGATCCTCGGAGTGATTTCAATCAATTATTAGAATTGCGCCGTGAACTGAACGCTTGGAAGGACAAGATGCCGGCCGAACTTCGACCCGATGCCGGATGTGGTATTGCAGCAGGCGGCTTGGCAGTTCTCATGCTACATGTCACACTTTTTAGGTGTATGAGTCTAGTAAACGAGGCTCGAAAGGAACTGGAAAGTAAGTTACCAATTGCACTAGATGGACGGAGCGCTCGGCCCCATGCGCTATCTTTGACACCACTCTCAGGTGAGGCTTGCAGGGTTACAATTTCCCTTCTTCAACACGTGAGATCTCTTCCATTCGCAGATCTCTGGTAAGAAAGAAGTGGATCTTAGAGCCACGAGCATCGCTAACAATGTCAAGGCGATTTCTCCCGCACCCATTGTGTGCGACTATTACGCTGCTTGCGGAGGTTCTCAAGAACCCTTCTAGACCACTGGCAAAGTCCGATGCTAGTCTCATAGAATCCTTTGTGCGATTCATTGAGAGAATGAAGCGTGAAAATGGTTGCGACCTTGAAAACTTCCTGGCAGGGGTTACTGTGCTGGAACAAATTGCCAAGAACGCCATCAGAGACGCACAGAACATGAGACAAACCAATGCAATTTCTGGAGCATTCGAAATGGTCAAGGGCCCAGCGGTAGGCACCGTGACGCAGGCAAGTTACAAGTAATATCAAGAATAGCCACCCTGCTAACACATTAAGCTCGTGGAACGATTATCGATGCCAGCCTATTCTAATTACATGCATATTGCCCAAGGGCTGATGGGAAATATGCCAAGGTTGAACACTTTCGCTTCTGGGGTATTCACTGATACTTTCCAAAGTCTGGGTATTAACAGACCTGTTTTTGACTTGTTCAAACCAGAGTCATTACAACCAAGTACTTTTAATTTCAACACTAAATAAGCACTTTAACATATGGGGTAACTATAAATGCGTACCGAAGCACTGAGAAAAGGAGTGATTCGAGTGTACCTTCTGCTGCTTGGTAATCTACCTGATTGTATGTTTCCATGGGGTATGATACTGTCCTACCACGATCTATAGAGACGATGCTGAGACCTTACCCTATAACAATAAGATTCTCAAGTCGGTATTTTACAGTACACGAATACTAAACAGCATAACCCCCAATCCACCACTGTCTAGGAAACTCCATCCCCACTTCCTCATGGTGCCACTGAGTTCCTCTTCTGTCCCTGGCACAACATTAATAAAGATCCTCCCATGCTCGCTGCCGCTCATACAAGGCTCCGAGTGCATAGCTCCCGCTTCTCTACCAACCCGAAACAACACGCACTCGCCCAACCCCGCTGCCTTGACGTCGAACTTTGCCAAGTTGGCGGCCAACTCTTCCCGTACACTGTCCGCAGCAGAAGCACACCCAACGCATCGGATTGAGAGACACACATGGTCTGTGCTTGCGGCTTCGCGAGCGCGGCGCTGCGTCTCTCGTGTGGAAGACTGGTGCTCAAGCGGAATGAAGAGAGTCGACGGGCCGAGAAGCGTAGTGCAGAGTTTCCAATTGGTGCCGGACCCACCGCAAGAGCCTCTCTTTCGGTCATTGTTCGACTTCAAGCCCAAGCGGGTCCCGGGGAGATTGCCGGGGGAGAGATCGGAGAAGAAGAGCTCATCGGTGTGCCATCGCGGCCGGTCAAACTCGTGCGTCGCCGTCGTGGCGCGGATGGTGAGGAGATAGTGGCCAAGATCACTTGCCACCAGAAACGCGTTGACAAACTCCAGAAATGGGAGCAATCTGGGAAGAAGCGGGCTGGTGAATGTCGCTGCTGCGAAGTCGTAGAAGTTGGCTGGGAGGGGTAAATCTGGGTCTGATGGGGATGAGCGGAGAAGAGGGCCGCAGTAGCTCCAGTGCGCGGTGCGTTTGACGGTGATTTTCTCCCGAGTGTCAGGAGAATTGGGAGGACTCTATGGGAGAAAGGCAAACTCGTGCCCCAAGGCCTCAGCTCTGTTTACGGCCAAGGTGGCCATCGTCACCGCTAATCTGATAGTTTTGCCAGCACGGCATAGCGCTCCTTTAATGGGTGACTTGTGATTGGCTGTCTTACATAATGACTGATAATAACCCTAGCCTTTTCATTTCGTAGTCGGATCTCTTCGGCTCATCTCTTGTAGATTCCCTTTTGGGACAAGCCAAGTTGAGAACCCACACGTCGCTCGTGTGATTGGTTCTGGAGACGCCGCACAATGCCGCGTTACGTCGAGAATCACTAATGAAATCCCGCTCGCATCTGCATTTCGGCAGTGCTCGTGAGCCGAGTTACCAAAGTCTGTGTCACTTTCCAACCGGTTTCACTGGCGGAGCCGCTACATGTCCAATAAGATGGAGAGCCTCTTCCAGATTTCCTTCTGGGGTACAGTGGGGATCACGTTGTCCCCCAAGTTTAGTCGTATATGTAGGCCTCTGCAGACCCAAGACCATCTCCTCTTCATCAGTCCCATATTGTGACCGACTCTTTGCGAAAACCGGGTGTTATAATGGCTGTGTTGACTATTACCCTTCTTGCTGCGCGCGACACTGTTCGTGTGCATCATCGTTATCAGACGTCTGCGATCGCCATTGGCCTCGATACCGGGTCCGAGACTCGGCCTACTGACATCATGGCCACTCAAGTATCACGAACTTCGCGGCAAACGTACGCAGTACGTCCATGAATTGCACCAAAAATATGGCAACGCGGTTCGAGTTGCGCCGAACGAGGTCGTCTTTTCGTCTCTCGAAGCCATGAAAGAAATATATCTCTCCAAGGGGAGCGGCTACGACAAGTCATATTTTTACCACCTTTTTTCGGAATTTGGCCTCCGGTAATTTCTCAGGAGCTCTAAATGCCAGTGTCGCAGGCTGACGCAGAGTAGCACAATGTTCTCGACTAAAGAGAAAGACCCTGTAAGATTGGTGACTAAATCCAAACGAGGGGGCCGATCTAACACGTCCGTAGCACAGCAAGCGCAGACGAATCATTGCAGATCGCTACGCAAATTCCAACGTCATGCGCGATGGCTCACTCCACGGTCTTGAAGAAAGATCGCAGAACTTCATGAAGAGATGCAGCACGCTTCCTAAGCAGGAGATGGATGTCTACGTATGGCCCCCATATACGTCTTTGGAACAGAGCGCTTACTCGATTTAGGTTTACCTCCATTGCTATGCCTTCGACTGCGTTACACATCACCTTTTCCACCCACATGGAAGCGATTCTATTCTTCGGCACTCGGATGAAGAGATCATGCGAGAGGTCTCCTTTGGCGGCAACCTTGCGAGTAAGTCGGCGCAACCGATTGAAGTCTTGTGGTGAGCTGACTATGAATGTCACAGAGCGACTCCTTGGCCTATACAGCCCGGCCCTAGGCACGATTATCAACTCCGACATCTTTGGCAAGGCTCGGGGCACTCCCCTCTCGGAGAGACTGGTACTCAATGGAGTCAAAAAGGGAGGCGTTGCCGATTTCACCCTTGTTAGCCGCCTGGAAGAAGAGAAATTCGGGTTGGGACCTATCGACATTGCCTCTGAGTGCATGGATCACATGATTGCTGGCATTGAAACGACTGGTGACGCGCTCTGCTTCTTGATGTGGCAGCTATCACAGCCAGGATACGAAAAGATCCAGGAGCGACTCAAAGCCGAGTTCAAGGACAACGAGGGAGTGTCGTTTGAGCAGCTCCCTTATCTTGAAGCAGTAGTGAAGGAGGGGCTAAGGATGTTTCCGTCCATCCCGATGAGCTTACCCAGATGTGTTCCCAGCGGCGGTAGGCACGTGGATGGATATTGGCTGCCCCAAGGGACAACCGTGAGCTGCCAACCGTACTCCATGCATCGAATGGATGAGGAGGTATTCCCAGACCCCGAAGTCTTCAACCCAGAGAGATGGCTAGAGGAGAAGGGTCTGGCGGAGAGGAACCGGCTCTTCTTTGCCTTTTCGAACGGCGGGCGGGGTTGCATTGGTCGACAGTAAGTAACCGACGCTTCCAAAACGACGGAACTCCAAACTGATGATTATAGCTTTGGCAACGGCTGAGATGAAGATTCTCTTGCGCGATATTTACTCCAAGTACCAGACAGTACCAGCGGATGGTATGACGGCCGATATGAGCATGGACGACCAGGTCTTCACGTCCAGGCCGAAGGGTCAAAAATGTATCCTTAAATTTGTGGATTGGAAATGAGTACTCGGTTATGGCGATGGATTGGAATGATTTTAGTTTCCCCTACTCGGATAGACTGGAAATTGTATCGTCTGTAGCATATAAAGTACATAAAGCAATCTTGACCTCATCATCCAGAAGTTGTGGGTAGATGTGGCAGTTTGGTTCTGGCGGCGCCAAGCTCGCCTATACGTAGTGCTGTCACCATTGTGGAGCTAGATTGAACAGTCTGGGGTAGGTAACGAGAGAGGGACATTGCTCTTCGATTGGAGGACTCGCTTGACTCTGTATAGGTTCGGGGGCTTCAAACGCCATCTTCCCAGCACCAGACCAAGGCTCTTCAATAAAAATACGCTTTGATGGTTTTTCTAGCCGATCCAAGACAGCCCCCCCAGAAATTTGTTGGAATTTATGGCGCAGTCCACTTGTCCAAATGCGATTTTTGGTCGTTTTCATCTACTGGCTGTCAGAACGATAACTTGTTGCTTGCGGTTTTACCACAAGCAATTCGCCCTCATCCATGGGCATATAAACCCAAACTGCTGTCGTGCGCCCATGCAGGCCTGATAAAAGTTCTTCCTTCCGTGTCCTCCTTCGTAAACTCGGGCCATAAAGCGATCCGTGCTCAACGCCTACACCACTGACCCTCACGCCTCCTAATTCATCAGGATGAATGCGCCACATTTACGCCACAAATGCTTTACGGCAGCCACTTTTATTAGCCTTAACCCAAAAAAATTGAGCCACAAACTCCACGGCCCGTTCGGCGCTGAGCATATTTAGCGGCCAAGGCGGCCAAACTTGGAGATACTACACATCAAACAGCCGCAAATTGGCAGACCATGCTTCAGCTGCTGGGGTTAGGATGCCGACACTTGGCGAACTTGGTCTTCAAGCTGGTCTGTCAAGCAACGGCGACGCCTCGGTGGCCGGTCCTGCTCTAAGGGAAGCTCATGGGCTTGTTGTCTCAGGCCAGTTTGCTCCTCTCAACCACAACTTGCTCAGCAGCTTACGGGACCGTCAGCGTCCCGAAATTGTACCAGTGGGTCTTTAAGTGGCCGGAAGTGAGATGTGAATAAAGCTTCTGTGCCTGTATCTACTTCTGTACGGCCTGTCCATGCTCACGTCAGAGTTTGAGTATCCATAATTTTACCAAATATGGACTAAACGTGGCTAAGGCACAGGGGGTGGCTGAATGCCCATATGTTCTTCTGGGCTGTAACAGCTAATAGAGGCTGGTGCCTCAGGCAACAGGCATCAACAGCTCAGTCCCGGAGCAGGAACCCAACCGATTTTCCGACTCTCTCGTCTCTCGTTCAAAAACTAACAACTTGATTGTGGCCAGGTTTTACACCCGCGAAGAACTGAAGCGCCTGACAGTAGAGCTCTATGGCTGAATACACGATATATACTCGAGTATGCTCAGAAAGCAGTGCTACGAAACTTGTCTCAACTAAAGGGCCGAATAGGACATACGATATCCCGCACGGAGCTCCTCGACGCGAAACCATGCTGCACCATGGAGTCCAGAGCCCACGGCCTTGGTGTTAGTCATCAACTACATCATCGACACCGTCAAGTGCGCCTTCGACAAGCACTACAAAAAACAGCTAGTCTAGCAGATATTTGGGTCGCTTTCATTAAGGTCCCAGCCACGCTGCACGACTCTTAGCGGAGGAATGTGGACTACCGAAACTAAATTTATTCTATCATGAGATCGTCTTCGAGTAGGCAATTCCCCAGAACTATCTATTACACGAGGTCTCCTTGCAGACCTTAGTTGATCGTGGGCTTAACAAGGGAAAATATCTTGATCAAGATGCATTACCTGCGTTGGCGGTATTACTTCCGTCTCTTCAGTAGATTTTCCCAGTCACACTCCTTCCACCAGTGATCCGAAGCACCGCAGTTCATACAGCGGCCCTGGTCCTTCCTGTTTGCACGGCCTTCCCAGACAGTTTTCTCCAACGCATAACAACGTCGTAGTTTATGAGTGTCGCGATCACATCGGTAGCAAAGGACTTGCTCCTCCTGGTACTGTGGTAAGTACGTAAGGTTTGTCACGGCGCCGGCACGGTGCGCTAGCCGGCCTGGGCGATCTGGCGCGCCAGCTCGCATGGACGGGGACAAATGCTCTACAAGTGCCCGTACCATAGAGGCAGCTGTTGCAGCCGCAAAGGTCTGCCAGGTCTTGTTCTTGTGGCTGTCGGCGTAGTCACAGACACCCTTGACAATAATGCAAGGAACCTGCTCCCACACGCCGGCGCCTTCCATTTCGAATGCCCTGATGCCATGCTGTTTCGCAATCTTATCACGCTGCTCTCCGGACTTGATCACCATGTCACCCGACGCGAAACGACCGAAAAACACATCAGGCGCCTGAGCTTCATCAGTGAGCCCATATTCCTCCAAACTGCGTTTTAACTCAAGGCGGTCGCGCCGCACAACATGGCCGTCACTACATCCAAGTTCTTCACAGGATAACTCTCGAGACTTGTAACAAGTCGAGCCAGAGCTCTCGTGACACTCGGCGCAGACATGTGTCATTGAAAGCTGGTGTTTATGACGATAATCGTACTCAAACAGCCGATCATTTGCAGTACCAGGATACATATACTTGGCTTGCTGTCCTTTGGACGATGCGTTTGCCTGCAGGTGTTTGAGGAAACCGGCCGCTTGGTCCTTGAGACGCTTGCGCCAATGGTCAGCTTCCAGAGTCACAAGTAAGCTCTGAACACTCTTCACCGGTTCGAGGAGTCGCTCCCTCATCTCGAAACTACCGTGATACTGTCTGCTATAATACTGAATGATACTCTTGCTGATGATAACATCGCCAAGAACCATCTCTTGATCCGTTGCAGTAGTTGGCACGCCACCACACACTCCCGTCAGGAACACCAACTTCAGCTTCGGAAAGCTCGACCGGAGATTAGAAGCCGCAATGGCAGCAGCGACATTCCCTTTATCCGGCAGATGGACCAAAACAATATCCACGTTCCCAATCCGTCCAGTCTTGTATGTATTGTCGTCTCCCGGCGCCGTGCCGTATCCGTCTCCATCTTCGTCCCAGAACTCGACCAGTAGAGAGACAGCATCGTACTCTGCTTTTAATGCGCAGATGATCGCGACGGGGAAATCATCTCGGCTAGCGGGAGGGCAGGCCATCATTGCGGTGTTGGGGGCTGGCAGGGATCGTCGTTTTTAGTTGCGCTATGCTTCGGCGGATCTAGGAAGTATTATTAGTGAAGTGCTTGTGAAGGAGTCAAGAAAGACGGCGCGACGCGATCTTTTCTCATGCGACGCGTTTTTGCCTGTGGCGGTGCAGGCCCCAAAAAGAAGCTCCGCCACTTCTGGCCGAGAGACCCTGTTCACTCAAAGCCACAGCTCAGGCCCACCCCCCGCACCTCTAAGGTCATCTGATTAGCTCGGTGCCTGGGCTTCTTTTTACGTGCCTTCCTCAAACTTTGGGCCACGAAACGGTCCATGTAGTTTGGCTGCACCACAACATACACGCCTCGTCAAAGAACCGCTCCTTGACTACAGAAGGCGACAATACCAACCCGGCCGTCCGTATCTGCCCTCGACCAATCATCCTGTGGAACGACTTCGCAACAACTCAAGAGGAAAACTGGAGCAAACTGTCGCTCCTCCCGAACCCAACTGGACCTCACATGACGGACTTGATATGGAAGGGTCAGGGGTCTACGAAATCAGACCTTCAACGAATAAAGGTCTTGGTGTGTTTGCGAGGGTACATCTTCAACGTGGATGCAGGATTATTTGCGAGCACCCCATCTTAACAGCCCCAGAGAGCATGGAATTCTCGATGTTAATGATGTTTACGGTCGATTTTCACTACTTCAGGATGGCGATCGAGAAACCTATCTCCGACTGCATGCAACGCAAGCAATGACCAACTTCATATTGCCCACCATCGCGACGTGCTTCCCACAAAATTTACGCGAACATGTCGCAAATACAGTCTCGATTTTTGAGACGAATGGCTTCCGTATGGAGTCAAACACGGAGACGGGAACTAGTGGAATTTTCCCCCTTGCCGCACGCATTAACCATTCATGCTCTCCTAATGCCAGTCAAGCCTGGAACAGCCGAATAAACAGTCTTACTGTGCATGCCATCAGAGATATTTCAATTGGCGAAGAGATAACTATATCCTACGTTTCCTCAACTCTTGACCGCCATCAACGACAGTCTGCTTTGAAAGGCTATGGCTTCGTATGCGGATGCCCTGCATGCGACGACTCCACGGCAGCTCCACCATGTGAAAATGTTTCCCAGAAGAGGCGTCAACAGATTTATCGGCTTAACGAAGATCTGAGCTTCTTCGTTAGAAGAAATTCGGTGGCCGGACAGCGAGTGTTAGGACCGCTTAATGCATGTCTTGTCGATCGATATGGAGCTGAAAAACCTCTGAATACCATCCAGGAACTGGTTGACATGCTCTTGGCTGAGAGTATAGTAGGACACGAGCTTTTAGTATGGTATGTCTTTGAACATCGTCCCCAATTTCTCCTTTAACGTAGTGCTAAAGGTGTCTTCAATGCCAGTTATGACTATGCGACCCGATACCTCAACTATGTTGACCGAAATGATATAAGAGGAATCCTCCATTGGGCACGGAAGGCCTTTGAGGTTGACTTATACCTAAAAGGGAAGATAATGACGAGGTGTGTCTTAGACGTCAATACATTGAGCAGCTTGAGCAGCGAACGGAACTGACGTCAAGAGTCCGGCCTACTTCGGGAAAGTTGGAATGAAATGTGTGTGGAAGATGAGGTATCAAGAGGGTTTCGTGTATCTCGTTGCCAAAAACCTTTGGATCATTAGGAGTTAGTGACAAGATTCCCGGATTAACTGAACTACCTTCAGAGCTTCACTGCAGGAAATGTGCAAAGTAGGTAAGCAAACTCTCCTAAGAGCTCCAAGCCGAGAAAAATAAAGCCTTCTATATCATCTAAGACGAGGTTATACTTCTACCTGGTAGCCCTCTACAGATAATTGCCTTTATATGCAGCTGTAAGACACTTTTGATGCTTAAAAATAAAGAGATAAGGTCACAAAATGGGGTTAAACTGTAATGCCGCGGAGCGCGGGGTCTGGGCTGTAAGCTAGCACCTGTGCGCAGCGTCTTAAACATTAAGGGCATAAAACTGGTCATACGCAGGCGCTTCTTTCACAAGCAAGGGCCTTGCTTCTTAGGCTCTTTCTGAAAGGCATTGGCGGACTCCGTAGGGACCGGTCTCCTGTTTGAGATCCGACTCGCCGCGAGCGTGAGCATGAAGCATAATGATATGACTATTCCAGAATGCCGAATAGGCCCTGATACGTGGGTGATTGCACTCAAAACGGCTCATCCAAGCTACTGGGGTGCTATCACTTAGTCGGGATATTATGAGCAGCACCGAGGCTCTTACTGCAGCCTTCGACGATGAATCCAACTTCATTGCCCACTTTTGTCAGGTTAATTCCCACACATACGCCTGTATCATCCGCGCCACCTTGCGCCGCGCCACATTCGCCGCGCCACATTTACCCCGCCTCACTCCTTTTCCTGCCCCGTAACTAAACACCGGTTTGGCTTCTACAATACGGCTTCCTTGACTTATGGGGTTCTTTTTATTTTAGATGGATGGAATCCATTGGACCATAGTGGCAGCGATACTTGGTGGCGAGATAAGCGCAATCTGCAATATTCCTGCCGGCTTGCCTTCGATAAAGGTTTGATAGTTTGCCGTTGCTGGGCCAACGTCCATGCAGGGATCCACTTCGTCGTCATTTCTGTGATCAGCAATTCGCGTTCCCGGCCCTCACTTTAGCACCAACACACTGAACCTTCGAATATCGACACAGCACAGCCATGTCCAGCGCTGCGGTTACGCCCTCAATGCGAGCCGTCGGGTGGAATGTTCACTTCACCATAGGACAGGACGAGGATCCGGGTGCCTTCGCTGGGATCTACCAAGCCGCAGGGAGCGACTTGGTGACCTTTCGCCACGTTTGCGACGAACTGCGCCTCTGCTTCGAGCTCCCAAACGATACGGCTCGTAGCGAGAGCGACGACGACGATAATAAAGACCCATGGGCTAGCATTGCATTCGCTTTGGATGACCATCCCGACTTTCCGAGCCCGCCACCGCTCGGGCTATCCTTCGTGACAGGACAACTCCTAGATCAACCCGTACCGAGTCTCCCACCACTACACCCCAAGGAACAGAATGTCCTGAAGTACCACCTTGTTCGTCACAGGCGCTGTGACCTCCCTTCTAGTTTACCACTAGATACTCATCTACAAGGTCGGCCGGTTCCGTAGCTTCCTGTCGCTTTGGTCTCGGATTGGTACTAACTCGTCTCAGCGAGATGCGCTCAACACCTTCCAAATCCTGTCCGCCGTCGCGATTCTCGATACTTGCCACCGAATAAAACGCCTTCCGATCCAAGGCTTACGATTATGCCACTCCGACGAAGGCTTAAAGCACGCTCTCAATCCCCCCCCAAACGATCTGCATCCAGCTCTATTTCACCCAGGAGGGACGGTTTAGACAACATTGAGGATGGGGAATTTGACAACATGCTTGCGCCCGCTAGCATGAATATAGACCTCGAAGAGGCTAAGAGAGTCAGGAACGATTTTAGGTCTTCGTGTCTCAATAGAGCCACTAATTGTGCCGTCTCTGGCGAAGGAGAGCCATGGTGCCCAGGTCCACCTATAGGCCCTGGCGTACAGGCCTGCCATATCGTCCCTCAGCAACATTACCATCTCTATCCCAGCACCAATGGACACCACGTTGATGACGATAGGCCTGTGGAGGATAGTCCGCGTCGCCTTCGAGAAGCATGGCAAAACACCTGGAATCCCAGGAATGGCATCCTCTTAATGAAGCATCTTCACGAATTTTTCGACGCACGACTCTTTTCCATCCATCCCCACACGCTCCGCATTCGTGTGTTTGTACCATTCAACGCCCTGGCCAGATTCAACGGTCAGAAAGCATCGGTACCTGCGACTACCGATCGGAAGGCACTCCGATATCACTATGAGATGTGCTGCATCGAGAACATGGCGGCTGAGAGGCCGAATTTGGATGCTGGTTCGCCTAGCACAAGCAGGATAGCTACATCTGGGACAGGCACGCCGTTTAGTGCAAGGACTGACCTCCCCATCACACCAAGCTCGACAGGCACGCAAATAGACACTGCCATTGGGAAGACGGGCGACCCAGCTAAGAGATCGCGGCCAGCGCGTTCCGACCAAAATCAGCCAAGAGACGCTTCTCTACAAGACGACTTGGCGGAAGAAGCAGAAGCGGTGTTATTGAAAGACGTGAGAGGGCGTAAACGCAGACGATTGGATGACTGCCAGGTTCCTGATGAGACTTCTCGACAGCATGACTGGTTTCAACAGGATATACTGGAAGGTTATATCACGCCTCGCAACAATCGCGAGTTCTTAGCAGATGTGGATTGGGAGTTGCAAAAGCTCCAGGCACGCCAGCTCGCAAGCTGAAGTAATAGATTCTGCTCAGAGTTTCAAGTCAAGAACGGACCCTTAGTGCTATAGCATCGCATCGCAGATCAATAATTAATAATCAATAATATCTCAGAGGCGGATTTAGGGTCAGGATCGAGGTTATAGATCTGCTCTGAGATGATGTAATACCAGTTCCTCGGATTTGGTTCATATGGATACGAATAAATAAACCCAATTTTATAATTTTTCCCTTTTCAAAAAATAATAATATTAAACTTTCAATTACTCAATTCTACAATTTATTAAAATCATTACAACCGCTTGAATTATCTATTATTAAAGATCTTGAATAGTAGGAGATGTCTCTTATTTATAATCTCCGCAACCCCCCACTTTCTTAGTCATCTAGCTCGGCCGGATACCTCTGCCTGGCAAGAGGACGAGTACCGTGACTACCCCTCCAATCAATCCTTATCGGATACCTGTGGTTCCTGGGTCCTCCGTATCAAAGTCCCTTCTTCAACCAAAGCCTCCATCTAGCCGCAACCGCCCCTGCAACCGCCCCTGCAAAATGAGCGCCGTCGTCGCGTCAGGAGACGAAGCCCCCCGAAAGCACACCCGGTCTCGGACCGGCTGCGTTCGCTGCAAACGTCGGCGTCAGAAATGCAACCAAGAAAAGCCGAGTTGTGGAAGATGCATCGCTGCCGGAAGTCCGTGCAAATACGAGATCAAGCTGAATTGGGGCGGGAGGCCTTTTCAGAAGTCATCGTTTGGCAAGTGTCTCGACAAAGTCGAGAAGCTTGGTATGTCTTGTAGCTTGCGTGGTGTTACAATGAACTGACCTCGTGTGAAGATGATGCTGGGGGCGGGAATGGCTTCATCTATTCGTTGGCCAACCCTTCTCAAAAAAAAGGAGGAGCATTTATCAAACTCTAAGACACCGCCGACGAGTTTTACCATTGATCTTGAAGCTACCCACATCAGCCTTTCGCGAGACATGACAATAGGCACAGTATCAGGGTTCGAAGTCGTCCACAGAGACTCTCGCCCAGAACCTAGCTATACTGGGGATATGGATCCTGAATCGCTATACATCCCTGACACCATCTCTACCGCTCTACCACGCTCACTAGACCACACCTCCTTCCTCCCGCCAATGGTTCGCTATCTGTTACAATTCTATCTCACAGAAACAATGCGACTCACAGTCCCAAGCACCTACGCTCGAACCGAGATATGCCGCTTCGTCGTACCGCTATCTCTACAGGAGCCCTGTTTGCTCTACGCCATAATGGCATTTACATCGATCCACCTAAAGGCCATTGGCAAGCTCCCTGGAAATGCAGAAAAGGTGTATGACACCCTGCAGCAGAATAGCATCCGGCATCTTCATCGGCAGCTGGAAAATCGCGATCCGATATCCAGAGCTGTGTCTTTGGCGACTGCGAGGACTCTTTGTCAGGCGCAGATCTACGGTGGAAAACCATCCTGGAGGGTCCATCTCAATGATGCACGATCCATTCTACAGTCTGCCCACTTCCGAAATGAGCCAATCGGTAGCTGTTCCTGCGGTTCTATAAAAGAGTTCCTGTCAAGCTGGTACAACAACGCCGAAGCGCTGGCAGCCCTGACTCCGGTTGGGCTACTGAGTGGCCAGCTCGAGGTCAATTGCCTCTCAAACGCTCCATTGTACTTTGACGTATTCGGCGGCGTTATGTCCGACCTTCCAGATCTGTTTAGGGAGGTCGGCGCTCTAGTTAAGGAGCGCCGTCGTCGAGGTGGGCCTCGCACCCAGCATGCAATCTTGTCCGAGGGCGATATTGCTGCTGAATCCGACGCGCTAATACGGGAAATCCATTTCCGATTGGAACGAGACGCAGTTGAGAATCTAAGCATCAGCCCGCAAATCCTTGCCCTCTCCACAAATGAAATACAGGATTATGCTTTAAGCAATGCGGGATTTCTATATACTGCCCTTCTGCATCTTTATTGCGGAGTCCAAGGTCTGGCCTCCTCAGCACCAGAAGCTCAATTTTGCGTCGAGCAGATAATAAGGTGCGCGGAAATCATGAATCTTTCCTCAGGATTATCACCGAGGGTCCTGCTTGTTAGTCCACTGTTTACCGCTGGGCTTTGTGCAATAGGCCCTGCTAGGGAAAGCATCAAGTTTGCATTGACAGACATCGGGCAGTGGATGAAGACTCCACATCTAATCAAAACTTTGGCCCTTTTGGGGCAGATATGGCTCCAGTTTGCTGGCGATTCCGAAGAGGATGTTTGGTATTGGTTTGGTGAGTTACAACTTCTTGATCCATGATGGTATTTTGTCGGCTAACCTGTCACAGAAAGAGTTAACTTTGACTTTCTCCCTTATTAGGTTATGGGAACAACGGGTGATTATTTCTGTCGCCTCAATGCATATTCATGACACTCCTACTGTATTTATCAAGACATAGACGTTGTAATCAGCCTGAATTCACGATGTGTTAACTAAGCAGGGCCAGCTCCACTGTGCCTTTTGTTGACCTTAGCCCTCGTATTCCGTAGTCGGCTGTGCCTGCAAAGACGATGGAGTTAGCCAATGAGATCGATGTGGCTTTGGCAGCCCAATGCCAAGATTTGCGTGCACACCTCGCTTAGATGAACCAGACAAGGGAAATATTGACAAGGAGTAACTCACGACTGACGCTGGAGTATTGTAATGCCTGACAGTGATTAAGGAAGTGACATTGAGACCTTAGATCACACGACATATCCTGAAGCATCACCTTGTTCTCACAGCACGTTCACCATTCCGTATTGAACTTTGGATGAGGATATCTTACCCACTATGAGTACAACCGACCAATAAAGTGTAGGGCAGTAACGCCGAGTGCCAAGAGTGCCAAGAGCTCAGCCTTCTCAGCTGAAGCCAACCCTTGTATTCTGCACTCCGTAAGGCACTCTGCATTCTCTAAGCCACTCTGTATTCTCTAAGCCACCTGGTAATTATCCTCTAAGCAGCATAAAATCGGCAGCATCGCCAACTTTATTTGGCTTCTAGAACGCTAATGAGGTGTGAGTGTTCTTACTGGATGTGAATAGTTTCCAAAGACTAACTAAACCCGCCATAATATGTCACACGTATCTACCCATGACGGGAAAGGCGATCTTCCCCAGCCGGAGCCCTTGGAAGACCTCCCAGCGTATGAAACTGCCCTCGCCGATACGCCGCCGAGTCGAAATGACATTCACGTGCCATCACCCGATCAACCACCGACCTTTATTCTCAACCAATGTGCCATCCATGCCCTCCTTGAACCCGATCGCCTACTCTATGAGCTGAGCAACCCTCCCTGCGAGGCCAAAACCAGCATCTACGGGGTTGAGAAGATCCGATACAAGACATCCGACCGGCAAGGCGAGATCAGGACTAGGTCTCGCGTGGACCACATTTACGACTTCCACAACAACTTCATGAGTCTTGGCATGCGTGACGTCGAAATCTTGGGCAAGGCCAGTTCGAAACGCGTCTACCCCAAGGTCAAGATGTCGCAGGGCCTTGGGCCGTCATCCTTCAACATCAAAGACCACTTCAAAGTTGAGCAGCCCGTCTTGGATCGGGTGCAGAGCGGGACGGAGCTGGTTTGGAAAGACAACAATGACGTCGCAATTGCCCACGAAACACTAGTAGACCGCGACGGACAGGGCAACGTGACAAGACTGCCTCAGCTGAAGATGAAAGTTGTTCTTGAGGAAAAGGACCTGGATCTGTTGGTGACGTGTTGGTGTGCTCGACTCTGGAAGGAGGCTCAGAAGGACCTGGCTGAACCCTTAAGCTGGGACAAAGGTTGGTTGCTCGAACGTATGCAAATTGGCCTGATTGCTGACAATATTCTATGTGTAGTCAAACGATATACCACAGCGACGCAAAGTGCGGGAGGTTGGAAGCTGCGCACATTTATGAATTCATAGTCGAGCACTAAATACCTGCTGGGGATGATACCTCTATTGAACACGCTGTCATGTTTCTTAGCGAAATTCCTTTCGGAAATTTGATTCATCAAGACATTCTACATGTCTCTCAAGATGATATAATTCACATGTGATTCTGCTCCCCTATTCTAATCCATCATCTCAAACGACCTCCCTTTCTCCCATTTACCGCTCTATTGAAGATTCACTCTCACTTGACCCCAGAGCTATAAGGTCTCTTTCAGCCTTCGTGGCCGGTTGTCTGGGCAGGAGCCACAAGAATACAGGCACCAACGCAGATAGCAGCGCCGCAGCGCCACAAAATGAAGACATCGTAGTGAAGCCAAGAATATGGCGAGAATCGGAACTAGGCCACAAATAGCTTCCGTATATCATAGAGAGATTGCAAAATGAGTTGATAAACGCAATTGCGACAGATCGCTTCTTGGTAGGGTACGAAATGCACTCGCTTGCCCAGTTAAGAATCAGGGGCAAGGCGGTGTATAGTCCTCCAATGAAGAGACACATCATAACGTACTTGACGACTGCGTTCGAGACCAACAGTGAAGTGAGACAGGCTGCAACAGCAACTAAATGCAGGCAAGTGAGATGCCAGCGCCGATCTTGTGACTTGTCCGAGGTGTAGGAGAAGACGAGCATAGAGATGGCTCCAGTGATGTATATCGGGACTGTCATCCACTGGGCGGTGACTTTGGTGTACCCCAGAGTCTTGAGTATTGTGGGGATAAAGTAAGAGATGGTGGTGCAAGTTCCGTTCAAGTTGTATAGGACAAGAAACATCCACGTCTTCCAGTCTGCGACGACAGCCTTAAACGCCTGTCTTGCCGTCAAGGTGTTGCTGTCCAGTTTCACGTTGATGTTTTGGTCATACATGATCCGAATGTGTGCGAGCTGGCGCTGCTCGGCGGTGAATCTTCGCGAGTTGTGGGGGTAGTCTGGGATGGCAAAGAACAAGCACGCGGAGCAGAAAACAGTGATGAGGCCTTCGATAAGGAGTAGCCACCGCCAGCCAGCCATGCCTCTTGCGCCGTCGAGACTCCTGATGATTGCACCAGCCATGATACCGCCTAGAGCAGGAGCAACACAACCAGCTGTGTAAAAGATGCAAAACCGTTTGCCTGCAGGGATTTAAGTCAGACGGAACATGATACGCAATTGGGGACTTTAAGAATCGACAGAGACACTTACCGACTTCTTTCTTGGTGTACCAGCAAGTCAAGATGAACAGCGCACCGGGGAACATGCCGGCTTCCACACAGCCAAGGAAGAAACGGCCAACGAGAAAGCCTTTCAACGACTTGGACTGTGACATTCCGGACACTATGCATCCCCAGAAAAAGACAATGATGGATAGGTAAATGGAAGGTCTGATCTTGATCATAACCAAGTTGGAGGGAACCTCGAAGACAAAGTAGCCGACGAAGAAGACGGAGATGAACAGGGAGTATTCTGTGGATTGTGTGTGAGTATAATTTTGATTCGTTGGCGGGGAATTAGAGTTACCATTGTCAGTGAGACCCAAATCCTCACTTAGTCCAGCAGCATTGGCGTTTGCCTAGTACCGCATTAGTCTTGTCACCCTGGTGAAGCTTGAAATATTTTGAAACAACTCACAATATTTCCCTTATCCAGATAGGCTAGGATGTACATCCACCAAAGACACGGTAGTAGTATCATGTCGATCTTGCGGACAAGACGTTTTTCCTCGGTGTGTCGGGGACATAATTCCGGAGTGCAAGGGCAAGCTCTGGATCTTCTGAAACAACTCTAGAGGTTGAAGATTCATTGCCATTTGACAGGGTATCGGTCTTAGCGACTCCAATCGACTTCTCCGCTGTGCCACTCATGATGGTAGAAGCTAGTGGTTCCGGTTCAACAACTGGTACTCTCTCTACACTCCGCTATGCACTGGATATTGACAATCCAATGAATCAAATTGAAATGAATAAGCTTGGTAAAACAGGAAGATGAACATCCATCTAGGTGTTGATTTATAGTGAAAAGTTTTATCAGCCAAGAAGCGAGCGATATCTGGGCTCATCGATAATTGCTTGCTCGCTATTGGCTGGTTATTCACGCAATTGGGGGTCGCCTAAATTTTGGGCGGGGAGCACTCTGTCTGTGCGGGGAGTCCATCAAGGTGCTCACTGTAACTATCATGCCACGTCGTAAAGAAAACAGCATTAAATATAAATAGATGAATTTTCCAATGAATCCGATAGGACAGTTAATGGGACTAAGCTTGTCTGTGTCCACAATCTGGTCAGTATGAGGGTATCTGGCACCGGATTCATGAACCCCACGTCAATGAGAAGCACACAGGGAGTACGAATGTGGTGGATGGCACAGAAAAGAATAGAGCCATCGGTGCGTGGTGTTTCATTTGTAATTCTTGGACCATACGAAGAGAAAGAGTGGCCAGCTAACAACAGTGTTATGCTCCAACCCCAACTCGAGTCGTAGCACTGAGGCTTCGGGATAGCCTAGAGCCCAACGCGGGGAGGTGGAATTGGCTGAGTTAGTCTGACCAGGCCTATTGTCAATAGCAACCAACAGCATCCATGGACGCTCGGTAAATCTAGATAAGCTTAATGACAGAAACGCAGTGCATTAAATCGACGCTTAATGCAGGTAGGCGCCTTGAATTATGCAGCGCTACTCTATGCATGGCGGTGTTTGGCAAACTTCCCTCCGGGAATCGCTATCGATCGGCTGACAACTGGCGTGCCTTCTCCGCCCGGATCTCTTACAACTTCCCAATGCTTCGACAGATGAACCGAGTGATTCATAGTCGGCAATTCGCTATCCAAGAAACCTGCAGTAGCCTCTCATTTCCCCGCAAAGATGACACCCGGCTGGTACTCGGGGAGCATCGAGGGTGGTAACGGGTCGCCCTCCATGGATAAAGCTAACCAAATGAGGCCCTAACCTTGCGTTGCCCTCCCTTCGATAGCTGAGGTTGTGGACATATGCCAAGTCCGGGTGAGTCCTTCGGTACATGCAGCATAGCATGGAGCCAAACGTATTCCCCTGTAGACGCAGGTGTCTTGTGTACCCCAGATAGCCTTTCATATCCTTGACCTCGAGCTAGCCTTCATCTGAACCTCCGATAAGGATCATCGTGCATCTTTGACCGAGAGTCCGTGAGCGCGATACTCTCGGTGCAAGGTGGCGATGCCCGGGAGCTTATCAGATAGTATAGTCCACAAGCTCAAGTCTTGATAAATACTGCTGTGCCCCTCTGGATCCTAGGTGTGCAGGTGAACTATTTGACTTGTCTCAGTTGCCTTTATTCAGCTACATCCGAAACTTCTCATACTAATTGTGGTGACCTCTACTTCCGCCATGGGGTTTTTACAAGAAACCAAGACCTCGGACGAACCTCTGCCCTCCAGCAGAGAGCCTTCAACCAGCGAAGGAGTTGTAGCCGTCACCGAAGATGCAATCTTCTCAAAGTACGGCTCGACGCAGCGAGGACTGTCGAACCGTCACCTGCAGCTCATGGTCATCGCCAGCTCTATAGGAACTGGCCTCTTCGTCGGCATCGGAAGCGCACTCAGGACTGCCGGACCGCTGTCAGTCCTGCTGGCGTACCTCATTTACCCCATCATCTTTATCCTCCCATGCTCGCTTGGTGTGGCAGAGATGGCTACCCACTTGCCGATTCGTGGAAGCATCTACGAGTTCGCTAGCCGATACGTTGATCCAGCCTTTGGCTTTGCATTGGGATGGACCTACTTTTTCGCCAGTGCCATGCTATTCTGTACCGAGCTTTCGGCGGTTGTTACCGTTATGGGATACTGGCAGATTAATGTGAATCCTGCGGCGTGGGTGGCCATGGCCCTGGTTGTTTGTGTCTTCCTCAACCTATTCGCAGTCAAGTACGTGATCCTCACACTCCTACTTAACGATGTCATCTAACCAATGATAGGTGGTACGGCGAATCCGAGTTCATCTTTTCCTGCACAAAGATTCTTCTCATCATTGGCCTCCTCCTTCTGACACTAATCACAATGTGCGGCGGGAACCCAAAGCACTGGGCGTATGGCTTCCACAACTGGTCCAACGGCGAAGTTATGCACGAGTACATGGGCGAGGGCGTCAAGGGCCGCTTCCTCGGGTTCTGGAGCATCATGATCTACGCCGCCTTCTCCATCGCGGGACCAGATTTCATCGCCCTCAGCGCCGCCGAAATGAAGAACCCGCGACGCAACATCCCGCGCTGCGCCCGCGCGACATTTCTGCGCATCTTCATCTTCTACGTCTTGGGATCGCTGGCTGTGGGAATTCTTTGCGACAGCGAGGATCCCAGGCTCTTGGCAGCATTGGGCGATTCTTCGGTCGGCTCGGCGGCGAGTCCCTGGGTCATCGGCATCGAGAACTTGGGAATCCATGGCCTTGCGGGCTTCATCAATGTGCTTATCCTCATCAGCGGTTGGAGCTGTGGGAATGCCATGCTTTACTCATCGTCACGAACTCTCTACTCCCTTGCCATGAGCGGCCACGCCCCGAGGATCTTTCTGAAATGTACCGAGACGGGAAATCCCATCTACTGTGTGGTTGCTGTCAGTCTCATTTCATGCATCACTTTTTTGGTCGCTTCCACCGATGGCGCAACCGTGTTTGGATGGTTTGTTGGCCTGTCCACATGCGGCTTCGTCCTGTCCTACACGGCTATGCACATTACCTACATTGGCTGGTACAGAGCTCTGAAGGCCCAGGGTATCTCTCGAGACACTCTTCACTGGAAAGCACCCTTTATGCCGTATGGTGCTTATATCGGGACTGTATTTGGTGTATCGTTCTTCTGTTTTTGGGATTTGACACCTTCAAGCCCTTTTCAGTTTCTGGGTTCATCACGAGCTACTTTGGAATTGCTTATATGGCTGTCGTTTACGCATTCTGGAAGATTTTCAAGCGCGACAAGTTTGTCAAGGCAAGAGAAGCTGACTTGTGGAGTGGTAAAGAAGCAGTTGATCAGCAGTGCAGTCAATGGGAGGGTAAGGCTTCGGATGGCGGGAAGAACTTGCTGCAGCGCCTTTGGGCCACAATGTGGTGATTTCCCTGTTGCTGAAGCACGTTGCAACTTAGTTACATTTCATCATTTAATAAAGATATGCTTGCTCTATGTACATTTATCGCCAAGCGCCTAGCATTTGTATGTGAATTTATGCAAGTCGTTAAAATACCCTCTATCAACGTGCTTCCTAGTAGGTTCAGGGTAGGTCCGGATGTGAATCGGGCTTGCCAGGAATTGATGTATGGTGTCAATAAGCTTCCAAAGCTCTTTCAAACGGTACGGGGCGTTGATTTCTTGAGACATTCTCTTTTGCTACTGGGCGGGCCGACTGCTTATGTTGCGTTGGGGATCTCATGATACGCCAAGTCCAGGTACAGACAGCAGTAAGCAGGGCCGAGGCGCAGGGGAAGTGACTAGCAAGCGGCTACGTCCGTCACAACTCGTGAACGGAGAGAATAATTAGTCCTGGGTGGCGTCACTCACATCTACATGAGACACGAACACAGCCGCCTTCGGACAGACATGAGAACGCCACGCGGAACACACGGGCTCCACGATACCGAATCTTCAAGCCTGCTTTTGATCTTGGATCTACCTGCCTACTTGACTGCCGTTCCTTCCGTTCCCCTCCCAAACCCCTAATCAGAGCCGGAGACTGGCCAATACGCGGCCGTACCTGTTGAAGACCCGGATTTACCCCTGACCAGCCTCACGCCCTGATCTGACATGACCTACTTCACTCGAGTATTAAGTCCAACACAAGACAAAAGCAGCTGTTTGCGCTCTGCAATATTCTGGACCCGTCAGTCCGCTCCGAGGCAATCTCGCTTAACCCAAGCCACATTTGGGCTGGATGAGGCCTAGACCGGCGGACAGGAATGCAGCAAAAGGATATCCGGAACAAAATGGTTAGTTCCTCTCCTCGTTTGCATCGGCATTGCCGCGCAGCGTAATCAATCTTCTGACTAGGTGAGCCTAATGTTGCCCAGATCTACAGATGGCCGGAGGCCGACGGACATGGCGAGAGTTTGAAGGCGCCCAGTCGTACACCTCAACGTTTTGGCCAAGATACGAATAGCTTCAGGCCATCCAAATAAAGCGTGGATAGCTTCATCTGGGAAGGTCCGGGATCTGCAATGGCAAAGGATTCTTTCTAGTTCAAAGGTGAAGGGCATTGGATAGAAATGGGTGAGCGCAATGGTAACAAATGGGACACTATCCTCGTAGCCAGGCGGGACATAATGCTGGACGCATGAAAGGATTCATGTACTGACTTGGACTAACCCATTTGCAGCTACCAGGTTTCGGCCTGGAGTGTTTCCCAAACCGTGTCGCCATTGCGGTGAATGATTGTGTCCAGGCCCCCTCTTCGGTTTTTTTTGTCTTGCGCGATCTCCGATCCCGCTAAAGGTCGCTATGTTAGTGCCGCCACCGAACCTACTCCACGGTCCAGATCAGCCGGATCCGGTAACCACATTCTTTCCGGACCCAATGAGCGGAGGGGGCTCGGGGAGCATCCTGCCGAGACGCGTCAACGCACATCGCCGTCGGTCTCGACTATCAATTGCCCCAGACGTGCGTGGGCATTGTTCGAGAGCGCACTAAGCCGTGGCTAGTCGGAAACTCAACGTAGACGAATTGGGTACAGGAGAAGGAATGTGAAAAATATAAAGCATCATCGATTCGTAACCTTGGCTTGACCTACCGCAACTCTCAACCATCAAACCATCAAGCAATCGGATCTCCCAAGTCTCAACCTCACGACCATCCACTTCACCATCTACTCTATCCAACATGAGGTCTTTCGCCATCATCATCACGATGCTCTTCAGCACCGCTATCGCCGCCCCTGCGCCAGACAACTCAGACAGCTCAGGCAGCTCAGACAGCTCAGACAGCTCAGACAACGGCGTTGCTCCCAGCGGAAAGCCCGTTGCCCTGCCTAATGGCTACGAGTTCCTTGTGAACCCTCCGGCCAGATTCTCCCAGATCGCTGCGTCTGCATCACGCCAACTGAATGGCATCCCTCAGACCGACATCGTCAACATGCCTACAGCATCGGCAATAAACTAGGGATGCTGTACCGATACCGAAAAACACTCATCTTTCTCAGCCATGAGAGATCGAAGTTCCAAGGATATCACTAGAACGACCGAGGTGCTTGTGTAGGGATTCTACGCGGGGTCCCTGTGTATGATTTGTGGTTACCGAACCTGTTCATTTCAATGTTAAGACGGAGCGAGGCATGATGTGCTGGAGCGAATGGAATTACGGAGCTCCGTGGCCAGCAGAGATTTGATCTGAAGTCAGGGATATAGATGGCAGGGCTTTAAACAGGTTGGCGGGATTTCATCGGTTTCTTTTGGTTTTTTTTTACATGTCTTTTTGCGTTGAGATTCAGGGTCTACCACCCAGCTGCTGGTATCGCAATTTATTTATTTCCCTCGACTCTTTGAACTCCTTTGCCTATTCCCGCATGATTGGGTGAGCCCAGCTTATTCGACATGATTAATTTTCCTTCAGATTTGGCCTACTCCAATCTGGCTGTTTGCTAGTCCGATGACACCTTCGCGATGACTGCCGAGGCCGCTAAAACCAGAAACGCGGAGGGTGGTAGTAAAAGTCTGGGTTTGGCCTAGTTAAGAAAGTTCTGCTTCGATATAGCGTATGCTAGTTTACATTCCACTTTCGAGATGCTATCAGGCCAAGGGGTGAAACTTGGGCCTCGTCGGTGGAATCGCAGAAGCTAAATTTACGTTTACACCCTGTCGTAGCATATAAAAAAGAGTGTGGATTGTAGCATAAAAACGGGGACCCTAGAATTGCTTCATCTGAGGTTGCTAACATCCAGCGTCGTCACTGAGTTCATGCGCACATTCTCACTAACCCTCCGTCGTGACTTTCCTCCATTGCCCATGTTGGCTAAGCCAGAAATGTGACTCTAAACTAGAACTTGATGTTTCCTCGCACGATGTGAAATTGGGTACTCTTCACATCTATACCATTCTTCTGCTCCCCATCGCCATACTCCTCGACATCCTTAAGGACAGCTCCCATCGCTTTCGTGAGGTCACGAGTTTCGTCGTCGCTTGGACGACTGCATCTCCAGGCAACCATATTATCAGGCCTGACTAGAATAGCGCCGCCTGGTTGAAGTTGATTCAGCGAGGCCCACGTAGAATTGTGGTCGATGTACATGACATCTTTGCCGTGGAGTGGCTGCGTATCGACTGTCGCGACGTTGACATTCACACCAAAACGTTGCGATACGTGTTTGGGCGGCGCTACCCCAAGCTACGCCCTTGGAATCCGTCAAAAGCAGAAAATCAGCACCTTTACCGACGAGGTCATGAGTGGAGATCAGCTTGTGGTCCTTGTTATGGTTGACTCGAAGCCAGGCGTGGGGAAGACGATGCCCAGGGCGCGTTGTTGGCTTGTAAACCTGTCCCAGCGGGTCAGGGATCGGCCTCGGTGTACCATCCGACAGCAGAGCACCGTCGCTGTAGCTGTATCCCAGCTCGAGGTCATGAGCGCTGAATTCAATCTTTTGGCTTCTGAGAGCGTCTTGCACCGTGGCTCGTAGGGTCGCGCCAACATCCGAGTCTTCGAAGAGAGCTTCAAACCGAGCTTCGTTCATTTCGGGCTGGCCGGGAACTAAGCCGACTGCTGCGTTGAGGACAGCAGTATTCATGAACGTCATCAAACCCCAGTCGCAATTGCGCTTTCCAATGGGCCGTCTTTCCACCTCATACGTATCCAGTAGCCGCGGATGCGCTTGTCCCTTGAGCACGAGAGCGAGCTTCCAGGCAAGATTGTGGGCATCTCCAATGGCCGTGTTCAATCCCAGACCAGTCGTGGGCGGGTGACGATGCGCGGCATCGCCTGCAATAAAGGTCCGGCCCTGTTGGTATTTGGATGCCAAAACCCGCTCCAAAACCCAGTGGTTGATGTTCAGAACTTCCATCTGTAGGTCAGGGAGCTTCAACAGCTCTCTGATTCTCGGAATAAGCCTGGATTCGTCCCAACGTGACTCATCGTTGAGATCAAAGCCGAAGTGCAGAGTCCATTCTTCAGAGAATCGTCCCCAGGTTGGTCCCATGGGAACAAGCGACCCGCTACCCAGCAACGAGCCACCTCCAGGGTTGGAAAAATGAGCGATGAAGTTTCGATCGTCCCAGTATGGGCGAGAGGTCCGCCTTGAAGTGCGTCGAAACTATATCGACAATTCCAGTAGGACCCTGCATTTCAACGCCGATGTGTGGGCCTACAGTTTTACCGCCGTCAGCACCAACAAGGTACTTTGCGCGATACCGGAGCTCCTTTTTCTCATCGTTCACGACGCTGACGAGGATATAATCATCGGTGGCTTCGAATGAAGTGACATTGTGGTTGAAGAGAACTCGTCCCGGATTGCGTTTCTCGGCCATTTCGCGGAGGACTGGTTCGAGGCGGATCTGGGGCAAGTTATGGGATCGCAATGGGCTATCTCTCCTATGCGGATATTATACTGTGATTAGATATGCGCAGAGATAAAAGAAGATAATGGTGATGCAAGGTCCGCACTCACTGGTACATGATTGCTTGGTCACTATCCTCGCCACCACCAAACGCTTCCACGGTCCCGAGAATCTTGCGGTCGTACGGTCCGTCACCACCGAGAGAGGAGGACCATTGGACCCGACTAATGAATCGCATCGTTCCGGACTTCTCGATAACTGGTTCGGACATTCCATATTGGCGAAGGATCTCCATGGACCTCTGGTTCAAGTAATGCGCCTTTGGTAGCTTCGATGTTCCCTCATGTCGCTCAAAGACAATATGGTCCACGCCTTGTTCAGAAAGGAGACTCGAGAGGGTCAAGCCACAACCTCAAAACGTTGTTAGTAGTGAGTCGACGAACGAATCGATAGCAATGGCGTAAATACCTCCGCCGCCTATGATAAGCACGTCAACATCAATCGGAGTTGAATCTCCTGACGCGTCCATTGCAATGTCAGTTATTTGCTTCGCGATTGGTGTGAGGATGGGCTCAATGATACAGCCACTTCAGTGGATGAGATAGGTTTGTGTTGTATTCGTAATTTGCAAACCCGAAATTATTTATGTTCTCTGAGAGCTCCGCCGACTGTTGGAGATGAAGCTCAATGAACTTAGTGCCACGAGTCCATCGGATAGCCAACGCCGACTCCGGCTTCCGGCCCAATATTCTCGGATGCGGACTCCCTGGATTCTGGAGCTCTAGGCTCACTAACTGGCAGGTTTTGTGATTCGGTTGCGTGAGTTCCGAGTCATGATATTGCGGGATGCTGGCTTCCGAACTCATGCACTTCGGACCACTTCGTTCCGGTTGCTGGGATTTGGTGGTCCGGCATAAAGCTTCATGGTGGGGCAGCTAACACAACATCTGAGAGTGGTCCTGCTGCTCGGCAATTAAAGATACAAGTCCCCTTCGTCACCGTGACCAAACAACACGAAATATCTATGCTCTATATGTTAAACTAGATTGTTTCGGCGCGAATCAATACCCGGGTAAACTTGAGCGACAGTTTTCACAACAGTGGACTATTACGCCGCAGGCATGGGCTACAGTACTGAGACAACTGAATGGCCAGCGATTGCCATGTCCACTGAGGCAAAAACACTAATTGAAACATTTTTTACACTGATGGATGATCCCAGTGACACTGTTGGCAACAAACTAGCCGACGAAATATTCACTCACGACGGGATGCTATCTGGGGGACTTGGAGTGGCAGTCGGAACTACAGGTACTGGGAGCGACCTATTTCCCCCATATTCACTGATACATGCGCTGACTCTTTAACTTACTTTGTGCTCTCAGAGATACGTAAATGCCGTCAAAATGCCTGGGATTTGATCAAAGTTCGTCATCATGTAGTGAAGAAAGTATATGTCCATGATAAGGATGCCATGGATATTATGCTCATTGGAAGTGCCGAGATGGTCCTTGAAAACGAGAAAAGAATAAGTGGAGAGTTCACGGCACGCATCTTTTTTGCCAACGGCATAGACCAGAAGAAGAGAATACAGGCTTATCAAGTCTGGTCGGTAGGTTTTAATCCCCATTCATCCAACCTAAAGTACTAATAATACTAGGACTCAGCCCCGATGCGTGAAGCCCTACAAGCGGGCAGCGAATGATAGCTACAATAAGTTCCTTGTTAGGGAGTGGGTGGACTGGTATTATTATCTGGAGGGAAGATGATTCGAGAAAATGATGTGGGCAGAAGAGTGTGTTGGACCTGACCGAGGGCGAGGAGGCAAAATGGATACCATCTGGATTTATTGGACCATTATGATGGCTCTATAATATCTACTCTGAATTTAAAAATGATTGAACAGTCCTCGCAATACTGCAGTTTCTACGTTAGTGATACAAAGTAACCCGACGTAGTGATAGGGACAATCATTTTGCCCTTCACGAACTCTATGCTGCTGTGATACTATTCATTTAATACATAAAAGGGGTCTTTGGATATCGGAAATCAGTATCCCGACTATAATATCTCACCGAGTTGACTCGATCTTCCATGGCAGGGGCTTTCGGAGAAATGCGATAACACGGGTAAGTCACAACATGTTCCGCTTTCGGATCATGAACCAGCTTTTCCGAGAATTTGTTGGACCCACTCTCAACCATGGTATTGTATGATAAGTATATCGTATTTAAGTCGTTCACTGCCCCTTCTATTGTGGGAGTCTCAGCCATACCAAAGAACCACCAACATACGCCCAACTCACCCTCAAGATATTACGCAAAACTACGTCAATCGACAACTTGTTCTCACCTGTCTTTATAAGCCATGACCCATTCAAAGATAGCGCAGCCGAGGTTGCTCTGGTCCCCTTCAGAGCCCTCGAAGTCCAATATGGACATATTCCGCAAACATATCGCGGGGAAAATGAATAGTTCACTGCCTGGGCCCACCACCTACCGAGATCTTCACGCCTGGTCAGTTGATCCGAAAACGGCACCAGACTTTTGGAGAGAGCTTTTCATCTTTGAAAACTTGAAACCTGGTGTAGTGCCAGAGCAAGTCATTCAAAATAGCGTAAGTTTCTTCAAAATGCCAGTGACTACGGACTGATGAGTATTGCAGCTTGAAGATCTGTTTTTTATATCCTCCTCCTCAATTCTTTCCGACCGTCCGAATGAATTTCGCCGAACACATACTCCAGAACAAACGAGGATCAGATGTGGCTATATTTGCGTGCGGAGAAGGAGGCTCTAACCTGACCAAAGTGACCTGGTCGCAGCTGAAAGCCCAAACACAAAGCCATTGCGGATGCCTTGATTCAACTTGGAGTTCAAGCTGGAGACCGGGTGGCTGCAATAATATCGAACTGTGTTGAGACCATCGTCGCCTGTTTAGCAACCCTATCTATCGGGGCTATCTGGTCAACGTCGTCTCCCGATATGGGGGTGGCTGGCATCATGGACCGGTTGACACAGATACGTCCGAAAGTGGTATTCTTCGAAGCCTCGGTAGTTTATAATGGCAAGTTGAGAGACCTGAGGGTAAAGGCCGCGGAATGCATTGGTGGACTGCAGGCCCTGTCTGAGTTTAAGCTCGCTGTCATTATCCAGAGAGATGGGTCGATGGTTCCTCAGCCAAGTGCAGTGACAAAAACCTGGGAACAGTTTGTAGAATCTGGCACAGGACGGGAACTTACCTTTGCCCAGCTTCCCTTCAGTCATCCCGGATTCATAGTGTATTCTTCAGGAACGGTAAGGCCAGTGCATCCAACAACTGTTTAGGCGTTTAGAGCTAACAAGATCAAAGACGGGCTCGCCGAAGTGCATTGTGCATAGTGCTTGCGTTAGTACAATCTATAAAGTCTGTCGAGTTACACTAATCAACAAGCAGGGCCTTCTCATACAAGTCAAGAAAGACTATATGCTTCATCTAGATGTCAAGCCAGGTGACATTATCTACCAGTACACAACGGTATGGAATCTTTTCTTATCCAATGATGGGCCCTAATTTCTGAGACAGACTGGTTGGATTATGTGGGCCATGGTCCTCTGCGGGTTGTCCTATGGAGGTAGCATCGTTATTTATGACGGGTCACCATTCGTGCCAGATCCGATGGCCACATTGCGTTTAGCATCCCAGCTGAAGTAAGAAAGGCTCTATCTAGACTGCCGTTGACTGATTATGAAGCTAACTGGTACTTTCAGGATCTCACTGTTTGGAACTTCAGCTCGATTTCTATCCGACTTGAAGAGAATGAATGTGAAGCCAAGTATGCCAAACTGTATCCCTCGGTTCAGAGAAGTCCTTACTAAATAGAATAGGGGAAATGGTCGATCTATCGTCTCTAAGAACGGTGACGTCAACAGGATCAGTCCTGGAAACCGACGTCTGCGAGTGGTTCTACGACCACGCATTTCCACCCAACGTTCATCTCATCTCCAGCAGCGGAGGAACTGACCTGGCTTGCGCTCGTAAGTCAAAAATCTTGAATCTCAACATTTACAGTGTATGTTAACCAGGGCGATTTTGATGCAGTCATTGGAGGCGATCCGACGTCCCCGCTTTATGCCGGTGAAATTCAGGTGCCAGCACTCGGCATGGCTGTCGATGTTTTTGACTCATCATCTGATTCCCATGCATCAATTCAATCCACAGGGGACCCAGGTGAGCTCGTTTGTCGACAGCCGTTTCCCAGTCAGCCCGTTCAGTTTTGGGGTCCTGGCGGTGAAGAGAAGTATAAATCGGCATATTTCGACCGTTACGGGCCGAATATCTGGCACCAGGGCGACTTTGTCTCTGTCTTGCCATCTACTGGGGGATATACAATGCTTGGAAGATCGTGAGTCTCATTAACACACCGGCTTCTTGGTCGAGGCAGTCTAAAATCGGACAACTTGCTGATTGCATCGTCACATTAGAGATGGCGTTCTTAACCCGTCCGGTGTTCGTTTTGGCTCCGCGGAGATTTACAGCGTCACGTCGAAGATTTCACAGTTCGAAGATACAATCTGTGTCGGACAACGCCGCCCTAGTGACCGAGACGAAACAGTACTGCTATTCGTTAAGATGAAGGATAAAATATCGGGTCTTACACCAGATCTCATTGCATCTACGAAGGCAGCTATCCGCTCCGCGTTGAGTCCCCGGCATGTACCAAAGTTCATTTTCCAGGTTGATGACATCCCCTACACAGTCAATGGGGAAGAAAATAGAGCTGGCAGTCAAGCAAATCGTCTCCGGGAAGAACGTAACGCCTTCAGGCTCTGTGGCAAACCCGGAGAGTTTGAAACAGTTTGCACGTTTCTTGGACCTGGAAGGTGCTGTGGCTATTGAAGTGTCGAGGTTTAGCAAGATATGAAAGTTGGTCAGTTACATCAGTCACAAAGCCAAAGAAGGAGCATCATATTTGCAGAGGCAAGATTTTTATTGAGGGGGCTGTTGCAGCTGTCGAATGTTGAAGCTGAGCTATCTTAGTAGTACATCGGAAAATTCGGAACTCAAGTATCCTTAAACAGCATGAATCAGTCTATCAAAAGCGTGGTAAAAAGCTCGGCCAGTCTTCAAGGGCGATTTGATCAATGGCGAAATCGGCTATCTATCATGCCCGTTAGAAGTGGAAACGCAGGTGCTGAAGGGTGAATACCTCGTCAAAGAAGTTGAGATCTCCGTAGTCTGTCTGTTCAGTCGAGTCACGGAGTGGATCTGAAGCCAGCAGACTCTCTTGCTGCATATTTGCATTCGACACGGCCTGTCGAGCCCAGGTCCCAAGACTCGCCGTGAATGAGAATGATATCACTCCATCACTCTCATAATCTAGATACCCAAAATAACCAGCAACCGTCTCCAATAAGCTAATATCTCGTGATGTGTGCTCTGACTTGGGCGAATTGAGGATGCAAATAAACATGTTGATCATGCCTATGAGGGGGTAGTAAAATAGAAGCCTAAGGGAGTATATGTCAGCAGCTCTCCCCGCTGTAGGACCGCACTAAAGAGTTAGGTATAATGAAATAAGAGACATAATAAAACATACCAAGCGGGCGCCATTGAATTCACTTTTATCGATCTTGTAGCGAGGATAATATCTCTTGAGCAATCGGCCAGGGCAATATAGCTACTAGCCAATATCTCCCGAACTGCTTCATCCTGATCGTCTACCGGACCTGGAACGTTCCAAGGGTGACCAAAGATGCAATGAACAATTGCTAAACTCCCGTAGTAGGAGAGACAGAGGTAGTGAAGATGCTCATCTAGAATACCACTGGGCAATCCAATGGTCTTGACGGAAGGATTTTGCTTATAAAGCTCTGGAACGTCGTCGAACCACCTTCGCAATTCTTGGTCATGTTCATGTACCAGCTTAGCCACGCATGTCAGGGATTGCTGGCGGGCCTTTACCGTCGAAAAGTTTTGGATGATCGATGACGATATTTTCGCTAGGCGTATGACCAATAGGAACCACTCAAGTTTATGTGGATTCCCATCAGGGGCTTGGGAAGGAAGTTCGCAGCTAATGTCGTCGTCGTTGATAGCCTATACGAAATATTAGTCAATGTGATAGTGAATAAAATCTCATCCATCATACCGATGGACGCCCGGAGCGCAATGAGAGGTGTTTTTCGAAACAATACAATGACCAGAATAACCAACTTCGCTTTGTGTCCTCTTCCCTAGAAATTCTTGAAGTGTGGGAGCGTAGGTGTAAGCCTTTGGATTGGGCGAGACGCAAAGCGCACCCGACGAGCATGTATTCGAGTTTCTGGCAGCCTCCTCCTTCAGAAAAGATAGCCTGGCATAACTCTCAGTTAGCTGCAAACGCATCCCTTGGTCACTTTTCTTCACACTAACCATAGCTAGGAGGGCCCGGATGGCGGATAGTCCATATGCACCATGGATGAGATCCGTCTCAACACGCAGGGCGTTTTCAAAGTACTGCCCCGACTTTGACTGGGATTCCCTCCAAGAATGAGTTTTAGACATCAGGGCCCTACATCCGGAAGCGTAAACAATATTTCGTATCGCGAACCATACACTGTCTTCCTGGCTGGCTGATGGGTTCTCAATATGTCTTATCAGGCGTGCTTCAAACGATTGTCGGCTGATGAGATAGAATGTCGATATGGCAGTCTCCTCAAAATATGCTGCAGTTGTTACGTACACCAGTGAGCCTTTAAAGACGTAACGAGCAGGACGTTCTCAGATCACTAACCTCGGGTGTACTTCCATGCCGTCTTTGGGTCGGGATCTTCAATTCTCTCTTTGCTCAATCGTTTATGCAACTTCAACCTTCCGCCGATGGAGGACATGAGAGATTTAGCACTGCTGGTAAAGTTGGAATGCCCGATTTTGCTTGCTATCCACCCGATGCCAGGATTGACACAAATTGACAGGTAGGAAGTAGGTCCTGTTTCAATTAGTCTTGACTCATGTAGCAGGTATTACAAGCGAGCAATCATGTAAAGGAAATGCAGTATTCTAACCGTGGTGTTCATCCCGGCTGGGCTGACAGGTAGTTAGCCTTAGATGTCAGCGACGAAACTGGGGCTTCTTACTGGCTCTTCTACTTCTGGGACAACTTCATCATCCTGGAATAAGACAGAACCCCTAGATTCAATCTGGCCAAGACCTTCAATAATGGTGTCTAGGGGATCTCTTTCATGTGACGAGTTCGTAGCGCAACCCGTACTACTAACTGTTTCTCTTCTCGTATCTGGAGTTGTAGTCGGTAGGACTTCTGAGTTGGCGTGGCCGTTTGAGATCGAGCTCATCTGAGCAGAGTCCGTCCCTAAAGAAAGTTGCGGAGAGAAAAGGTACGAGACTGTGTTTTCAGCTTCATCTTGGCGCGATGGTTCTCTGCTAGGGGGTTGGTCAAGGGCCTGACATTGATCGGTGTTATTGTGAGAGATGGTTTGCGAATAGTTAATCAGATCTGGTTGATTGGAGGGAAGGCTTGCCGCTTGCAGCAGAACATCGATACAAGTTTGAGTGTTGTCGTGCGGCTGTGAGGCTGGCGTTGCAACAGTCGGGTCAAGAACCCCAGCGGTTCTCAGCAACATTTGAGCATGATCTAGCTGTGCCTGTAAAAGTTTCGCTCGTTCCTTGGCGGACCCGCGAGTTCTTCGCGTCATGGTTTCGTAGCAACATGGAATGGACTTGTCCTGTTGACGAAACAGGCTCAGTTTTGCGCTGTAATTTTAGGTGTGGATTGAGCACTTACGAGGCAGCTCTTGCATGGTCGGACGCCATTGCCTTTGAAATAGCTTTAGTTCCAAACTTCAATCAATGCGTAGATTGAGCAGACTCACACTTGATCTTCTTCGCTCGACACCGGTCGCACTGCCATCGCGTTAGTATTCTCGGATGCGGCCAATTGGATTGGGGATGTTCGCTCCCTACCGCTTGACTGGATTTGGTCCGACGTTTCGCGTTGGGAGTTCGAGGCGATGTAGCCCTTGTTTCATCGTCATCCGAAAGCGGACTCTGGGGCATTGGTACGTTGGACATGATGTCTGTCGATAGCTACTGCAACGGGAAGATGGATTCCCCCATGGCCGACAGGCCGTCATAAGGAAATGTTTTGCTGACCAATGCTACACTCCTCAGCACCGGTAGCTCTTAGCCAGCAAATTATGCGGGGATTGCATCACTAGCCTGGTTCCCCGGCATTGACTTACTGAATGAATATTGACTGACGGGCTAGCAAATGTTCCCGTGGCTATTCGAGGAGACCTGGGGATTGCGGGGAAAGGATATCTCGGAAGCGACATGCTCTATCGGGTTTAGTTTGGCACGCCGCCGGATTGATTAAGTCCCGAACCTGCAGGCGGCCGGATCTTTTTGTTCCGGAAGCAACGTTCGGAATGAGCGGCGAAACGGCCAGACTGCCTAGTCGTTGGCTTCTAATAATCGGTATTTAGGCAGGTGTTCTTCGACTTTGCAGGTTGTATCGGCGTGGACCCCATTTACATCGGTTACATTCTTCAATATGTCTTCTCGGCCAGTCAAAGTCAAGAGCCCTTCAAGCTTCGCCCATGTGGTACTTCGTACGGGAGATTTGAAAACAATGGTGGATTATTACAAGACCTTCCTCGGAGCCGAAGCCTCTTACGAAAACGATACCTTGTCATTTCTTACGTATGATGAGGAACACCACCGCGTAGCCATCGTCGGTATACCTGGCACAAAGGCCAAAGTGCCTGGTTTCGTTGGCTTAGAGCATATTGCTTTTGCTTTTGACACTCTCGACGACCTTGCCCTGTCGTATTCCCAGCGCAAAGCATTGGGCATCACACCCACCGTCTGTATCAACCATGGGCCCACAACCAGCATGTACTACACGGATCCGGACGGCAACATGATTGAGACTCAGGTGGACAATTTTGACAACGCGGAAGATGCAACTGAATTCATGATGTCCGAGGCGTTCAGCATAAATCCTATCGGTACCGACTTCGATCCGGAGGATTTGATTAAACGACTAGAGAGTGGTGAGGGCCATGATAGCATTAAGAAAAGGAAAGAAATTGGACCGAGATCTATTTTTGTATGAGCCTAGAAGCACATTTTGAAGCACAAACTTGTACCCTGGGCAGGATACATGCACATGGATACGGTCAGACAAAGTATGCATCCAAGCTTCATTTTAATAGCCGTTGACTGCGCTTGTCACGCAAAAAATCGTGTCAGCGCTTTGATCAAATTCTCTACTGCTCAATAAAGCGTGATGTAATGTCTATTTAACTATCCTTTTGAAGTTTGAGAATAAGTGGGTTAATCTGTCAGATCTCGTGACTCCGTATGTGGGGTCTGACGGTCTGAGTTGGGTGCCTTTAGCACAGCGAAATGTACAATCAAATGATGCCAAAATAGGCTGCTTTAATTGATGATAATCACGACCTTAATAACGTCGTTGTGACTGATGGATTGACCGTGTTCTTGATCATCTTGACCGGCGAGGGATTTCCCTCATCTACGGTCTCCGAGACCCCCGCTTTCTTAGTCATCCCGGCCGGACCGGATCCCATAGTCTGACATCAATCCTTCTGGCCGTTACTGATGAGATATCGACAAGGGGCTTTTAAGCTCAGGTCAGCGATACCTTCACCAGTTAGACAGTCTCTGAATCAACCGTGTGCCGAAATGTGCCTGGGCTCCAGGGTAGGAAATACAATGACTGCTATACTCGATTCCGGGAATGACGGTGCTTTGGAGTAGTACACATCTAGATCTGAACGGGTGGAGTATTTCCCCGCAGCCAATAAGCATGCATCCACTTGGATCCGGCGGATGGAATGCATCTTTTCCGGCATCAACATGGCCGGCCTTGCGTGGTCGGGTCCTTACCGTCCGGAGTTGTCGGAGCCTTTCCGACATCCGAAACTGTTTCCTGTTTATAGCGAGGAGGCTGGCCTCAGAAAGGCGTTCCCAGATCAACAATATACTTCCAAGTAAATCATTGAACACGTATCCCGAGGTATCGAACACAGAGTGCGTAGAGCTTCTCATTATGGATCCCATTCAGCTGGTCGACCAGCACCTGATGGCTGCATATGCATTCCTTGGTCTGGTACATTCTACCCTCTTCTACTCATTCTCGTAGTAAAGCTGACAAATTCAGGTGGCCCATGTTTGCTACAAAACATTCGAGCCTTCCATTATTCGATTCCTCACCGAACTTGCCCTATTGACGCTGCTGGCTTTCGGGCTGTCCAATGCCACTCTACTAGCTCGATTCGATTCCGTCTCTCTACTTGACGTTCGCTTGGCGAAAACGGCTGGGGCTATAGCCATATATCTTGCTACTCTAAGGCAAGTCTTTCCTTGTATCGAAAGACTTATTATTGACCAAACTTCTGTGCAGCATCTCGATCATCGTGTATCGGCTTTACTTCAACCCGCTCCGGAAATTTCCCGGCGACAACCTCGCATCAATCTCGAAGTGGCACGCCTATAACATAGCGAGAACTGGGCAGACCCATCACTATCTGAACAATCAGCATGTGAAATATGGTGACTATATTAGAGTCGGGCCAAACGAAATCTCGGTGGCAGACCCCGAGTACCTACCAGTCATTCACGGTGCAAGGTCCAAGTTTCCCAAAGGCCCCTGGTACTTCAAACAATTGAATGAGCCCGACCCTTCTCTCTTTTCAATCCAGGAATATCACCCCCACAAGATGCGCCGGAAGATATGGGATGCCGCACTCACCCCAAGAGCTCTCAAAGTCTATGAGGGTCGCATCCTTGAACTCGTCGATATTCTCCTGGATAACTTTGACAAGTTATCAAACTCCGGAGAGCCCTTTGATCTTGTAAGATGGGTTGAATATTTGGGGTTTGATGTCATGGGGAAAATCGCTTTCGTATGTCGTTTGCTGAAATGAACAATCAACCGGAGCATGCTAATAATACGCAAGGGTGTCGAATTCAACTCGTTGAAAGACGCGAGAACGCATTTTTACGTCCGTTACATCCACTCTGTATTGGAATATGTCGCTTCACTAGCAGCTATCTCCTGGGTTATGCCACTGGTAGCCCTCATGCCCTTAGATCAGGGACGTCGCAAGGATACCGCTGCCTTCATGAAATTCGGCGACGAACAATTAGAAAAGAGAATCGAAGACAGTGGGTCGAAAGAGGTTGATGCATTTGGGTTTCTTTTGAAGGCTGGGGAAAAGAACCCGAAGACTGCTCTATCGAAACAATGTCTGGCAGCCGAATCAAGAATGATCATCGTCGGTGGCAGTGATACTACGACGGTGGCAATGGCGTAAGTGAACCCAATTGGTGGAAATCCTACCAATCACCGACTTACCATTCTTCATACAGGTCTTGCATATACTGGCTGGTGCACAACAAGAACGCGTACATGAAACTCAAACAAGAGTGTCTGAACATCTTCAAGAGCGAAGACGAGTTCGATTCGACAGTTCTGGGAGACCCAATTCGAGCTCCTTATCTCAATGCGTGTATCAACGAGGCACTGAGATTGCTCCCACCGGGACCTAATGGAATGCAGAGGGTTGTAGATACACCCGGAGGTATTATCATTGACGATAGGCACGTCCCGGAGGGTACAAAAATCAGCGTTCATGGCTGGACACTCCACCACGACCCCCGCAACTTCGAAAAGCCCTGGGACTTCATCCCTGAACGATGGATTGAGGACTCTGGGTTTGAGGGTGCTCACAACATCAGCGCGTTTATTCCCTTTTCGCAGGGCGTGTTCGCGTGTGTTGGGAGACATCTGGCTCTAATGGAAATCAGAATCTTCCTTGTCAAGTAAGTGAAATCTCAATTTCATCAAATGGAGGCAATATCTTACACTTTCTCGTAGGTCACTCCGATATTATGACTTCCGAATTGCCCCGGGTTTTAACAAAAAGGCGTACATCGACAACACGGAGAGTTATTTGACGCTGACAAAAGAGCCGCTCCCCGTTATTATCACAAAGTCGGAATAATGCGTAGCGTGAGATTTTGAATCTCTGACTGCCTGTTACACAGCTAGTTTCGTCCAATTTTATGTACGTCTGAAGTTGGACAAAATTAAGAATTACTGGGGGTGGAGAGGTTTTCGCGTGCAATGAAAGAACTAAATCTTAAGTTTGGAAGACGAGTGTTATCTATTAGCTAGTGTGTAGTCTATAATACGCAACATTCTCGTCTAAGCTAGCTAGATTAAAGATTTGTCAGTATTCATGTAGTTCTCCGTGATGTTACACATAGCTAAATCTGTTCAATCTAAAATACAGACAAATGACAGACTCATACTTTGACTACCCTTCTGAATCAAATTTAAAATGTGGATGGTAGCTATCCACCTTTTGGAGCTTAGCATCAACTTCATGGTAACCTGCAAGTAATGTTCTCTATCAGACCGAGGTGGCCCTACGGTAATACTGACTCCGAAGATGCGGAGACAAACGGTCTGATTCCAGCCCGGGAAATACTTGCACTGGAACCTGAAACCGGAAGATGCTATCCCGAAGGTTGCGGGAATGGTTAAACATTATCTACGGAGAGAGGAAACTGTCCTAGATTCAAGCAGACGGAAGTTGGACGGATATCCTGGACCTATGAGAGCTGCTGATAGATCACTTTCCTGCATTTACTTCCGGATTCCCGGAACCGTCCCAATCCGTTGCCCGGAAACAATACTAAAGAGTCCGAAGCCACCAGAAATAAAGAACGAGGCAACCTATAAGGCACAAGCAATCTTCATGATACCAGATGAGAAGACTCGACTCAATATTCTCCAATATCATCTGCTACACTAGCAAAACGCCGATCTTATTACAACTCTTTCAACATGGAGGGCTTATCTACGTTTCTAACCCGACTTGACTTAAGTCAGAGCACTGTCAAAGATATCACGGATCAGGTAGCTCAAGTTTCGGCTATATCGCAACAAACTGGCCAAGACTCCACCACCAATCTGGCAGCTTTAGTAATGGATGAACTTGTTCCGACTAGCGTTACCAAGGAGAGCAATGAAGACTACATCTTACAGAGAGATGTCAATTGGTTTGTACTGGCGACTATAGACGTTACGAATTAGGTGTTGATACATATAGGTCTACACGGGCTAGGTTGACGGCCCCTGCTATCTTCTCTCCTAAATCAGCATCGGAAGTCGCAAAAGGGCTGAAGGTGGTTGAGTTTTTCAGCACTCCATTTGCCATTCGTAGCGGAGGCCATACACCTCACCCTCATTGGGCATCATGCAGGGAAGGCATTTTATTTTCCCTTCAGAACTTGAACCAGATAACACTGAACCCAACGAAAAAGGTTGTACGGATTGGTGCGGGATGTCGTTGGGGTCAGGTTTACAAAGAATTGGGTAAATACAACCTGGCCGCTGCTGGAGGTCGCTATGCAGACGTCGGTTGTGGCGGACTCCTCACTGGATGTAAGTTGAAGATGAATCCGCTCTAGCAACCTAGTGATGTAAGTGCTATTTCTAATTGAACCCCTCATAGGCGGAACCTCTCCATTTCTTGGATTGGCTGGGTTTTCCTCCGATGGAGTCCTGAACTTTGAGGTTGTCACCAGTGGTGGTCAGATTATTAACGCAAATGCAAAAGAGAATCTTGACCTCTTCTGGGCTCTCAAAGGTGGGTCAAATAATTTTGGGATTGTCACTCACTTTGATCTTGCTACAATCCAGCTTCCAGAGATGATCTTGAGTGGGGCCCTCATGTACACTGCAGACAAAATCCGCAACGTCTTGGAAGCCCTTGCAGACCACCAGGAGCAAGACTTTGAAAACAATCTTGGTAGCGAGTTAGGGCCAACCATCATCAAGATACCAGCAAACCACCTGCACATCGTTGCCGTTGGGGTTTTCAACAACCAATCCCATGACGCTCACCCGAAGTTCCTGGATCGCTTTTTGGACATAGAGCCTATCCAAAACTCTATCAAACCGCAAGCATTCTTTCAATCTATACCTGATACAAGTGAGGGGTTAATATTTGCGAAAGGCCAAAGGTACTATTGCTTTACAATCCTTCATATCCTATGTTCAAGAGACAACACGCGAGACTAGAACAATTCTAACAGTTCATTAGGTACAACTATGGCACATTGACAGTACGGCTTTCAAAACCCCTGTACCTAGACATCGTCAGAGTCTTTGATGAGACGTATCAGGACATTTTGCAAATCCCCGGGTTATGTTTGACTCTAGCCTTTCAGGCGCTGCCAGTGAGCGCTGTCAAGGCTGGGATCGCTAGAGGAGGAAACCCAACAGGACTCGCCGAAATACCACAGTTGAGTAATGTAACCCTGGCTCCTTTTTCAACCAATATCTTCTAACCATTCGAAAGTTCTATGTTTGGATTCGGGCTGGTCCAATGCCGCGGATGACGAGGCTGTTCTTAATGCCGACAAGAGATTTCTTGCGGAAGTCGAGGAGATGGCTTCTGCCCGAGGGCTACTAGAATCATATATCTGGATGAACAATGCTGCAGAACATCAGCATGTATTAGCTCATTATGGCGTTGTCAACCATCAGAAGTTGAGAGCTGTATCGGAGAGATACGACAAGAACATGGTGTTCCAGACACTCTGTAGGGGAGGGTTCAAACTAGAGCATGATGCATTTTAGGTAGCAATAATTCTGCTTCTCAAGCTATCTATGAGCATTGAAACAGTACCAAATTCCAATCCCTCAGCTCGATTTTAATTGACAGCCTATGGTCCGAATGCAGAGTCAATCGACCAAACCAATTGAACGGGCGGCAAATGTCAGCCTACATTATGCCACTATCTACTACAGGCTAGAAATTAAGAGGAATAAAGAACCCCTCACACAATAATCAGATGCTTGTAATAGTTGCAGGGGGAAGTATGCTGACGCCTTGTGAGCGTAGCTCGTTACAAATGTACACCCTTGTGATTCATGGGGACGTTGGACTCCGAACGGATGGAAAATTTTATTGTCGCTAGCTTCGAGACTATGGGTCGTGGTAGCATGGATGCGGTTGCTGGCGCATTCTGGGCTTTTTCGGTTGCAAAACAAACTTTACATCCCTTCTATCTAATCGGACGAATTTCTCGGATTCTTGTCAGTGCTGTGGGTGAAGCTAGTGGATCTCCAACCTTGCCGGAATAGAATGAAGCCGATTTGAGTTCGAAGGGAATAACGGCTCCGAAATGTGCCGCAGTGGATAGTCAATTACCCCGAGATTTGAATGTGTGATGCGGAATGCCCGGAACCGAAAACATCTCGGTCCGAACAGCCGGTTTTCCGAAAATTGCAGGGGGACGTGACACATCCGGACTGATAATCTTCTCCGATCTTACGGATATTTTCTCTTTCCACTATAGTAAGTTTGGAGTAGATATAGCTCGTGAACCATGGCGCCTATACTAGATGATTCCCACTGGAAATTCATATCCTCGTCTTAGCAGGAGAAAGTATCATGCTTTCGAAGCCAACTACGAAGCTGGGCGGTAAATTGACACAAAAACACCTTGAATTTGCACTTTAGACCTTTTATTTCAATCCAACAAGTATGAAGAACTTAGGGTTGTACAGTGCAACGTTTGTTGCATACTTTTGGTCAGGGATCTCAGCGTTGCCACCACCCACCTTCAAAGAGATCCCTCCAACCGTCACCGCTGGCGAGGCACATGGTGTTTGGACATCCAACAGCCGCCTTCCATTCGACGGACCGAAAATAGACATCGTCAATCAAACAGCTTTTGATTGGTGGTACTTCGATGCCGTCTCTTCCGACGGCTCATCCCAGGTTGTTGTCAACTTCTACACGTCAGACATCTCGACTCTTGGGTTTCCACCTCTACTTGATACCACCACATTCGTCCAGTTTACGACAAAATTCAAGAATGGGTCTATTTACGAGTCAGTTTTCCCCGCTAATGGCGCATCGATTGCAACCAAGGGCGATGGTTCCAGTGGATATTTCAAGGGCTCTGGTGCGTCTTGGGTTGGCAGTCCAAGCATGTCCCAGTACACTGTAAACGTGGACGTCCCAGCCCTTGGCATAAAGGGGCACATCAAGCTTCGCAAGGTACCTCTCAGAATTTGCCTTCTTTTGTTCGGTCCGGTTCAATTAACGAAAGCCTAGACTGTGCAATCTCACTATCCCTGCGATCTGGCTGGGTCTGGTGTTGCGGAGCAGCTGCCTGGTCTCGAAAATATTGGATGGGCCAACGCTGTGCCAGACTCTGAAGCAAGTGTCGATATTAAAATCGGTGACTACCACGTAAAGTTTGATGGCTACGGCTACCATGATAAGGTATTTTACACCTGTGACAACGTGTTCAGCACTGCTGGGAATAACTAGGCTAATCGCCATTCTTGGTAGAACTGGGGAACCCGCCCTCTCCCCAGTGCTGTATACAGCTGGTACTGGGGACACGCACACATAGGGCCCTATTCAGTGGTATACTTTGACATTGTCAACGCTGATCTTTCGGAAAATGTTTGTGGCTACCTTGCCAAAGGTCAACAGATAATCTCCAAAACATGCACCGAAAACGTCACCGCTCGTCCGACCGGGGGCAATGCAACATTCCCTCCTACTGCCGCATCAGATGTGGCAACAGGCTTCCACTTAGACTTCTCAACTAGCGCTGGCAAGTTTACGGCTGATCTCGCAGGGGCGGTGGTGTGGGAGCCTCAACTACCCTACGGAGGCTATACTCGCTGGGCTGGAAAGGCCACTGGAGGGTTTGAAGGCAAAAAGGTGTACACAGGTGCAGCAGTTTATGAGTGGATCCGGTTCATGGATTAAGAGATAAAGTCATGGACCGCTGCAAGATTGGAAGGGTCGGATACTCACCGAAAGGGAGCCTCTCAGCCCCAATGATGATGATCCATCCGAGGAACAAGCATTGAGAATTATCCTTAAAAACTAAGCACATTGTTAACATGCACAATTCCATCCACTCTCATAGATTATGTATTTTAGATGCATTTTCGTGGGAGATGTTGCTCGAAGAGTGCCGCAAAGTGGCGCCACCCAAGCCTCGCTGTGGAGCTGCCAGATCTAATCTAACCCACATAATCCTAGCGGTAGGGGACATGCCATGAACATTTCTGAGAAAACAGGTGAACGTGGATCATCTAGCCACCTCATCTCTCGTTTGCAGAAGCTCAGGCAATTGAAACCGAAGCACGAAGCGTTTCTGTTGAGGATAAGCGACTCCCATGGGAAAACAACACACGGGCGGTTCGGAAGGTCCCGCCCGTAACGATCCAATCCAAGCGGCGCGAATCACGTCAGCAGCGAAGGAAATGGGCCGAGCCATCGTTCGATCCGGGGACGGCAGGGGGACGGCCGGGGGGTCCGGTCAGCCTGGGGCGGACGAGTTCGCGGCTCCAGTTTTCGTCGTCGGGTTGGGGATAGAAAGTGGCCAGATTCTTGTCTTTATTGCCGTTTGGAGTAATGGGAATGGCTGGCACGCTTGTTGAGCCGCATGGGTCGAGCATCTGAAGCAGGTACAGCATGATGATGTGGATCTGGATGGCGGAGGCGGCCAGATCTCGAGCGGCATTTGCGAGTGGCACGGCGAAGGGAGAATAATTCCTCAGCATACTAATTGTCAAGAGGGAAATGACGAGCCATTTATGTAGAAGCGTCGCTGTCAATTCGCTGCAGCTTCATTAATACCTGCATGCGATTAGCGGTACGCATCCGACATCTACAGCCTCAAGTGCAACAACATGGATTGACCCGGACGATCCAGTGATTGGCTCGTGCTAGTTCGCCACTTCGGCAGTGGGCCTTGAAGAGGGTTGTTGGGGAGGCGTTGGGCTCTCAACCCCGGGATCCTTTACTCGCATTGTCCAATACCAGGCGGCGAATTCCCTGACATCCTGGCCTTCAATCCACACTCGAAAAACTGCCTGTGTGGAGTGTGCCGTGGCCATGTTGATAATCGAAATCGCCGTGGCTGTCAATGGTCCCCAATTGTTGGAGCAGGCCCTGTAGTGGCGTGACAATCCCGTAGCGATATGGAGAAAGAGGAAAGCCCTCTATGTCATTCCGACTCAACCGACTCCTTTGGGACTCCTTCTGGTTTTATTCTTAATCAGTGCACCTCGTTTCCCAATCCATCATCAAGAAGACGACTCAATTCGACCAGAACATGGCCTAATCCCTACCAGCCCTGTCGTTGAAACAACTGCTGCGCTCTTCCACATCCCCATCCCTTTTGTCCGCTGTATTCATATCAGCTTTGATATAAAGCTCTCTTCACGCATCCATCCGAACCGACTCCCTGGTCAACTCACTCTTCCACCCTCCGCTCTACTCTCAACAAGGGCCTCTCATGCCCTAGACCATCACACTTGGTCCGACCCCCAACCCCTTCTCTCGCACTTGTCGACAGTGCTGGGATTGTCTCATCGACGACACCATCGCACCCATTGCCGATAGGCAGCCTCTCGTCCTCCAAGACAGAAGCAACACCGCCGCCATGTCGACACCAGCTTCCACCACAAAGGACGCCGCCGCCGCCTTCCCCGACGGCACGAAAGACTACGTCCCGCTCCGAGGCGACACCAAAGCCAAGGTCAAAATCCACCAGAACAAAGTTCACATCTCCGATCTCCCCGTGACGTGGTCCAACTGGTACCAGCACATTAACTGGCTCAACTCTACCCTGGTCGTTTTTATTCCATTGATCGGATTTGTCGCTGCGTACTGGGTTCCTCTCCGCCTCTACACAGGTCTCTGGGCCTTTGTTTACTACTTCAACAGTGGCCTCGCAATTACTGCTGGTAAATACCGTCCATTTCTGCCGGATACGTCCCTTGATAACTAACATTCATGTCTCATAGGTTACCACCGCCTCTGGTCCCACTCTGCCTACAAGGGCTCTACCCCTCTTAAGATCTATCTCGCCGCTTGTGGCGCTGGTGCCGTCGAAGGCTCGATTCGCTGGTGGTCATACGGTCATCGTGTGCATCACCGCTATACTGATACCGACAAGGATCCCTATTCCGTCCGCAAGGGTCTTTTCTACTCCCACATCGGATGGATCGTCTTCAAGCAGAACCCCAAGGCCCAGGGTCGAACTGATATCACCGACCTAAACGAGGATCCTATCGTCGTCTGGCAGCACAAGAACTACATCAAGTCCGTTCTCGTCATGGCCTTTGCGTTTCCTTGTGTTGTTGCTGGCCTTGGCTGGGGCGACTGGTGGGGCGGGTTCGTCTACGCCGGCATTCTTCGAGTCTGCTTTATTCAACAGGCTACCTTCTGCATCAACTCCCTCGCCCACTGGCTCGGAGACCAACCCTTTGACGACCGAAACTCTCCTCGTGACCACTATATCACCGCTTTTGTCACCCTTGGAGAAGGCTACCACAACTTCCATCATGAATTTCCCTCAGACTACCGCAACGCTATTGAATGGTATCAGTATGACCCCACCAAGTGGTTCATCTGGGTGTGGAAGCAAGTCGGCCTTGCCTACGACCTAAAGCAATTCCGCGCCAATGAGATCGAGAAGGGTCGCGTTCAGCAAATGCAAAAGAAGCTCGACAGAAGCGCGCCACCCTAGATTGGGGTATTCCGTTGGAGCAGCTGCCCGTTATTGACTGGGAGGACTTCGTTGCCGATTCACAGAACGGCAAGGCCCTCGTTACTATTGCTGGTGTCATCCACGATATTGGTGACTTCATCAAAGACCACCCCGGCGGTAGGGCCCTGATCAACTCGGCTATTGGCAAGGATGCCACTGCTATCTTCAACGGCGGCGTGTACAACCACTCCAACGCCGCCCACAACCTGCTCTCAACTATGCGCGTGGGTATTCTCCGCGGCGGATGCGAGGTCGAGGTTTGGAAGCGTGCCCAGTTTGAGAATAAGGATGTTACCTACATGAACGACTCAGTCGGTCATCGAATTGACCGGGCTGGTACCCAAGTCACCAAGATCGTTCAGCCTGTGGCTAGCGCCGACGCCGCCTGAATTTTGGATGAGATTTGCAATGACGAAAAAATGAACTAGATACCTTGTTTAATGAGATTGGAGCACTTGGAGGGGTTGTTTTATATAAGGGAGAACAATGCGGGATATTGATGTAGAAAAAGCATAGCAGATTGTTAAATTACTCTTTTTTAACTACTGTTATACACACTCTGGCGTGTGGTTAGTTTCCCGTCTCCGAGGGCTATCGTTAGGGTGGGGACTTACTGATGATGACTTCCAATATCGGAGGAATTCACTTGACTCAATTGGTTGCAGCAGAATGATGCTGACGTAGTGGCAAGCACCCCTCAATAGCCAACCACCACACCTCCAGTTTTCCGCTCACCGAGGCAGTTGCCAGGCAATCAGGGGAGTGCTTGTTGCGGTATGGAACGAGTACCACAGACACTCCAGCAACACGCAACCTACACGCAGATAGCATGACGATAACGCACATGCGAGATAGCCCGTATTATTGATGAGGACGATATATTCTAAGTCCCGTTGACCCGGATGCCACATTGCCATCAAAGCTCGCATCTTCGCCGTGTTTTAGAGCCCACCGAGAATAACGTGAGGCACTGAGTCTCCGCTGACGCCATTGACCGGTGTGGATAGAGTCTCATCGCCTCCATGGCGAGTCATGGGCATGCCTTCTTGGCAAATACCGGACCATTTGGCCCATCTGAAACAGGAAGGCTTGTTCTCCTCGTCCCAATTGGAAATCGATTTCAAAATACTTGGGATCCCAGATTGTGAACCGTGTCCTCCGCGCGGACTGGTCATAATCGAGTGCCCATTCAAAGACGTCTTGCTGAAGATGACAAAGCTCGTAGACTTGCGTTTCTTTTCCCCGGAAAGCAAGTTCCAAGCAGTTTCGGCTTTTTTGGATGCTTGCGGATGTCGATGAAGAAGTTCTGAATATTGTTGTAGTATCTACCGACGTAGGCCTCCAGCGGTCTCGGTACAATTGGGTGATGATTCTTGATCCTCTCAAACTCGGTTTTCATGATGGCCACATTGGCTAACTTGCGACGGCGACTCTCTCTGGCTAATTCAACATAGTTGGCACTGTTGGAGAAACCGAAGAGCGCAGACACCAAGACTTGGGCGATCCAGTCGGCCGCGTCGTTGAGCGGAAGTGAATTGGTCAAGACAACGACGGCAGATTGCGATTCGGGGATGGTAAAGATGGCCGAATAATAACCGAGGGCTGCCCCTTGGTGATAGTAAGCCATGACGGGAGCCGAGTCGGAGCCAAGTGTTGGTAGCTCGTCCGAGTCGAAGAGTTCTGCATTGTCTCCTTGAAGGCCCACCACGCCAGGCAGCTGGGTCCTAATCCAGCCCATGCCGTAGAATCTAGAGTCTTTGGGCGGGCTATCAAGGGGCACTTGATTGCTCTGGAGGATCCCCATGTTCTTGAGGGGGCTGGACTGCGGGTCGCGCTCGGCCTTGAGTACTGCCTGGGCGTACTTGAGCATGTCGTTAACCGTCGAATACATGCCCCCAGCCGCCTCAAATATGCTCCCCTTGAACGGAAAGGCTCGTGGGAGTAGGTGAAAAGTTGCATCTGCCAGCGCCGTGTATGCTTCAGCGAAGTTTGCATCTTGTTCGAGGACAGGCCGAGTGGTGGTATTGCGGAGCCCAAGAGGGTCGACAACCACATCCTTGACGTAGTCGTAAAAAGGTTTCTTAGTGAGCCCCTCAATGGCAATACCGGCCATGCGATATCCCCAATTGTTGTAGATCCAATTTTGACGGAATGGAACGACAGTTTCGAGATTTGCAACTGTGGGCAGCAATTCTGCCGGGGGTAGCAGAAGGTCCAAGTCGCCCTGGTTCGCAACCGACATGTCGCCTAACAATCCTGTGCGATGGGAGAGAAAGTCGGCAACCGAAACGGTGCCATCTAGGTCCGGGTTGTTTGGCTTGAACTCGGGGAGAATGTCTTGGATGGGCGACATCCGGTCGACAGGCACGCGCTCGTCATGGAAGAGCTGTGCGAGGCTCGCGGCAACGAAGCCTTTGGTCAACGAGCCAATGCCATACATGGTGTCTGAAGTTGGTGGCTTCTGGGCGGCGACATCTCTGTAGCCGAAGTTGTGGGTGTAGATGACCTCATCATGGTGGAGGATGCCGATGGAGGCCGAGGGGACGCCAGAGATGTCGCAAATTTAGCTGACGATGGCAGCCGCCCCAGCAAGACAGTCGAGGACAGCCGGCAGTCTCATGGTGCCAACGGTGGCGATGGTCTCAGGCTTGACAGTGGCCATGGTGATCGAATCGCGCCGCCGGGGAGTGGTAGGAGTGAGCTGAGGTGGATAAATTAACCGCGGAAAGGAGTCTACACCAGTAGTAGTAGTAGCAATAGTAGTAGAGAATCTCGTCGTGACTTGGATGTAGAGAAAGTGGGTGTAAACTCGGAGCCGAAATGATGGAACTAGAGGTGCATATTGGGAAAGATAGAGGCGGATATTGTGGCGAGAAGTGCGTGCCGCGGCAGCTGTCTGACGTCCTACAACAAACTGAGAGTTGGCGGCTACTCGATAACGCGTTTCGGGCTTAACTTGAAGCAGGCCTCCTCTACTAACTTCACTGTTGAACCCTGCCTTTAAATCTAAAGAGGAAAGTCAGGCGAAAACAAAGTGAAGTAAGAAGAGAATCATACGGAGCACAAAGTATGCATTTAGAGTTGACAGTAATTGAGAGATGGCTCCAAGTCCGCTGATCATCTCGGCCGGACATTCACTGACCTAAACAGCCTTCATTTTCCGATTCATCCGGCGCCTCCTTCAGCAATCCGATCGGCGAGCTGACATTTGGCCGCCAACCCTTATATATCGACGTAGTAAGCTCCCATATCCAGCGGAAGAGGAATATAAATTGTACCTGAGATGCAATTTATAGCCGAGGTGTACTGGGCGTCCATCCTCAAAAGTTGTCGCTGGGGTAGCATTCGTGGCAGTACTGTGATGACTCGCAACCCACGTTGTTATTCTGGCATTATGTGCGCTTTCGCAAGACGCGTTGCAATATGTTAATCGCAGCATAGGCAACCGCCTAGACGGATTCTACGGTGGCGCCACGAGGACAGAATGTGATGCATTGATTTTACGTCGTGTTCGACTCACCATCCATCAAAAGGAAAGTCGCGTGAGCGGGGCAGGTCATACAGGTGGAATTCTCCATCGGTGTAATTAGAATTTCCCGACAGCGCCGAGGTAGATTCTCTGGCTTTCTGCACGACGAACATGACCTAACAGTAGTAAACAAGAAAGTTAAATTCGTGGTCTTTAAAAATACAATGGAGACGATTATGAAGTGAAATTTATTCACGCACGTGCTTCAACAGTGGTATTGGAAAAATACTAATTTCCGTTGGTGACGAAGTGAGATGTTCGGACAAAAGTTTGTAGGCCGAAGCTTCAAAGCCTTTTGAGTGAAATGATGAGTCACTGGTGTATCTCACAGGGTACAAGAAGATGGCTGAGATTTGGTTCGATAGTATCCAAGAAGCTAAAGTAAAGGGATTCTTGTAGCAAAGTGTGTACAAGACGTAGGTAGTTTGTCGCCAAGTTTGCTAATCAATTGTGCTTCAGGAAGTCAGAGTTATCTCACATGGTACACTAAGCTGCCATCGCAATCTACTTGGCAGTGACCGAGGAATAGCAAGAGCCGAGTGGTCGCTGTAATGGGAATACTTTAATTGAGTACCGTCCAGATGCCATAATATCAAGGTGTATTTCTTTGTGAATGAGTCTGGGGAATATTTATATATATTAATAATTTCTGTTGGGCTCAGTGTGGAAGAGCAATACCATCCCAATGGTGGCAATAGAGTAGATTTATAACTAGATCTAGATGGATTCTATTTAAGACTAGATGGTAGAAGAGAACTCAAAGTGAGGCTGTCTTAAAGTAGAATAGACCTATACAGAGAGTAGATATAGGTTAGCTAACAAGTTAATCTCATTTTAAAAATGGATGGATCCGATACGGTCAATTTGATCAGGGTAATAGCGTTCAAGGCGATGATGATGATGATGATCGGGTTCCAGATTGGATTAGGAATGCTGGATTTGATGAAGCTTGGGAACCCTTCCCCAACCGATCGCTTGCAGCTACTTTGTAAGAATCCTGCATGTATTATTTACTCTCCACTCATTATTCACAATCACTTGATTGAACTTGAGCGTATTCTACAACCACGTGTGGTGATATGTTGAACGTAAGTGATCGTAGCTGAAGTGCTGCAAATAAATTCAACCCCCCAGGAGAGGCTGCATGGAACCTATCGTGCGAGAGCAAGAGTTGATTGGCACTGAGTGGATAGGATCAGGATGATGATGATGAAAGCTCTTGATTTCCTATCTAATGAAGGGCCAGGGATCGGTCTTGTAGATGAAGATGAGGGCGGCCTCCGGGACCGAGGTCCGGAGGTATGAGACCTAGCCCGAGACCAGATTCCTAGCAGCCCTAAAATGTAACAGTTGAGAATCTTTTCATAGAGGTGCCAGAAAAGAAAACATAGCCCCGGCTAAGGCCAGGACCGAATTAGAACGGTACTAAAATTTCTACACCCCATGATTTCCACCACTGAGAAGCACACTGCATGAATGAAACCGTCAATTTTATATTCAAAGGTGTTCGTCTTGCTATATTCCCATCATATTCCGGTGCTTTAGACCATTCTGGAAACGGATCAAGCTCACTATTCAGCCATTCAAGTTCTCCACCCTTTGGAAGACGTCAAGAAAGCTCTGCACATCTCTTTGAGTGCCCATGTTGTGTCCGGAAACAGCAATGTGGGGGGTAGATGTGATGCCTGCAGCGCGTGCTTCTACCGCTTTCGTGTTGACCTCGCTGACACCAGCCGTGCTAGCCAACCAAGCAGCAGTTTCGTCTTCTGGGAGTCCTGCATTCGCAGCTATCTTCAGGAGAGTCTTGGGCGATGCGATATCTAGACCGTCTTCGAAGTAGGATTTGTACACCCCTGAAATAACCTTTTGTTGCAACACACCAGATTTCGTTCCCGCAAACATGATCAACCGATGGCTGTCCAGAGTATCACCAATTTTACCCGTTTTAGCAAAACTGATACCGTGTTCCTTACCCAGACCGTCTTGAGCGTTGTTAATGCGTTCCAGCCTTTCGGCGCCGTATTTCTCCAAATAGTAGTCGCGCTTCTCCACGGAGGGTTTGGGTGGGTCTGCTATGAGGAAAAAGGGGTGCCATTGAATGTTGAATTCGTTGCTGGATGCAGGGTTCTTTGCAGTGTAAGCTGCAATGGCATTGGAGATTTGCTTCGTTGTCACGTAGCACTAATTCGCAGATTAACCGAGAGTCCCAGGATAGCTGGACGTTTCCCGTTACGCTCGGACGTCTACTTACGAAAGGGCAAATGGTGTCCGCAGTGACGATGATATTGAAGACTGTCATCTTGTGGGCGAAGTCTGGATGTATAGGATGTATGCTCTCGATGAGTATGGTTGGAGTCGATCTTTTGGGTGGGAGGGAAACAGGCTATTTAAGTAGTAGCTGGACTACTCCATAGCTCGCCAGCAGCATCCTGCCACCGGCCAGCCTCGGCCTCGGCCTCGGTCCTCACCGATACTCGCGAGGGCAGGCCGTGGCCTGCTGCGAAGATTAAGAAGTCCCCCAATATGGAGGAGACCTGCGGTCCGAGATCAGCGATGAAAACCCAATGCAGAAAGCCGGTCGGTCTACTTACAGAAGTAGGTGTGGTGCTCCGCAAGTCCGCATTAAGTAGGCTAACTTATTATTTGATAGACTGTCGGAAACAATCAAAACCCGAGCGCGCGGCTAGTTAGTAATGCGAGGCGTCGCACCATATTAGGAATAGTAGAAACATGCAAGAGTGAGGCCAAGTTGGCTGAGGCGGTCGACCTTGTCGGCTCCGAAAAGGCATGAGTCGCGCCGGTGGTCAATTCCGGGTCTCTAAAACATTTTCTATCTTAGATCCGTTTCTCAAAGTCACTTACGATCAACTACGAGATCTCTGGTCAGAATGCACCTCCGCCACAAATCCACGGACTCGCCCGTCAACAGACCATCAAAGGCCCAGGTTCAACAATGAATAACTCATCAATCTCGACAAGGCTCCAAAATGTAGCCTGCTTACCAAGCCGAACCCGAATCTTGTGTGGTGGAGCAACCCGGATGATCCTAAAACCCAATGAACTGGAGCCCCCTCTGCCTGTACTCTACTCTCAACTCGTAGCCCGCGCGGTTATGACTAAAGACCCTCGCAGCTATTTGTTGCGAGGAGCGTGTAATGATTGGTAAGCGCAGACCCATTATAGGGGCTCCGCTCCAATGTACTAGATAGCGGCAGACTGCCTTTTGCTCTATAGGAAATGAGTATTGCCATTCGTACAGCTATTCATACAACCTTTGTTATGTAACCCCACTTTTTTCACCCTGCATTTGGCATCTCCCCCCCGTCTCACCAAAAAATTACAGTGTAAGTCAGGGAATATAATAAACAATAAGTGAATTTTACAGTTATTAACACAACACATTGGCTTGCAAGCCCGACTGCAGTTAAATTGTTTAAAAAACACACCTCTGTAGTTTCCACAAAAGTTCATGCCTGTGAGCCTGGCCCGGCTGTTATTCCAGCGGCTGCTACTCCAGCTGTTACTGCAGCTGTATATACAGCTGCAAGGGCTGCTGTAAGAGACCCGGCCTAGGCTGTGAGAGCTGCTGTAAGGGCTGTTGTGACAGCTATTGTAAGAGTTGTTATAAGAGCTGTTGTAAGGGCTGTTATAAGAGCCCCAGCTGCATAGCCGGGATAACTTTATCTACACCTGACGATAGTGATTTTACTCGGTCTTCCCTAGTCGAGGCTTTTAACCATCAGGATGCTGTCGTCGATCTACTAGGCCAAAGTGCTGTGGGTGATGGCAGAAAGGTGATCGATGCGGCTATTGAGGCCGGCGTGAAGAGATTCATCCCCAGCGAATTCAACGGAAACATGAAAAACATAGCCAACGTGTCGAATTTCCCCACGTTCGCGGAGCGCATAGCCATAATGGAACACCTCAAGGAGAAAGAAGCCGCCTTCCCCACCTTCCCCTTTGCAACATTGTCGAATGGCCTCTTCTATGACTTGGTTAGTTTTTCGTTCATCGTTCTCATTGCAAAAATACTCATGTCCAATAGGCACTCAAAAATGCCGTCATTGGCTTCAACCTTGATACACGCACTGCCACAATCTACGGTGACGGCAATTAATCGGCCAACATAACGACTCTTAGCTCTGTCGGCCGGGCTGTGGGAGGGATCCTCTCCAACCCTGCTGAGACGGCCAATAAATGTCTGTTTGTTGCCTGTTTTACCCCGTCGCAAAATGAAATTTCGGCCATCCTAGAGATCCACTCTGGTAAGTGGAAAGTGGAGAAAATTGGCATTGCAGAGGCAGTGATCGAGGAATTGCGTGAGCCGAGTGGTCGCTGTAATAAGAATACTTTAATTGAGTACCGTCCGGATGCCACAATATAAGGGTGTATTTCTTTATTATTCACGAGTCTCAGAATATTTTTATCTATAAACAGTTTCAGTTCCGCTTATCCCGGAAGGGCGAAACCATCTCAATCGTTGCAACGTGGTGTAGATACTGAACCTTCTTGGCCTGGATCATGCTGCCCTCCACCGTTTCGTACATCACAGCCGCCATGTACCGTCAACCTCTACCGTAAAAGGGTTGTGGTCAACTCTTCAATATGCAGTTACTCCAAGTCGGTCTCACTGGGTTGAAGAAATTTGCCTCGCCGGGCTTCCAAGCCTGTAATTTGTGTCGGCTCATTGTGTCGCGAGCCTGATGCGTGTGCGCCACATTCAGGCAATCTCCAAAAATGCCTCAGCTGGATGCAACGCTCGGCATTTTGGAGGGGCAATTAGTTATATGATTAGCTTGCGCCAGCCTTTCACCCCAATCCACCGCCTTCCAGGAACCCTCCAACTGCCCACCCTCACTCATGCAAGCAGTGTCAGTTGGCAGTGACAGTTGACATCTGGCAGAACGCGAGGCACAGCGTAACAATGGCCTTTGGAGCCATGCTTTGCACTACAGTATATACTTACTGAAGTCCGACTTGCATTCTGGAAATGGACAGCCAAGCCAAGCCAAGATTATCGCGACCATCCTCGGCCTGACCCCACCTGGCAGTTTTTCAACCATAGTCCCGATCAACATCGATTTGTTGCTCGACGGACTTCAATGTCTGGCGTAGAGCTGCTTGGTGTCGCCGCGAGTGGCATCACCCTGTGTGAGGTACTCGCTAAACTTGCAAAATTTTCGAGAAAGGTCAAAGGCGCAAGAGAACAGTTTCAGAAATACGTGATCGAGCTTGATCACCTAAATTCGGTAGGTTTTAGTTGCAGCATTTACTCGGTGGCCTGACGAATTATCGTAGATCATCTTAGTCATAAACAAGGTTACTAGTGGCATCAATGGGCGAACATTTAACATATCAGGACAAGGCTGGTCAAACCCACGGTTTGGTTGACTTCTGCAAGGTAAATGTTGAAAAAGCCATTGATGACTTAGACTAGCTCCTTAAAAGTCTCGAGAAACCTGGAGAAAAGTAGTACCATCAGTTAACAGTCCACGCCTAGAAGTACGGGTTCTCGATTCACTTTGCCCTTCGCCAGGAAGACATCCAGAGTAAAGTCGGGCATGTAGCATCCACGACGACAGCTCTTCATTTTGCAATGGGCATAATCGTTATGTATGTTACAGGCACGGGGTAAGTTTCTTCTCTTGCATCATCGTTGCACTCATTAGAGTTTAGCTTGTTGATTGACGGGCTGTCACTATCACGCAGACATGCAGAGACCCAGGATATGATTAACAGTGCCAGGGATCAAATTGCCAAAAGTATACAGGATATCAATCCTCCACTTGCGAGTCCGAAACTGAAAATTTACGGTCGTGTCGTCAGCGACCATCGACGTCGTATCCCTAAAGTCATATCGCGGCTATGTAGCTATAAGAAGAAAGAAGTACCAGAGGTAGTGGTAGCTCGGAGAATGGATCCGTTCAGAACAGCTTCCCAGTTTCGACCACGAGCGAGCAATCCACCACTGCCACTTCATACGATCAGGCTATCAACCGCATTCTTGCCCCGGTCCAAGCTCTGGCCAGGGACAGCTTGAGTATCAACAGCGATGCCGATCTTCTGGAGGATGAGTCACGATCCACTACCAGAAGCGTCTCTGACTTTGCCGATGGGCATCTTGCGATGAACGAGATGGAGGCAGTCATCGAGAATGGCCAAATACTTTTCATTTCCACGAAAATAGACAATCCAGGGGACCCGAAAGTGACGGTCCATCAACCGAAGATGCTACAAAATGGCGAATGCGACTCGGTAGATGCGGAGATCACCTTTGCTTCTGATTCCGAGATCGAGCAGCTTTCGGCTTTCCTACGAACCGGCATATATCACGACAAGTTCAAGCCAAGCATCCATTCCCCCGTGGGTTGGTTCAACGTTCCGATCCTCTGCGATGTAACTACCGGGTTGCCGCCTACCAGTGAGAGACCGCTTCTGGGTATGGATCCGATTCTGGTCTAGAATCGGAGGCTCCAGAGGCGAACTCCACTAGCTTAGGGAGATCCAACAGCTCTTCCTTGAGTGATGAGAATTTTCTCCTACCAGGGGCGAATAATCATGGCGAATTGGTACCATTTCAGAGCGCACCCAACCACCCTCGGCCAGCAGGAATGGGAGATTCGACTAGCGACCATTTCAATCCGACGAACTGCATCATCATGTGCATCCAGCAAATATCGAAAGAAGGGGATAATACCGAAATGCGACTCCGTGTCCAATGCGCACCCTTCACAGAATGTCAGCATGCAAGAGTTGAAATACTGGATGGCGAAAGAAATCTAAATGAGGCGCCAAACTTTGAAATGCTGTTGATGATATGTCTCCGTATCATCAAATTTGCATGTCAACTCTCTCCTGTAAAAATTCTTCCTGACTAGCGGCTGTTAGCACTAGCGTGGAAAATTTTGCAGGCCCACCAAATTTGGCTGCTGCAGCAGCTGGCGCCCATCGGGCACTAACACTGCAATAAAGGAAGGATTGAGAGGGTTGACTTCCTTTACGCAGCAGCTACGGCCACAGCCCAAGGGCTCCGGCTATGATCGAGGCCTGCTGCCCTGACCAGCTGGGCAGCTAAGATAGCAGCAGGGTCACAGCACGGCTTGCGGGGGCCAAACGACACCGCTGTGGCTCCTATACATGCTGTAATGCTGGTTCAGACCTCGCAGCAAGTATAGCTATTGCAGCCGCCAGGAGCAATCACGACACCAGCTTCAATCTAGGTGGGCGTCGACCTTTGCCCTGATCTCTACGACTCGGCACTTAGGTATATAAGGCCACTACGTCTTAGTACCTGCTTAGGCCTCCGGGCCTGAGCTGCCTTGGCCTCTGTGCCCGGCACCTGCTTAGGCCTCCGGGCCTAAGCTGCCCTGACCTCTGCGTCTCGGCATGTAGGTGTATAAGGCCACCGCGTCTTAGCACCTGCCTCGGCCTACGGGCCTAGGCTACTATGACCTCTGGGTCTTAGATGCCTTGATCTACGGATCTTGGCTGTTAATCTAGGTCTACAAGAAGTCACAGAATCGGGCTACTTATAGGCATTAGGGTTCTGGCTTGATGGCCCTGATCAATGGATGCTAGCTGCAGTGGTTTTTCCCTCTAAGAGCTCCCGCGAGGTTTTCCCATCTGCAGTCTTTCCTATCATACGGATCTCGATTTCTGGAGGCTTTGAATGCCGGCAGGCAGGAATAGGAATACTGAAGAATTTCAAGCTGGTTAATAAATATGGGTATGCCGACACCCGCCCTGACAATCCGCTGACGGATATCGGGCTCGAAATAACAGGTCAAATAGGGCCTCTTAATTGCTAGATGGAGGAGGAAGAAGGGTTGCAGTCTAAGTCTAGGTCTAGGCCTAGGTCTGTGACTGCAGGCCCGAGCTATAGGCCAGCAGTGTCTATAGCTCCGGCCCCGGGTTACTGTACTTTAGGTTTCTTCAGCTGTTGATACCAGCCTAGCACGTCGTCTTGCCCCTTTGGGGATTCTGTGGATAGCTTTAGGCAATCTTCACGACGGTAATAAAACAACAACAACAACAACAACAACAACAACATCAAATTTGCATGTGAGCCCATCCGATGCCCCAATGGGGTCAACCTGCCGCTTTTTGATAAATGTCGGGATGGCTGCAGGCACACTTTGGTGACAGAGTCTCGGTACTCAATTATCAGGTGCACAGCGCCTGCCTTCTTCGGAGCATGGTCTGACCGTTGCTTCAAATCCAACGGTAGCCAAAGTGTGGAGGAGGAGGAGGGAGAAGAGACTGGAAGCAGTTATTGGACAAGTGAATACGAGGAAACGGACTCAGAAGACACTGAAAGTAGTGAGAGTACGGCTCAAGATGAGACGAGCGACAGCGATAGTGGTCCAGATGAGGCGGGCAGTAACAGTGATGGTCTGGTTCCAAATGAAGCGGTCAGCGACAGTGAAAGGATTGGTCCAGATGCGGAGGGCAGCGATCGTGGTATCGGAGGAAGTGAGATTCAAGTTCAGGAGCCTGGGGCAGAGCCTGGGGAAAACGCCTTTGGGCCATACCTTTCAGTGTCCTGCTTATTTTGCAGAAAGGAAGCGTCAAAGCCTCAACATGAAACGGGAATAGGTACTGCTTTCTTTATATATGACTCGGTTAGTTATGGTTACAGATGTGCTCGTTGTCGAGGCAAGAATTGGATAACTGGCTCAAGGTGGATCTGGGAGTAAGAAATGCTCGGGTCCAAAAAGGTACTAAAATACATGATCATGTTGACATAGTCAGGTCACAGAATGCAAGCCACAGAGTCGAGGTCAGGTTAGGGTAGGGTGCCGTAGGTAGAATCAATGAGTGGCTCCCTTGAGGGCTAGCTCTCTTACTCTTTCCCTTTCTCTTGATCTTTCTCTCTCTCTTCCTGAAGTCAATATTGGCGAAGGGGTTTGCGTGGGGGAGTCTGAGAAGCGGCCATCTTCTGGGGAACCAAGATGCCGATCGATCAGCCACGATCAGCCACCGGCTGCGCTACGGTAGTCAAATGATGTTTTTGCCGGTACAGCATTTTTCGCAAGAATCAATAGCGCAAGCGACATGCGGTAGCTGGACTAGGGCTAGTGGTCTGCCAAACCCGACCAGCTGGCAGGCTTGAGGTGAAACAATAGTCTGCAAAACTTAACGAATGAATGCCGTGTATGGGTTCGAGCAGAGATCATCGGCCAGTAGATTGTCAGACCGTCGGCAGCTTCGACGCGGATATGCCGACTTGTGGCTGGCACCCACAGCGCCGCTAAATAGTCTGGCCAACCTATCCAGGAATGGGGGCATTTTATGTTTCACAGTGACCAATCACCAGGAATACCAATCCGCACAGACCGAACCTTGAATTACGATCGAGACGGTCCAGAAGCGTCGCCGAGCGCGGAATAATAACTTCCCGGGACTAAGAAAGCCGACATGTGTCTTTACGAAGCCTCGACCGGCAGCAGTCGCCGATTTAGTCGTTGCTCTCTCAACCTATCAAGAATTCCTGTACTCGGTCCAGGCCTCAGCACTACTCAGCCGCTATTGTCTTGAGAGTTGGACGGCGCAGCCTCCAATCCAGCAACCAATCACCATTCCCATATGTTTCAGCCCCGATCAAACATAGCAAATGGTGGTTGAATATTTGAGCCCCTGGCTATTCTGTTTTAGTGCTTGGCGAAATTTGGTTCCATACCAGATCATCATGTTGCGAACTTGCACTCATACCAACCTTGATCAACGCGTGTGAATATCTCCCCGAACAGAAATGGAGACGGACTCAACTTCTTCCCTGACTACTGTAATAGTAGTATCCGAGGCCACAACTTCGAGCGACGGCATTTCCGGCATCATTGGCTCTACCATCCCCGGAGCATCAAGGATTGTTGCGCTATTCTCCATCCTTCCGGTCGGCTTGGTGATTCTTGGCCTTCTGGTATGGTGCTGCGTTTCATCCAGATGTAAAAGCAAAGCAACAAAGCGTTCGCAAACAAGCCAGCCGCGTTGGAAACCGACATCTTTGCAATGCCCAACTCTACTGATTCTTCTTGGCCTCATTGTCACGTTGATTGTACTACTCGAATCTGCAAGTCTTGCGCTTCCACAAGGGAGGCATCTGAGGAAATCCAGTCGGCGAATTACATCCGCAACGCAACTGTCAAGACGGGGATCTTGGCGGCCAGAACAAACTCCCACGGCCTTAGGTCCATCTCAAATACGATTTTTTCGCGAGATGGGGAAACTGCTCCACCCCCGAGTATTGGGTGGCTTTCGCTCGACGAAAGACGCATGGCTGTCGCCCAAGTTGGTGTACTTCATCGGCACGTTTCTACCCACTCTGCTGGCGTCCATCTTCGCCATCCCGTGGAAAATACTAGACCTCGAGACGAAGAGCCTGGAATCCTTCGCTCAGCTGGCGCGCCCTGGTGGTGGTAGAGCATCACAGACGCTGCTACTTCAATACAATGGCGTCTCTGGCTTGGTTTTTGCACTCAGAGCGCCGTTCACCGGACACTCGGCTGTAACATTGTCAACCGTCTTGAAGTACAGCGCTGCCTTGTTAACCCCTGTAGCTGCTCAAAGCGTTCGTCTCACCCTTCAAGGCGAGTGTCTCCAGGACTGGACAAAGCACTGCACCGCGACACTTGAAGCGTCTGACACCATGATCCGAATAGCACAGGCGTTGCTTGTAGTCATGGGTTGTGTCGTCATCGCATACATCTTCCTGCTGCGTGGGAAGACTTTCGGGGTTACATCCGACCCGCGCAGTATCCTGGGAATTGCCAGTCTCTCCCTAAACCCATATCTAACCGCCGTCATGCGCAGGATCTCGTTGGGTTCCGATGGAATGTTCTCGACTGCCCGGGCTGCTGAAATGCTTGGGGAACAAAAGTTGGAGTTTGGCTATATCACGTATCCGTCGGGAGATCAGCAATATTGCATTACCGTCATGGGCGACGTTGCTGAGGCCCAGGTTGTGAACTTCTCGAGACCTAAGGCCAAGGATCCAACTCACATGTCGGATCCTCCGCCACTCGAGGTTGATCGAGGAACGCCAAATCGATCAGTGTTCTTTTGGATACTGGCCAAAGTGATCGGTTTTGCCATCTTCATCGTTGGTCTGATGATTCTGATACTATACTATCGGCTGACCTACGACGACAGTGGATTTGAGAGGTTCATGGATTCCCAGAGCGCATTTGGAGTCCGATTTCTCTTCACTGTCTTTGGCGTGGTTATTGGGTTTGGATGGGCGTCCATCTTCAACGGTAAGTGTTTACATACCTTAGTCGTCAATCAGCGTTAATGCAACTTTTTGCTGACGTCTGACGTAGAGCTGGCGAGGATCCTTCCTGTCTGGACATCCAACGGAGCCCAAGGACTCCATCCTAATGCCGCTATCTCCGAACCCCTATGTTGGCATCATGACGTATCTTGCTCGTGGGCATAAACTGCTCGCGCTCATCTCTGTCGTGACGATACTAAGCGACTTCCTACCCATAGTGCTCGCCAATGTTCCTTTCAACAATGCAATCACATGGATAACATTCAACGTCTGCACTTGGGTGAGCGTTGGGATCCTGGGCTTTATGCTTGCTGTGCTCGGTATGGTCGCCGGCGTAATCCTTTTCAGCTCCCCAAGCCACAATTTCCCGTTTGTATCTACGGACTTGGACACGCTTGCGGCAATTTTGTACTTGGTATGCCGCTCGGGAAACTTCCTTTACCAGCTTCAGGGGCTCTCGGTGGTTGGAAAGGCGCAGGTTGAGAAACGGACGAAAACGTTCAACTCGAAGTATGGTATCATCAGCGTAGTGGGTAAAGATGGGAGCCCTCATGTTATGATCCAAGTTACGTCATAGGAGAGGCACGTTTGATACGCGATGGGCCATCGGAGAGAGGACGGCGTTGGGCCAGGCTTGTGTAAGAGTGCTACGCAGGGTGTGCTCAGATGAGTGGGTTCTGCGGTCGCAATCTGGGTGTTGGTTCCTTGGCAATAGCTCTAGCAGCTGCTGTACGAATATTTCCCTCCTTATCCAGTATAGATGTACAGTTAATTTGTCGACTCTGATAGGATACAGGTCATTTAATATCTGGTTTTCTCGTATGAGGTTTATCTCGGTCGCTCGGTTTACTGATTATGTCGGCCTTATCTCTACAGTAAAACAACCCAATCACCAACCATCATGGAAAGAAGCAAGTAGGCTTGCCCAGCCGAGAAAAAGGACTTAGCTAGACTAAATAAATACATGTTTCACATCAAAGAGCTACCATTAGAGGGTATGCCGTTCACTTTTGGCCTTAGGAGAGGCAATACTCAACTGTCTATATCGCTGACCCACAGTCGCATAGGTGGGGAGATGATTCAATGCGCTGAGACCCCCAATTCAAGGAATACCCAGTTAATTCGAATTGGTAGCAGTAAAAATGGATGCAGCTCACCTTTAGTCAAATCATGTGCTACAACGCCGACGTTCTGATCCGACTGGATCAGATCATACGCCAGACATCCCGCTTACCCTATACTGGCTCCTTGAGGATGAACGCGATAGCCACACCGGTGTTATCCTTTTACCCTTGTCTTTTAACATGCCCTACAAAGCATGATAGTATAGGGAGTCAGGAATTTTCATCTTGAGCTGTTTAAACAGCCTTACTTTTCCGAATCGCGGACTGCACAGCCGTTTCTTTGCCCAACTTGAATGAAGTTGTCCTCAACAACCAGTGCAATAGAGTGATAAAGGGAATAATATTATGTATCAAAGCTTCTAGAGAGATACCATCTCAAAACACGCAGCACTCATCTTCTAGCCAGTTTGTACCAATCATGACTTCGAGATGGAGCTTGGTGTTCATCATGACATCAAGCTCTGGAGCATCTTTAGTAGTTGTTGCCAGTGCCCACGCCCCAGAAATATGCAACACAAGCGCCGGTCATCAGAATGATGACCGAGATGAAGTTGATGAGGCTGAGCTTTCGGTTCCACTCGGCACGCTCTCCAGTCTCGAATTCTTCCTTCGTGGCGTTGATGACTTTTCCATTCAGCACCCTCTCCTTCCGACTCCATTGCAAGAGGCCAATTACGTTGCTCATATTCCCCAAGACAACCATGATCGTGCCAACAACCACGGACCCGGCCGCGAGAGCCACGTACAAGATGACGACGTTGTCGTAGCTGTCATTGTCGCGGTCTTGAATAACACCAGCGATGATTCCGACAATGATCGTCATGCTGTTGTTTATGGCGATTTTGATAGCGTAACCGGCACCGAAGACTTCTTGGTACCACATACTTGTGCGGATGCTGTCAATGATGACAGTAGGACCGAGCGAAGATGCGATGGCGTAGATGCCAAAGCTAGCTGCGGTCCCTGCAACAGAAGGTCCCCAGGCGGCTAGGCACATGGCCAACAGCATGCCAAGACCGCATACGAGCATGACGGTAAGGCGGCGACCAAGGATGTCGATGAATATTCCCACCATTGGCACAAAGAAAAAGCCAAGATATTGCGACATGGCCGAATACCAACCCGCCTGCACAGTCGAGATATCAAAGCGCTGCTCAGCCAGCTCAGTGCCATTAGAGGAGAAAATACTCGACGTTGAAGTCTGAAACAGCGAGAATAAAACAATAAGCCAGAACGACCAAGGAAGTCGTAGCATCTTGGTGATCTCAAACTTCTTGTTGTTCTCAGTGAGCTTCTCGCCTGTTGCTGGATCCAGTGTTCCGGCATAACGCTTCTCGCACCAGCGAGTAAACCACCAGAAGAAGAGCGTTGCGACGTTGGTAAAAAGGTTCATGAACACTGCCATCCAGTAGGCCCAGCTGAAATCTCCCAGGTTCGTTGCGATGACGTTGGCCGTAGCCTTGCCGACGAAAGAGCCTATTTTTCCGATGCCAAGCTCAAACGCCAAGGTTGAGGCGAAGCCAGAGGATGGCGGGAACCAGGATGAGAAAATCTTGTACTGAGCGACCTGGGTAGTGACATCGCCAAGTGCTTGAACGACGACGCCGAATATCATGAACTTGTAGTTGCGGACAGTTGTGGCTGCTGCAATCAGAATTGCACCAGCGCTGAACACGGCGTTTCCCCAGAGCATGGTGCCTGTGGAGTATTAGTATCCAGTAATGCTCATTCAGTAGAACAGATTACGTACTGGCACCTCCATAGCGGTCGGTAAGAAGACCACTGGCCAAAATCAAGACTACCTTGATGAAGTTTTCGCTTGATTCAAGCACAGCGTATTGCGTGTTGGTGATGTCGAGCTCCTAGAGTGGCCTGTGTTAGACCAACGTCGCGTTTTGAGATGGTTCGGTGGACTTGCCTTCTTCAAAGTGCTCTTCAAGGCTCTCCGTCACGCCGCTACTCCAGTGACCTCCAAATCCAATCATGCTGACGACGATAACTGAGAGAATCTTCATGTTCAGAGGAATGGCGGTCCTGCGATCGTCCTGCGAACTGTCATCGTTGTGGTCGACAACAGTCGTGACAACAGGCAGGCCATTTTCGGGGTTCTTTCCCTTGGAGTCTTCCATTGTTGGAGGAGTCTTGATGGAGAGTGGGAGGAAGATGCTGAAGGAGGACGGGATGCTCTAGGAGATTTCTCGAGCAGATCGCGGCTGGCACTCGAGACTTTATCAGATCGAATAATTGTGGGCCTGCCAGCTTTTCGCTTCTGGACGCTTGGATGCCGTCGAGTGTCGGCTGTCACAATGGTTCGCAAACGAGGAGCACTAGGTAATATTGAGTAAGACGTCCCACTTGGATCCAGACGCGTCATGCAGAGCCGACGTCGGCGGCTAGGATGGTTTGGTAGGGTGCAGCCGAATCCATTGTAAGCCGCAGATTATCGATTGTCTCGTGGTATTTATTTTCGAGTATGGGGGAGAAGATGAGGGATGGTGTGAATAAGGTCGAGCTGAACAGGGATTCTACTAAAAGCCGACTGCCTCGACTGACGCAACGTCGCCGTACTTATTGTAAAGCTGCTCAGATCCTCGTAGAGTACCTTCAAGTGAGGGAATAGACACCACGAGCACCGCCGGATATACTTCAACCCCAGCAGCAGATCAGATAAGACCTGATGTTCAACCACGTTCCAAATAATCCCGATGGATCGAGTCAAGGCACTTCGCTAATGTTTAGATGAGTCGGCCCCGGAATTTTCGGCCCCACTTGGTCTCAGACATTGCTCTTAATTTTCTCAACGTGAGAGTCTTGGACATCTTGCCCCCTGCGACCCCACTTGACAGGGACTCGACGCCGATTTTTTTTCACAGTGACGGAAACATCACCCCAGAAAATCTTGGCGAGGATGAATCATCGGGGTTGTCGGCAGGTTTCCAGCTGTACGTAGCAGCACCCCGGAGAGTTGGAGATGGATTATCTTATCAATCTATTACTTTATGTCCTAGTTCGGCCCGGGTACAAGATTAGCGTCATCAGAAGCCATGTCAATGTTAACTTCTGAGCAATTTCAGCAGCAACAAATGGCCGCCTTCTTCACGACTCTCATCAGTTTGTGACAAAATTATACCGCGAGTTATCAACCTGCTCATTTGACCGTTCTATTCTTTCATCACAATATGAAACATGTCATATACATACCAATTCCTACGTCCTTCCTGTCGCATGGCCTCACCGGATGGATCCGTCCCCTGCCCTCAATTCGCTCTAGGGTAGGCTGCATACCCCAGCCGTTGTCGCCATGCTGCCGCCAGACCCAGACCCACCAGTGGATCACTCTCAAACGGCGATGCAGACAATCCGAATAGCACACATGGTTCCGGTGATGTCTGTAAGCCACTAGATTCCTCATAAGATGTTTCTTGTAGCAGTACACGCTGCTGCTGGTCTTCATTGACTGTTAATGTTGCTTCCGCTTGGTATCAACACGTTCACGTGACCGCAGTGGGTCACGCGATCTAGTCCGAAGCTCGGCCGCATCAAAGTGAGGTCTAAAAATTGGGTTATCAATCTCTTTATCAATCTATTTATCAATCTATCTCAACCTCTCCACCAACTCTCATGACCAAGACCATGTGTCTTTGCGGCACCATCCGCCAGATGGCGGACGATCCCGAAGACACCGAGGTTAAGCTCGTCGCCTCTGATCTGACCAAGCATTTGGCAGCGATCCGCACCATTTTGGCAAAGTCGAAACCACTCGCGCGGGATGTTGGTTATCAGGTCGTTCCAAACAACCAACGGACAATGAAGATACTGTCTGTGAAGGCCATTGATACATCAAAAGTGAATCAAATATGCAGCAGATTCAATGATGATATAGACGGGTTCTGGAAGGCCTCCGGTGACGTTCACCACGCAGAACTGCTTCGAAGGCTTGCCTGTGTGTCGATATTTCTCAGATCTAAATTAGATCCCCAAGATGCTCAAGTCTGGGCTTCACCCCACATCTCAAGTGTTATTCAAGGATCGAGGACTTCAGAACTTCGCTATGCGGGAAAGAAGTACATCAAAATAGCTCGTAAACTCGGCGGCATCGGTTCGCTGTTCTGGCTCCCATCTGATATACCTTCTTCAACGTAAGCAGTCTCCCAAATGTGCCGCCTAATGCTCACCCAGCATAGCTATGAGAGATATCTCAATATGGACGATGAAGAGGCTTTTAGTCATCTGCATTCAGTTGGATTACATGCTCCAGACTACAATGATTTTGTCCAGCGCCTTATTTCCACGCTACTCAACGGTTAGTAGCGCTTTGAGTTCTTACGTACCTATTGACTGAACGCATCCCTAGATCCTACATTGAAACTCTCATACTTCAATCTCTTTGTTGAATTTGGAGACATTCTTCCACGATCAGATCAGCTATTATTGCTCGTTTTTGCCCTCGGCGGCTCTGACATTCCTGTTGCACTACTCAAGAGTGTACGAGGCTCCCAAAGGCGTTGGACACAGGAAGGTGAAATAAAAACCACCACAGCTACTGAATTTGGGCTGCCATCAGAGCTAGTGCAGTTTATGTCTGACGACAATTGCCTCGCTCAAGCTGGCGCCCGCCCAGAGATTACAAAACATGAGCTGGAAGATGGCACCTCCACTTGGTCAATCCGGCCGGAAGTAATGATACCATTCCCCAACAGTCTATCTCCTCAGACAAAAGAAGACCTGGCATCCATGGCACTGAGATTGATTTGTTTTGCCTCCCCTCCCTGCTTTGAAGGCAATACTAGTTGGTATGATCTCTTGAACTCTATGTCTTGCTTGACTAATACGCTTGCAGGTCACCGCAGCTGAAAAGGGCAATTTGGGCCCTACTCGATAAAGCAACGAAAAACATGCGGGTGTCTTTATCTCTAAGAACACATGCTATTGAGGCACTCCTATTCTTCGTGGAGAGAGATTTCTTCACGATTCGCCAAGTCGCGGTTGAGCGCGCGAGGATGTTGTTGCGCAAATCGATGCCCTATTACTTGCATGCCTCATTGGCACTTTTCGAAAGCATCATCTATCGCATGGATGGAGGACTTGACAAATCTGATGCCAAGATCCGCGCGGTTTTCTCAGTCAAAGTCCACACGCTGCCTCCCACTATGACAGTGCTCTGAGAGGAAGACTTCACATCTCTCACATCGAGAACAAGGTCCAGCGTTATGACAACGATGTGGCCTCGTGTATGTACGAGTGGGAAGGGATACAGCCATTATCGTCATTCGAAATAGAGGTGACTCGCAGGCTTCAGGGAACGGCAGCAAAGTTCTTCCAGTCAATAGGTGACTTTCCAGCCGCCCAGGCATCCTTGGGAACAGCACCTGTGGCTAAACTCCACAACGCCTATACGGCTCAACACCCGCTTTCTGATTACTTCCAAACTGGCAGAAATATACTGCGAGATGAATGAATATGGAAAAGCAGTGGATATGCTCCAGCTAGAGCTCGAAGGAATGGCAGAGACTCACAAGAAGGGCCGTCCCTTTAGACGGCTGTCTCTAGCCTTTGTGGAGGCAAGTATTGGCCAGGGGCAACTGGACGCTGCGGAAGCAACACTCCAGCGACTTGCTGATGTCGAACCACCCGAACTGGATGATGTCAATGACCAGTTGCTCCACATGCGTAGGTTAATAGACGCCGCCCGCACAGTTCACGAGCGACTGGACTTTGAAGAAGCGTTGCGGATGTGGGGATATACTTTGCAACGGATGGCACATCTCCCGATTTTCAGGGCGAAGCACAGATGGACAGCGGCTGTCATTCATTTATCCATGGCCCACGCTCAGCTAACTCTGGGCGATGAAGAAGGCGGCAAGCAGTCGTGGGCCACGGCGGTAGAAATGTCCAGGAACGAAAGGTGCGAGTATGTAATTCCGGGGCTGGCGACTTTGTGGCTGCAGAAGATTGTCAGCGCGATTCATGAGAAGCAAGGGTGGCCATTCCGTATGATGTTGCCTGGCGGGAAGCCTGATATTACCTGGTCGTAGGAAAGAGACTACTGGTACTTGAAAATAATGACTAAATTCACATGCGAAGCGTTTGACCCCTGGTGAAAATTGGATATACGCAAGTCGACCTTTATGCTTGCTTTGATGTCGAAAATAGGGAGATTTCATACCGTTCCAATTCCTGTTTTATTTCTTCTTCCTTTCAAGTGGCATCAAACTAAACTACCCAACCAGAATTATATCACCTCTCCTAAAGAGGACATTAACCCAAGAACACAAATCGCCCATATTTGACTGCTCTCGCACGTCCTTAATCATATTGAACATTGCCGTCACATTGTAGAGCGACACTTTCAGTGACAGCATTTCGTAGACGCTCTGGAGAAACGTGGGGTCCTCAGCTTCATCAACCCATTGGCCCACGCACAGCAACGGAATAGAGCTTATCAACCACAGGCGACTTGTGAGAGGAATATGTCGCAGTAACCTGACCACGGACTTGGCGAGATTCGCAAGAAACTGATGGGCGGAGCCCCCCTGCGAGACCAGCCTCGCACGCCGGGCTAGGAGGTCTGGAAAATGTTGATAGAGAATCAGTAGTGCAGCTTGGCGATGCGATTCTGCTGCGTATGCGCTGTACGCAGTGGGGTCAGGACCCCAACTCGGATCGTATTCCTTAGGGGGAGACATCGGCTGGGGATCGCTAAGCAGCAGCCCCGGCCCCCATGGGTTTAAGAGATCACACTCTAGTAGAGATTCATCTCAATAGCCTCGGCTAAACTCTCATCTTCATCAGTAGGCTTGCCTCTGAGGAGCCGCTGTATGAGAGATCCCAGGCAGGCAATGTGACGAACGAGCGACTTCCAAGTTCCAAGAAAAGGGTCGGCCTGGTGGGCACCCCGAGTCGCAAGTTCTGTCACCTCGCGACGGCGATGGGTCAAGTCGTCGAGATAGGCTCTGGGTGATGTGTAAAGCGTTCCTTTGTAGTCGGAGACAAAGCTAACGAGAGTCTCTAACCACCAGAGCGCGTGAACAAGTATTTGATGGTAGGGGGTTGCATTGTTGTCTGGCGAGTAAAATATGTTTCGCCGCCTCGAGGTGTGCAAGGCCGCATTTGTTAACATCAAACCATGACTGGACACCACCCAAGTTAGTGACACCTTCGTAGCAGAGATTTTCAGCTCGCAGAGATAATGGATGAGTAAACAACATACCTCTGTGATGGCTGGAAGGAGAGCCGTCACAACGGTATCATCTCTTGAAGAAGACGTCATCAATTCTTGTCGCAGCATCTCGTAAGCCATCATCCGAAATCTGAGCGCACAGTCCTTTGTCGCTCCGTCTCTGGGGTGCGAATGTGTACCAGAGGGCTTTTGTTTGGCGACATGCATGCTTCAGCATGCTTCCAAATGGGTTCTTTTCTCCGTCGAAAAGAGTCATGATGGGCGCTACTCTCTCAAAATAGTAGCTTGAAAAGTATTCATGACGAAAGTCCTCCTCCAGCTGAACCGACATGGCCATTGGTGGGGAGACGGCTTACCTGTGCTTCTCGACGAGGAGCGGTTGAGAGTTGATCGGATCATCCGTCCCGCCGCCCTCACTTGATTCTGATGTCCATGGATCTGTAACGTCGCCTTTGTTCATGCAATCGCGCTGGTCAGCAACGTATCCTGGGTCGCGGACAGTTGACTCGAATGCATACTTACATGCAGGCGGCCATATCTCACGTTTATTTTAGCAGCTCTATGGATGCTTATCTTCTTAACTTGAAGAGGCTACTTTCTCCCATATCTCGGTTGAGAGCACCCAGCAACCAATGGACAAAGCCACAATCAATCCACGTCGACTCCTGTGATTGTTAATCCCGTCAATGGCGAAAAGCTTCTGCAGCAGAGACGAGAGGCGTCCACGACAAGCCCCGTATATTCTTGGCCACCGCAAAGGGTCAACATTTCGTCCGGACCGAAAGTGTCGCTCGCGCATAAATTGATCTCGACTCACATGTAAGGCTGCTTTACAGAATCTAGTTGCCTTCCACTTCAGAGGAATACAGTCAGCCGAGGGAGCCCAGCACTTGTGGCGAGGTAATAACCGGAAATCAAACACGTCTCAGAACGGTCCCAATGGCGGCTGCAGCGAGGAGGCCCGGAATTAGCTCGCCAATGAGAAGTTGTTACGGCGGATGGGGACTGCATGACAACAAGAAGAAGATTGCTACATAAATCAAGCGAAGAGTTCCAAACAAACTGGGTCATTGCACTCCCAAAATTTCACCAGGTCTGACAACGAGAGGGGGTGTAGTCGTTTAAGAGCACATCGTAGCTGGCGCTTTAATTCTTCAACATGGGTAGATTATCCGTTGGTCGACTTCACCAATGCGGCCATCATCACACAGGCGCTCCCTGCAGCCACAGCTCTACGGGAAACCTTTACCTGCTCCGTGCATTGACACGAGATGCGTCTCATGTCCCCAGGGTTCTCTTGCCAAGTGGAGTTCATTGATACGCATCAACGGGCTCGAAGATGACGGCTGCGAAGGGGCGGTGGACAGCATTCAATCGCTGATAAGACTAATCCACGAGCTTGTTAGCGTTCAGCTCCAACTGGTTTGATCGTCTAATCATATGCAGCGAAAAAATTGACCCAAACGGGAAAGGCGCATCATCGGCATCGATCCTCGTTGCAAGCCGTGAATGATGAGATGAAGCCCCGTGGGGGAAAGTGTATCCTAATTTGTGCATATCGCGTCTTCATACATAGATACGACCTCAGCAGCCAAGTAGGATTTCAACTGTCAGTATAAATAGAAGACGACACGCTCCGCAGATGATGACATCTCACTTTGCCACATAACAAAGCTCCGCCGAGCTCCGCCGCACTCTATACCTACTGATGCAAAGTCTCAAACGAAGCAGTGTCTGAGCAATGGAGAAGAAGACGCCCGACTCGGAATCACAGACTATGGGGGTCGAGGTTGAGGTCGGCGAGGTCAGCCGCCCTGGCCTTGAAGCATGTTGCCCCTTGCTTCTCTCTAACAAGAAAGCCTCTCTAATCGAATCAAAATAGCGAGCATTTGGTTCTCTGTCCATGCTCGGTCTTGCTGCAAGTTTGATGGGCACCTGGCAAGCAATGTGAGGGTAGGCGGCTCCTGTCCTTCCCGAACTCCCCACAGCCTTCGGCCTTCAAAGCGAATCCTTCTAAGACGCCAAATAGATTATTCGTGGCCGGACTGGTCAGCGGTGGCCCCGCGACTCTGGTCTATGGGTACTTGCTTGCAGCCGCGGGCAAATGTGCACTGCCCTATCGCTAGCAGAAATGGCCGCCATGTATCCGACATCTGGCGACCAGTATCACTGGGTTCGTTCCTCCAGCGTCATACTCTAGCTACACCAGATGCTAACGTTGCCGCCTCACCTGAAGGTCGCCCATCTAGCACCCAAGAAGTTGGCACCGGCTCTGAGCTGGGTGGGAGGATGGTTTACCTTGTTTGGATGGGTATTGACAACTACCATCATGGCATATCTGACCGGAGGTCTGATGCAGGGTATGATTCGTGCCAACATCCCAATTCTGGCGTGGGATCTACACTGGTCCAAAAATCGAGAGTTAATCCCCAGGAAGCGGGAACATGTAGCGATTGAGTCTCGTGCTGTGCGATAAACTATTCAGACAACGAACCTTTGAATCACAGTATCAAAATCCTAATAGTGGACGATAATTACGAGGTCTGCAACCTAGAATAACCCGTAAGAATGAAAGTATCATCATTCCTCGCACATGGTCTTTTTCCAATCACAAGCTCGGTGTCAAACATCGCCTATTTCATCACCTCCTCATCACACGGCCAATGTGCCAAGCCTTTTCTTATTTGGGGACACTGGTATTTTCCTAATCACAAACCCGACTTTTCATCCAGCTTATTTTCTTATCTCCCCATCTCACTGCCGAGGAGCGAAACCTTTTCCTCTTTGGGGAAACTTTTCCTCCACACCGGATTGGTAGCAGCTCTCAGATAAATTATGGGCCCTGGGAACACATGTTGATTAAATATCCTGGTGTGTGCTCACAAGCCCCATCCTGCTCAACCAATCCTTTCTTTATCTCTTTCTTCTGAATTGCCTCCCACTGAACTCTAAAATGTGACGGTCATGGCCCAGAAATTGGAGCTAATCAAGCTGGAGAGCACAAAAGGTGCCCCAAACTCAAAGTACCCCGTCATGATCTATCGGGACGTCCTACCTCTACCTGACGACCAGGATTCCCTCCTAGCCATGCTCGACGGGAATGGTTACTCAACCTATGGCTTCTTCGACCTATTACCCCGCAGCACTTTCACTCAAACACCCATGAAGTCTACTCCTTCGTCGCTGGATCCGTAACCTTGACTATCGGATGCGCTGGCGCGGATGAATTGACTCAGGATCGAGAGGTCGAACTGCGAAGAGGAGACGTAATGGTGCTTACCGTACGTATTGGCTTTCTCTTTGGTTGAAATCTGCCCTATTCCCTCTTTGATATAAAAGCTGTACCGCGAGAGATTGTCACCATTAATTATATCTCCACCTTCAAAGGCAGGCACCGCACATGGTATGAAGAACGCCCCAGACGGTTTGCGATATAGCGGTTCATATCCTAGATTAAGACTTGAACCCTTAAACCTTTATGGACCTGGACATTTGTCTAGCCTATAATGACTTGACCTAACAGCCTTGGACAGGGTAGTCCTCATTGGGATGTCCAGCCAGGCCTCATTGGGGACGAAGCTACGAACAATGCGGTGATTAAAAGAGCGGCCGCCGTGCCTATTCCGCCTTGTGACCCACTGTACGGACCAACGGGCCCGCTGGTGAGAAGGTGGCACATCTCAGGTCTAGAAATGCCATGGTGATTTGAGCCTGGGAGGAGCCCTATTCGATGTAAGCTCATCCGTGTGTGATCACGAGCACTGGGTTAGCTGATACACCGGACTGGATTCAGATATCACCTGAGATATCTGAAGCGGAGCTGCTACTGAGAGTAGCTGTATGCAGCTGGACGGGAATTATATCAAGCTTTGAGTAGAGTTCCAGTGCAGCCGCTATGTCTTTCCCATTCCCACATTTGAACCTTTGAATCTCAGAAACTGTAAATGATGCCCGATCATTCCTAGCTGTAGAGCCAATTCTAGCCCCACATCCATGTCCTTTGTAACAAATCAGGATCATGCCTAACATACCCACCAGTTTCAGCCGCGCAATTTAGGCGCAAAGGCACGCCAATTTATTGATCACCCGTGCATCGCTTAAGTCTCAGCTCGGTCTTCAAGAGTATATTCATTTAGATCTCGGCGACCTTAGATCAGACAGGAATGGTCTCGATCGCTGTGGGCTTGGTTGGGATTAAGCTATTTCAAGACAGCGGGCCGAGGCGTTGTCTTAGCACCAGGCGATAGTAGGGGTCGTGTATGGCAGAGGTAGACGAAACAAACAAATGGGACGGCAAAGAGTAGAGTACTCTTGGTGAAAGCTGCTGAATACCAACGATTCCAGGGAATTAAATGGGATTCTATCATGCTTGAGATGTCATGTTCAGTACTTATGTTTCGGTGGAAAATCGGCATATTCACCCCACAAAACCCTTAGGTTTCACCTCGGCGCCACTGCCATCCCGCGTACGAGTGCGGAAACCTCGCCAAACGACTTGAAATTGAAACATTTTGGCGTGGTGAGGTTGGAATAATAGATGCCAACCAACTGGAGACTTAAAATACACCATTCCAGAAGACTGTACTCGGCAAGCTAACCACTCAGCTGACAGAAAAGAGTCATTCCAGCATTGAATGGCACGGCACATATGCCGAAATCCACAATGCGGTCTTCTGATGGTTCTTCCCTATATATGCTCGATGTAAGGTTGTTTGAGAACTAATGCGACAGCCAAGAAGAGCTCTGAAGGATCACCATTGTTGCACCTTACCATAGTATCCTCGAATCTTCTTATCGCGAATCCTTCATCTCACTTCACACCAAGTAATACGCCTTTGCCCTTCAATCTTCGAAAAATGGATGACAGTGTTTGCAACCTGTCAAGCAGCAAATATGGGTATAGCTTTGTGGTATCAACCACCCAGGCCAGTATCAATTCTGGGTTGTTGGAGTACCTCAGTGAGGGCACTCAGCCTTACACCTACCTCTGCTTCCTGGTGGTATGTAACATTTTAAATTTCCCACGCCTCTTTGGCGAACTCTGGCTTGGGACTGTAACGAAAAGTACCCCAAGGTCCTTGAACAAACCATCATCAGAGCGTCGCCCATGGCACATGTGCCACGGGCCTAAGTGACTGAGGATCGCTGACTGGAACCATTCCAGGACCCAACAACCGGAAACCCTTCGACCGAGATAAGTCTGGATGATCTTGTGACACAGACAGGCGGAGTCAATCCGTTCGACATCCCAGCTGGCACGTCGACCGAGGACCCCAGAATCCAGACACTCACGAAAAATCTGTTTTGCGTCGGCGTAAAGATTAAAATGGGCATACCCTCGGGTGTGTTGCCTGGACCTCCCGCCGGTCGTGACGCTCGGAAACAGCGCCAACAACGTCACCTTCAACATGTTTTGCTCAGAGCTTGAGGTCATTCAGAACATGCCGGGTGCGTGGGGCACGGCGGGAAGCTGGAATGTCTGGAGTCAACCGTCTGGGTCGCCGTGGTATATTGAGACGACTGTTGACTTGACCAACTCCGACCTCGACAATGAACTGAATACAGCATATTTCAATCAGCACCCAAAGCAGCAGAAGGCTATTCTGGCTCAGCTGGAAAACATGTCCAGCACTGCCTTCAGCCTCCAGCAGCTGCTCTTCGACTTGGACAATGCGGTGCTGCAAACTGTACCTACGTTTGAGGGTATCCCGCCCTCCAGCAATGCTCAATATGTCCTGGAGACGTCCTTTGTGAACTGTTACAGCACTGCTGCGAAGAATTACGGAGAACCATTGGTCGCAGTCACTGCCGTCGTCCAGGGCACAGTTAATCCGTCTCAGATCCAGATGACATCCTTTGAGCGGGAGGTCAGCCAGTATATGGATTCCACTGGCAACGTTGTCCAAAACCCTACCCCTGAACAGGCTGCAGTTACCACGCTGGATAATCTCTGCATGATCAACAACGATCCATTCCCGGGTGTGGCCGGGTTCACCTGGAACTGGGTTCAACCGGGGGATGTCGACAACCAGAGCGGTGTTATAGCTGTCAACCGGCAAGTCTTCAGCCAATACTTGCTAGACAGCATCTTGCCAAGCGTCGAGAAGTCGTGCATTAGCTCCAATGTCCATTTTCACGCTATCAATGGACTAGGAGCGTGGTCATCTTCGTTCACGCTCTTGCCTGGCCAGTCACCGCAAACCGCCGCAGTAACAGCCCCCAGTACTGGCGCAGAAGTGATCAACATTGCATATTCCTCGAGTGGCAACACTAGCACGTGCGACCACGCCTCGTGTCTGGCATTTCACGTTCAGCTGAATGTCCAGCCCAGCTATACGTGCCAAGTGAGCATCACTGGCAGCACCATCACCATCGTGCAACGGTTGTGGGTATTCCTCTCTGTCAGGTGGGATAGCACCACCGAGGCTATCAACGCATACGACACAACCATCACGGATCTGTATGATGTGTCCGTTGACGATCTTGGTGCCCTGCAGATTATCTGCGACCCTACTAAACAGACAACGGTGAACAATGCCCAGAGTCCTCACAAGTCCAATTTCGCGTATCTAATCTTGGGTATCAACGATTCCATTGCGTCACTGCAGAGTCAAATCACGCAGATTGCGGCCCTTGAACTGAATGCCATTACCTTCACTGCACCGCAAAACTTCGTCTTCCCTGGCGCAAAGGTTTTCACTTACGCCACTGCCACCTTTTCCGATTCCCAAGATTTGATCTGCGACATCACCTATGCAGATCCAAGCCAACCCATCACCCCACCATCAATTGAACATGTTAAGGTTCCGCCGGTGATCAATGGGGGACGTGGACCTCAACCATTGGATCTACCAGACTCGTCATCTTCATCTTCGCGGTCTCAGAGGCCCGCACCGCTGGACAAGACGAAATTACTGGGCAACCAGAAGGAGTCTTCAAAAATGCGGCCCCTAAAGGCTACTTATTCGACGCTACCAAATAGACCGAAGCTGGCGGCTACTGCAGTGCCCGTAACAATGAGTCACACTTCCGATCTGATTCAGAACTACGTCCAGGGAGAGATCGTGGCTCCAACAGGCAAGTTTGAGGCTCTCCAAACGGACGATGGCCACTCTATGCTCTTTGGAATGAACACTGCAAAACGCGTTGTACGTTATCATCGAGCAAAGCGGAGAAAGCATGACCGGCTGGCAACCAGCAGACCTATCATCTGCTCTAGTCTCAGCCAAGTTCCCCGGCAGCACGAGCGCGGTGGTACGCACATTTGACGTGGGCCAAAGTGCCCTGGATGGGACAATTGGGATGGCCATGGCAGTGTCTTCGGGAGCATCGGACAATCTCTTCCTGTCGCTGTACAATTCCAGTACCAACACGTCCTGGGCCGCAAACCCGTCTTGGACGCCGGTTCCCTTCGATGCACCAAACACCAGTGGAACTCGGCCGGTTGTCTCCATTGTTGGCATCCTGTTCGCAGAGACACTGAACGGCAAGCAATACATAATCGTGGATATCGATAGCTCGACAACAAGTGCAGTCAAGGACATTAGCAGATACTACATCGACCCTCTGAAAGCCTCAGGGACATACTGGACGCAGCATAAAGTTCCAGTAGATATCGAGGAAGGCAACTATCAGAGTTGTGTCGGTAGAATCATGAATGGTTATGTGGATGGAGTCTACACTTCGGGAACTGCTGGCACATCAGCTCAGCTTGTCTATGTCCCCGTCATCAATGTCTTCGGTGGCGGTCCGCCCTTGCCCTGCCGTCTCAGCTTGCCTGGTGGTGTCCAGGCATCTGTCATTGCTACTGCTCGCAACGTCGATACCACTTCGAGTCTTTACGGAACCACAGACCTGTACGCGGTCAGCGGGTCTGTCCTGTATCGTTTCCCTTCAAACGCTCAGACGGACGGGTCTGTGGGAAATGCCTTGATCAAAAACCACTTCTTCTCGGGCACCTCGAAGCTATCTGCCATGACCAACGACGGCGTGACAACCATCTGGGGCCACAACGCCAACGACCAGGTGTACTATATTTCCTGCCCTACTAGCCAACTCAGCGTTCCTGGAGCTTGGAGTGCACCGGTTCCTATTCTGGCTGGCGTGGAGCTGATGTCTCTGTACATCAACCGCAGCGGCGGCGGCAACACCATCTTCGCCTCTGGGGGAGGCAAGCTGCAGAGGCTGCTGCAGGCCACCGACACTGACGCCAAGATCTGGCGTGCGGACGAAATCAAGCTCCAGTCTGTGACCACAGAGCAGCCGCTATCTTTCAACTCGTACACGACCACTATCCAGGTTCTAAACAGCCAGAACCTGCTAGCTGGTGGTGTGAACGTGTCCATCACTGCAAGCTCTCGCACCCCTGTTTACATGGAAGGGCTATACTATGTCCTCAGCCCGACACCCGTCACCGTGGTTACAGATCCAACTGGATCATTGACAATCGTTGAGCCCGTGGAAGACAGCATCAGTGGAACTCTGTTGACAGTAACCTGTGATGGCGGGGCGACGTATACAACCATCAACCCCATGGACGAGTCATTCCAGACGATGGCTTCGCTCAACACCGAGCGATCTCTGCGCGCTGCCAGCTTCCCTACCAACACTGTTGCAGGCGGAACCCAGGGAACTCCCACCTCGGCGCTTCTTGTAGCGACCTCTACATCATCTAACGACGTCAACGCCGTCGCGGATAGCATGAGCAAGCTCAATACAGTGTACGGAGCTGTAAAGCCAGCAACGACGCCCACCCCCGCTGCTTCTACATCGACCTCCTTGGCCGTTCGGTCTATGGAGATGGGTCAATTAGGAGCAAACTCAGAGGCTACCACGACCGCATCGCCTTGTATGCGCGTGGTTCCGAATACTTTGTTCCTCGCCTCGCCCTCGGTCGGCAGCCTTGGAGACGACATCGCCATTGCGGCAGGAGATCTTTTCCGCTGGCTCAAGTCAGGCGTGCCGAGCGTCATCCAAATCATCAAGGACGCTGTCAGTGACGCATGGCATTTCCTGGCCACCATTGAGGGCAACGTCTACCGTGCTGCCCTCGACTCGGTTGACGCCGTCATCGGCGCGGTTGAGTGGGTGTTCAACGCGATCGAGACGGGCATCGAGGAACTTATCCAGTACCTCGAGTTCCTCTTCGACTGGGACGATATCAAGCGCACCAAGGACGTGCTTTGTAACATTACGGAGCAGTGGCTGAACTCGCAGGTTGAAAGCATCCCGACAGCTAAGGCGGCGTTCGATGGCCAGATAGCGAACATGGAGAAGAGTATCAACCAGTTGGCTGGCATCACAGACTGGTCGACCTCTATTGGACAGGTGGCATCACAGCCTACCTCCGCAAGTGCCTCAAACCCAGCTGCAGGGCAGACGTCGGGATCGCATATGCTGTCGAACCACTACAAGAACCACGGAGGTGACTTGACTATTGTGGGAACTCCACCTTCTGTCAATGTGGTGCAGCAGGTCATCGACGACCTTCTAAACGCCCTCGAGCAGGAAGGCCAGGTTCTCTCAGCAGCTGTGTACACCCAGCTGCAAGACATCGCCAGCAACATCTCGTCCATGAATGTTGGCCAAGTGCTAACCAAATTGGCCGCTGTCTTTGCCGACGGCGTGCTCTCCAGCGTCCAGGTCGTCATGGATGCCCTATTTGATGTCCTCACCGACCTTGCTAGTGCGGCCGTCGGCCTCTTGGAGACAAAGATCCATATTCCGATCATCTCGGACATTCTCAACGCCATCGGCATACCCGATCTTTCATTCCTTGATCTCCTTTGCTGGATTCCTGCCCTCTCTTACACGGTTGTCTACAAGATAGCCAACAACAAGGCTCCGTTCCCCGACAACGCGGATGTCCAGAGCATCATTTCCGCGAACAGCTGGGAGACTCTCCAGGCACTGCTCACCCAGCCCTCACCACCAGCATCACCAGCTCTGGCATTATTCAGGCAAGAAAGACCACAAAACCTCATGCCTGAGTCGTCGCACATGTTCATGGTTCGCCGACCTCAAGCAAACTCCCTCAAGAACAGAGCTTCCATGAACTCCCTTTCCTCCTACGTTTCCGTCGGCGCCCCCAGCACAGCTCCCACTTCTCCTGGCGCCATCCCTCCCGTGTCTGCCGAAATTGCAAAATCCATCTACATCGCGGGGCACATCTTCGCAAGCTTTTGCAGCTTAACAGCTGTCTACATCAACTACGAGGAAGAAAGATGGACGGACGAGGACGATGAATCCGATGACGGTGACTCCTGGTTCCCCAAAAACCCTTGGACTGTCCCCTCGGCCGTCTTGAGCGTCATATACAGCGCCTCGAGCTACGTGGCTGACACTGCCCTTCCCAAGGATCCGATCCAGGATGCGGATTGGAAGACGGTGTCCCGGTTGGTCACCGGCACAGCCGCCACGGCCAAGCTCGCCTTCACCGGGCCGGCACAGGGATTCTTCGCGACTACGTATGGGCTAAACTTCCTTGCAGTCAACGACCCTCAGGCCACCGGAGCAGCTGTCGATTTTGTCTGTGTGGTACTGTTGAGTCTTGTTACAGTGGAACACTTTAGCGAGTTGGGCAACGACGACGCGAATGCGGATCGGTCAGCGGCTATTGTCGGTGAGGTGGCTAATATAATGAACTACGCGGCGCGGCTCTCGCGATGTGCGGCTATCAATGATCAAGAGCCGGAAAGCAAACTGATATTTACTGCAGCTATGGATGCTTCGCTTGTTGTTACAGGTGGCTTGCAGTTCGCCCTGGCTCTTATCCATTAGCTGGCGGTTCACTAGTACACTAAGTTTTCCTTGTTTCATAAACTTCAATTGTATTTAGACCCCAGGTTCATTAAATTGCATTCCTCTCCCTTTAAGTACATGGCAATAAATGTACTCGTGATCTAAAAGCCGTCGATTCGCGTACCAATTTGCCTGTCTGCTGCAATGTCAAGGACTGCTTTGCCTACGCAAATATCGAGAATCCCCATTCCTACCGCCTTGAATACAACATTTTGCTTCCGCAGGGCTTCTCTACTCTCATGGTTGCCGTCTAAGGCAAGAAGATCTCCCATCTGAATCACCTGCTCCGGCGTCACCTTGGCTGCATGCATCTCTCCCGCTTCCTTGATACAGCCATCTCGCGTGTCTACACAGAGAAGTTCGCCTGACAGAAGTGTCTCTGGATCTACTTCCATCATGTGTGGTTTGAATGAGCCAATGAGACTGATGAACCTCGTACGGCCAGGTGTATCAATGCTGGAGAAAGCAAACAGTGGTTCTCGCGATGGCGTACAGCAGAAGATGGCTGCACTACTGCCCAACACATCATCTAGCTGTTCCTGGTAGGTGGCATTTCCCTCTGAGCACAGCATAGCGAATATGACTCCAGGGTAGTTCCGTCTCATCTCCTCCAGTACACGCGTCTCAAAGGCCGTAGTCCTTTTAGCTCCTCGACCGACAACCGTCACTCGAGTGATCTTCCCTTCTCGTGGTCCAAAGAGCATGGCCAATCTCAAATGCCACTCTGCCTGCTTTCCGGCCCCAAAGATAACGAGCTCGCCATCAACCTCCCATATTCTCTCCACGAATCCTAGCATGGTCATTAATGCCGTTCTGAATCCCGTCAACTCCTCTGCATTTAGCAGACCAAGAAGTTCTCCATTCGGTGCAAAAATGGTGAGAGCACCAAGGTGAGGACCACCTTCGCTGTGGATTGTCACGGTTTTGATGCCGCTTGTCGTTGTTGAGGAGGCCGGCATAAATAGTGAGGTGTAACCGGTGCTAGTGGTAATGGGCGTGCGAAGCGGTTGATGGATAGGTGAGGGAGTCGCGGAAATCGTGGAGAGAGTTTGTTGCACAGAGGATAGAATGCCGAGGCATTGCGTCTTAGACAGAGATCGGAGGGTGGTGAGAACCTGGTCGTGGGAAAGAATTAGCATGATGGCTTGCTGATGTTGCTGCAATTAACCCCTGTCTGTTGAAGAGATACCGAGGTCACCTGGAAAATTTTATTGAAATTGATCTCAAGATTTTAAATAGTAGATGCTGTAGATTCGGGGTTAGTTCTTAGTATTGATCAGAAGAACAATGGCCCAATTTGAGGTTGAGGCGACCAAAATGGAAGGCTGTTCCGACGAATAAGTTAAGTTACCTCTTGGGACGACATTCCGAACCTGAGTATATATGGTCAGACAGATAATTGGGTGGAATGGGATTTTGATCGGAAATTATGGACTCCCGATGTGATGTTTACGATAAGCCGGGTTGGTAGAACAAGACACGTATGACTCGATCAACCGCTAGAATGAATCGCAGGACGGCATTGCCCTGATATGAAAAAGGAACTAGAGACGAATTGGGTTAGTGGAGACAACCACATTCGCCGATAACGCCATTGCAAGGGCAGATAAGCTAACGGTCTAATCGAACCATGAGCAACTAAATAGGAAGTGCGGGCCGACGAGAAGAAGACCCACGCTCCTCCGCATTCCCTCCTGACCACGCGACGGTCTTGGGAATCTTTGGAATCTGCATGAATGAAGATACCGCCTCTTCCAAGTTGACCGAATCGGTGGCATGGCAACCCGATCCTCCAAATCATACGGAGGCTGTTCGACGTGTAAAGGCCGGAAGGTCAAGTGCGACCAGGCCAAACCAGCCTGCGGCGATTGCACACGATTAGGATTGCCTTGCGGCGGCTACGCAAATAACCTTCAATGGATTGAATACGACCCTTCCGGTGGAGATGGGAGTGGGGGCTCTAAGGTCGTGCATGATGTTGGGACCTCTCGTCGAATAATCCTGTCTGGTACGCCGCTTTCCTGATCCCCGTCTACTCGGCGCTAATACTATTGCCAGAGCGGGAGAGAAAAGCCATGTCAGAGGTGATTATACACTCATTGAGTCCGTACTCTATTCAACAGGTCTTAGATGATCTGCATGGCGCTACAGAACACACTGATGCTCCATACGCAACCACGGTAAAAGGCCCGTTTGGATTGTTCAAGGCCACCTCCCCGGGGGGTTCCACGTCAGTAACCATTGAGGGCGACCCCGAACAAGATGTAGACAATGTGTTCTCAGACATTCAGTCGTACAGCAATAATGGGCCTACAGCAAGCGAACCACCGCTACCTTTGGCACTCTTTATGGACTACGCATTCGACCCTCTGCTTGCCAACGAATACGAACCTTTACAACTGGATGAATTACTACTGCAGACACCGAAATTTATATTGCCATCTCCACAGGCAGGCATATACCCACCGAAAGCTAAGGATTTAGAAGACCTAGATATGTCACGCATCCATCACCTTTTGGAGAACTACCAATCCGACATGGCAAGATTACTTCCCATGTCATACAACAAGAAGCCTCCTTGGCAAACTCTTTACCTTCCATCTACAAGGAGTACGGTTGGAGAGTTTGTTCTTCAAGGGGACGCTGGACCTGCCCGAGCCTCGTTGCTGTTTTCCATCCTTGCCGTCAGTGCATTCAACCTCGACAGGCTATGTGGAGAAGCTGAGCAAACGAGCCATTGGTGGCACCTTGGACAAACTTACAAACACAGAGCAAAAGCTCGAGTACGGCGGTCTTTGCAGGATGAGTCTACTGGTGGCCCGAAAGCAAAGTACAAAGATGTCCTGATGGCACTTCTTGCAATGGTTACCTTATGTGTAAGTGGCCAAGTCGCCTCTGAGTTTGCACATATTAACCACTCAGACAGGTTATGAGCGGTAGTCTCTCCGAGGCTAGATTCTATTTACTCGACGCTGAGAGGTTCATTTGCATGCGCGGCTTGTCAAAGCAAAAGATCTCAAGGAAAGTAGCCCAGCTCCACAACATCTATCTGTACCAAAGGGTCATTGAGGAAAGCACATTTGTGTACCCCCGCCCATCAGAACGCAGCCTCCACCAAGATCCATTTTTGATCGAAGCTTCGGGCATGGAATTCCCTTCCCTGACAACCCAAAGCCTCACACGACACACAAGTGTCGGTTTGGTTTCACCAATTGCCTTTGAAAACCTCCTTTTCCGGTCCAACGCGAACCCAGAGACTGGTTGTTTAACGACCAGAGAGATATACGGCATACCCCAAACAATACTCGGCTTGATATCGCAAACTACACATCTAGCGAATGAGCTCGATACTTTCTCCGCGGATGGCAGGCACACCACGTTTGCCGACGAGTTCAACTTAAGGTCTACACAGCTGGAAAATAGGATATGCAACTGGGATGGCGTCATACGAGATGGGTTCGGTCAATCTGGAGTTGCAAAAGAGTACAGCTGTCGCACCATGCACCATCTGCTTCTTGCGCTCCACTCATCCTTGATTATTTTCTACTACAGACGAGTCAGAAAGATCAACCCCGTGATCCTCCAGTCATACGTCGAACAAGTGTATACACACCTGTTGCGTTGCACAGAGTTTTCGCTCCAGCACGACCAGACCGTAGCTATGGTATGGCCTGGTTTCATAGCTGCATGTGAAGCATTAAGTCTGGATTCCCAACAGAAGTGGTTGCAGTGGCTGCGCGAAGCTAGCCAGAGGAGTAATTTGAGCGGTTTCGACGTTGCTGCCGACGTGGCTACCGAGGTGTGGAAGAGACGGAAGGAGGAGTGTGACATCACAGTGAGCTGGGTTGATGTATTGAGGCAAAGCGATTTGCGCGTGATTCTCACTTGACGTTGTGGTATGTTACTTGAATGAAATGAAGAATATTATCCGGAAAACAATGGTTTATCCCGAAATAGTAGGGGAGTGATTGTGCTGGCTCAACCAATGTTGCTGGAACTGACATAATGGATTTTTAAACTCGTTCGTGAGATTGATGCTGGTGATGCAATTGAGCAAAGCTTCGCGAAGTCATTGAATCTTCTCTCGAACCACTATCCGCACAGTCAATTGCGCACGGTTTAAACTTGACAACACAGTCAAAAGACAACTGATTCGATGATACCAATGGCACTCTAGTTGACAAGGCGCCAACGTGAAATTTCATTAAAAGACAGTATTAATAGACGAGAAGTTGACTCCCCAAGATAGTACACCTTTAATAGGAGTATCTAAATCTCAAGTTTTGCCCATCCGTCAGATCGATTTCTGATGTATGCTCAGAATTGTCCTCGATCATCGGGATCAGTGCCCTTCTCTTGTTGGTAATGATCTGAACAGCAGCATACGCAGCACCAGTAACAAACATGATTGCGAAGCAGATAAACATTGCCAAGATGCCGGTCTGATAGGTTGGTGCTTCCTTGGTCAGGAAGAACTGCGGGCCAATGATGTTGCCAACGGCGTAAGCAACCGCAATGGATGTGCTCGCAAACGACTTCTTCGTCACTCCACTATTGTTTGAAGTCGCAAGAGATAGAGCCATGACCCATGAGACGTTGTAGAAACCCATCAAGTACACACCACCGAGAGCAAGGTTGCGCTGTGCCTCGTGATCCGCAAGGCGAACAATCATGGCGCCCGCAATAGCCGGCAAAGTACTCATGCACCAAATAATACACCGCAAATTCGGGACGTATTGTGCGAGCAAGCCGAGCGAGAACTGTGAGATGAATGCGACGGCTGCCTGTGGCGTTGCGAGCAGAGTGGTGCGTTGTGGGCTGTAACCAAAGCCATTGATGATGAGCGGGTTAAAGTTGGTGATGCCGGCATTGGTCACAGATTGCGCAATGGTGAAGATGATTAGCAGCCAGTAGGAAGGCGACTTGAGTGCTTCTACACATTGGGACATTTTGAAACCAGCGATCATCTTGCCTTGCTGATTAGACGCAAGCCTTTCAACAGCTCTCATCTTTTCCGATTCGTTCAAAAACCAGGCCCGTCCTGGTGTCGAAGGCAGCATCAGAGTAGTATAAATGCCAAGGGTTGTTGTAATCGATCCATAAATGATGAATAAATATCGCCACTTAGCAAGGGGGCCTGGGATGTTTGCCATTGCATAGGCCAGGATTCCACCGAAAATTCCAGCGAACGTATTGTACCAGAGAGCGGTTCGAAGAGCTTGTTCAGACCGCTTCCACCAGGTCGCAGACATGACCATGAAGCAGGGAAGGATGGTAGCTTCGAACACACCGAGAAAGAATCTCACGGTAGCTAGACCTGCAAAGTTTTGGCATGCTGCCATGCAAATCAGACAGATTCCCCAGCCCGATGTGGAAACTCCAATGACCTTTCCGGTCGGAACCTTTGTCAAGAGCCACAGGGTGGGAGGCAGCATAGACAGGTAGCCGAAGTAAAAGATTGAGCCCAACCAAGAGTATTCCTGATTGACCAGCCCAGTATCATCCTTCAAGCCAAGGATAGCTGCATAGGCGAGTGCGTTCTTGTCCAAGAATTCGAAAGTTGCGACCAGAACGAGAAGACTCAGAACAAACGCATCCGTCTTGAGCAAGATGCGTCTGTCAAGTTTGGTCTCCTCTGGTGTTCGGGGCTGATCTGATACGGGGGACTCCCGTATATCTTTCGGGGTTTCACTCCGGCCGAGACTTGTCTCTTCTGCCTGTGGCCCTACGATCACCTTGTCGCGTGTCTCGTATTCTATACCAAAGTGTTAGACCTGGCCTGTGTGCTAAACACGAGGTGGCGCGAAGAACATACCTGATTGCATCGTGAACGATTAGTTAAGATGTAAATGGCCAGTGCCACCAATGTCAAGACCTTTTTCGTGAGCTTGTTTTCCATGTTATTGTGGGGAGAGTGAACGGCTTTAAATGAATGCACCGACGAATTGAGCTGCGTACTCCATCATGCTGGATCACGACGCTGGTCCATAATAAACCAGCACGCAATAAATTAATCAGACTGGATGAACTTTTTGGGCGATGATACCATAGCCGGGGCCGATATGTCGGCGAGATAAGCTGCGAAAAAGGAAGTGCGGTCCGACGAGGATCCAGAGGCCGGTGATACCCGGTTTCCGGCGCAGGTTTATATACAATTTGGAACGCTACTGAGACTAACCTTCTTCCAATCATTTAATCTGAACGAAATTCGGGATTCATGCTTTCGTTGTTTAAGGTGTGCCCTTGTACACAAATAACCTCGGGATCTTGCGTCGCCTCTACAGAGCGTTGACTCCCCCGAGCTCCTGCCATTCGTTGCATTTCGTCAGCCCACTGGCACTAAATTATATCACTCTCTAAGTTGAATTTAGCGAGACAATTGCCATCATGGGATCTATCGACATAAACCTCCAATTCTCAGACAACCCTATACCAGGTCACAGCCCCATTGAGTGCATAGACCTTCACACCTCCGGTCAACCAGCACGTATCGTGGTGCGAGGCTTTCCGCTTCTCCAGGGAACACTAATTGAGCAACGGTCGCAAGCGCGCAGCAAATATGACCACCTACGCTCACGGATTATACTCGAACCTCGCGGACACGCGGCCATGTTCGGGCCATTCTGTGTCCACGGACAGAGTTGACAGAAACCGGCGAAGCACACATGGGAGTGCTATTCATGCACAATTCTGGATTCTCAGATATGTGTGGCCATTGTACCTTTGCCGTGGCCAGGTGTTTAGTCGACATGCAAGACAGAAGCATTTTCCCCCAGAGGGGAAACTTATGCTACGATGCGGCAACGCAGAGTGTGAAGATTAAATTACACACACCGACTGGGATCGTCAGGCTCGTGGTGCCAACACTTCCAGGTGGATCACGAAGTGACCCTTCACGACTGGTGGCATTTTACTCTGTCCCAGCATTCGCTGCGGCTCTTGGCCTTCGTGTACCCATCCCCATCGAGAACCGCTGGCCAGAACTCGGTGGCAGAGAAGACGTTGAGCTAGACATCGGATATGGCGGCGCGTGGTATGGTCTCGTGAAGTGTCAAGATTTGGGCTTTGCTTCGGGGCTTCGACAACCCGATGTCGAAGCATTGGAGCGAGCGAATAAGCAACTTGCGAAATCGCTTTCAGAGTTTCTCAATCACACGTACAATCTGTCGGAATCAGTGCCAGCTGGATTCGGAGAAGTTCATGTGCGAAGAATCATGATCACAGACGAACACGTCCGTCAAGATACGGTGTTTGGGGAAAGGAGCGAGGCAGGTTTGTTATTCTACGAAAGCCAGCAGATTGATCGCTCACCAACGGGCGGCTGCGTTGTGGCTCGAGTGGCGGTGGCATACGCAAAAGGGTTGATACAGCTACATGAAGGAAAACTGTATCATTCACTGTTGACTCTAGCCTATCAAGGTAAAGGCGCGTTTCTGGGCACTCCAGTGGAGGAGGTGAGCCTCATTGACAGCAAAGGCACCCCTTCTGTTGCAGTTACGGTAAAAGTTGAGGGGAAGGCGTATTATACTGGCCAATCTAGATTTATTACCGAAGATGGAGATCCATTGTTAAATGGCTTCGCGTTCAAGTCAGTCATAAAATAATGGATGTTTGCTTCACTGTAGGGAGCACTATTACTACTTCACTCGCGGATTGTCAAAAGATTTAGAGTACGTCTCATGTCTTTCGGGCAATCTAACTGCCATAGATAATTAACTCTAAGCCTGCATGGACAAGAGATCTTGGCTACATCCATCAACACACTCCATCCATAATACTACTAGATCGCTCGAGGTCCATCTGATGTCTCCCCAGGCAGCGACCTACTCTAGATGTTGACGGGGCCCAGGTCATCCCTGACTTTTGGAGATCCAACGGCTGGTCGCATCCATCCGACGTGCCAGCAGAGAGACAGGGACTAGCGCTCATGATCACCAGTCCCAGTTCTTGTATGCCAGGTTGATATCAGCCGCCGCCAATATCACCGCCACCACATCGTCCTCAAACGTATGCTTCGTGTCGCAAATTACTCGTCGAAGACTCGGGAATTGCTGTGGCTGCAGGCCTTTGAGTTCGGCAAGACCAACAAGCTCCTTCCGAAGCCCTGCGTGATTAACGCGATCTACACTCCGAAAGTTGAGTGATTTGATTGAGGAGGGAATGTTTTGGATGAGGAAGGGATGCTCGTATGCGGCGTGGGTAGCATTCGGCAGTAAATTCGGGCTGAGTAGCAAATGTTCCAAAGCGACGAAGTCCTTGAAGGTAGGTGCGGGACTATTGTTTTCTTTGTTGTAGAGAGCGAGGTGCAAACAACGGAGAGTTTCACGATGAGTTTGCAGATGTCTAATTATGGCCGATAAGGGGAGAAAGTTGAAAACTTCGTCGTAGAATAAATCTATCAAGCGAGTTCGGTCCGGTATCATCTCGTACGCAAATGTGTGAAGCCCGCCGGAGCAAGCAGAGAGCAGATCTCGAAGCTTCGTCTCGACTAGAGGAATTCGTGAGACCCGGAGGACACTCAGGTTTGGCATAGGGGGAATCGGGGAAGGGAGGTCGGTCTCACTGCGGATGTCGAACGCTTGCAAGCCTGATGCCAGTTCAAGGATCGGGTTAGCGAAGATGTGCGAATCAAAAGTCTTCAGCGGGAGGCTTGACACGTTAAGAGCTGATAGTGCTGAGGAACAGCATAGGCGAAACCTGATGTCGGAATTTCGGATGCTCAAATACTCCAGATTCGGGAGCTGGGCAAGTAGCATGGCAAATAGCTCGGCGGCTATCCATATCTTTCCTATTCCATGATCGGAGTCGAGTTTGCGTCCCAGTTCGTTAATAGTAGATGTACTGAGGCCATGCTCTCCATCTAAAAACGAAACGAGAAAATCCGAAAAGTCTTTGGCCATGGCGTCGTCCTGGGGCAAAGGGGCGAGACGCAATGCACGTTGTCTCCACGCTTTCGGAAGGTCGATTCCTATGGCATCCGCGCACTGAGTAAGTGCCTTACTCGCGTTGTGTTTGCGGATCGACTTGAAGAGTTCCCATTGGAGAGAGACCACCTTGACAACACTGGCCAGGTCCCGCCGCTGGCTCATTGTCCGCATAAACAGAAAGAGGCGCCGATTCCACTTGAGCCCCCTCGAGTACCAAGAGTCACCGTGGCCGTGGGCGAACTCATGATGCAAGATGGGCTGGGCAATATCTCGGAATCGCCTGGAAACACTGCTCAGCGAGCACAGTGGGCGGCGGTGCAGCAAGTAGTACCACGACCTTCTGTGCCGCTGCTGAATGGGTCTTTGTCGCTGAAGGTCGGCTTGACGCTGTTGCACAGTGCCTACGTCGCATGGCTGATCGAATTCGCCGCAGCAGTGGAGGCAGAACTTGCTGAAGATGAGCGTGAGGGTTTCGGTCGGGAGAGTCGCGAACTGCGCCAGATGCCCAGAGCCCATGTTTTGATGTTCGTAGATGTCCAGACAAGGACCTCACTTCAACAAGATATCGAGAGATGTCTAGGTATACGTCTCAGTAAAGTGAGATGTCGTTAGATATCTAGATAAAGATCTTTTGACAGCAAATGTTGACAATGATGTTGTGAAAAAAGAAGTGAAGAAGGGTGTGAAGAAGGATGCGAAGGAAGAAGTGAAGAAGGATGCGAAGAAAGAAGTGAAGAATAGAGCGGTAGGCAACAGGCCTTTAAGATCTCTTTGGAGGGAACATCAACCTTTGGTGTGTCATGTGCCGGTGTTTGCTTTGTTCAAACGGACAACAGGCTGCCTTGTGCACGATACACATGTGACCAAAGTGGCTGGCCTGAAATCTTTGATCTGGTCAAGTCCTTTGTCTCGCAATATAGGATGGTGGCGCGACGGGCGGCGAAACAACGTGAGCTGATTCTCAGCATGACATTTCGTGAAGTTCAGTAGCGTACCTACATATTAAGGTTTCTACATGTCACTAGCTTGGGTTGATATGTGGCTCAGCTGAGCAGCTTGACGTCAAAGGATATTCCGAGTCGCGTGCATGATTGCAGCACTTGCGCCTCAAGCATTGGATGCAACAACAAAGAAAGGCACAACAAATAAATGCACAACGCCGACGGGCCAAATTTCGGCTATTCCACGGGAGGCAGCAATGCTTCAAGGCTAGGCACCAACGGTTGGACGGTGTTTGCCAAGTTGCCTTTGGCAAACCAACCCACGCTTTGATGCGCCCGACGTGTGGAATCATCACAATATCCCGCTTGTTTGCGTCTAGATTGCAAGGTGGATCCAATCCGGTGTGCTCAGCAGTCTGTTGTTTGGTCATTTCCTTATAATATCATTAGAATACTGGCATTTCATCCAGTATTAACTACGAAATCTCATCAGTAAAGCTATACCTTAAGGAACTTGTTCCGAAAGGGCTCTTCCTTCTGTGCCCTTCTAGACGTCTAAAAATTAAGCTCAGACCACTAAATGGTCCGTGCGAACCGCCTGCACCACAAACCCTTACGCCTCCTAATTCACCAGGATCGCCGCGCCACATTTACGCCACATATGCTTTATGGCCGCTACTTGTATCTCTTTGAGTGCGGAAATGCTTGTGGGGCAGCTCGGAACTTCCCCAGGTTTGAAAGATACCAACATTTCTGTGAGTAACTCAGCTATATGTGAGGTATCTGTTAATTGAACTGTGTACCGGCTCAAATCTGATTTGTTCCAGGCAGCCCCACAAGCATTTCCGCACTCAAAGAGATAAGCCTCAACCAAAAAAAAAAGCCACACCCAAAAAAAATCATGCGCCACGCTGATCGGGCCGCTCACCTAGGCCTTGTCGGCCCGTTCGGCGCTGAGCTCATCCGCTTAAACTACAACCAACAGCACAGCACTTTGGAGAGCACGACGCCGAAGAGCCATAATGAGCCCAATCCCTTTACTGGTGCCCCTACATAACCTGAACACTGCCCTATATCTACCGCTCTCCTACTTCTATACGCGTCTCCTTTTCGTCGGGGTCGCCGCTGCTACAACTATTGCCCCTGTTTGGTGGTCCGCTATGAAATCTGGCATTTCGTTATTCAGTCGCGCCGCTTTCTCTCGTTTGTTCTGAAGAACACTCACTCGTTGATTCTTGTTCAGGACATGCTGCATCTCCGGATGCTCAATGAGATGGAGAGCGGTCTCAACGGCGGCACAACCATTGGTAACGCCGACATCGACGATCTGCTTGTTCGGCAGTGTGACACTGACATTTCCATTCCGAGACAACTGGAAGACTCGACCGTACAAAGCCCTCGAATGTTTGTTGACGTAGGCCCCACCAGAGGATTCGTGCAGCTGGGACTTCTTACCGCCTCTAGCTATACGCTTAACGATCTACAGAGCACGGCACTTCAACTGTGTGTGCCGGTTCTTGGATAAGTATATTGCCAATCCTGACTCTGCTGGTTAACATCTTTAGTATATTGGAGGTCCAGGCGGTACTGGAAAGTCTAGGATCGTTGATGCCTTACAGGACGTATTTGCAGCTAGAAGTCAGCTACATTACCTCCAGATTACCGATATATCAGGCAGTATAGCAGCCCAGATCGGCGGGACTATACTCTACTCGGCCTGTAGGCTAGATATCTAACGCACTTATAATAAATAATAACCCCCAATATTCTCAGAAGCTAAGAAATGGATATAGAAATAGAAGTTGGCTCTTATAATCGACGAAGTAAGCATACTAGAGGGTGCCACTCTGTTCAACACCAGCTGCTATCTCCAAGCCCTCCGCGACTGCCCCAATAAGCCATTTGGAGTTATTCCCATAATTCTCTTAATAGGCGATTTCTATTAGTTCGCCCCCGTACTTAAGAGAAGTCTCCTGGTGGACCGGATAGTGGATCTCGCTTACACGGCCTCCTTAGGACAGACACAACCATTGCTCACCACCGTGGCCACAGTCTATAGCTGATGTTCAACACCGTCATTCTTCTCGAGGAGCAAGTCCGTATGCGAGACGATCCTCAGCTGGGCGCTCTTTTGGACAGAGTACGCGCTGGAACCCAGGCGATAGAGGACCTTGACCTACTCAACACAAAGCTCGTGGACCGCTCCCAAATCACCTTCAAGGATGGCTTGCGCGCCATAACACCACTCAATCGCAACCGATAGAGCCTTAATATAGAAGCCGTAGTAGATTGGGCCTGCTTTCACAGGCCATATATCTCGGTCTTCATCTCGACTTACATCTGGCGCAGTTGAGTCTTATTACTGCAGGAGGTGACTCAGACTATCGAATAAGGCAATAACTCCAACTGCAAGATCTCTAGGGTTTTTTTCTACACCAAGAGCATACCTATAGTTATCAACAAAAATATATATACACCGGCTTGAAAGTTATAAATAGGGTGGAGTTTACTGCTGCAGATATTATTCCCAATCCGAAATCCCCAGGCTACTATCTTACAGATAACATTACTATCCACTTTAGTCCGCCACTAGACATATTATTAGAGTTGCAAGAGACAAAGAGTTTAGCCATCCCAGCCCTCCCAACGGGCATAGTGCTCATCCGGCCTATTACGTATACCCTCAATCCAGCCAACCACCACTACAGATTCCTATTGGGGAAATACTCTCGGTGGAGATTGCCTGTTATTTCGGTATTTATCCTTACTGACTATAAAGCTTAGGGCAAGACGTTCGAGGACGTGCTCCTAGAGCTACAAGGAAACTGTATGACGAATGGTCAGCCTTCGAAATGCGACTTTACTAGCCTCTATATACAGTTATCTAGGTGCAGAACACTATAAGGCATCAAGCTTCTTAGTTCCGCACGACCCCAGGATTTTATCGGAAATAAGCCAGACTAAGGCATAATTGATGCCATGTAGAGGCTGACAGATCTAGCAGCAAAAGCGAGACGATTATTTGAAAGTCAACAAATCCTCGTGTAGGACAGCGCGAGATACAAATACAAGTATTCTTCAGAACTCACGAAGACCCTACATCTCATAAGGCGACCTCACTGCCCGCCAATCATCCGGATCATTCTCGCCTCCGGTCCCCGGGCGGAGCTCCTTCTGTTCTTCACAATAGCCTTTCCACCTCCCGAATGGCTTCTCAACGCGCCTCCTACCACGTCAGTGTACCAGCCTCTTCACGCGTACGATAAGATCAACGCCTATGTAAACGACGGCAGGGTTCCCCAACTTTTGGCCTCGCTCTGAGGGATTTCGGAACTGTCTTAATCATGTCACCGCTCGCTTCCCTCCCCTCCAATAGTCATCATTGCCGTTTGGCAACAACTATGGCAGGATTCTTCGCCCCACAAAACTCACAAAGCCAGCCATCATATATTCGTCTCTTCCCTTCTTGCCCAAGTCCTTCTTCCGCGCCCTCCTTTCGTAAACTCGGGCCACTAAACGATCCGTGCGAGCTGGCTTCACCACAACCATCGCGCCACCGTGGCTTCGCCACCTGTAGCCACACCCATGCGCCACAACAATCGAGGCGCCAACCCAGCGCCTTCGACACTAGTTCTGCCCTGAGAAACGAAAAGACGGAGGACTCATTGGCCCTCCTCAACGCCATGGGCCGACGCCACGGCCCGGGGACCGGTAGCGGCTGAGTGTTAGGCACCAATCGGGCGCTCAGGTGACGGAAAACCCCTCTCCCCTCATCCTCAATAATCAGTTTTGAAGACGCCTTCGCTTTCTAATATTCATTGCTTTGTGAAACTCTTGACACTTCTACGTTTACCATGCCTCTATACACCCCTTTGCCGGAGGGCAGTGTGCGGTTACTCCGGCTTCTTCCGCATTTAGACGAGCATTCCGGCATAAAATGTCATCTCTTTACCTGCACTCTATTGGACTCAGGAAGCACCCATCCCTACGAGGCCTTATCGTACGTATGGGGACCTGAGAACAACCAACAGTCTATCTCTATAGACAACTGTGAACTGCCCGTCAGGGCAAACCTTCACGCGGCGCTGTCACACCTTCGAGATCGATTTATGGAACGGATCATATGGATAGATGCTATGTGCATCAACCAAGAAGACAACGACGAAAAGGGACAGCAGGTTCAGTCTATGGCGAAGATCTATGCCAAAGCAAGTCGCGTAATTGTTTGGCTTGGAGAGGCGGCAGGCGATAGCGATCAAGTGCTCGAAGCAATACGCAAGGCTGCCGAAGAGCAGAACACGAATTCTGCGATCGACAAAACGAACCAGCAATCGATCCTCACACTGCTAGAACGGCCATGGTTTCAGCGCATCTGGGTAAGCGTGCAGACGTTAAGTAATGTTGGCAGAAGTTATTGACAAAATTGATTCAGGTCCTTCAGGAGGTTGCCGCAGCTCGACACATCCTGATCAAGTGTGGTCCTACGGAAATCGACGGATATGCGTTCTGCTCAGGCCTAAGCGCATTGAAGCTGTCGTATGAAACATGCCGGGACCTACAGGGTCTGATCCATCCAGTAGTCTACCTTATAAGAGGCGCAGTCTTCCGGCCTAGACACGAAAGATACGAAACTAGTCGGTCAGGCAAGTTTTCCCTAGGGATACGCCCTCTGGGTGAGCTGATGGATATGTACCACACCCGCGAGGCTACCGACCGCCGCGACAAGGTTTATGCCTTACTTGGCCTGAGCTTGGATGATCCCAGCGCGGCAGGGCTATCGGCCAACTACAACAGTCCATGGAAAGAAGTCTTCCAGAAACTTGTCAAATTTTCCCTTTCTGATAAGATATCCGTGGACACTTGGGACGATAAAGAGGTGGCAATAGTTGAGGGCAAGGCCTGTGTTCTTGGCAAAATATCCTCAGTCGAAACGGACATTACTCAGGATGACAGACAGAGCGTGGAGATTACTTGGAAAAATGCGCCTAACCTCTTCGACATAAAAGGGAATGAGAGCTCTCACTTCACCTTCCAGGCCTTAGCGAAACCCATCCAGGTAGGGGATGCCGTATGTCTTCTACAAGGAGCATCGAAGCCTACAATCTTCAGGCTATACAATAATTATTCGGCCGTTATAACGATTACAGCTCCCCTTACAAACGGTTTACAAACTGCAAGTTTCAAGTGGTCAGAACTTTTACAATCGATCACAACATTTCCAAATGATTTACTGCTCGTCTGGGACTGGAATGTATCTCGAGGCAAGACGCAAGATGGAGAAGACTACGAATACTTAATGAGTAGTCGAAGGGTGCCCGAATACTCGAGGACAGAGTTGCAAGATTATCTGGACAAAGCGACCAGATTATGGAATTTTGGAGTGTTACTACATGAAATGGAAAGATATGAAGAGGCAGGAAAGAATATCCAAAAGGCCATGGAGGTTTACGAGACGGTATTGAGAAGCACGGACAACACTAGAAAGGCGGATGTTCAGGGAATGGTTGATCTACTCATCGAAGACAAGGGCGGATACGTGCCACTGTCTTTAGCGGCACGGATCGGGCACAAGGCAATCGTCAAGCAGCTGCTCGCCACCGGCAGAATCGATCCGGACTCCAAGGATAGGGAAGGCGGGATGCCGATGTGGTATGCCGCCGTGGAAGGGCACGAGGCCGTCGTGCGGCTGCTGCTCGAGAAGGGCGCCAATGTCGAGGCGAAGGATGGGTCGGGCCAGACGCCGCTGTCGCATGCCGCCACGAAAGGGCACGAGGCCGTCGTGCGGCTGCTGCTCGAGAAGGGCGCCAATGTTGAGGCGAAAGACGGGTCTTGCCGGCCGCTGTCGCAAGCCGCCGGGAGCGGGCACGAGGCCATTGTGCGGCTGCTGCTCGAGAAGGGTGCCAATGTCGAGGCGAAAGATGAGTCTCGCCACACGCCGCTGTCGCATGCCGCCGGGAGCGGGCACGAGGCCGTCGTGCGGCTGCTGCTCGAGAAGGGCGCCAATGTTGAGGCGAAAGATGGGTCTTGCCGGCCGCTGTCGCAAGCCGCCGGGAGCGGGCACGAGGCCATTGTGCGGCTGCTGCTCGAGAAGGGCGCCAATGTCGAGGCGAAAGATGAGTCTCGCCACACGCCGCTGTCGCATGCCGCCGGGAGCGGGCACGAGGCCATTGTGCGGCTGCTGCTCGAGAAGGGCGCCAATGTCGAGGCGACACTTATGTATTACCGGACGCCGCTGATGTGGGCCGCCTGGGGCGGGAACGAGGCCATTGTGCGGCTGCTGCTCGAGAAGGGCGCCAATATCGAGGCGAAAGATTTGCCTGGCCAGACGCCGCTGTCGTTTGCTGCCGAGAGCGGGCACGAGGCCATTGTGCGGCTGCTGCTCGAGAAGGGCGCCAATGTCAAGGCGAAAGATGCGTATAAGGAGACGCCGCTGTCGCTTGCTGCCAAGAGCGGGCACAAGGCCATCGTGAGGCTACTAGAGTCACGCAGGTACTATTAAGCTTTCGTAGTTACTTGACCTCCTCCCCACCCGCCATCTGTCCCTGAACCCTCATTATATATTCCATATATGTGGCAACTATATTACGTCAGAATTCTAAGGAATTACTTAATCAAATAATCGTTAACTAGTTACTAGAAACATCCATTAATAATCATAGGAAGAAAGCGTAAGAGGTTAAGATCTTAAAAAGACTCGGATTCCCCAATTATTAGAGAGCTTTTAAAACAAGCAGCGGGCTGTTTTAGTTGATCGAGCCCCGGCTCATAGTTCCACTTGGCGAGCTCCACCGTACGTTAGACCTCAAACGCCAACGCACCGACGAACGAGCCCTTGCCACCATCAAAAAGCCACAAGACTCGTTCTGAAGGCATTGGCGAGCCCGCAAGGACCAGTCTCCCGTGCAAAGCCTTGCTCCCCAGCAATGTCTTTCGGGTTGCTTATTGATGGGTTCCCGGTTTGAGATCAAGTTGTTATTGTGGACGGGCAGATGTCCTTGAGTGCGCGAAGGCTCCAGTGTGGTCACTCCTGTGACCTTCAGCCAGTTAAAGAGTCCCATTTGAGAGGTACACCAGCTTCCACTTAGTTTAAGCGACAACCGATGTCTTCGGTAACAGACACTACAAAGATCTACATTAAAACCACGCTTAACTGCTATCGCCACAGGTCTCTCTGTGTCAATCCGCTTCTGCCAGGGCTATGTGGGGCAAGTTACGGGCTGGAGCCTTCGCGCACTTAGGTCCTGATCGGTAACGCCGGCCAAAATGGCCGGCAGACTCGAATCTTGCACAACTCGGCCGCCAAGAGCCGCTATTCCCTTCCTGCCACCGTTTTCTAGGATAAATCAGCGAATGCAGACTCCACTTGCATATCATGATGAAAATCCCTGTCATCAATGTATCTTACTAGCAGGGGCCGCGTAGGTAACCGTAAGAGGCCTAGATGCCAAGAAATGCATCACTTTTTGGTGTTTTCTGCCGGCCATTTTGACCGGATTTTTCCTGCCGGCCAAATGGCCGGCAGCCTTGTGTTGCTGATGACTCTCACAGCTGCATTTGACCCCAATATCGTTGTTGTGACTGTATCGCGATGTCGTCGGGCCTGCTTCAGCTAGGGCTTAGAATGGAGCTTTCCTATCGCAATGACGATGACCTCGATGATCTTGCTGCCGGTATTGCTACCCTCGCAATCCTAGATACCGTCATTAGCAGCTGTCTGCCGCAGAGGAAAGAGAGGGCCCCCCCCACCATACCAGCATCTCATCACGACACTGGCCCAGCCCTGACAAGGTCATATTGCTCGTGGCTGCTGGTGGCACCAGATACGATGTTCAATGACCTATTTCGGATGTCAAAGACAGTGTTTCGATCGCTCTGTGAGTGGCTCCGGCTCCACACATCTCTTCGTGATACCCGGCATCACGATGTTGAACATAAGGTCATGGTGTTCCTTTGGATCGTTGCGTTCAACGAGCCTCAGCGGAATACCGCATATCGGTTCAAAATGGCGCAGAGTACGGTCTCAGCTATTTTCCATCAGGTCATCATTCCAATGCGGTATCTGCATACAAAGTTCGTTCGTCTTCCAGGGCCAACTTACGTATCTCCTGAGGTTGAGCTTGACCCCAAGTTTATACAGTTCAACGGCGCTATTAGGGCTATTGATGGAACGCATATTCACGCCTTCATTCCGTCACAGAAACAGAAGAGATTTTAGTCTCAGAAGAACAATATCTCTCAGAATGTGCTGGCTGCAGTAACATTCGATGGGCTGTTCTCATACGTGCTTGCTGGGGCAGAGGGGTCAATAAATAATGCCTCATTAATCAGGGAGGCATATATACGTTCCTTCGTAATCCCTGACGGCCGCTTTTATGTGGCAGATGCAGGATTTGGATCGAGGAAGGGCCTTATCATTCCGTATCCTTATGTGTATTACCACCTTCGAGATTGGGATGATATAGGTCGGAAGCCGCAGACCCCAAAGGAGCTCTTTAATAAGCGGTATGCCCAGCTTCGCACCGTTGTTGAGTACGTCTTTGGGCGCTGCAAGCGGAAGTTTAAGATCATCCGCAGTAGCGCACCTGAATATGCATTCGAAGATCAGGTTCGGATCATATATGCAGTCACCGGCCTATATAACTTCATTCAGTTAGAAGGGAAGGAGCCGGACGGCATAGGGCATGTTAAGGGGCTCACAACTTGGGACTTAGAGGCACTGGAAGCAGCTCGACAGCGCGCTGACCGCGTTATCAGTAGCCAAACGGGACTGAATCTTCGGGATATGCTTGCGCAGTGGATTTGGGATGCATATGACGAATATATCGTGCGTAGGGCTTGTAGGGCTTATAGGGTTTAAAGGGCAGCTTGATGAAGATGTAGAAGTTGAAGATATCATAGGAAAAGTGAGTGTGTTGGCGGTGAAATTTAGATAGAGCTAGTGTTAGTTACAGGGTATTACAGGGAGCTTGCAGCAGGTTGGGCCACTGTAATATGCTATTGATGTGAAAATTAGGGGGAGCTAGCATTAGTTACAGGTGGCTGACAGCTGGCCAGGCTGCAGGAATAAGGCAGCAGCAGCTATAGCGTATTATAGGGCACTAACCACTAATTAGGCTGTAACTATAGTGCTTGCAGCGCTGTAAGTACTGCCGCTAGCAGCCCAATTAGTGAATATTGCCCTATTGACTGCTATAGCCTTATTTCTCCGACTTTATCATCAACTCAAAGAAAACTCCCTCTCTATAATCCGTCTTTTTACATCCTCAGACTTCAAAGTATTCCAAGTTACAGCTCTCATCGGTGAAGCTGAAAACCATATAGCTACTTGCCCCAGAAGGTTAAGATTTTCCTCTCCTTCCTCTTGCAGCAGCTCCTGACAGTCCAACAGCGCCTTTTCCACATCCCCTGCTCCAGGAAGCCGGTTTTCCCGGTCCGCCAACCTCGAGAAAGCTTCCACTAAGTCATCACTGCTCAGAGAGATATTGGCTTGCTTACGTCTCTCCCGTGGCCTCGAGGAAGTAGCTCTGTTCGGAGGGATCGAAGTCACCCGGTACGAGGAGCTTGCCACTGAGCTGCCCCGCGGCGGGGGCGTGGATGAGGATGAGGCCCCTCGAGACGGCGTGGATGAGGCCCCTCGAGCCGGCGTGGATAAGAACCGTCGTCGAGGCGCTGGTGTGGATGATGAGATATCTCGAGCAGCTGCTGCTGGGGTCTCTGAGTCTTCTTCCTCATCAGCATCTTCATCGATATCTTCTCCGAGAGGGAGGGGATGCTGATACGGATCTTCCTCTTCAAAGTCATCATCCTCATCGCCCTCACGGTCCCCTGTGCTAACCATCGTAGCAGGCACCATCTCCTGTGTTTCCGGGCTAATGCCGATATCTTCATGGGCTTCCCTAATCTGCGTTCCGGCACGGGGGTCACTGGAGAATATCTCCTCGTAAGCATCAATCCCAATCCCATTTCCTATCAGCAGCCCATTCCGCAGCACCTGTTTTGCTGTGCCGGGAAACCTCTCAATAAACATCTTCTCATTCTGCCGGCTGACCGAAAGCTTCCCTGTACTAGGACTGTATGACGATCCCGAGGACTCATAGATCTCTCGAAAGACCCGCCAAAAGTCTCAAAGATAACACAGCTTGTACTCGAAGACCTTGCCATCCCAATACACCTCAGGCCAGTTATCCTGGAATAGGATCGTCAAAGGGTCCCAAACCCGGCGCATTAGTTGGGTCTTCGAGCTGTTGAGTCGGCCGTCACGCTTTGCTATGCATAGCTCGTCGAGGAAGAACAACACCTGGTCCGTTGACCACCTCCATCCCGGTGGATTTCGGCGGGGGCGTGAGGCAGCCCGGCTAGGGGCCGGCGATGGGGACGTCTCGGGCATCGGGATCGAAGGTACGTCGCAGTCGGGCTGTATCGGCAGCGTTGGCAGGTCACTTGGATCACTGACACAGGCAGGATCTCTAGCAACGACGATGACGAGGCTGCCCCGCGCACGATGAAGAAGATCCGGGGACGCCAAAGGCGGTGTGCGATAGCTTCAAATTGGGCATAGCGCTGTCAATTGAAGGGTGGGACGGTACAAGAGTACAGCCCCACCTATTTCATAAGATAGAAGTCTCTCATGCAGTCCGCCGGCCATTTTGGCCGGCGTTACCGATCAGGACCTTAAAGGGATAAGAGTGAAGAAAAATGCCTTGCTTCTCAGGCTCGTTCCGAAAGGCATTGGCGGATCCCGTAGGGGCCGCCGGTCTCCTGTAATCAGGTGATTGATTATGTCAGTCAGCCTTGTACCCAGTTCCAGCGTTGCACTGTGGTCCGAACAAAATGGAGTGACGTTACCATGTACAGTGTATAGGCACTGTATACGGACTACTGTACCTATCAAAAGTGGACGGTGACTAGTATGACTTACTATTTTAGGCCAATTTTGGATTATGTCTTGTCCGGTCAAGTCATTCCGTGTATATACAGTGTATAATACTTTTATTAGCACAGTATTATGTAAGCTACTAGGCCCGAACACATTTTAATGCTTAGTAAAATAGGAAGCTAATTATGCCCAAAATTGTATTTAAAGTGACGACAACCAACGACAAACAAAGACTGTCCACGGGACTTACCCGTTGGTTAAGATAGGGGGGACCCACAGCCAACTAAGGACCTCATGCCTCGGCCACTTAGTTGGGCATAAAAATCGCGGACAGCACCAAAAATCGCAGACATCTTAGCGCCTAATAAAATACATATAAATCTATTAGTACAGATTTAAATTATATATATCCAGCTATATAAATTTTATCTTAATATAATAAAGAAGCTATTATTTATTATAAAAGTTTCTTTTATTTTTAGAATATTTTATATAGTCTTAAATAAATCTCTTAATATTATTCTCTATAGAATTTTCTCTATTAGTTATTAGAATCTTTAAGTTAAATTTAGTAAAAAGAAATTTAAAGAGATAAATATTTTAAATAAATTCTTTATAAAATAAATATAAAAGATAAAAATATATATAAAAATTATTAATAAATAGATAAAACTTTAAAATATCTAGATATACTTTACTTAAAATTACTACTATTTTATAGCTAGCTTTATTATTATTTTAAGTTTTTAATATTAAGAGTAAGAATCTTTAAGATAGGCTAACTAAATATATTGCAGTTAATTAAGCTTAAAAATACAATTTCTACTATTTCCTTTAAAATACTATTTTCTCCAGCTTATCTTTAGCCCTTTAATTCATCAAATTCTGACATAAAAACCCGATCGACATAAAGGTAAAGTATTAGAACCGAAAAAGGTCATTTTCACAGCTAAATTACACGTATTGAGGTGTCCGCGATTTTTGGTGCTGTCCGCGATTTTTGTGCCCAACTAAGTGGCCGAGGCAAGAGGTCGTTAGTTGGTTGTGGGTCCCCCCTACCTTAGCCAACGGGTAAATATTTCGCTGCCTGGTGTGACAAAGACCAATCAGCCCAATTTAGCCAAGATGATACAAATGCAGCCTGGAGAACAGTTAGTAACTCATCCCTCCTTTCAACGCTACGGATTCAGCTTTCACTCACCAGTCTTCTGCAACTTCTGACTCCCCAAGCATCCTGGCTGTATCTACTGCCTGTGGGATATTGAGGTCTCTTCCTAACTCGTGCAGAAAAACGACGGCGTACTTCCTCATGGATGATGAATAAACGGGAGACGTGAGGAGAATGCTCAACGGCCAGATCAATGTTCTTGCAGAAGGACAGAACTTTCCTCGGTTGCTAGTAGGTTCCAAGAAATCCGGGACGCTCGCAAGCACGCCCGTCGCAACCTCGGCCATGTTACGGCCTGCCATTTGCTTGAGACTTTTGAGGTATACGCATCTGCAGAGAGGGTCGTTGCACGAAATTTCGCTACTCGATAGTTGGGGGTGTGGGTCATCGTACCCGAGTGATATTCCCCTCCAGATGAGTTCGTTGAAGAGCATACGCATCATGCGAATAGCATTCCAGAATTTTGCAACTCTGTGGCTGGGATATCGAAAGGCGACGCCGAGATATGCCCAGGGAGGAGTGTCTTCTTTTGGTCGTATGGTGTACCGCATCTCCTCCTCCAGACTGTCCATAAGAGCCACAGTTTCCTTGTCGAGATCTCTGGCCTCATAAAGGAGCTCCGCAACCGGTGAAGCTTTGGCTCGGGCTCTGATACTAGCGGCTCGGTCTATTATGGGACCAAGACGAAGAGCTGGGTCTTTGGTATTGAGAAACTGAATTGCTTCGTCGTGTAGTGTGAGACACTCAGTTGGGACGGGGACGATCCTCTGAACGCAACTGGTGCGAATGTTGGTGATTGTTTGGATGAAGAGGTGTTGTGCCATCTGAGACTGGAATTGCTGCTTTCCTCTTAGGCGCAGGAGTTCCAAAGCCCCAAGCGTGTGTGCGGTCCAGCTCTCCGGCGATTGTCTGCCTTGGAAGATGATGGCTTCAAACAGGCCCAGCAGCAATACCGCGGCGAGGGTTCTATCGAGAACTGCCTCTTTGGGAGATGCCAATGCAGTATTGGTTTGGGCTAGGGCAAGGGCGTAACTGGACCTGGCCGTCTTCATGTAGCTGGCATCTCTGACTCGCAGCGCAAAGGTAGCGAATGAAGCGGCACGGATAGCTGATGACACGGCATCCTTGGCGAGTGGGTCGGTCTGGTAGAGATCCGGGAGATAACTTTGAAATGGGGAAGCGATGATGAATGATGTCATGAAGTAGGTTATCGCCGTGGGTTCGGCAAGCACATCGATGCTCAGATTGTGACCCAACGGGGAGAGGACAATTTCTTCTACATCATTCTTAAACTCGAAATCTTCGAGGAGCTCGATTGCGCTGCTTGATGCTAATAAAGGAGATGAACAAGAGGCGTCTTGGGTAGGAAGCCACTTCTTCTTGGCCCTCTGCACCTTGTTAGCGACAACGCCTGTTTCGTCCCTAAAGCGCAGCTCCGAAGCATCCCTGTACCCTGGACACGGGATCTTCTGGCGGAAGCATTGCGTGCAGGCCGGCCGGATGCGGTCGCACTGGACGGAAAGGGTGATTAGGGATTGAATCATGTATGTAACATATGTGGCATTTTTGGGATTGTTGCGGCATATCACGGCGTTCAACTTACCTTGCGTCGCTTCTCACGACATGTATGGCAAGCCGTCGACGGCTTGCCGCTGAAGACCATGGTTCGTGAAGAGAATAATGCAGAATCCAGAGTGTCTATTATGACTGAGATGGCGCGATGTTATGATACAGAATCCCCCAAAAAGCAGATGATGGAATGACGTTCAAAATGACGCCCGCTTGTTAAGATGCACGAATATTCGCTCCGACGCTGACACGATCCTGTGCCGAACACCCGGAACCCACGCGGAGATGGTCCCGCCGCCCCTTCGCGCCTATCATTTGGCGTCGAAACGTCGAAATGCCCACCAGAAGAGGAATAGCTTACTGCCGACTGATGCGTCATACAGCAGAGACTTCTTCGTCAGCACGGCGCGCTGATTCGTCAGGTTTGTTCCCGCGAAACATGCTGATGATGCAGTGGGCGAGGAACGACATTGCGCCCAACTTGCCCGTCCCGAAATCGCCCCTGCCAGCTCGGTACATGAGCTTCTCTCCTTGGGTGCGCTCTGTTCCATCTTCCGTATTGGGGACGACTTCTTGTGTGATGCCGGCCCAGAGATACACCAAGACAACCACCATCTCCTCAATCCTGCCCATGAACAGCTCCGTCAAGACCGCCGAAGTCGATCCACTCATGGCTTTCAAAAACCGGCTTGTGGGAGAAGACGGCCAAGAACGAGTAGATGATGCGGATCAGGAGGATTGGAAGAGATATCGCCACGGCCCACAGCAACCTGAGCTCGCCAAACCCAACCCTGCGTCGCCCTATGGCCGCAGCCACGGTGAGCAGAACAAGAAAGATGAACACGATGAAGAACAGAATTACTCCCGCCTTCACTGTGTCTTGATCTCCAATCTCGGTGATGTTGTCTGCTGAGACACCGCCGACGATAACGAGGATGAGGGCGATGGTGGCGGGGATCTGGACGGCTCGGACGACGCCTAGCGAAAACAGCATGTTCCATGGAGTCTTGAGTATGGAGTACCACCTGGTGAAATTTATCATTAGTATTTTCCAGAAAAATGGTCCGGTTTTATTGCCATTGCAGGAGAGGGCAGTACATACACCCGAGACACAATACCCAGCGTCGCCAGCAACAACGGTGAGAGACCAAAAAAGCCCGTCAAAATCGCGATGGTCTCCGGCGTTTCTGAGTCGGCAGTGATTGTTGCAATCTGTGCAGAGCAGCCGACGATGCGGATGATGCTGAAGATGGTGAGGAAGATCCAGCCGGAGCTCTTCATGAATCCGTGGTGTGCTATGACCCAGAGACTACAACCGAAGGTGCCGATGAAGTAGATGAGTTGCCAAATGGCGAGTCCGTCGGTTAGAGTAACGTGGCCCATGTTGATTGTAAGAAGGCTTTGTGGCTGTGGCGGCTTTGTTGGAACAGCTGTCTAATTATTTGCTCGGTATAGACGAAGCTGGAGAAGGAGTCTCACCCAAGACTATATACTTGACGGCGCTATGTCTGTCGAAATGCATTCCCGAATAGGCTACCTCGAGTGCCACGAGGCTCGGCTGCAGCTACACAGCGGCAAAGAGGAGACCCTTGCTATTGACCATCCCGTTGCTCCAATGGTAATCCCCACGCTCTCGCCGAAAACTCGACGGAAACAAGCGTCGAGAGTTTATGCGCTGCAGCGTCACGTATCAGCCTTACCAGGCTTCTAGCGTCGAAGTGCTCCCCTAAAACGGCTTGGTGTGCATGTTGGGAAATCCGGCCCCGCCGCATGTTCGGCACCAGTTTGCCGGTCGCGTCTCTCATCCTAAAGTGCCAGGTGGCGTAGAAAGTAAATGTTAGTTATGCGGTTGCCACTGATTGGGACTACGGGGGAAATTTTGCGTCCCTGGAGGCGGGGGTCTATTGCGGTGGAAATGCTGCGAATGTGACTATATAGGAAATATGTTGCGTGGTAGTGGTTCCTTGGTAGCAACCACTTTGGGGCATAACTAGAGGCGAAAGTCCTTCGAGAATGTGATCAGCTACAGGGGCACAGTGGATACCAACCAATCCCTCGCAGTTGCACGTTGCTCCCGCTATAGACTTACCCTCGTCATCCACTCGTGTGCTTGAAGAGGATGCCAAAGTCATGACACGACAAATGTGCCGTGTCATAACACGACTGAGACGAAAAGGTAGGGAAGTTGACAACAGCATATAAGACAAGACGATGCAGCTACTCCGTGAATAACAGACCTTCAGATACAGTTAGACGCCTGAATCGTACTGAAGCTAAGAAATACAAAGTAACAGGAACCTCGTCCACCCATGACCGACGGATGACGGGCCAGAGGCAGCAGCAGAGGACGGAACCAAACTTCACGATGTCAAAATTTCCCATAAATATCGTAGTCAATAGCCCCAAGCACGTAGCTGGGGGGGAAATAAAGCCCAAATTATCCCGCGAGACTTCAACTCGGCATGTCTTGGAGAACGTGTGGCTGATTTCTGTGGCGTCCCGGTATTCTGATGTCATCTCACGCACCGACGCCGTCGAAATGCCCACCCAAAACAGTCTAGTCCATCTTCCTACAAGCCTTCGCTCCGCCCGCCAAATCGGCATCAACTTGCCGGTCAGGGTGTCTTTTTATCCCAATTGGTCCGCAAGTCGCACTGACAAAGGTGTGTCGAAGCAATTGCCATTTCGGGTTCGATGATAATCAGAAAAACCATGTCCTTCGTGCTGAATTGTCGGCTGCCTCTTTTCTGTATATAAATCTGGTTTCGTCTTCATCCTCTCTTCTAGCAGCATCCTCATCCCAAACTCATCACCTGTCTACTCAAAAGACATTCTTCATCTCTCTGCCGAAAGAGTCCCTTGTTCAAAATGACCATCAACGCTCGAGGGGTCGTATCAATTGTGGAAGTCATCGTCTACATCCCAGCCCTGGTCGCCGCATTCATTGTCTGCTCCCGTCATGGCTTCAACAGAGCCTCTGGTTGGATCTATACCATCATCCTTTGTCTCGTTCGCGTGGTTGGCGGAATTTGTCAGCTCTTGACCTACAGCAACCACTCTTCGGGTCTTATTCAAGCGACAATTATTATCGACTCTATTGGCATCTCTCCTTTGCTACTTGCCACATTAGGAATGCTCTCCAGATTGTAAGCTACTTCTATTTCGTTCCCAAACAATTGCTGACCACAAGCCCCACTTCACAGTGTCGACTGGATCAGCGCTCGTGGACATCCTACCTTCACCGTCAAGCAGTTTCGTCTCGTCCAACTGCTCATCACGATCGGCCTCATTCTTAGCATTGCGGGGGGCACGAGTGGATCTGTCTCATCTGATGGTTCCGTCAAGATCTCCACCACCAGCAAGGTCGGCATTATTCTATACATCATTGTATTCGCAGCCATGGCATTTGCTCTCGTCGTTTCCTCCGGGTCCAGGAGCTCAGTTCCCCTTCAGGAACGCCGAGTTCCCGTCGTCGTGGCCATCGCATTTCCGTTCATCCTCGTCCGACTTGTGTACTCGGCGATTTGCGTATTCCTTCCCAGTCACCTCTTCTCAATCATCGACGGTAGCGTCCCGGTGTTTGTGTGCATGGCTGTTCTCGAAGAGTTCGCCGTCGTGGCGATGTATCTCGGGTTGGGCTTCAACCTGAAGAAGCTGGACCCCAGCGAGCAGGGTGAATTATCCACTCGTCCTTGGAAGGCAAAGAAGAACCGCAAGCATGGCCGATCTCAGAGACCAGATGAGCAACGGGAGGGGCAACACGGAGAGCAGCGGGGAGAGCAGTGGGAAGGCCAGGGCCAATACTACCCCCGGCTCACGTCAATGCAGTGTAGGAATTCCGATTCTCATCGGCTCGTTGGAGTGTTGGTGGGTATTATAGAAGGATGAATTCGTTTGGATCGTGCTTTGATGATGCGATAGAGGGTATGTTATAGTTTTACAATAGTTACGGAGGAGAAAGAGTCAAAATATGCTAGGTAGAATCTTTTAGTGTCATAGAATAAAAATGTTGCAAAACACATTCTCAACAACACTCCCCAATATCAAAACCAGCACAGGGGATCTGAACGGCACTATAAGTCTCCTATTATTGCGTAGTCTGTCGATCCGCCGTCATTGGTGGAGATCCATTTTCTGCTGCGCCCAAGCTGGCTTACGCGTAAAATTGCTCGCTCGGACAACTTGATCTAAAAGATCCGCATCGTTCGGCACGAGCCGTGCGATTCGCACTTGGAAGCGATACGAAAACCTGGGGTAAACCGTGCGATTCACACCCAAAAAAGCGGGTTCGGCCGTTCGGCTCGGAGGGCACGCGGCATTTCTCCGTGCCCTGTGTCAAGAACCCTGTATGACGTTGATGTGGAAGAAGCAGATAGTTCATACATATCTCGTCAGAACACATACGATGTGTCTTTAGTTATGAGCAAATTTTTATCGGCTATCAGATTTGAACATTCTCCAATATCACCTAGTTTAAACCCTTGAATACTCTCTTGTTTGATCATTCTACCGTCAATAACAACACATTTAACCCCAACTCCATCGGCCCACATCATTAGCTTGGTAGTGGCGGCCTCCACTTTTCGCCCCTTGACACGGAGCACACAGACTGGTAATAACATAATGGCATGGAGACAGCATGAGATCTTCGAACTTTATGTACGACGCGATGACGACGACAGGCAAGCTTGACCTCGCCAGAGCTCGGTTTCGGTCTTGGTCCAGCTGCTGACGCATATGATCCAATGCAAGAAGTCATATATAAACTCTAGCCCAGACTCCTCATTCATCTCTCCACCTCCAGCTCACCTTGACAACAACTTCTTTCTTTATTCGCTCACCAATCATAACTATGCGAATTACCTCGTTCCTCACCGCGGGTGCCCTCGCGACATCTGCTAGTGGTATCACTCTCCCCACTATCAAGACATCCCGAGGCCGCCTTCGTGGTTCCATCTCCGACTACCGCTCCGGTGCAACAGTGTACAAAGGCATTCCATACGCTGCTCCTCCTGTTGACAACCTCCGCTGGAAGGAACCTCAGGCAGCATCGGAATGGAACGGCACCTTCAACGCGACTGAATTTGGCCCTCAATGTGCGCAGCCATCTGGTGGTGAGGCTGGCATCTTTTCGACTGGCAAATCGTCAATGAGCGAGGATTGCCTCACCCTGAACGTTTGGACGCCTACCTACAATCAGACATCTGATATCACGTCCAAAAACCTCCCTGTGTTTGTATGGATCTTCGGAGGTCGATTCGAAGGTGGATCTGCAGACGTCAAGACGTACGATGGATCTGGACTTGCGGTCAAGGACGTTATTGTCGTCACCTTGAACTATCGACTCGGCGCCTTCGGATTCCTCGCTCATCCCGAGCTTTCAGAGGAATCGGAACATGCCAGCTCCGGAAACTATGGTCTCCTAGACCAGCAGTTTGCGCTGCGATGGGTGCAAGACAACATCAAAAACTTTGGCGGAAACCCCGACCAAGTTGTTGTCGGTGGTCAGTCTGCTGGTTCTGCCAGCGCATTGAGCATCATGTACAGCAACCTGACCCATGGCCTCGTCAACGGTGTCATTGCCGAGTCGGGTGCGCGTTGCCCCAAAGATCCCATGACGGGTGGTCTGGCGACTTCGCACCGCAACATGACTGGAGCTTTGGCCCAGGGTGAAGATTTCGTCACGAACAGCCTCAACGTGTCTTCCATTGCCGAAGCCCGCGCGCTCTCGTACAAGGTCATCGTTAATTACGGCCAATTGTCGGACACCACATTCGAAGGCACGGTTTTCGAAAATCTGTCTTCTGCATTCATGAACCCCCCTCTGTGGAGACCAGTCATCGACGGATACGTGCTCCCTTACTCCTACGGCGAATCTCTGCGTCTTGGTGCACATCTTGATGTGCCGATAATGACAGGCAACAACAAGGACGAATCTGGCGCTTCTCCAAGCACGACTTCCACGGTTGCCGACTACACCGCCGACTTCAGTGAGATGTTCCAGAACTACTCCTCTTCGTTCCTTGAGCTCTGGCCCGTCAGCGACGCCGCCTCGGCCGCTAACCAGACGAACGCCTTCTTCCGGGACCTGTCCCGCGTCTCGACATGGCTCTGGAGCAAGGCGTGGGCCGCTGGAGGCGCCGAGTCTAATGTGTACGTGTACTACTGGACACACACCCCTGCGGAGAACCCGTCTTCGGGCGCGTACCACGGCTCTGAGCTGTGGTACACCTTCAACAACATTCCCTATGCGAACTACTCCGATGTCACCTGGACTTCTGATGATTATGCAATCGAGAAGAAGATGGCGCAGTACTGGGTCAACTTTATCAGCACTGGTAACCCCAACGGACATGGGTTGACCCACTTCCCTCCTTCGACTAGCGAAAAGCAGCAGGTTATGTGGCTGGGTGATTCATGGGGTGCTGGCTATATTACTGAGACGAAGGCGAAACTGACGTTCATTGAGAACTGGCTCTCCGGTCTTTATGAGTGGTGAAGGGCTTTTCTTTTCATCAGCGGAGCTTGGTAAAACCCTCAAGCTTTTGCGGCTTGTTCAAAGAATATTGGGTTGCATTAGATGACAAGCCTGCTGATAGAAACGTACATTTAGCTCAATACACATACGGATTAGCGACAGCTAGTATACTATACGTAGACGCCCCTAATTATCCAAATTCATCGCTATTATTTATCCGACCTGAAGGGACCACCAGTTTCTGTATAGGGTAAGCTGCGTCCGACATGGTGCTTATGCCGCATAGCAACAACGCAGCATAGGGAAAGTATGGCTAACACCCGGGACCGGTGAAGAGATGCATCGGGGTTTAAAATTCCTTTTATGTCAATTAAACTCTGTTGGAACTGGATCTGTGGATAGTATCATCGACCGTAGGTCTCGTGATGGCGGAAGTATTCACTTCAAGATCAATCAACAAGTGATTCGCTTGTACTAAGAAACTGCGCTAGAGGCATCCCACACTCTTATCTGATAACAGTGAGCTTAAGCGTACAACAGATAAGCTGCTCTCCCCGTATTTATGACCAGGGCGCCAGCTTCTTGATAAGCTTCAAATGCTGGCCTCTTTCGTACTACACCATGGACGCCGACCAGATCCTGAAGCCGAGGAGAGAAAACGTGCAGGATGCATTGGATGCAGATTACGGCGCAAGAAATGCAGCGATGAGAAGCCTCATTGCGCGAATTGCCTCAGAAATGGCCTTCTGTGCACTTGGCCGGAGCCGGGGAACACAAAGCACGCCGAGCTCTTGAGGAGAACGAATCCGACCCATAGGAAGGCCAAGTCGGCAGAAGCTTTTTCGAAAACTGCAGTGTCGACTCCATCAGAGATGAACACGCCATCTCCGCATCTTCCCGGCGACTCGACGGACTCCATCATGGAGCTGCTCCGCCTGGTCCCGCGTCCGTTGGATCCGCAAATGCTCATGGGCAATCTACGGCTGCCAGATTCGAAGAGGCTGTTCTACCACTACCTTCACCGCACGAACAAGGCCATAGCCATCTGCCAAGGGACGAGAAACCCGTTTGTTGCTGACTTGATCCCCATGGCCATGTCGAGCGACCTGATCCTCGATAGTCTGCTTGCGTGCAGTGGCATCCACTATGCAGACTTGGCCGGCAGTCCTGTTGAACAAACGACGTGGCTGCATTACGGGCAAGCGATACAGGGCCAGAAGTTTGGGTTAACGCGGCTGGCCGAAGGGCAGGATCATCTTCTAGTTCCTCTCCTGGTCACAGCCATGCTTCTCTGCATAGTCGAGGTAGAGTCATGCTTCAGATCCTCCCTCTTCCCTGTACTAATAAGGCTTAGACATTTCGTGCGGACTCGGGTGCCTTTGCTCTTCATCACCTCAGAGCTGCCAGCGTGCTGCTAAGAAAGGTGCTGAAGCTTCCGGACAGTCAACTGGGCGAAGCGACGAGGGCATTTCTGGTCGAACGATATGCCTACACCATGACCCTCGCGCACATAACCATGGGGCCCGAGTCGGATGAGTGGGTTATAGACGATTCAGCATTGTTATTCCCGGCAATACCAACCTCACCAAGTTCCGGGTGTGTCCATGAACTCTTCCAACTCATCCCAAAGGTATCCATTATAGCTCGGCAATGGATCATCGAAAGTCAAAACGGTGTCGTGTCCGATGACACAATAATTGAGCACGAAAGCCTACAATTCGCCGTGTCATCGTGGCTCCCTGGCTCAGATGATGAGATTCACTGTCTCTGTGGTCGGCTATACCAACAGGCCCTCATGGTGTACCTGGCGGCATCTTTAACGCCTGAGATGGAAACATATTCGGGGTACTCTGGCCAGGTACAAGATGCCTTTGATAACTTCATCCCACTTCTCGAGTCAATACCGCCGGATTCGTCTATTTCGACAACACTTTGTTGGCCGCTGGCAATCTTCGGGTCATGTGCGAGAACGATGGAACACCGCGGGGCCATTAGTGAGAGACTGGACGTGCTATCTAGCGTCTACTCGGCACAGAGTGTGAGGGACACGAAGACGCTCTTAGAGAAGCTGTGGCTTGAGAATGATCCGAAGCTAGCGAACCCGTTGAGCCTGGAGCGGATGATGAAGGAGGAGGGGACGACAGTCCTGTTTTTATAACGATTCTGACCATACGAATATACGACTAGCTAGGGACGGCACATCCATGCAAAAAAAGACTTTTATTCCACAAATCTAGATAAATGGAGACTTGGTCTAGAAAGCTGGATATGTGATAGGCGCACTACTTTTGGGCGAATCATGGCATCAGAAACATTGCATCGTAAGCCTTAATATCCACTAGAATGAATGAAGCTTCGATAGCTAGTGAATAGTTTCAACCCTTGCAATCCTCTTTACCACGGAAACTTGCTGGGCAACTCTCCATCTGCACAGACCCCATCCTCTACTTGCTTCTTGTGGAGATCATCAAGATATGGCAGCAAGACATCCTCGTACAAATGGCGGCCCTTGTGTCTGTATCAAGCTGGTTAGCAATTTTTAGGATAATTTCCACGGAACACTCACTCCGCTAACACAGGCCCCCAACTTCGCACAAGCGAGGCCATACGGCCTGGAATACCGGCTTCCTGGGCGACGGCCTCCAGTGGCTCAATGTACGTGTGTACCATCCACACGATAGCTCCGGATTTGGGGAGACGCCGAAGTACTTGCCTCTCCTGGCGGAACCAAAGCTGGGAAATGTCGGTGATGGGGCCTGGAGGCTGCCATTTTCCGTGGCTAGGAGTCCCGACGCCAGGCCCACGGATCTTCGGATCCCAGTCATCTTCAGGCCCCATCGTGAATGTTGGCCAGTGGAAATCGTCTAAGTACTGTTAAATAGTATTCATGTATAACTGTGTGACCACATTACCATGGATAGTGATGCCAGTAGCTATTGATTCAGTTAGCAGAATACTTCAAATCTCAGCATGAATACCTACTGTTTCGGTGAATTGGTGATTCAACTTTCAGTTTGCTCAAGAACCGATCAAGAGGACGCTGAAGCTGCTCTGCATAGTGAGGGATATGTCCGTCAAAATGGAGGTCTGCAAGATTGCTTCCGAGCTTGTCTTTGAGACGTTGCCCGCCTCCAATACCAAGCATCATGGCCACAAGCTGGTAGTATCCATCGTCACCTTTAGTGAGAATGTTGATGTCTGCAGGTTGAAGGAGTCCAGCTACCGTCAGGGGGTCCTCCTTAGTGAGATCATACGATGCACCAAGCGCTGGCATCTCGATCTTGATGATAGATCCCTGGCCCTTCCATCCAAGAGTGTCCCTCTGAGACCGTTCAATCGAGTAGACTTGAGGGTATCGTCGAGACAAGAATTCGCCTAAATCTTGACAAAGCTCATGAGCGGCGGCCTTGGCAGGTGGCAAGGTCTTGACAATTTTGTCCCCTCGTTCAGCAAGTCTTTTCACTTTAGTATGGTAATAGAGCGGCCAATATTTGTCAAGCTAGAAGCATGTTGTCAGTTGCGAAGGCAGAGATGGAATGGAAGCATACAATGACCCAGGAGTTCCCGTCCAGTTTTCGAACGTCAATTTGTGCTTCAAAACATTAGCACAGAATTTTAAATCTGATTTGAACGGTCACATACTGTCGGTGATACGTATACCGAAAGGCCCTGAATCTCGGAGGCTCTGTCTTCTCGAGATCAAACGTGGAGTCTGCGATAGGCTCGGGGTATTCCCAGGGTTCTTGGAAAGAGTCAGCATCTCTTCTCAATATACGCATTGAATACGTACTTTCAACAACAGACCCAGATCTGTTTTGCACATTCTTCTTGGCACCCCCGCGTTTCAACCATTGCAACACACCTACGACGCCACAAGCGACGAAGAGCAATGAGTAGATTGTCGTCCGGTCCATTTTGATTGCGTGGAATTTACGGTGAAGGTATTCGCTTCCAGATTGACCTAGCAATTCGATTGTCAACAGTTTTCCGCCTCCTCCCTCACTGTCCAAAGATATAGACAATGTCGTTGGGAAGAACACTCGGCAGGCAGGCAAACTGGGAGGACGCCTTAGGGCGCGCCTTCATCACTGACCGAAATCCACTGGTATGCATAGGCATGTATTTTCCCCAGATAACCGCGCCTTCGTGGAGCAGATCTAAGCTGATACGGGGCCGGATGTCATTACTCGTGTGGACCCACCCAGACGTTGCTATCTAAACAAGACCGATAAGCGCGCCTTAATTGTACGTCATCAAGCTACTGGCCTAGTCCTGACTCGTCATTACTAATGCACTGTATCTGGGAAGTGCCGTCAATGGCAATCAGGTAAGGGTCTGAGATAAGAAGGCGATGATAAGCGCGCCTTAAGGTAAACGACTAATGACTTGTTCAACCTCGGTTCCCTTCTTTCGCGGCGGAGGAGACAACATCTCCAGCCCGTACGTATCTTGAACATTGGCGTGGCGTCTTAGGGTATCTGCTGAATGGACTGGTTGTATTGAGCCACATATCAACTTAGAGAAGGGGAGGGGTATTCGGCATTTTCACCTCCAGGAACGTGTGTTCTGAAAAGATACAAGACCAGAGCCAGAACCCCGGACTGGACGAGAATTCGAAAGACAGGACAGCGATTGCATTTTGTTCTACTCTTTGTCAAACAAACGTCAACATGGAAGCGAAAGGTGTTTCCAGTGAAAAGATCCAGGGGACGTCCGATGTGGTGTGCACATGTCCCTTCCATCATTCATCTTGGTATCCTGACAGTCATGCAGGGCTCAATTGAGCAGAATGGGACCACATCAAGCATCGTACTCTCTGAGTACGGCCTCCACCGTGGCTTGAAATCACACCATATTCAGCTCCTTGCGATCTCTGGTGTCATTGGAACGGGTAGGTTGATCTTCAGAGCGCAAGAGGACTGCCGTTGGTGCTCCTACTTCGAGTCAGTCACTAATAAGACCAGGTCTATTTGTTGGAACATCCAGCGTCTTGAATAGCGCAGGACCAGCCGGTCTTCTCATTGGCTACTCGATTTGGTATGTGAAACAAAAGTGCGTCCCATGGATCTGCCTTGATCTAGCAGAAAATGACCAGGTGCATTTTTCTCTTGTGTGTAGCTCATGCGATGGGCGAGATGTCTGCCTTCCTCCCGGTACCTGGATCATTCGTCACCCGTAAGCTCCCCTCACACAATATATTGACTATGGCTAAGTGTTAGACATTGGCCGTTTCGTCGATGAGAGTGCTGGTGTAGCGATGGGTTGGATTTATGCCTACAGGTACTTGTCACATCTTTCTGCCGTCACAATAAACTGCTAACATGGTTCTATCTAGCATGTGAGTAGACCAACGTCTAGCGTTTGTTGTTTGCAATGCTAACCCCAGCTTGTCGTCTAATTTTAGGATGTAAGTCATCATTGAAAATCCCCGACACACATATACTCATACTTTCTAGGATATTCACTGCAGCTGACTGCACCGCTCTAACTGGACTCTGGTCATACTGGTTCCCCGACATCAACCCTGGCGTGTGGGTTGCGGTTACTCTAGTCGTCGTCTTCGCACTCAACTGTCTAGCCGTCAAATACTTTGGCGAAGCCGAGTTTTATGCCTCGATCCTCAAAGTCTTCCTGATCATTGGATTCCTCCTCTTTACCTTCATCGTCGTCTTGGGAGGTAACCCGCACCATGACCGCATTGGATTCCGATACTGGAAGGATCCTGGCGCTTTCAATGAGCAGTATATCGAGGGTGGTCCTGGACGCTTCTTGGCCATCTGGGGCGTCTTCAATACCGCAGCCTTCGCTATTGGCGGTCCGGACTTCATCGCGAACTGCGCTCCCGAAGCGGTCAACCCGCGACGAAATATCCCCAAGGCAGTGAAACGCGTCATCTACCGACTTATTGTCTTTTTTATTCTGTCGGTATTTGCCGTAGGACTTTTGGTTCCGTACAATGACCCGACTATGCGTGAGTTTCTCTTGAAATAGCCACGTAGGTGGAGCTAACTAGGAAACAGTCAGCGCCATCGCATCTGGGAATGGTGTCGCCAAGTCTCCTTTCATCATCGCTATGAACAGGTTGGAAATCTCATTCCTCCCTGACCTTTGCAACGCTGTTGTGTAAGCTATTCCAGGCCGTATGTTGGATCAGGCTAACCTCTGTGAAAGAATTACCTCAGCGTGGAGTTGCACGAACTGCCTCCTGTTCCAAGCATCTCGAACCATCTTCGGTTTGGCTAAGAACGGCAGAGCTCCTAAGATCTTCGCTAGATCTACCAAGAGCGGTGTGCCTATGCCGGCGTTGATTCTGTCCACCGCAGTCGCCTCGTTGGCGTTCTTGACATGCAATACCGCCTCCGCAGTTGTTCTCAACTGGTTTATCAATCTTGGTTCGACTGCAATCATGATTGCTTACATCCTCATGATGGTGAGTCTTCCTGAGAGATATGATTATTTTCCTTGCTTCAGGCGAAAGGCGGGATGGGCGTATGCCAATGACACTTGACCTTGCGCGACTTGTTGGCAATGTAGTACGTGTGACACGAGCTAATTCCAGTCCATAGGTGGCCAACCTGCGATTCCACAAGGGTTTGAAAGCACAGGGCGTCGACACATCTAGTTTGCCGTTCAAGAGCAAACTTACGCGTGAGTACAAACACCTCGGTTAACGTGAACAGCGATCAGATACTAACAATACTGGCCAGCGTATTCGAATTACTTTGCAATTTTCTGGGTCAGCCTCATCCTCTTGACGAACGGTTACGGTTAGTGGGATCTCTACTCTGGAATGTTTCTGTTATTAATCCCGCGTCAAGGAGTCTTCATCAAGGGCCACTGGAGCTTCTCTGGTTTCTTTACGGCGTACTTCACCATAATCTTCTTTCGTAAGTTTTATTGGCTTCTCCGCTTTTCTAGTCAAGTCCGACTATTTTCTAACGCTGGGCGCAGTGGTTATTTACTTTGGATGGAAGATTGTGAAGAAGACGTCGTTTATTAAGGCAGAGGATATGGATTTCCAAACTGGCTTAGCTGAAGTCGAGGCTCATGAGAATTCTCTGGGTTTCAAGGCTCCATCTTCGCGATACGAGAGGTAAGTTTCTATTTTAGGGAAAGTTTATATGCTAATCGTTTCAGGATCATGGATTGGCTCTGGTAGTCTTTTCGGAGGGGAATGCTATTTAATAGATACCGCTATATTGAATCCAAGGCCATATATCGCTCTATTACACCATTTGAGGCTTTTCTTGTGAGACATTGGCGGAGAGTGAGGCGAAAATCCAGATCCGCTTTGTTTCATCGGACCCGAAATTTAAAGGCGCAAAGCAGACACTTTTCCGGCGTGCATCTTCACTGTGAAAAATCCCCCCACCAAGACAATTGGCTGGTGGCCCTTTGATCAACACAAATTCCATCTTCATTGAGACCGAGGGATCTAGGTGTAACGATCATGTAGTCCGACATTCAAAAACTTCCCTTACTCTAATCCAATTACCTATAGGGTCGCGCTGTTCCCTGAGTCGCACCGTACCGCTCTTAGTTAGCGCAGGGTCGCCTCATCATGCAAGGCGTTACAGGACGTCATCCACCCCTAATCACTCTCGGCGGGATATGCGGTTAGCCATAGTTCATCTCGATTTTAACCGAGGGAAAGCCAATCTAAACCATTTGCGGCTTATGAGATGTGCCAGCGTACGGAATGAAACCTGTGGCTGTAGTTATGAGCGGGGTGTCGTAGAAACTCGGTTGTCTCGCCCAAGTAGTGGCCCCCTAAAAACAAAAGGCGACCAATAAAATTAGTTCCTTATGGACACTCTTGCAGTTAACAGTGGAAATATAGAGATAATGTGAACGCGCTACTTGGGAGAATTGACCGAGTTTCTACGGTACCGGAGTTCTATTTCCTAGGGATCGGACGAGCTAGTTTACGTTAGAATATTGAAATACTGTTCCACAACACCTCTTAAAACGGGCTGAGACGGGCGAAGCACATGAAATTGGGCACCCCACCCTCTTTGTTTGCTCCCAATAATATTGGCAGATAAGTATGGGGCAGATCTGGCCTACCAGCATGGAGTAAGCTACTATAGTTCCCCCCCCCTAAAAAAAAGGGGGGTTGGCCGGGAGGGGGGGGGCCAACCTCAAGTGCTCCTACAAAAACATGGTAGGTTGTAGGTTTACCCATAAGTCGTTAAACCGAACCGAATGTAGGCGATTTGAGCTCTACTGCAGAATTTCCCCTCAGTAGCAGCTAACAGGGCGCACCTAGAGGGTTAAAACTGTCCTGTCAGCACATAGGACCCCGCTGTCGGCAGTCTTGCGTCGACTAGATACCGCTTGGGGCGCCAACAGGCCTTGGTAATGATGAGCTTCAAGCTGTGCTCTTCCCTGTGAGCATGTACAGTACCTGGGATGCACTGCGAGACATTGCAGGCCCGAATATCTTCCCAATGCTGTCGCTGATTGATTGCAACAAACATCGACACCGTCCATAGTTGCGTCGTACTGTTCTAAGTTGCGTTCCAGAATATGTAGCTTGCCATCTTCCGGTGCTAGCCCCCATCACAACACGGGCATAAAATAGTACCCACCATGGTTAATTTAATTACTTTGTCTCTCTTTTGGGATGCTAGGTAACATTGTTGGGGGGTTGGTAAGTTCCGGAAACATCTTTAGCATGTTGGCCTGCGTGGCTGTCGGTGGTCGGGATTTCAATTACGAATAATTCTTGCTCAGTCTGGGGCTAAAAACGGAACAAAGGGCGACTGTAATTCCTGGGCTTGGTGCAAATTTTCCCTACTTACGCGAGATGTGACCAATCTATTTGCTGCCTGCGGAACCATAAGCTGATGTAAAGAAGGGTGGCAGGGGGGCCAAAGTTTGCTGTCCCTCTGTCTGAAAGCGGCGTCTATCCGTTGACTGATAAGTAACTAGTGAAATGCTCAAGGACAATATGGTGTGTGTACCATCAGGCCGCCTGATTGAAGAGAAGTCCATCTTCACCTCTCTGATCCGCGAACTACACACCTGCAATCGATAATTATCGGTCAAACACTCACTTCGCGCGTGTCTGTCCCTGCGTGAGGTATTGGGGACTGCGATTTCTATTTTGGACACAACGTGACAAGGACGGAGATTCCGACGCCTCTTCGATAACACCAATTCAATCAGGCCTAAAGGGAGCAGCCACCAGAGCAGCCAACTTCTTGGTTGCATATGAACCCCACAAAGCCAGAAGCATGGCTGCTCGCAGAGCCGAACGAGGAGCAGGGCCCTAATACACCGCTCAATGATTACCTCGAGGAGGTCCAAAGTCTATCGGTACCTCCTGCGACGTCCGAAATACCGCCCTCTCCACATCGACCACTGCCTATTCGGGAGCTACCGCCGCGTCGTGGCAAGAGTGTTAACATCTGGACATGCGTATGTACTCTTCCAACTTGTTGCAGATTCTACATATGGAAATATCATTGTATGCTTGCGCTTACAGTCCCGCCAGTGCCACTGCGGCCTTAGAGGCATGAAAGTCAGCGTCGATCCCTGTCCGCAATGCCGTATTGCTCGGTGTCCATCCTGCATAGTTGAACGAATCCGATTTCGTCCATCCAACCGCCCAAAATCTGTTGACGAGACCAATTTTCGAACAAACGCCGAATAAATCTCGAACGATCCTCGAACATACATTGATATCATTAGGATGGAGTGCGACGATGACACGACATAGTATAGGTCCTCGTGCTCATATTGTCAGATTTGGTGGCGTAGGGAACTGGGTTATGAACTTTCGCAACCATTGCAAAAAGGTCTTGGTTATGGAGTTGTGTTCGAGCGTTGGGGGTCGTCTCAATTAAATTCTTCAGGCTGCCTAGCCCGCCGAATTTCTCCCCACAAAGGATGTGTGCCGCCAGCGAATTGAAACCACCACAAAAGCCGTCCACTCCCCAAAAGGGCATCCGCACTTGTATGCTTTATTTCAGCATGCGCCGCTCTGATTTTGGAAGCTAGGGATTTATTTTATTTTATTTCTACTGCAGGCTTAAGCACTTCCTGTTTTTGTCTTGCTTCCCTCGTTGAATGATTACTGTTCGCATGAATGGAGCTTTTCCCACCACACGGCTTCTGTTTTGTAGCCACGACCAGACCACCCATACTACGTCTCTCTAGTAGAACTTGGTTTTAGGGCGCGGATTTTTGAGACTCACGAGGTACAGCTGGATGTCCCTGGAAGTATCCTCCGAGTCATTTCGGGGAGTTATAGGTCGGAACAACCAAGCTTGATCACATGAGCACGCCGACGAGGACGAAGGATGGTGACAAATTGACGCTGGGTGTGCCAATATAACAAATTATACGCTAAATACGTTACCCACTAAAGAAGGAGTGGTTGCTACTGTCATGCGTGCGCTATCTCGGAGGCGTCTTGACATCGCAATTGTGAATCCGTTGGAAAATCCCACACGGAAGCGTGAAGTGGAGCCCGCATTTGCGTAGCTTGCGGTCTACCCGGAAAATGATCCTAATTTTAGGCAGCGATGGTATACTTGTATTTGCAAAGAATTTACGTTACTTTCATTTGTGCTTTGCGGGGCGCTCGGTTGATGGGTTTCTTGTTGATGGCAATATCACGACCCATGATCTCGATGCAACATGCAACTTGCACCAGGTGACTTGCAAGTTATTCCATCCGACTCGACCGCACTTGCGCACCCGCGGGACCAACTTCTGTATCAATTACATGGCAATTTGTCTAATTGATTGTTTGTGAGTCATTGTTGCAAAAGCCAGTTTGGCATTGACCTTTTGTCAGGGGGGCGGAGCCAAATTGCCGCTCGGGGCAGATCAAATTGCCAGAACAAGCAAGTTTTGGTGCGACAAGACAGCGGCGCGCAACTGCGCAGCGAGCAGTACACAAATGCCACTTACCGCAAGTTTGGCATTAGTATGAATCCTTCCCCACGCAGCGGTGCATATGACGACAGCCCAAACTTGCGTAGAGGTCAGCATCGAACTTGGGGCCACCCACCCGCAGGCAGAGTCTATAAATATTGCACTTTGAGGCCTCCCTCGGAAGATTTGCACATCCCGCAGATCTTGTGAGTAACAGAAGGTTACTATTATACCACAATCGACGCAATAACGACTCGGCTGGACACCATCTTTAAGATCACCGCCGTCATCAATACGCACAAGCCGAATCACGATGAATAAGCTCACTACACCACCACCAAGTCTCATGTTCCTGGAAGAGCTTGAAAAGTCTTCCACTGGATGCCTCGAGCAGGCTCCAGGTTCGCCTTCTTTGCCTCTCTCGAGGGCGCTGCTTCCCATTCGAGAGCTGCCTTCTCGCGGCGGCAGGGTTACTTGGATCTGGGATTGCGTAAGTGTTCAACCAGCGAGCGGATGATACCAATTTGTATCCAATACTCACAACCAATCCAGTGCAAATGTGGGCAGGCAGGCATCAGAGTCAGTGTTGATCCTTGCCCACGCTGCAGCGAACCTCGCTGTTCTTACTGTTCCACCAAACGACTCCGTGTCCGCGGTGCCGACCTTCTTGAACCTTACGACGAAAGCGATAATTGATACGACGAGGGTTCGTTGTGGACGGGGATGTGTAATGCGAGGGACATAATATATTCCTACAATATTAGAAGAACCCCATAGTCCAAGCAAAATACATTTTTAGAAAGGCATAAAGCGTCCTATCGGGTGTCGTCCAAGGTAGAAAATAACACAGTTGTCCGCCTACATAACCAGGGCATGTCCATAATACAACAACCGTCGAAGTTGGGCGCCCACTGATTCGACAAAAATGCTGCCCTTCGCGACGACTCCCTTGGAGGTCGAAGGTCGGTGGCTTACCCTGTTGGGTCATCCTGAGTTGGTGGGACGGGCCTTCATAAAGCCGATTCGTGTGACAGGGCGGAGTTTTGCAAAAAGTCCGATCGTCATCCGTCTGGGCAAGCTACTAAGGGCTTGCTTCATTGGCTGAATCAGGCGCATGTTCCAGTCATGCGGCTTTCAGCTTTGCCCGCTCTGAATTTATGACAACTTAAGACCCGAAGGTCTCCCATTATCTCCTGGGCTAACTGACACTTAATTTTCCAGACAGTTATACCCGGAGCACTTCACAGGTCGATGAGGGCTCTCAAAATGTCCAGAAAAGCCTGTGGACGGGCATTCAGCAGAGAACAAGACCTCATTCGACCCCGTTTCATTCGTACGGCTCTATTTTCTCTAGCCTCATATCAGGCTGATCACTAATATATATCTTAAATTCATTAGGATTAGAATAAAGACAACAAAGATTACTCCATTTACTACAGCAGGTGCATGCATACAATAGAAATGTAGTAGACAGGCAGCAAAGCGAGAGAGTCGTTGATCGGCGAAAGCTTGTCGGGCGCAATCTAGGTATAAGCATCACCAGCGCAAATTCAGTCCGACAAGGGAAACTAAACATATGACTACTTCTATTCCGGCTGTCTTACTTCAGCCCCTTGGAGAAGTCGGGGCTGAGGTTCAGAGAGAGTCTTCTTCGAGCGATGGTCCTTTGCAGACCCTGCAGGGGATACCATCAACACCAGCCGGTTCTGTCCAATGTACTAACTCTGTGAAGGGAACCCTGGAGTATTTGCTATGGTGGCCGGAGAGATCGGATGTAGCGACAAGATTCGCCTGTGGCGATCTATGGTGGAGTTAGGGACTGATTGATGTCTACCAATGGGTAATCATACTTCTTCCCCTCGGGGTTTGTCACCGCGTGCCCTGATATTCTCGCGCCCTCCAGATATAGTCTCGGCCTTAAACAGTCCTCTTTCATGCCAAGCTCTAACTAGATCCAGCCCATTAGACGTGCGACAGGACGGTCGCTTTTGACAAGAGCCCGAAGAACGCTCATGAACGGGTCCTGAATACCATCACCGTCCTTGGCTGAAGTAATATGAAATCCGCATTCTTCCCTTTTTGCCCAAGCTCGAGCATTGTCGATGGAGCGGTCAAATGGATCGAATATGCAATCGTTTTTGGTGATTGCGATTGCGATTGGCGATTTCTTCCCTTGACCGGGGCCCTTGTTTTTGTTCGCAATTTTCCTGTGGACCTTTTCAATTGCGCTTAGATTGGCATCCTGTGCGGGACAAGTAATGATGAATCCGTGGGCTTCTAGGATTGCTTCATCAACTAGGTGCTCATAACAGTCCATCCCTGCCGTGTCTACAATCTCTACTTGATACTGACGATCCTCAACGAAGAGTTTGACGATGCGCCGATCCTCAAGCGTTGTATTCTGTGATGGGGAATAGCCATTGCTACATACCTGCCAAACCTATCAGTATTCATTCTTGCAGGTGTAAAATCAGACGTAAATAATATACCCTGTGAACTAGCGTCGACTTCCCAGACATTGATTCCCCCACAACTGCAATTATGATTTTATCTCGCCAATCCAAAGATCTGGGATAAACCAGAGGAATGTCTGGTATTCGCCGATACCAAGCGTCGTTGACAATATCTGATGGCTTAAGTGGTAATCGAATGAATGAGATAACAGACACATCATTCAAACTTAAGCCCGAGAACATTGACCAAGCTCTGCTCTGGAGTCTGGAACTCGTCATGGAGAGATCTATGGTATGTTCTCGGACTCTCCCGTATACCCAAGTGGAGTCTAGGATGATTGAAAACGACCTTCGTGGAGGAGAGCTTGAAGTGAGAGTGGAGGGTGAAGTTGGAGTGGAAGGTTCAGACTTTGAAGTAGCCGAGTATTGCGTATTTACCGAATTCGGGGAGTTTGAACCCGGGTCGCCGGACGGATGTTCGGATTCTGTGCTTTTACTTGGGCTCAAAGGATGCATGATTGCAGGGCGAAGGGCTGTGCGTTTAGTTCGTGGAGTCGTTGGGGATGTCGGCGACCGAATCGAAGACATATCGTCATGAAACTTCACAGATCCTGCGATGGTCTGAATGTCGTCCCCAATCTGATTCATGAGCAATCGCATCTCTCGATTCTCGTGCATCAGCTTCTCCATTTGCCCTTTCAGCGCTTGATGCGACATCTGCGCCTCAAAATCCGATTCACTAGAGGGCTAGTTGTCAGTAACATGCTAGACGGGATATCAACAGTATGCTTATGTCCCTAAGCAGGTACTGAGAAAAGAATAGCCGAAAAAATGACTTGGCGACGTGGTAATCTCGGGACGCACCTCTGCAGAATATTGAGGATCAGGACAAGAGATGCCTTATTCTCAGAAAGTCTCTTCACTAATCGAGTAGCCTTGTCTTCTTGGAGGGCCCATCGAATCCGTTTCCAGGCAGAGCTTTGCATCATCGATATTTCAGGCCAGTTGCTGAGGAAAACCTCCAAGTCTGTGAAGGTCAGGACGGCCTGACTCACGCAGATGACTAGGTGATCCAACTGTACCATGGCTTTTCGTCTGGGGGGAATCCGTTGAAAGGTGTCAATGAGTCCCGAGATAGACATGAGTGCTAGGCGCATCTCGAGTACGGCGTGGAGAATCTCTCGCGTCGATTTCGGAGCCCTTTCAACCCTGTCGGCAAAGTCGTTGAGGGTTGTGTATACCGCACAGTGGAGAGAGTGATGAGACCCGCGATTGAGGCTGATAAACTCAGTGGATCTGACATTGCTTACAAAGGAAGTAAAGTTCGTTGTTCCTGCTGCTCTTCAAGGATGATGTTGGCAAGAGACATCTACCTTAGCCCAATCGCTTGAGTACGACCATCAAGTCGAGCTGAAATGCATGTCTGCCTTGCCCCGGCACACTTCCTTTGCAAAAGTGAGGCTGACGAGTCAGGCCTGCCAAGCGGACCTTGCTGACATGCAGCCCGAGCACAGCCACCTAACGGAATTGGACAAATCAGTAGCACAGTTGACCAAAAGAACCCGCCTTTGTTCAGCCCGCATTAGGCATTTTAAGAGGTTACGGGTCTGCCTTGAGTAATTCTTAACAGCCTATCACAAAGCTATATTAATTATACCATGATTCTCATATAATGCAATTTATGCAACTGTCCAGCTTCGCAGCACGCCAAGTGGCTTCCAAACCGCTATCCTCCACAGAATATCCCCATTTCATATCTAGAATAGCAGGGAGTCTACTGAATAATTCCAAATATATCTATATAATATCCTTATTGCTAAGCTACGGTCTCTTCTGGCATTGGGTGTGGTACTAAATGTTTGTCTCTATTGTTTATAAATGCTGCATGGCTTTGATCTATCTGATAATATCAACTAAAGGTAACAATATTAAAAATAAAAATAAAGTGTTCAGCGTGCGAGCTCGAATGCAAATCAAAATGTTCTAGTCACACAACTTAGAGTTTTACGCGCCCTGAATTTATGACAACTGACAGCCTGAAGGTCTTTTGTATCTCGCCACTTAACTAACGTCTAGTTATCCCGACAATTATACCCAGAACACTCTCCCGACTCAATCCTCTGCCTGTATTGATCATACGGCGATATCAATAGAACCTGTAGATCTCTGTTGTCCCTGTACCATGGGATAGTTCCTGGAGTCGCCACGAGCCACTTCAGAGCCACATTGCGCATTTCAGCTCTGATGGCGGAATACTTCCGTACTTTTGCTAGGTTGTGCTTCTCGTTTGGATCCCTCGAGCGATCGTACAGCTCATCTTGTTCGTACAGCCTGTACACGTAGGTGTATTTCTTGTCTCTCACTGCCACCGCCATCCCGACGAGGGCAGGGTCATCGTGCTGCAGGGCGCCCTTGATGTCGTATGGAAATGGTTCCTACTCCAGAAGAGGTTCATCCTCGATCTTAAAGTCTCCCTCGGTTAATGCGTAGTCCCTGTGTAGCAGAACTGTCCCATGCTTATCGCCCAGGGCATTCATAGCGTCAACGAGTGACATGCCATAGTGCTGATACGTCTCGTTGACTCCACCCAATTGGAGAAGAGTAGGGACAAGGTCAATCATCTCAGCCATCTCCGGGTAAGTCTTGCCTTTGGGCAATCCTGCGCCACCCATGACAAGAGGCTCATGGACAAGGTTCTCCGAGACACCATAGGGCTTTCGACCAGACCATAATCTCCAAGAAACTCACCGTGGTCAGTGAAGAAAGCAGTCACCGTCGTATTCCACAACCCAAGAGACTTGGTCTTGTTCATAATTTGGCCAAACTGATGATCCACCCGAGAGACCATGCCGTAGTAAGTCGCGATTAATTCTTGCCACCGCTTGTTAGTGGCACAGATAGAACCTTGCTCCTCTCATTGCGAGGTCATAAAACGCGGCAAGTAGCCAGTCTACCAAATAGTCAGTGAACTGCAAAAAGAACGATGTCTGTTGATAGGGTATTGGTACTCACCTTCTCCTCTTTTGATACAGGTACAGGCATATCACTCCGCTTGTACGTGGAAAAGAAATGCTCCTCCACCGTAAACGGCGGATGCGGGAACTGGAGCGGCAAAAACAGCAACCATGGTTCCTTTGGCGGATGCTCCAACCACTTCAAGGCTCCATCGATCATAGTCTTATCGTAGTCCTGAGCAGCAGTCTCATTCCTCAATCCGAGATAAAACAACCTGTTCCAAATGTTGTTTTGATCCTTCTGCCACGGTGTTTGGACAAACTTGGGCAATCCTTGGTCCACGAGGAAGCCATATTCACTGAGAGACTCCTCGGTGGCGTTCTTTGCAAAGAGATCACCACGCGGGGATAAAGACGCCGCATGGTACCCTGATTCACGCATTGAAAGGAAAACATTTGGCTCCCATGGTTTGAGTAGGTTGTGGAGCGTGCGATGGCCGCTGACATGGGGGTACTGGCCAGTGAACATGCTGCAGCGTGACTGGGAGCAAATTGGCGCTTGGATGAAGGTGTTTGTGAATTTGATGCCCTCCTTGGCAAATGCATCAATATTGGGGGTTTTAATCATCTAACGAACAGTTGAGCAAGTGAAATTTCATCAATCGCAGCTGGCTTACCTTATTTCCAAATGTGCCCACACAATCAAACCGAAGCTGGTCAGGCGTGAACAGAATCATGTTTGGTCTTTTGACATTCAACCCATTTGGCTTCGCTGCGATTTGGTATGGCTTGTCTTTTGTCCAATTGAATTCGCTTGCGTCAGGTATTTCTAAGTCTCTGGATCCAAGCGCGTTGCTGCCGGCCGGAAAGGCATAGCTGCTTACGACGAGCAGAGGAAATGCCCACAGTGCTGATTTCACATACATTTCGACAGAACGCAGTCGGTTTGTGGCTAGCCGGTTGAAGAGAAGCACATGTTATTTCGCTAAGGCTAAAGTCAACTGATAGCTCAATTCCTTGTCCCGGATTTATCGATCGAATGTCGACTGTGATCTACAGTTCAGCAGCGCGATTCAAATCATTTTCCCCGCCTCCTCGGTAGACACTTTCGGTAAACATTAAGCGACGAACCCGTGTGGTTTCGCTCCCGAAGGCCAAAATCTCAGCCGAACCCTCCATATTGCATCTTCACCGTTCATCACACATCGACCACTAACACAGTAAGGCGCCCGAGTACCGAGTGGATTCTCGGGCCCTGCTAACCGGGTGTCAGCGAACGATGCAGAGAGGAACCTGGGGTAGTTCGTTATTTAGCTTGAATTGGCACGTCTGATCCTGGGGAAGGTTCAGTTATGGTTAAGATCGGCATGGACACTTATTTAGTCGCTAACCCCTTATTCTTAATTTGTTTCTTAATGGCTCTCGACGAGGCGTGATTGCACACCTTGATGATGTCATCCGGTAACCCTAGTCAAAACTAGAAATTCTCTTCTAAACGATATGGAATGAGTTGTTCTGGAAACATTTGCAGGAGCTAAGTTAGGCGAAACCGGATGATCGTCCCCCGAGAACCGATGCCAACCCCGCAAATGGGATCCGGAGCAACAAGGATGTGCAAACTTGACATCGCGAGGGCATTATGTGGAGTGGCTCAACGACTTTACTTTATAAAGTGATGTAGGCGGCAGATTTCTTCGGACAATCGGCCCAGGAGCAATTGTTCAGCATTTGCAGTTGCTGCTATGGCATCTCTCTTAACCCTCTCCTTGGCCCTCCTGGCCCTCACGGGAACCGCTTTGGGTGGCAAACACCCAAAGAAGCGCCATAATGTTGTGCTCATCATGTCTGACGACCAGGATCGTCAACTCGGGTCTCTCAATTACATGCCGGCCTTGCAAAGAGACATGATTGCCAAAGGTGTCGAGTTCTCCAACCATTTTGCCACCGTCAGCAATCGTTGCCCGTCACGGGCCAGCTTGCTGAGGGGCCAAGCCGCCCACTCGACTAACATTACCCATGTCCGGCCTCCTGGGTGAGTTGTGTTCTATGTTAAGCTCCGTATGGTGCAGAAGCGCTGACGATTCTGTGCTTCGCATGCAGTGGTAACTACGACAAGTGGCGTCTTGCTGGGGAGGACCTCAACTACCTCCCTCACTGGATCAAAGAGGCCGGATACAGGGCAGAGTGTAAGACCTAACGTGCCCGAGACATTTTTGCTAAGAAATAGCTTACATGTACCGGTGGATAGATGTTGGCAAGTTCCTCAACGGATATAGCACAGCCAATTACCACATTGCCCCCAAGGGCTGGGACCATGTCGACAGTCTGATATGTCGAGAACTTTCCGCTTCCTTGTATCAAGTCTAATGAGTTATCAGTTGGAACCGTACATCAATGATACAACAATGTCGTAATGTCTAGAAATGGAGAGCGACCGGTCCAATACCGCGGGTTCCACTCCACAGATGTCATCCGGATCAAGGCGTACGCTACACTTCCTACCTCACCCTTGTATTTGTACCCAACTGACCTAACTGCAGCCTCGACCGACTGCAACACCTTCTGTCCGAGGGAGAACCTTTCTTTCTGGCTATTACGCCTTACGCACCTCACGTGGCGGGCCAAAATCCTCCAACTCCCCAAGCCCGCCATGAAGACATGTTCCCTGGTCTCAAGACACCTCGATTTGCCAATTGGAACCCTCCGGATGATATCCAAAGGGAAAGAGTGTCTTCTTGAAAGACATGGAGAGGATGAATAGCTCAACCATCAAATTGGCTGACAATCTCTTCCGCCGACGTATTCAGTCTATTCCGGGAGTGGATGAGATCATAGCGGATGTGGTAAAGATGCTCAAAGCCAAAGGAGAATTGGATAACACTTTCAGTATGTCGCATACAAGACACCACCACATATTTCCTTGCTAACACATTCGACCAGTCATCTTCACTGCCGATAACGGCTATCGCATCGGCGCCCATCGCCTTCCTGGCGGCAAGGCTCTACCCTACGTGCAAGATGCCAACCCTCCGCTAGTTGTACGTGGACCAGGAATGCCCCACAATGTCAAGTCCAAGGTCGCCAGCGCCCATCCGGACTTCGCTCCCACCTTCTTGGAGATAATGGGACTGGATGAAGCCAAGTGGCCAGAGCTTCTAGATGGACGGAGTCTTCTAAAGGAATGGCAAGATCCCGACGGGCGGTTAAGCCGGCCGTTGGCAGTACCAAGGAAATCCTCAACATTGAGTTCTGGGGTGACAAGATCATCGAGATACCCGGCTTCGAAGGTGTGCTCTTGGCCAACAATAGCTACAAATCATTGCGCATTGTGTCGGAAGAGTCGTCTTGGATGTTTGTGTCGTGGTGCACGAACGAGATAGAGCTCTACAACACGAAGGTATGTCTTTTTGCTTCCTGCCTTTATTTATGTTGATAGGAGGAGTCATACTAACTTGGATACAGAATGACCCATGGGAAATCAAAAACCTTGCCCGTGGTACTATCAAGCCCGAGCACCAACGGCTACTCGACCGACTCAATGCCATCCTTCTAGTAACAAAGTCATGCCAAGACAACAGCTGTCGCGATCCATGGTCTGTCCTGCAACCTCCCAGTGCCTCCCCCGGCAAGCCTATTGGGTCCCTCACGACCGCCATGAATCCAAAGCACAACAAGTTTTTCGCCAGCCTTCCCCAGGTTCACTTTAAAGAGTGCATGGAATATCAGAGCGAGGACAATGAGAAGCCTTTCTATCCTCCGGGTGCTGAAAATGGATTGGGGAAGGCCTTCCGTCTTGCTACTGACGATTGGGTAACGTCCAACGTCAGTGTCGCATCAGTTGCGCCTAACGCGGTGCCGGCCGGCGGAGCTCAGCAGCGGCATGCGACCCCGAAGCAGTTGATGGCAGATACACACAAATTGTCCGATGCGGAACTGGGCAATGTGATACCTCGAGAGTGGCAGCTTTGAAATCAATTGGAGATGGTTGTTCTGGTGGAAATATAAATGCCCGTAAATGGCTGAGACAAGTTAGATAGTTCTATATGTTGCTCCCTACCATCTAATTCAACTGTGAGAAGCGCTTTTAAAGAACATTTGTGTTCCCTAACTGAGTTGGAGGAGGTGTCCTTTCTGCCTCTTATATTTGCAGTATGGCTTCATTTTTGGTTCTTATTTTGTGGACCATACTCCGAATCGTTTGACTCAAGTGCCCAGCTCTTGCGAGACTTTGTGGTTCAGCTAGAATCTTCCTCTGAGCAGTACCATGTCGGCGACTCAAAACTTCGGACCAATTTCGTCGCCGACCATAAGCCTAGACCACCAATACTTTCATCGGTCGTGGAGAGTGCAGCCATGCCGCACTCATTGCATGTACCGATGTGCCAATATAGATCTGCATGAACACGCAGGATAGTTTGTTGTGGCACATGCCATCTACTTGGGTATGTAGGTATGCAATCTAGTTTTAGAGTGCGTCGTGTCTTATTATTCTATTGCGTCTGATCGAAGGTTATGCGAATAGCAATACTCATAATAATATCCAATACCTTTTATTAAAAAGGGTGATCCCGATCCTTTTAATAAAAGTACCCTCTGCAGCTACCTAGTCCTGTGGCACCAGTCCAATCCGCCTCGCATCAGTGTAGCTATTATTAAATAAGGCAGTGCTGACAGCGTACATATGATAGTCAAGCCTTGGCGCTGCAGGGAAAACGAAAACAGAACGCCTCTTTTTTTCTTTTCTCGGGGTATTTCAAGCCAGCCTCATCCTGCTCCCTCGTTCCTGACTTCTTCTCCTTTACTATCCCCGCCCTCTGCAAACCTGTCATCGTCACCCACCCGCCGAGCAAAGAGAGGAGAAAGAACATGTCCAATATCACCTCCCTTATTTATTTCGGGTTCACCTGCCCCGACGGAGGGGACTTACTACATTTGCGAGGGTGCAGACGTGGAGTTCATTGGCTGTTGCACCAGCGATCCTTGCGCTGACGGCGGCGGAATCTGTCCTTGGGGTGATTTACGAACATCAAGCTTCGTCCAATCCAAAAATGAAGTGATCCCATCTCAGAATTGCGACGACTCAAGAGGAGCCAACATCTGGTATACTTGCGCGTATACTAACCCGCCGTTTTTCGGGTGTTGCGATATCTACCCGTGTACGACAGAATCCGGATGTCCTCGATCCAAGATCCTTCCGTCAATGTTATCACCTGTTGAAGAAACTCGCCTACTCCTGCTCGCCCCTGGAAAGCCGAAAATATCTGGCTCGGTTACCAGCGACGCAAATACGTCCACGCCCACATCCACACCCACGAGCTCTGTAAACCGCCAAAGTAGCGCAGGAGCCGCTTGGCGGACTCTCAGTCCTGGAGAAGTGGCAGGCATCACTGTTGGCGTTGCTCTTCTCGCTTTAATCGTTCTTGGGCTCCTATTGAAAGCCTGGTGGATCCCGCGAAGAAAGAATCGGTGAGAATGACTGAGACTCCCTTTCAAGCTTTGTACAGAGCCGTTGTGTACTGACTGCTATTGATCTTACCAGCTCATCCCCAGCGTCTAACAAGTCATCTTCTTCAAACGTTCCCCACCGAACCAATCAGCTCTATAAGCCAGTTTCTGGACAGGAGTCGGCCGAGACCATCACGGAACAACACCAGGTCGAATATATTACCAATCGAGGATCCTCCTTTGAGATCCTGGCTGATGTACCATCTAACTGGCATGGTGGCCCACGAGAGTTGCAAACCAGAGACTTCTCTTGCTATATGGAATGGGCTTGGGACATCCTCCTAACTCTAGCACCAGTTTTCTTTACCAGTAAGCACTTTCAACAGGATCTTTTAGATAGAACTAACACATCTCTTTTTTTCCACAGCTGTTTCTATCCTGATCTTACGTCTCGATGGCCAACTACATTCCCCCCAAGGGCAATTAGTACTGGATATCACCCGACTGAACCCTACCATATATCCTATTATTTTTGCCGCCATTACTAGCCGATTCTACAAAAACCTAGCTAGGTGGCGTCTCGAGCAACCGGGTGGTATCCAGCTCGGGGCCCTTGAGCAAATATTCGGTAGTCAAAGTCTTGCTGGGGCTTTTCAACGACTGCTTTTTTCTCGAACACAGCTATTTATCGGTATAGCAATCCTGTTCACTTGGATATTATCACCTCTCGGCGGCCAGGGCTCCTCGAGGATGCTTCTCTTCGGACACACTACGGAAATTGATAACAAGGCTTTATACTACTTGCATCCCAGTTATCAGGTTTCAAATTACGTCATGCTACAACTGGCAATAGCGGCTAGACCTAGCGTGAACATACTATATGCGTCCAACCTCTTGTCTTCTGAGAGTCAAAAGCGTTCTGTCAGAGATCTCTGGGGCTTGCCTCGAATTCCCCAGTGGCGAAGAGATATGGCCGAAGGTAAAGCCTATGACGTTGATCAAGACGCCATTGGCCGTGGTGATGTATACTATGCCTCATTGCTCGGAATCCCAATTCGAGGGCTTGATTTTGCGAATGGATCGACTCAATACGACTTCTGGCTTGAGACATCGTACCTCGACTTCGACTGTGCCTTAGTGGGAACTCGGCTTGGCCTGGCGGACTATACTCGCCATATACCTGGTGGAGAACTCAACCTGACCCAGGCATTTGATAAGAACAACCAAAACAATTCAACACCTTCGCGGCTAATATTACAGGTCCAGGACCTTGGGGAAGCTGGACCTTCGATGAGACTCCATCTCTACATTTGCTATACGCTAGCCTACAACCTACGTTACCTATCAAGCCATTTGTCCCTGATCCCTATGCTCTTTTCAACTGTTCCATGCAGGTAGTGGTTGTTCAAACAAAGATGCGATGTGGACCTCGCCCGTCATCCACAAGTTGCTTTGCAAGACGCCAACGACGCATCCGTAACCGAGTCGCGGCAAGCAACTTGCTGAGGGACATGACAACAGAGCCCACTGCTCTCAACAATGTCCTCACATTTTGGCAAAGAGCTACCGGGTCAGTTGCACCATATAAAGCTTCACCGACGGATAATTACCTTGCGGGATACTCGTTTCCTTTTGCCGGACAACTTTGGAGATCATGGGAAGACGTCGACATATCAACCTTCTCGCGACGCCTTACCACCGCTTTCAATACCTTTTGGTTCGCGACTCTTGACCCTTTTACTCACACTAACGTTTCCTTTGATGGCCGTCTTGGGCAGAACGAAATGCCGACTCAGTTGCCAGACCGTCAAGTCTTTATGAATTCCACTGAGGCGGTAGTGACGACGACATATGAAGTGTACGAGGCAAACAGGTTTTGGGTTACCGTAGTCCTGGTTACTACATTCATTCTTGAGATTATCGCGATCCTTGGACTTGGCCTACGCCTCTTCATTCATGGCCCAGATGTGCTTGGCTACGCCAGTTCGATGACGCGGGAGAATCCACATGTGCCTCTACCTACCGGAGGATCTGGCCTGCACGGACCGGACAGAGCAAAGATCCTACGGGAAGTCCGGGTCCAACTGGCGGATATACGCCCGGGGGAGGACGTTGGTTATGTTGTCCTTAGAGCGGTTCCAATGGCTGGGACTACAGGGTATCGAGCGAAAAAGAACGAGATGGGATTGGTGGGGCAGCCATTTGCTCGGAAGAGGCTGTACTTGTGAGAGATAAGGGAGCGAGAGCAGCTGAAGGGGTCGCCGTTCGCGCCGTTCTGGGAACCATTATGTTGGTGGTCTTTGCGAAGAGTAGATCTGTAGCATTGAAATTGTAGCGGAAAAGGTTGGAGTATAGGGATTAGCGTCACAGTATGTGAGGCAAAATAAGGTATAAAGGTAGTTATTCTAAGGCTAGCTGGGGTGCACCATATCCTTCTTAAACTGAGATAGCTATATAAGACATTCATTTAGCATCTTCATAGACAGATAGCCTCACCAGCTATCAACACATTTGGTTATATTGAATCTACTATTCTACCTTAAACCATCCCTGAGCTCTCTTAATTAGGAATTAGACGCTAACTAAGGCGAGAAATATTACACCGCAAGTTTGGGAACGTAGAACAGGTAGCTTCGACATATCACCCATCTGACATCCGGCTCCTTACTTGTTCGGAGTTACTGCTGGGTCAGCGCACGGTACCTGAACAATGCGATGTTCAATCCCCTCTTCTGTCGTCTCAATTAACAGTGCGCTCAGCTCCTTGCCATACACGCAGGCGGAGTCCAGCCCAATTGTGTATTTGCCCAGCTGCAAACCACGCTTCGCATCATGCCCAAACACAACCGTCGTTGGCGTTTCACCCGCTCCGCGATTGTCTAGTGAGCGATCCCACGCAGCTGCCCAGCCTTCGTTCCCGTCCGCTTCTGCCGGTACGACAGTATCACCAGACATGTCGAGGCTACGCATGTGCATGATGGCGTGTGGGTCCTGCTCTTCTAGAGGGATACCGGGAACCAGGCCTGCGTGGACGACGACGATATTACCGAGCGATGACTGTGGACGTGGGGCCATCTTTATGCGTAGGATCAAAGGTAGAGAGGCGAGCCAGTCGATTTGGTGGGTGGAGAGGGTGGCTGCTGTGATGGTAGAAGTCGACGGGGCTTCCACGCCTGGATCTGGTCTGTCGTCCTCTTGAGGTTTCTCGGACGGCTTGTCAGAATCGATAACCGAGCTCGAGCTTGGGGTTGAAGGGTTTCTTGAGGCAGCTCCAGCCGATGCCGAGTCAAGTTTCGCTGCCTGGATGGCCGAGGCAGCGACGAGAACTGCGTTATCATGGTTGCCTCTGACAGCGCTGGCACCCAGTTTGATGGCCAGGTCGATGACACCAGGACTGTCGGGACCTTTATTAATCAGGTCTCCCACCAGGATGAGATGATCGCCCTTGGCCCTATCGAATCCAACCCTATCCAACAGCACTTCTAAAGATCTCCTTGCTCCGTGGACGTCGCCGACAATTACCAGCCGTCTCGATGCCGACCCAGGCCCTGACGGCGAACCATGAGGTTGCGGGATGAGATCATCAGGCAAGTCGGCGATAAATGTCGTGATGGGACTCACTTTGCGAGGAAGTTTTACAGAGTTCATTGCCATTGTGTATGTCTGACAGATTATCTGACAAAATGCATGCCCCTGCAAGGGTATTTAAACTATAGTGACGACAACGAAATTTACTCTGTGGCAAAAGAAGTGGGGTTGGATGCCTACAGTGGGGTGTGGCTGAGTAAGTCAAAGGACGAGACAAAGCGAAGTGTAACTAGTCTGCAGCATCAAATTCTGCCTTGAGCATCATCTGCCGGGACAAAATTCTCCCGGCCATGACGAAGCAGGGCGAGGTTGAAAAATGCGGAAGCCAAAAGGACAAGGCAGTTGCGGAGAGGTTCTCAAAGTACAGAACCAATATTACTCCTCCGGGGGGAACCCCCAGGGTGGCTAGATCACTCAATTACAACCGAAAGTGGGTTGCGGTACGTAAACGTCAGGTTATAATGTCAATTGCAAATAGCATGCTTATGTTGCAGAACCAGAAACGAAGTGAGCGATTGCAAATTCCCTTTCCCAAATACTATCACAATATTCATGACCCAGAACGAACCTCAAGACTCACACATCCCGTGTCAGCCACTTATTCCTCCCCCGCTGGGAGAGGCTTGCCCAGTCCAAGGCGCTCCAGGGTGCTCGGGAAACTCTTTGGGTCGGTAGAGTTAGCGTCGACGATGTACGTCTTCGGGGTCTTGTCAACCAGGAGGCGAATGAGATCGGGACGCATGTAATGACCACCCTGGTTCCACAACGGTCATCAGTACAATTCCAATAGGTTAAGTCAAGAGCAGACTCACAAAATCGGCCAGGCGCTTGGTGAGGAGGTTCTCGTCCAGATCAACGTCAACAACGATGATGCCGTCGAAGGTCTTGCTCGGGTCCTCGACAGCTCGGAACCCATCGGGACGGTAGATGCGAGCGAAACCATTGCCGATGACTGCAGCTTCGCCATCCACAGCGGCTTCGTCGTCCTGCAGGCGTTTAGGCAGGTTAAGACGTGCACCTTCGCGAGTGACAACCTGAGTCGGGGCCAGAGTCCAAGTGCCCGTCTCGTAGGCGTAAGCCGGCGTAACGAGCTCCGATTGAACCTCAGAGATGTTGGTGTAGGGATCGGGATATTGGAGGGTGGAGGCCGGCGGGTAAACAGGCCACGCGGCCACATGGATCTGCTCGCGAAGAGCACAAGCATGAGCCTTGAGGAAAGGGTTCATCTGTGGCCATTAGTTGTGTTTCTGAGCGAGAACAGGTAGCTTACGTTTTCCCAGCAGTTCAGATGACCAAGAGCCCCGATCTCCGTCTCAACCACACTAGTGAGAGAATCGCCGGAGCCCTCGCCGAAAACAAGTCGTTCGACGTGGGTAGGCTTAATCTTGCGGCGGTGGTTGATGACCTCACCATGTGGGTCGATGATGATCTGGGCCATATAGAGGCTGTTGCCGTCAATCTCGGAATAACCTAGGGAGACGTAGATTTGGGCAGCCTTGGCCGCGGAGCGGATGCGTCTCATCTCATCAGAGTCAGGGCGAATGCTGTTTTGGTGATACTCCTTCAGAAGGGGGAGCGAGTCCTGATAGTTGACACGCCACTGCCAGTAGGGGTATCTTGATGTTGATTAGTATATCAATACACGAGTATTTCATATTTCTCACCCGGGGATCCCTTCTTTGTGTCAGTTATGCATTTAATGCTCCGCTGAATTAGACTTACATGTCTCGGGGAACGCAATAAGCTTGCAGTCCTTTTCACCGGCCTCTTCAATCAGAGCAATGGTTTTCTTGACCGACTTCTCGAGGTCGAACCACCCGGGCTCAGCCTGGACGCAGGCAGCTTTGTACTGGCGAATGGAGGCAGGCATGTTGGCTGACGTTGCAGAGATGTACAAGGTTTGAGTGATTGGGGATTGGTAAAGGCAGTGAGAATGAATTGCTGTTGTGTTCTCCTTCTCTTCAACGGTGGCTGTCGGATACATTTATATTCAACATCGCCGGCTTTCGTCCAAGAATCATCAATTGAACCATCCCGACGTCGCCGCACACACCGCTATCTTCGCCGCGCTTGAGCTATGAAGAAAATCAATACTGCGAATCACCTCCAGCTTGCTTATCTTTCCAGTTTCACAGATGCAACATCAGCACACACACCACACCTCATTCCTGCACTGGATGTCCAGTATATGCAGCAGCGATAGTGTTACGCCGCACATGCCGCATTTCCCGCTATCTGCCGCGGCGTACCACACATCCCGCAGACGCCGCCACAGGCGATAGGGTGTATCTTTCGAACCCTGGAAGATAAGCTCTGAATTATCAGCTGATAGTTAACGGGAACTCAGGAATGTCACGTCCTTGAGAGCCCCGGTCGAATAGGGCAAGTTGTATCGTATTCCATCCTTGAAGGTGCATGTCTCTCGTACAAATCGAACCACATAGGAGGGACTGCAGACAAAATGCACCTGACCGAATCACCGCAGCCAAAGAACAAAACGATCCTTTGATCTTCAGGATGTCTAGACGGCGCTAGATTTGTTAAATTCTTTATGTCTTTGATCTACCAGGCGTGGAATCAACGTACGGCAAGTGCTAGATTGTTAATTAGATCGTGACACTCCCTCCTTCATCTTGGGATGGACTCCGTTGTTTCACATGAATCAAAAGCGCAGAGTAAAGGATATTGTTCAATAATATTGACATGTGGCTTGAACTATTAAAACTGTCCATTAATATAGTCCAACTACTGGCTACTGCTTCGACTCCTGCAAGAACTTCCTGGCAGACACCTTCCTCTGGAAGAGATGGTCCAGGGTGTCGGCCGTCATGCCCTTGAGCTCCGGCAGCCTAAAGTAAGGCCAGGTGATGAGCATCACGGTAAATCCAGCAGCAGGGAACGCCGCCTTGCCCTTCAAGTTACCCTCGGTCGGGTTCAGCATGTACGGAGCCACGACCACGTTGATGATGGAGAGGAAGTAGTAGGTGTTCCTGCCCAGCGAGATGGTCTTGACGCGAAGATTGGCAGCGCCGACGGTGGCTGCGATACCGTAGGGGATAGGACCGATGGTGAGACCTGAGGGTTGATTGTCAGTTTTGATGCTTTGAAGCTGTTTGAGGTTGAGGAGCCTTACCGTAGGTGAAGAACCAGATCAGCAACAGGGCAGATTGAGCCCATCGGACATTCGGATTGCTGGTGGCGGCAAAATCGAGGAATCCGACCAAGCTCGTGACGGGGATCATAAAACCCAGACCTCCAAGATACAGAGTCCTCCAGCCGAAGCGAGTCATCATGAACCACGACGAAACAGTGCCGACAAAAGCGAGACCGGCGTTACCTGAACGATGTTAGCGCGTGATAGATCCCAAAGAATGGCGTTGCAACTTACCAATGGACATGTAGAACGCATCACTGGTTGCCAGTCCAGCAAGAGTGAAGAAGTAGGTAATGTAGTTCTGAACGGCAAAACCGGGGAGGAGCTGGCAACCCCAGCCGATCAGAGCAATCTCGGTGCGGCGACGGTTTTCACACTTAAAGCAGTCAAGAAACGATCCTCCGGTGTTCATCTCGCGCTCAGTCTCGATGGTGCGGGACATCATGGCGATGGTGTTCTTGGGGTTGATGACATCGTCGGGCGCAGAGCAGAGTCGTCGAAGGCTGTGCTCGGCCTCTTCGAGCCTGCCGTTTCGGACGAGCCACCAGGGAGACTCGGGGGCAAAGAAGATGGCGACGATCAGGAATGGAGGCCATGCCCACTGGATGGCAAAGGGGATTCGGTAGGACCACTCAGTCGAGTTGGTGAGCATTCCCGCGAGGACGCCAAAGGCGATGAGCTTGCCCATGACCCAGCAGAGGTTCACGTAGACAGTCAGGTAGCCATTGAGTCTCAAGGGAGCGACCTCGGCGGCGTAGGAAGGCGTTGCTGCGGCGAATAGTCCACATGGGATGGAACTGTAGACGACTGGTGATTAGCGGGTGACATGGAGGGGATGTAACGTCATCTTACATGAATAATGTTCCGACGACCAGGATATCAACGCTCTTGGCGAAGAAGTTGATGAAGACAAACGAGGCAAACAAAATGTGAGACACAAGCAAGACCTTGCGCAGACCGAATCGGTCGGCAAAGTAGCCATTCATGAACACGCCAATGATCAATCCAATTTTGGTGACAATGGTGAGCGCAGGCTGCCACTTCGCCGGAACCGAGTAGGTGCCGTCGGGAAGCATCTCGCCATACTTCTTCTTAAACGTAGGAAACGCGAAGAACGAGTTCATGAGCAGCATGCCGTACGACTCCATGACGGTCGACATGGAGACGCAGACGCTCCAGCCGACGGCCTTGCGGTAGTATCTGAAGGCGTCCTTGATGGACAGCGACGTCTCGACTCGCTTGGCCTCGTCGGCCGCCAGCGTCTCAGCGCTGTCCATCTTGCTGGTGGACACGCGCTCCTCGACGTGGGCGGCGAGGTTCTTTTCGTCGACGCTCATGGTGATGTGAGGACGCGAAAGACGCGATCCAAGGGCCAAAGATGAGTGAGGAATGAGTCTTGGAGAGAAGACCTAAAGAGTTGGTGGTGGATAGGATTTCAAGAGACTGTCAGGAACCAGGGCCGACACTCGACTCTATATATTGACAAGAAGGAACAATTGCTTCAATGGTTCGTCCCGCCAGACACATTTAGCTTCCCCAGCTTTCCCCGGATCCCTGTCACGGGTGTACCCCAGACGACGCCAGACGCCGGGAACGTGCTCGGAGAACGAACAGCGGATTTGCATAGTTACGCGACTCAGGAGGACGGGGTAGAAAAGATGCGGAGAGACTCGGCAGTCGGCGAACCGAGACTCACGATTGGATGTCCGCTACTCGGCGATCCTCCCTCTCCCCACGCCGAAGAGGATCTCCGATGGGCCACGAGCCGGTTTTGATGGATTGGACAAGGCGCTATCAAGTGTCACGCTGGCGCAAGAGGTGGTTTGGGTCGTCGTCGTACGACTGGGATGGCGAGTTTGCAGGGGGACGTTGCGAATGGCTTGCGTGCATAGCTGGAGTTGTGTTGGTTCCGGAGCGTTGTACGCATGGAGTATCATACAACACTCTATGGCGGTGGCGAGTTGACCAATGCCCTCGCCTCTATAGACTCACAGGTGATTACCGATGTACATCCGTTAACACAGTTGGCATTGATGGACTGGTTTCAAGGCAGGTTCAGTCTCCATCTGTCCGCACTCTGGATATTCTCAGTGACTCCAAAGATTGCCCCAACTGTCAACCTTACTCCGTACGACGGCACAACTCCACAATCTTACAATCGAACAGGGGTAGGTTAATTTTACTTCTTTGCATCGTTTACAGCGTTAAAGCGCCTCTACTAGTACAATTTTAATCTACGTCTAATTCAACAATCTGGGGTGGACCGTCTCGTCGCCAATCTCCTCCATCTTGTCCTCCAGCATCTTGGTCATCTTCTTGACCACGTCCGCGTACTTGGCATCGTTGTAGCAGTTGAATAGCTCTAGCGGGTCTTCTTGGCAGTCAAACAGCTCCCACTCCTTCTCCTCGCCGCCGGGCCGCGTGCCCTCGAGGCCAAAGTCCTCGTTGTACCAGTAGATCAGCTTGTAGCGCTGGTCGCGCACGCCGTAGTGCGCGTACGCCTCGTGGATGATGTCGCGGTGCATCCAGTAGCGGGGGTACGCGACCTGCTGCCAGTCGGCGGGCGTCTTGCCCTGGACGACGGGGCGGAACGACACGCCCTGCATGTAAATGGGGATGCGGGCGTTGGCAAAATCGAGAAAGGTCGGGGCGAAGTCGACGTTGCAGATGATGTCCTTGCAGACCGACTTGGGGGCGATCTCGCGCGGGTAGCGGATCATGAACGGCATCTGGAAGCTCTCCTCGTACATGAAGCGCTTGTCGAACCAGCCGTGCTCGCCCAGGAAGAAGCCCTGGTCCGATGTGTACATGACGATGGTGTCCTCGGCGAGGCCCTCCTTGTCCAGCCAGTCCAACATGCGGCCGACGTTGTCGTCGATGCTCTGGATGGTGCGCAGGTAACGCTGCATGTATCGCTGGAACTTCCACTCGGCGAGCTCCTTTTGCGTCTGGAAGGTGAAGACCTCGCCCGTCTCCTTGCAGAACAGTTCCAACTTGGTAACATCCTCGGGCGCGGGGATCTTGCGGTGCTGCCACCACCAGATGTCGATCATCTTCTCGCCGATGACGCTGCGGGGGCCCTCGGGCTGCACGATGCCCACGTCGTTGTAGGTGAGGTCCTCGGCGACGCGCATCTTGGCCACCTTGGCGGCGTTGGCGCGGTCCTTGTAGTCGTCGGTGAAGGTATCGGGGAGCCGCACGGGGTCCTTGTAGAGGTCCTTGTGCTTGGAGTCGTACTCCCACGATCGATGGGGCGCTTTGTGGTGGCACATGAGGAAGAAGGGCCGGGACTTGTCGCGCTTCTCCATCCACTCGATGGACTTGTCGGTGATGATGTCGGTCGCGTAGCCCGGGATCCGCGCCGCCTTGCCCGTGGCCTCGATGAACTCCGGGGTCCCAGTACTCGCCCTGACCGGGCAGCACGCTCCAGTGGTCGAAGCCCGTGGGCTCATGCTCCTCGCCCTCGCCGAGATGCCACTTGCCGACCATGGCGGTCTGGTAGTTCGCGTTGGACCGCAGCTGCTTGGCCACGTTTGGGATGCGCTTGTTGATCTTGGAGTCGAGCGACATGACGCCGTTGACGTGGTTGTGCGTGCCGCAGCAGAGCACGGCGGCGCGCGAGGGTGTGCAGATGCTGTTGGTGACGTAGCAGTGGTCGAAGCGCATGCCCTCGTTGGCGATACGGTCGAGGTTGGGCGTGCTGTTGATGCCGGCGCCGTAGCACGAGATGGACTTGGACGCGTGATCGTCTGCCATGATGAAGATGATGTTGGGGCGGCGTGGAGACTCCATGATTGCGGTTGTTGCTCGTGGAGAGGGTGACGGGAGCAGACAGAGAGCAATACCAGTTCAATCTTGGAAGTTGACTATGAAGATCTTATAAGTCAATTGACAGCGGCAAGACGAGTCAGATGCCAGAGGAATGACATCTGACGCGGCAATAAGTACAACGCGGGGAATATCATGCCCCGGAAGGATGAGGAGGAGGATGATCAGGATCCAGGGAGTCGGCGAACGCCATCCGGTACTCGGCGAACGGATCCACCGCGTCGTCAACGCCAGACATCACGAGTCGTCATGCTCCAACTCACAGGTAGTCGGCGTCGGATCTCGGCGAAAAGCTCGTCTGCCAGGACAAGTCCGCCCACGTATCCCATGACCCGAGGTTGAAGGGCTCGCTCGCGACGGCAAACTGCGGCGTCTCCACGGTGTTCTCCAGTGGCGTTTGCGTCTGCTGCGTCTCTGCAAGTGATGCTCTTACTAGGGACTCGAAGGCCGACGTGTCCATGTCCGAAGCCGCGCCAAGCCTCCCTGATTGGGCGGCCATGTTGGAGGATGGCTCAGCTGGCTTGAAGCTGGCGGGCGCGGCGTCCGCTGGGACGGCGTACTTGGAGGGCCCCTGGATGTCAGGCGCCTCAGCTGAGTCGGCGCTGTCGTCGACGAAGCGCGCGCGGCGCAGGACGCTATGGACGCCGAGGATCTTGTGCCGCTGGACCGTCACGGCGAAGCGAGGCTGGTGACTGGTGTTGTCGTCGTCGGGGTCGGACGAGTCGCGGCGGTGTTCTGGCTCGCCGTTGGCGTGGGCTTGGATCACGGCTTCGAGGTCCTTGATCAGGTGGTCCATCAGTGCGGAGTCTTTGTACAGACGCCTGCAAATGGCCAGGATTGCATTCGCCTGCGTAGAGGCAACCTCAGGCGTGATGCTGGACTCTGCCGGCAGATGGGGTGATCTGCTGAGGAAGAGGATCAGGCGGCACGCGTGGTAGCCGCAGACGGCGATGTCGTGGTGAGCAGCAACAGGATAGCATCCGAGGGTGTCCCAATCAGTCAATATGGTTATCATTGACTGGGCGTGATGTAGACGCAGCCTTGCAGCCATCTCGATATAAGAGGGGTTGTAAGCTGATATGACAATGGCGGGGGCTGCTTCTCTATAGCCGGAGAGGAACAGTCGGTAGACGTCGCAGTGGGCTTGATGCCATGATAAATGCACCGCGAGGTATCTGAGGAGCCATCGCGACCGCGAGTATCGTTCAAGGTCCTGTACAGAGTACGGCGGAATGGGCAGTTGCTGCAGGCTCTTGGCGAACTCGTCTACCAAGTCGACGAGCTGAGGCATCGGGCGTCCGGAGAGACGCACCTGTCGCATGAGTCTCATGACGTCGCGGCGCATCATGGTCTCGCGGATGTAGATGGACAGCAGCCCTTCTTCTTGCACGCCGTCCATGGACGAAGCCATGTCCCCGCCGGCTTCGTCGCGGCCGTAGTCGGCGTGGAACTCCTCCTCCTTGCACGGGAGCTTGAGGTAGATGGATTCATGCGAGCACATTTCCGACTCTGGCAGCCCGATGGAGAACTGGCAGTCGAACATTATCAACGACCACATCAGCCGCCGGCGCACCTCCTGTGCCAGATGTCCCAGGTCAATTCTCTCATACTGCAGCCGCAGAGCACTGGCCGCGCGGGCGGCAATGGCGAACAGCATATACGCCTTCTGGAACGAGCCACCCTCGATGCGGAAGTGGATGATGAGGATGAGCGCCTGCGTGCGGAAGATGCTCGGCTACTCGATGCGCGCCCAGATCATGTCCTCTGCACGAGGCGGTCGAAACGGGGTGGTACTCTGTGTACTTGAGGTGCATGGCCGACACGGCGCACAGCGAAAGGAGCAGCGTCTCGTCGAGGCTGCCCTGCAGACAGCGCTGCGTGACGGGGATCTCGTTCAAGAAGTCGTATATGAGCAGCGGGTGCAGATGGCGGAACAAGTCGTTGATGAGGTGCAGCTGGTCACGGATCGGCGGCAGCGGCAGCGAGCGCGTGTCGTTGAGGCTGGAGTTGGACACGGAGCCCGTCCACGAGACGTCGGGCGACGCAGCGGGCGCGAGGTTCGCCAGTGAGGGCATTCCCGTGGTAGCAGCCGGCTGCGAGAACGACCCGGCGTCGGTGAGCGTCTCGGACGGCGACGACTGCAGCGCGTGCGGCGAGATGGGAGCCGCGGCGGCGCTCCGGGCGGGATGATGATGAGGCTACAGCCGGTGCGGCGGCGGGCGAGGCCACGAACGAGCAGGCGAAGCTGAGGCGGCTGCAGTTGGAGCAAGGGTTTGGACCGCCGTCACATCGGACCTGGGGTATATTGTTAATCATGAAGTCCATACAAGCGAGGAGAAGAGTAGACAACCTTGCGCGCGCAGCATTGACTGCATGTGGTGCTGGACCGCGGAGGAGGCATCACGACATGCAACTATCCAAAGATAGTAAAGAAAAGAGAGTCCAAGTAACAAAGGACTGAGATGAGATGCTAGACTGATAATATGTATACAACCAACTCACCAACGAATAATAACCGGCCGTCGAGCTGTCTTCTCTCCGTTTCCGATCAATTTTGGGTCCCGCCCCCTCCCCGCTTAATGCTGCCCACTAAACACAGTTAGGCTCAAAGGCGGCCACCACTTTGTCGTAACCTCGGTCGGTCACTCTGTCAATTCTCCACTGTGGGAATTGGAAAGGGCCTGGTTATATTTTGCTGTAAGTGCCAGAGTGGAGTAGAAATTAAGAGAGCAGTTGAAATAGACTGAGGCTGTCAGACGACCTGGAGCAAGTGACTTACCCTACACTGATCAACAAGTTCAGTACAAGTACAATGTGGTCTCTCACGCACTTCTCACATCATAATCTAGGTCTGAGTCTGTCCTATTTCAATAGAGTGTATAGTTCAGCTATTTTAGCACGAAATGTTGCGCCAGCGTGCTTGGCGGGACCTTGTGCCGGCGCTGCGTTAATAAAATCATCGTCATTACAAAAGTACATCATGGCTCGCGCAAAAATGGCATGAGAACCAGTGCAATAAAACTTATGAGGGCTGTTTGTCTTATTCCAGCACCTTCCTCATCCTCGTGTATACATGATACCATATTGTTGTGGCTTGGTTGAAGAAAGAGCCCCAGCTGGCGTTGACAATTTTCTGCCCAGGCTTCACGGTTGCGAAAATTCCGTGAAGATTGCATCATCAATCGGGCAGCAGCGAATGATGTAAGATGTTTCAGGTTTAAGACCGAATCAATGATTAGAAACTTGCTTTCCTGCGCTTACAATATTAGCATGACGAAGCTTTCACTGAGGCACCTGCGGCACCCTTTCTCTAAATGCCATCTCACTTGTAATGTGTAATTTCTCGCTCGTCTTGTCCAAGTGGCGTAGCCCTCGCTACAGTATCGGCGAGTGCGCATGTCTCTCTGGCGTTGGTTGCCTAGCCTCATATGCAAGCCCATACGGCTGTGCCACTATGCAGTCACTTCTCATTCTCCCTGTTGCATGTGGCTGAAGGCTGAGCGACCCAAGCCACACCATCAGGCCCTCTGCATCAGCTCAACCTCACTCGAATTGCACTTTGGGCCGACTGGAAGACGCTTCTAGAATCAATGCTGTCGAGGAACACGCCGAATCCCAACAACTGGACGAAACTAGTTCGGTGAATAATGCAGCTTCTTCTACAATGCTCAGTATGAGCAAACAATGGACTGAAGAAAGACCAGCATTTGTTATTACGAGTCTTCCGTGGCGAAGCTCAATGTTCCCATGCACCTTTTCTTATCAAGAAACTGAAGTGGACGCTAAGTCTGAATCCATCGCGGGCTCTGGCAAGATACGAGGTACTCAAGTCAGGATATTAACTATTGGACTTGATCATGCAAGAAGGCCTGGGACTTCCAAGCCTTCAAAGCATCCCATGGATGGACATTCCACCTGAAGCCTTGGATTACTCGCCCAGAAAAACAGCCCGATTTTTGAATATGTGATGCAAGGACGATCGGATTTTCTGCTACAGGCATTCAAAACGAATAAGGCCTCGCCCATATGATCGCCACCCATCTGGAGAAACGCTGCTTGGTGTAAGAGCACCCTGGCTGACCCAAGCGCCGCGTGTGCAAAAAGCTGATCGTTCATAGCTTGCAATTCAATCTTTCCAGCCAGAACTCATAAGTATCTTGAGTACCATGGGGCTGAAACTTAGTGACGTTTCCGAACGCGCATTCATTTTGTAGCTCAGCGAAACCAAAATCCTGGAATTTATATCAAAACATCAGGATTGTATTGGACTTATTCACCATTTGGTCTAACGAGGATGGGTTCAGTCACGAGTGTGAGTGCCCAGATAGGCCGGACAATCTATCAGTCCGTCAGTGGCTCTTGAGAACGGTGGCATGGCGCACTCCCGGGGTTCTGGATCTTATCCTTGGCACAAATTTCCCACATTACGATCGACTAATACCAAACTCTTGGTTTTCGTTGCTTGCATGGTCCAATGTTGATCCGCAGCTGCTCCTGGAAATCTTGCAGCGGGATCACCATCTTTCGCCGGCGCTGTTCCGGGTACAGGTGAGAAACACTACTCCATGGTTTTTGCTCGCATATTTAGAGGCAGCTTTGGGGAACTCGTATGACGAAGTGGAGGAATGGCGTCCGCTCGCGAGGTGGTTGCTTACTGGGGCATCTGCGAGTGAAGTGGCCTTAGCTCAAGGCACGGTCATGGGTAAGCCACTGCTGTGTGAGGCATTGGAAAGGTATCGGGAATACATCTATCCCTTCGGCACGATCCATCGTCGATTTACAGAAGCCATTTCGATGTGGTTAGAAGACTTGAATGAGGTGGGTGTGGATATTGAAGAATACATTCAGCAAGAGATTGCAATTGGTCGAGGTGAGCCGGAGCTTGGAATGGCAACACAAATTCGACAATCTACTTCCTGATGTTAGGACCCTCGCTTGTCTTGATAAAGCGCGGGTCCTGCCCAAAAGACTGGAAATTCGACTGGGATCCTGATGTCGAAAGGTTGGCAGGAGAGTTCTGGAGGCTTGTGGAGGGTCCGAAGTGGCAAGTGAAAACACCAAGCCCTGTGCCAGGAGCATGGCCGGATGACAGCGAGGGGGATGAATATGAGTATTACGGCGAAGATTAAATGCTTACCTAACCGTGAGTTCCGGATCCTGCGGCTGATTTACCGTGGAAAATAAACGTGATTACAGAGGAAGAAGACGAGCAGTCTCACGTGGAGGGAATGTGCTGGTTCCGTACCGTCGCACTATATTTCGGTGTTATTGAATTAATTGCAGAAGCTGAAAATAGTAAATTGAGCATAAAATCCGTCTAGTGTCCAAAATCTGTACCCAATACAGTATAGGGGTGTCCTGAATGAATGAAATACATGCCGGAGAGTAAATGAAACTTCTATGCTGGGGCTTGACATCAAATTTTGCCTGCCCCTTCCCTGTTTGCCGTCACCATGCCCTATCCTACTTGCAAGCTCAAAGATGAGCCTACCCAAACCGCTTTAGGTAACATATCAACAAATCCGCTTTGCTTCGTTCCACTCTTAGTTGGGTCCGGAACTTCCAGAGGAACCAAAGCCCTTTTCTCTGTTGGAGGGGGACGAGCCTCGCCCTTCGATAGTGGAGGGCTTGATAAGGAGACCGGGATGGCCGAAGCACAGAGCAGCAGCAGCGAGGACAATGGCAACACCCTCGAGGACGATGAAGGTCGCTTCGTCTTTGAAAAGCTCTCCATCATAGCCATCCTTCAGCTCAGCGACACGATAGGCGCAGCGGATAAGTATCAAGAGGGTGGCGGTACAGAGGCCAGCGAAAAAAGTCTTAAGACGCCAGGTAAAGCGAGCAGCGTGGCCGGAGCGCCAGTAGCGGAACATGTAGTCGCAGAAGACGATGATGAATAGAACGAGGACGATGACCTGCAGGACGAGACCAGCCATCGAGATGTCAACGCCAACGTCAGAGCCGTCAGAGCCGGCTGACATTCCACCACCGAGGGCCTGGAGGATGAGGCAAACGAGATCGAAGGGAATGAAGAACCAGTAGAAGAACTTCGGCTTGACGCGAGAGAGCGATGCGTCGAGGAATTCGATCGTCTTGGAAAGAGTGATGTAGATCGATGCGGTGTAGAAGACGGGAGCAAAGGTGAGGCAGACTGCGGGAGTTAGCACAGGGAGAGAGAAAGACGGAGAATCCGGGACTCACCAATCTGGATCAAAAAGCCCTCGTAGGAGAAAGGGTTGTCATGGAGGATGAGACGGCCAGCATAGCCCAGGATCTCTGCTGCGCAACCTGCAATCATGCCGCCCATGAAACCCCAGCTCCTCCAACGGAAGCCAAGATAGCCGTGGATGGCGCCGAGAAGTGCGAAGAGGACAATGAAGGTGATGTTGGCCGCGAGCGATGGCAGGTAGCCGTACATTGTCCAGTCGAGAGGACAAATATCGAGGTTGCACAGGTTCTCCGAGGAGAAGGCATCGTCCCGGGTGAGGTTGTGGCTGTTGACCATCGTGATGGCAGTTGGGTGTTGTCGGGTCGATTTGCTGTGGTTTCGTGTTGATGAGTTAGACTGCAGGGTCTTGTTACTGTCGAGTCGATCTGCTGTTGACAAGGAATTATCTCATCGAGGGATAAGCAGTCTATATAGCACCAAAAGAACTTTGTCTCGTCTCATCTCATCCGGCAGGGAACCCTCTCCCACCACTACCACGGTTAACGCCCAACGAGAAAAGCCCTACGGAATCTAGAATGCAACGACCAAAGCCGATTCGATTGCGCGTCGTGTGTGGCCGCGCCCCATTTCATCGTCAGCACTTGGCTCGCACTCGCACATCTGCCAAGGAGCGATGGATTACCGAAGTGACCAACGAGAGAGCCGCGTCTAAGCCTCAAGAGAGGGTCGGCGCCCGTCAGCGAGAAGTAGCCCACCATTTATTTTACCTTATAGGGTTTAATTATTCGGGGGGTAAGCATAACATGACATGGCCCATGGTGGATCTGTGGCTCTGTCCTGAGCCTCAAGACAGGCCCACACCTGTCAACGAGGTTATACCGTCGCATTTATTTTACCCTATGCGGTTAGTTGGTTATTCGAGCACGCCCGCCGGTGAGGTCGTAGCGCCCCATTCCCCTACCTCGTACGGTTGAATAGTCAAGGGTAAGCATAACATGGCAGATGGCGCTGCAGAAGTGAATCTTAGGCTCGGGGGCTGCGCCGGGTCTGACCACCATTCCCTCAGAGCCGGTTGCGTTGCAGCTCGGAGATATCCATTTCGGGATAGCTGTGAGATGTAAAACAGCGTCATGAATGATGCCAGCGTGGCGCTGTACGCGTAGAGAGGAAATGGGCGACCCGTATGCGATGTCTAGCCGCGTATGTGTGGCTTGTTTGATTGTTCGTATTTCGCCTGCTCATCTGCTTCCAGGGTGCCTTGCGGTTAATTTATCTGGAGACAAAGGGCTGGGACAATTGACGCAAGGATCATCCGTGTCAGACTACGGGTGTGAGATTGACGATCTGCAACCTCACCGAGCCCAGCTGGGACACGCCGGGTTTGAGGCCGGTGACCTGGATAAGCTCATGCGTTGGAGATGTCTGGGACCAGTGAACTCGCATCTCGCGCGATCTGTCTAATGTTAGCAACCGCCGGCCCCTTGTCTGTAGTTTCGCCCATTTCCTAAAGCAGGGCGTCCTTGCGTCACCGGCAAGTAAGCTCATGGCTGAGATATGACGACAGCGCAAATTTGCTGCCCTGTCCCGGCTGACCCGACGGCATTGTCCTATATTCTCCGGCTGGGTCGCTAGGGCCTGCATGGGCCGTTGCTTATTGGATGATGGCTCCGAACGGAATTCAAAATGGGGATATGATTTGGGCCGACGGCGTCTGGGTGGAACTCCGGTGTTGGTGGCGAAATCCGATTTCCTTCCCCGCTCAGCCGATCTACAATTTATAGACTCCAGCGCCCGTCCGGTCGTGGGTTTTCGTATCTCAACGCACTGATATGTCAGTAACCATTTCGAACCCAGGCCAGAATCTCCACATTATCGATGATGGCCATTTGGTAGAGTTTTTCAACCGGGATCCACCGGCCATCGAGGGCTTACCAGTACCTACGATGTATTACGAAGGACATGATGAAGGAATTAAAAATTTAGGGTTCGTTTATTACTTGCTGACTCTACGTATTACTCACATGTGTCCCTCTTTTAATTACCCGACATTCAAGAGAAATGCAGTCCCTCGTGTCTATAACGCCCATTCAAAACGCGGACTGCTATCAATTTTGCTCGAACGCCGCCAAGACCACACCAACCATCTCCCAGTCTCCCTAGACCAGCTCGACTTCAGTGATATTGCTACTCCTTCCGTCACCATTTTTTTCGTCCTGAAGTTTGTTTTATGCTCGACTAACCCAATATATCTCCTGCTATCTGAAGGCTCCTAGAGACATGAAAGATTATCGCATTTAACTGGATTAGATATTCCTGAGCCTCAAAAACAACCCTAAGCCGTCGAAAACAGTAATCACCCTCGACTGACATCAGAGAAGTTAAGAGATGAATACTCACCATATGTCGGAAATTGGCTGGCAAATGTAAAGGAATACCAATATGCAGGCCGGATAGGAGAAAGAAACACAGGCAATCGCTGCACATAGAAGGATTCTCCGTTTCCGCATGAAGTCTGGGAATATTTGCAGGTATATCGTCAGGAGGGCCGCCTTGCATAGAACCAGGGTCGATCAGACCGGGATTATCAAACCAGAACAACCAGAAGAAATGTCCGGTCAGTCGCCGCTATATTGCTTGCATCCCGTAGAATATGTTACCTGGAAAACCATTGGAGCATTTATCGAGTTCCCCAGGAAAAATGATATTGTCGTGTCTACTGTATCGAGGCAGGCGTACAAGACAGTAAGCTTGTAATCGCGACACTAACAATCAACCTACTGGGCATGAAAACATGCTGATTAAAAAATATCATTTCTGGGCATTACATTGGACCTAAACACCCCGCACTATGTTCTGCCGAACAATTACTTGAATAGCTATGTAACACATTACGGACAGAGATTTGAGCTAATGGAGGGCGAAGCATGGATCGCATGCACTCCCATTATTGAGATGACTCAGAAAAAGAAACGTTGAGAGGCCGCAACCAATAAGCAGAAAGATAATCGAAGTGTCACATGTAATTAGTACCTTTGTCAGAAGATATGCGGCTTTATTGGCCTCACAGCAACCGGACAAGGCAGCGTCGCTCAAGAACTCTTAGGTCTGCACAAAGGAGAGCGGAAATGTCCGACAAGCCATGGACGAGTCTCTACCAAGGCCTGTTTGGTGATTTTCGTAAGGGCTATCAGAGCACTTGAGTATGAAAGCCTGCTGCAAACAAATAATGCCCAGAAGGCCTGGTGGAAGATGACATGGGGCTGTGTACAAGCACTGCCTCGTCAGGCGTAAAGCCGGTAGGAAAGTATATGGTCTGCCGGGAATGCGATAATTGTGAAATAGAGTACCTCATTCTACAATGCAAATCCCTCTTGCGAACTGGATCATTAAAAGCCATCTCAGGTTCTCTTGCGTAACCTGGGATCTAACTGCAGCGTGGCTGCTTGTTTCCATCTATGATTTGCTGCTGAAGGATGGATGACACGTTACGTAGCAACGTGTTGGCTTGGGATTGGGTGTCGATGACGCAGGCGATCAGCCAAAATGCACATCGTGGATTCGTAATAGGGTGCCTTGTGCGGGGTGAATACAGCCTTGCCAATCTGATGGGTTGAAAATCAGGCTCTGTCCTCCAATTCACATTTGTCAACTTTCCGTCTCTTGATTTCCTTTTTCATCGACGCAAGCATTCTCATCTTGCTTGGCAGATTTCCTCTATTCAGTCACAATGGAGCCCTTTGAGGTCATCGGAGCGACTGCCGCTCTTGCGCAGCTGATCCAGCTCTGTATCAAATCTGGGAACCAGGCCCATCGGCTTGTTCAATCATTCATCAACGCACCAAAAGAACTCGCACAGTTGAGCAGAAAGCTCGATCAGCTTCGACTGCTCTTGCAACACATCCAAGATCTCCATAGGGACTTGACTGATGCTCACGCTGAATATCTTCTGCCAGATGCCCATAAGGATTTGATCCATGGGTGCCTGGAAGTAAACGTGGTGGCTCTGGAGAATCTGCAGACCCTGCAAAATGCCTAGAAGCCAACATCGAATTGCTCAAATGTCAAGAATAGTTTTCGTTGGGTAGCTATCGAGAAAAGAAAGTCCCATGCGATTATCGAAGAATTGAAGGGATCAGAAACTTCCTTGGACGTTATTCTCAGCCTTCTCTCAGTGTGAGTCACCTAGCCCCTTGCATCCAAGCTGGCGCCTTTTCACCAGTGCTGACGTGTCGAATTTATCAGACGGATAGCTTCTTTAAATCGTGCGTCGATTGTTGCTTTACAACTGTCGCAAGAATCATTCTATTCTGAGATGGCGAACTCTGTTGAGGAAATCAAGCTTTGCTTCAGAGCCCAGACTGGTATAATATCAAGTGAGGTACGAGATATCCCTGGAAGTTGCTGAACATTCATTCTGATGGCAGCTTATTTTGCAGGAAATTTCAGCCAATACAAGGCATGCAATGGAGAAGTTTCAGAATGAGCAGAGAACAGACTCTATTGAAACTAAACGTTTGCTTTCAAGCCTAGTGCAGTCACACAACGAAAGCCAAATGACAATTAGCGTATGGAGAAGCCCGGTGGGTTTACGGTCTAGGCTGACGACGTGTCTTAGGAATTCAGTCAATCTCACAAGGAGACAATGAGCGAATTGTCGAGTTTGAGACGGGACATTGAAAGCCACCTATCAACGTCAAAACATATCACACCCCTTCCTGAAACACAAACTCCTCATAGAAAATGGATGACGAAGATCCCGAGGCAACCACTTAGTCCAAGCTGCCCGCCGAAAAGATTCAAGAAACATGAAATGGGGCCTGATTTTGAGAGTAGGATGCAGGAGAGAAAGTTCGAACACGATTGGAAGAAGATGATCGCCAAACATTCCTACCTTTCCGGGTTAAACGATGAAGCACAACCGTTTGGCTCATCTCAGCCTCGACTAGGAGTCTCAATGAGGCTGATGGTGACAAAGAACTCATGGAAGGCCCACGCAGCCCTAAGAGCAAGGCTTCACCTACTTGGACAACACCTGGTGTATTTTGAGATCAAAGCTAGACATTTTGCGCGAGCTTGGATGAGTATTCCCTTACTTGGTTGTTCGATGAGCATTCTTCATGTTCGATCATCCGAGGATCCAATATTTTTAGCTTGTCGCGATTGGGATCTCTCAACAGTGCGACACTTAATAGAGACCGGACGACAAGTGTCCACGATATTGATGCCAACATGAGGGGCAGTCTGCTGCAGGTAGGTGGGCAAAATCGGATGTCCTATCGTGCGAAAGTGAGTTTGACAATGGGATTCAGCACGTTGTGGACACGACTTTACTTGACCGCGGTCCAAAAGTCTTTCGAGGTCACAGGGTGGTTCAATACCTTGTCGAGAATGGCTGCAACCCCAATATATGCGAGGGCAGTACATACAGGACGTAAGCAAACAGTATGCGATTCACACACTCAGCACATGCTAAATATTGAAATAGTAAACCGGCAATCCATTCTGCATTTTTCATGGGCCTTGTCGACGTGGTCTCTCTGTTCCTTCACCATGGCGCAGAGATGGATTCCTTTACACAAAATCCAGCTTCCTATCTAGGATACCAGCAGTTGGGCCATTTTAAATGGAAGATAAATTTACTACGATCCATTGGATTCTCAGATTGGAACCCACTGGACGAGTCATCAAACTTGCTAATAGGAGCGATTCAGACGAACGATCTTGAAGAACTGCTTTTTGGTCTGGAAATCGTCAAAATGGACCCGGCTATGCAAGTGACTGGTGGAAGAGCACTAGGGGCCGCTGTATCGTTTAAACAATGTCTCTTTCGCCGGTATTCTCACTGCAGCTGGCGCTCCATTTTTTTTTAATTATGGTGCAACAGAAGACGTCTGGGGGTGTCCATTAGTGAGAGGCCTGAGGGAGAATTCGAGCTACGAGATGGGCCACTGGCTTCTCTTTTCGGGTGCTGACACGCGCCACTTGGACTTTCACTCTGGCACGGCGTGGTATTCATTCTGGGAAGGAGCTGCGGCTCGCCACAGAAACATGTCTGTCCATTTTATGCAGATGGAAGGCATTCTGAGCCACCTACTCTTTCACGGCTCAGATCCACACGACACCTTCATAAGCAGCAATATACCGAACACTCTCGTACCAGTCTGGTATGGCAAGCCATGGTACCATTATGTCGGCCAGATCAAAGCCCCGGAGGTGGCAAGACTGTGTGCATACGAAAGCGCTGCATTGCCCGCATGGACTGAGCATCGTCCCGACTCTCCATCTAACGACTGGAAAGAAGCGTATGAGAAGAATGAAACTCAGAGAACACCTGCGTTTCTTGCTTCTTGGACTTCATCAGGCGTCATATCCTGGCCAGATGATGGGTCAGAAGACGAACGGGGGGCTGATAAGTCGAATTTGGATACTGAAGCCCTACGCCCGTTCAAGACCGGCAGTTTGGAGGATACGAATGGTAACAAACCACCAGACCAGTTCGACAACATATCGACGAACGACCACAAGTACAGTAGTGAGCATGTATCAAGTGAGGACGCTGTTTACATCGATGACGACCCAGACCGTTGGATATTGCGGTTTCCGGAATATTGGGATACATTTGAACAAACTACGCTATTCTATGATACAATCGCCACACCAGAAGGCTGTCGCCAGCTGTCACGTTTCCCTCTCGTCCGTTTACTTGTCAACGCGCTGCAGTTAGCCGGCTACAGTGCAGAAATGGACGATGACGGAGACATTTGGTACGATGACGAAGACGGTGATCAATACGTTGATGCTAGAGAGTTTCAACCCGATGAGGGTGCAGACGATGGCTTTGTTGCTAATTGTCCTATCTGCCAGAACCCGGAAAAGTATGGATTAGGCTATGTCGTCGATGAAGGGGAACGTGGTAAGCAGCTTCAACGAGAATATCGGGAGAAGAGGAAGGAGGAAAAAAGAAGGTTTTTTTTAGGTAATTTATATCTGACTAGGTATTTGGTTAAACAATATTGCCTTTAATTATCGACACGGTTTTCAGTGTAAGAATAGTGTATACTAATGCGATGGCGTACTTTGTGATTTGGAATTGTAATATCTACAGGTAAAAATGTGAGAACTAGACGCGCTAGATTCTGGGGCAAGCTAGGATCAAGATCTATGCGTATGTACTGAATAAAGTCTTTGCATAGTAGCCTCAGCATTCAGAGGTTTACTTAGTAGTCGCGTTGGTCATGCGGTGGACTGGAATAATACGAATAGCCTGAAACTAATCCATGCCAGCCCAAGACCGTTGCAATGTTAAACTTGCAGCCTGAAAATATAGAGAGGCGGAAGATTAAAACCATGAAATTAAGTAATTATAAGAAAGAAATGATAGCAATAATAACTTAGAATTCTTGTGCTGAATCATACACCAAAATGAACATAGGGCACCGAATGCAACAGTCCCGCCATTTCGTTGTCCCCGTCTTCGTCATCGACGTAAATAAAATCTCGTAAATGGTAGCGACTCTTCCGCGCTCCTTCGCTTGCACTCCGAGTTCCAGGCTCTCTCACTCCCAAAAGTGACTCCGTCTTTTCAAGGGATCCAAGGAATTTGTTCTCACATCTGTAAGTCGCTGGCACATTCAGCCAGCGACCTCGAAGCTCCCTAACGGCATTATGCGGTCCTCGAGACACGGATTCGTCCGCCATAGCCTCATCCCTCATCCTTCCAGAGTGGTGTTTATTTAACCCTATACGGGATAACAACTATCTATTGAGGGTACATATAAGAAGCAAGAGGCCGTCTAAGCAGTCGAGTCTGGGGAGCGAGGGCCACTCAGGGGGCAAGTGGGAACTGCAGAGGACTTGACTCCAACTCTGCTACTATGCCGGCCCTTGCATCACATCTAATCCACAACGAGTCTCGCAATGAAAGTGGAGCTCTGTGCTAGGATCTAATGGACTGTCAGTCGCTGGGACAGCTTGCGCTAAGAAGGGGACTTACGTGTAAGGTAGGATTGGATTCACAGCCCATGCGTCTTCATCAGAGGCAAGAAGTACAGCGATATCCACCAGGCGGCTACTAACCGGAAGCTAGCCTGGTCGTTGACGCGAGTGCGGAAGACGAGCATATGCGCTGTAACGGTGGCTCTTATCAGGATGGGAATCATGTAGCCAAGCATACCGAGGTTCCAGTAGCGAGGGCAGATAAAAGACCAGGTCCAGACTGCGATGGCCGTCAACCAGCGCGTTGGAGCGTCACCGATAATTAGGGGCAGGGTTTGTCGATCGATCAGCGCATCGCCCTCCTGGTCACGCAGGTCCTGGACCTGGATCGTGGTGAAGACAATGCCAACACATACCAAGAACCAGCCTAGACCCTTGTCGGTGAAGTGATACTGCTCGGGAGTGTGGAGTTGGATGGCTGTGATAGCCACACGAAGGGTAGCTACGCGGTTGGTTTGTAATGCCACAGGCGTTCATCAGGGCGCGCTGCCACCACGACTTGTCTCCCCAAGCGCGTTCGTTGTATAGCCAAGTGCAGAAAAGGTAGAAAGCCGTGTCTTTCCAGGCCCCAAGCAACGTAGCACATAGCGTAAGTAATGATGCTATCGCGATGAGATGCCATTTGGCTGTCAACTCGGGGGTAATCCGACCCGCCGGGATGGGTCGCCACGGCTTGTTGGCGCCATCCTCAATGACGGATTGCGGCTGGCGCTGGTTTCCGAGATTGAAGCATAGAGTCAGGTGCCAGGTGAAATAGAGAGCCACAAGCAATCCTTGCCCATATCGCTCCAGTGAATATCAGCGTTGCTAAGGGTACCCGGTCCAGCGAGGATGCCTGCAATGGCGAATGTTGTATTGATGCCGGTAGAGGTAGGGAGATCGCTCTTAGTAAAGAGCCACAGCGTCCGCATGTGGGAAAACGAGCCGTTTCAAGCTGCTCATCTCGCCTGTGTCTACTGTGCATGGGACTGTTAGTGGTACACCAATGAGGTACGTTAGTGGGTAAGGGGATTTACCAGACTGGCGGGTATTTCTGTTGGCGGTCGTGTGTCCCATATTGCGAAATTTCTTTTATCCCAACCGTGTCGGTAGCAGTGATTGATTTGGTTGTCTTTGCAGTGGTATGGAAGAGGCCGGCGGAGGAAGAACAGAGGAAGAACAAGAGGCTGTGCCAAGACAGGAGACCACAAATCCGCGGTAGATGAGTCCTAATAAGCATCCGCCTCCCCTCATTGATTACCTCCAGACCGCATGCCGTCATAGTCTCCTTTACAATTGCGGCCGACAGTTTTCTTAATTTGCGGTGAGCGACGAGTGCAGTGGTTGCGAAAACTGCTCCGCCTCTCTAGCGGTGTTACTAGCCCCGTGGATAGGTTTTATTACGAGCAATGAAGATCACTAGACATGGGCATTCGCCACGGAAGTTTTTCGAATGTAACCTTGTGACGTACAATGGAAGGCTATTAGAACGGCATACCGACTAGAAGACTGTGGATTCATGGGTCGAGCAGCAATGGGTGGGACGGACGGTAAAACCGGGAAGGTTATCGATACCAAACTCAGAGTGGCTAACAATTAGCATTCTACTGCACTACACTAACCGTACGAGAGCACGAACCGGAGTTAGGGGACCTGTACAATAACAGAAGGATTTCTCATTTCAGGCCAATACCACATGAATACTGCTGCTATTACTACCATTACATACATTACACTCTACCTGTTCAGTCTGTTCCTCTATTTCTAATAATACATTTCGTGAAAACCATAATTATTGGGCGCTGAATGCACTCATTTGATACAGAGACTCGTGCAGTGTGCCCTCTAGGACCTCACAATTCGAGGGGCTCGCTCAAGAATCCCAGATAGGTCCAAATGCCGGCACTCCCAGGGCCTCCAAATCCAACACCAGATCAATAGTCAACTTTGGATTCGAGATAACCACCACAGCTTCGCTACCTGTGCGTTTGTAGAGATCCATGACAGTTGGCAGGGTATTTGGCCTCCCCATAGTGGAAGTGTTGTGAATGTGTGCCTTCTCGCCCAGGCCAAGGATAACGGAGGTAATTTTCGGTCCGTAATTCTCAAGTGGATCTCGGGTCGACCAAAATAGATTGATTTTCGTTTGCTGTGCCATGATGACGGGGAGGCAGGGAGCAATGCCCGAGCCAGTGGCAACTAGCAAGATGCTGTTAAACATCGGGGCAATGCGCAGGACACCGCATGTTGGGGTACGCCGGACCCAAATTCCGCGAGGAGGGTTGGTGATAATTTTCTTGGTCCAATCGCCAGCGTTGGAGATGACGACCGAGAAGCCGGCCTCCTTGGGGTTGTTTACCGTCGCGAACGCGTGCCACTCAAGCAGAGGCCGTGAGGAGAGGCGAATGGTCGTGCCGGGTTGCGGATTGGTGTAGTTGAAATACATTCGCAAGGCGTGTGATGAAAGTCTCTCGGACTGGACGGGGATCTTGCGGCAGTTCAACCAGGTTGAAACAACGCTGCAGGTTGATATGAAGACGAGCCAAACGTTGGCACTGCTGAATACGGCGGCAGCGGTGGACTCGTCCGATGGAGTGTTGATCGAGACGTCTAGAATGGTCAGGCACCAGAAAAGGACCAGGCAAGACCAGCCAGCAAACCGGTGGACGACTTCGAAGGCGTTGTGTAATTTGGCACGGATGGCTGGATAGGCCATGACCAGCATGGCAATGAGAAGGCAATCCAGCATGTACACAACCACGATGTGTATCCATCTTTCGCCATCTTTGTTGGTTTCGGAAGCGAAGGAGGCGGTCTTTTCGATCGAGAGAAGAACGAACCAGAACGTTGCCGCCACACCACACCCGCTATGCAGGCCACCAAGGTGGTAAATCTTGCCCACCCGCCGTCGAATCCAAAGAGGATATGTCCGGGGAAGCGCCGTGAAAACGTAGTAAAGACCGTTAACAACGTGCTCCTCGCGAATGACAATTGAGACGGCAAGGTTGGTAGATGTGGCTAAAGCGCAAGTCCCATGGTTGGGATGGCCGTGCAGGAACCAAAGCCATAGAAACAAAATCACGCCAATGAGATTGGCGAGAAAAACGACCGTGAACAGGATCCGGTACTCTGAAGAGAGAAATCTCAGCAAACGAGTGAGCGAGATGCAACCAGACCCTCGTGGGGGGGCTCTCTTTCCCGAGTCAGGCATCGTGGTGAACTATGCCGGCTAGTAACAAAAGGTTTCTGAGGGCTGAAACATGGAGGCAGCTTCAAAGAGGTCTCAGACATTGCAGAGTTCCATCGAGATGTAGTCTACGGCACCGTGACCTATGATAGGGGAAGTGGGTGTTCGTGAAAGCGGCTGGCCGGCTATCAGCCCACAACATGGCATGATGAAAACTCATTCTCGTCTTGCCACCTGAGAATGCTCCGCGGGCGGCGGGTTTCGGACGCGTGAATCAGCCTGGCTGGCTTATCGGGCCCTTGGTGATAGCCAATATTTCCCAGCCATCGTTTTGACCGACGGAAGCTTCGCTGGATTTGCGTGTGGGACTGAAATTTGGATCGTCTCGTGCTCAGATGGCAACGTGATGCTCTGGGCGCATGGCAATCTACCGTACTCGGGACAGCCATCGCGGCTTCGGAACACCAGGGCATGACGACGCGAATGGCCGCGTACACCCGAATGGGGTTAAAAAGTTCTGCCTTTGAAACGAACCCTGTTGACCGATGCCGGCCAGGCCGACCAAATCCCAGCCCCATTTCACAGAATCCTTTCCAGTTGAACCTTGCAACAGTGGGAGTTGCCAAGGCGGTGAGAATCACCAGTGTCGATCAGAGATGGCCCTAGTTCAGAAAACCATGTCACAGTGGTAGAAGGCTGTGTTATCCCAAAGCTAAAGCTATTTTTCGCCTGCTTATAAGAACCGCGGCTTCTGGCAATTGTAGATCCAGACAGGGCCTTCTAGTTTTCGTAGGCTGCCACCACCACTCACATGGTTCCATCTAAACTGGAAAATCCGAGAAAATTCTTCCAAGTTGTTGATTCTCTCCGTGGTGTTGACTATTCTTCATTGGCGAGAGTTATGTGACATAGTGCATAGTGGGTTTCATTGCAGGGGCCCACTATACAGGGTCATTTGAAAGTTTCGCATAGTGTAGCATTCTATGCGGGATGGGTGGGCTCTGACAAGTCCTGACAGATGACAGGACCTTGTCACGTCAGGTAACTAGTGCTTAGTCCGAAGCACATCCCAGATACTGCATAGCCGGGGTTAGATATCGCGGTCTTCGCAGGAACCCCGAAGTACGAAGTAAAGCTGGAAGTGCAAAATTGTCGGTGTCACCTTGCAAAGGTGCGTCATAGCACATTTAGACTCGTACTAACTAGCCGTAGGACTCGCAAATATGGACCGTATAGCAAACCCTTAATACTAGAATTAGCGACAATTATCACGGTCGTTACTGTAAGACGATAATCTAGACAAAGCGTCACAGTCTCGATGACTTGAAAAGTCGGCGATCTGTGTCTTAAGACATGACCGCCCCGTAAGCGGTCATGTGAGTTTGGCACCTATGCTGGGTCGTTCCGGATTTTCGGAATTCAAGTTCCATGGCCCTGGATTTCTAAAGGCCCTGGGAGGACCCATTGCTTGAAGCAATACGGGGTCTGGGGTGATCGCTGGACATGGGGCTCCGCAGGGCGAGGCTTTAGCGTAGTCTGGCGCCCGCTGACCCCGGTCGACCGTTGGCCGTTGAGCAACTAGGGGCACAGGGATTACATGCCGAATTGATAGACATTTTAGTTACTTCAAAGAGAATGCCGGGAGAGCAACCTCAATATCTAACTCAATATAGTAAGATCTGCTAGCGTAGGGGGGCAAATAGATGTAACTAGTCAACATATGGAACCCCTGTGGCCTGTAGGATGAGCAGGATACAACGTAAGAATTGAGTTCTCGCCTATCGGATCAACCCGCCTCTACCACGGAAGAGAAGTCACACGTTCCCCGGGCAGCGACCAGCCCAACAAGACATGGACCCTGAACAGTACCCACGGACTAGACATGGTCTAACGAACCGTTTCACTAGCAGTGCGGCTACCCTAAGGCCATCGGCGTTTAGCTCACATCCTAAAGGAACGCTAAAAGATGATTGAAAACTACTCTACAATAATGTTAGACGTAGCTGGGTAATTGAAATGAAAATAGGGCAGTCAATTGGAAGTGGAAAGAATGGAGGGGAAAGAAGAACAAGAAAAAGGAGCATCAAAGCTGCCAGATAACAAGGAATATTCTGCCAATGTTACCTCACATCCTACATGAAGACGAAGAAAGAAAGTCGGTTTTCAAGGTGTCCGACGTGACTACCCAAATATACAGGCCTCGCAACCCAACTCAAGTTAGGAGTTCATTTTACAAGTGTCAATTCTGCGTACGTCTACGTTCGGAGAAGAGAATGCACACTGCAATGCGAATAATTAGGGTTGAGCTGCAACACGATGGCTTAACTATTGCAGCCAGAACATCTTTGCTAATACTGAAGCAAGTCTATATACATTAAATCTTGAAATGTAGAACCCGAGGTGACGCTCCGAGCCAGCCGTAGCTACCGAAAACAACCAGATACAAAAAGGAACAAATGCCAAAAATTTTACAACGTTTTGCGCGCACACCGCCTGAGTAAAACGAGCAAGGTTACACCTGCATGGCAGTAGCGCTTGCACCGTCTGGTCCCTTTCCAATCAGAGATCGCTCGTCCAGCTCGTGGTAGTCCTTGTTGTCGACATTCGAGCGATCCTTACGGCTACCACTCCAGCTGCCGCTCTTGTCAGTCCCCGTATCTCCGGTACGGCTGAGCGAGCTCATTTTGGCGGCAATCGTGCTCAGCGCGTTCGGCCACATGTGTTTGAACAGGTGGCGAATCGCCGGCAAGCTTGCACAAATCATGCCTAGCTCGGTTTCCCAGATTGACCAGATTGTAACCTCGACGTAGTCCCCTGGTCAAATTGTAAGTCTTTGTCTCTTTAGATCTCGAGCGAGCAGCTTACATGTCGGATTTGACGTCTTGCCAAGGGTGATGAGGAACGGCAGACGGATGACACTAAATACAGTGACGCTATAATCGAGGATCAGCTTGAGGTCACAGCGTTTATTGATTTTGTTGCTCACATGATCCCAAGGCTGAACATGACGAATAATTGAATCTTCTGGCGACCCTTGACCTGCAGTTTGTACAGCTCCGGCAATGGCATGATGAGAATGGCAAGATCGCACACCATGTTGATCGCGCCGAAAGCGTAAGTCTGCGAGTTCAGGTTATTGCAGTGGCCCACATGCTGACCATCCCAGCCGGTCCAGTTGTAAGACGCTGGCAGGCATTGTAACCCCGTCGTGACCAATGTCGCAGTGCCGCTCACCGCAACGAAGATTAACATCCCCATGGTGATTTTTTTGAACAGAGGTGATGCGAAGATACTACTTAGGAAGTAAAGGATTGAGATCTTGGTGCTGTAGAGATGGAGACTGTACAACATCTGGTCGATCCAGAATCGCTTGAGAAGCTCATATAGATTGTCGAGCGGTTGAATGTCCCATATGTTCAAGCCGAAACCAAGATCAGCCACTAGTCACGGTTAATAATCCGAGCTGGCATGGACGGGAGAATAGTGGGAGACTGACGCGTCCAATGGAGGTAGAGGTACGGGATTGTAGCGAACTATGAAGCCGTGTAAGCACCAGAACTGTCGGGTCATGGCTCGGAAACTTACTCCTGCTACCAGGATGCAATAATCGTCCATTCCAAGCTTGCCCAGGATTCTAAGCTTTGAGAATATCCGCAAGATGACACAAATCTCGGCCAGGACACAGGCGACAATTGCGTTGATCTTGAATTTGTTTTGTTGACTCTGTACGGGGACGCCGCAGGCGAGATTCTGGACCCTCACCAACGCTGAACGGAAGGCTGGTTAGCATCTGGTGTCTTGCGGGGTTCAAGTGGTATCCTACTCAACGATTCCTTGACCGTGCAGTTCGTGGCGACGCATGCTTGCGTCAAACCTAGAAAGGTTGGATCCGTGCAGAGACATGTACTGTTGCTCAATGTACATGTAGATTGGGGAATTGATGCTTGTATGCATTGCAGCTACAGTATTCGTTAGCATTAAAATTGAACGGCCTTTGTATGTACCTACACCGCAAGTAGGCAATTGAGCAGCGAGGTCAGCGAAACCGGCGGCGTGGAAGAGGGTTGCCAAGCCCCCGAACAGCAAAGAGACAGAAAGAAGACGCATGACAAAGGATGAACCGTGAAAGCTGCTGGATCGAGCGGACTTTCCAAAAGCAGTGCCAAGTCTTGTGAGAAATGACAAGAAGAGAAAGGGCAGCGTGGATTCAACTACTGGAAGCGGGTTTCGCACGACCTCCCTTTATTTCTGGCACAATATTTTCACCTGTACTATATCATGCCATGAAATGCCGTCAAACAACGACGCGAAACCTAACTTCCCCGAACCTTGGCCCTTGCCGATCAATGCAAACATTCTCCACGTACTGTGGTTGTGGGTAGAGTTTGCACTACCGTCTCGTATAATTGGGAGGCTTTACGAAACGACTTGCCGCGTTGACGGACTCGCCCCCCAGGGGTAGGGGCGCTTTGAGCACCCGGCAACTCAACAGGACAGCAGGGTGACATTTACATGGTTGGGCTGAAGATCGGTATTTCTGGGTGACGCAGCCCTAGCGCCACTCAATTACAATTGAAACAATAGAAATTCCCCAGCTGTGCTATGCCGGCCTACATGTTGTGGAGCCGTTGGAACCCCGGTATAAATCTAATCATACGGTAGCATCAAAAAGACAACCGTTGTCAATGCTACATAGACCAGGTACGACCCTTGTTGGTGGCACGCACTTCACAGGTGGCCTGCTCGCCACAACAGTCGGCGTTAATTCGTGCTCATGGCCGCTCCAGCTGACTCCGCCTCTGCCAACCTCCAGAGGGGCCCAATATTCAATATCCATAGGGCTTGTCAGGTGCGGAGCACTCGCATGGCTGTTGTTGAAATTGCGTTATGAATACTGCTATACGGAGCACATCGCAATGAGAAACAACACGCGGCGATTTCCGCCCGGCTGGACCGAAGCTCAGCAAAAGTATACGACGGCTGAGCAGTGCTCGTAGACGTCGATAGGGGCTGGAGAGTCTTACGAACTCTACGTCTGTGCCCACCCAAACGTTCAAGGGATGGATGACGATCAGTTGCGGTCTGAGGATTCTTCCGTAGGTAGACGGGAAGTGATATCCAATTCGTGGCTTGGGAGTGGCGAAAAGTAAATGTGCTAGCGTAGAGAAAGAAAGATTGCGAGATTGAGATGGTGCATTACTTGGACTTGATTCAGGGCCATATTCAATATTTTCCTACCCAAGTTGGACTTGTTGACCGACATGGTTTCAGCAGAGTCTTATCATTTATCACGTCATAACCAGTGCCTTGGTGAAGTGAGCACCCTCGCAGATCCAGTGACACGGTGAGCCATCCTTGTTGGCAGCACCCATGTCCGTACGCCTTGGGAACATCTTGCTCTATTGGGTGATGGAATAAGGGGAAATTATGGACCTTGAAGCCTGTATGGGAGAGGGGCCTGTCAAATGTCCTATGCCAAATCCGCCGCATTCCTATTGGATTGTGATGCGGGATCCAACCTCTCCAACCGTCCGTTCCGATTAATAATACCATACTTCGTAACGCTGCTGTTGTATAAATGGCCAAGCTTCCTTCCTGCACCATAACAAATGGACTCTCGATCATTGGCATTCACTCTTTCATGTTCGCATTGTATCCGTGTCTTTGAATCCCCACACTCGTTCCGTGCCACTTCTCGCCACAGAGGTGTATTGACAACATGAAGCCATTCACATTTGCATTCTGGCCGCTGGCTCTGTTTCTCCAGCCAAGCGGCAGCTCTGCCTCTCATCGACCCCGAGGCCCCGATCCCGCTCAACGCATTCAAGATGCGTGATATAGGCGGTCGGGATCCTCATATGGGTATCGACCCGGAGACGATCCGCAAGTACGTGTCGATGGTTCCTGAAACTCCAGGTCTCGGCAAGCGGGTGGTGGACTTTGACCCCAAGGAGCAGCTCGTTGATGGTGAGTGCGACTCCGCAACTGAGACAGTTGTAGTTGGTGAAGGCGTCTCTGCTGATACTTTGTAGTGCACGGAGATCACGAGTTTATCGCCCCCGACTGGGAGGCTGGTGACGTTCGCGGTCTCTGCCCCGGCTTGAATACTCTGGCCAACCACAACTACCTGCCTCGTAACGGCGTGGCAACTGTGAGTATACCATGCAGAACCTTGAACTCGCGGGACCTGCTAACGCAAAACCCAGTGGACCGAATATGTCACCGCAGTTGCCAAGGTCTGGGGCATGGCGCCAGATCTCTCGGCCCTCCTCACCACACTGGGCGTTGTTCTTGGAGGCGACTTGATCTCCGTCTCGCAAGGCGGCTGGTCAAAGTACATGACCGGCAACCTGCTCGGCCTGTTCGGTACCCCCCGTGGTCTCAGCGGCTGCCACCCTTTGTTCGAGGTGGACGGTAGTCCCACCCGTGGCGACCTCTACGACCCTACTGGCGACAACAACAACATGAACATGTCCTACTTCATGGACCTGTACAACCTCCAGAAGGACGCCGAGGACCCCAACTACAGCATCGAAGTCCTGTACGAGCACAACAAGAACCGCTGGCACCAGACCATTGCGACTAACCCTTTCGCCTGGTTCGGCCCTGCCAGCGGCTGGCTCGTCCGCGCCAGCCCCTACTCCTTCACTGCTCACCTGGTGGCCAACCGCTCCGCCGAATACCCTGACGAGGGCAGACTTAACAAGGAAGCCCTCAAGAGCTTCTTCTCTGTCTACGGCCCCGAGGACAACATGACATACGTCATCGGCCACGAGCGCATCCCTGAGAACTTCTACCGCCGCCGTTACACTGACTACACCATTCCCGCTAACGCGCTCGACATTATCACGTATAGCCCACCCGAGGTCCTGAGGTAAGTCAACATCTAGCGCTATTGATTAGTATGAGTGCTGACAGCCCTCGTAGCATCGGTGGAAATACAAATGGCGTGAACACCTTCGTTGGCATCAACCTGAACGATCTGGCTGGCGGTGTTCTTAACGCACAGAACCTACTGCAGGGCAACAATATGGTTTGCTTCGCCCTCAACGCGATCAAGACCGTGTCTCCCAACGCGCTGTCGTCCCTCTTCGCCACGTTGTCGACTGTCACGGACGTCGTCTTCGCCGCTCTTGAGCCCGTCATGGGAGCAATGAACTGCGCTGTCTACGATGATCTTTCTGTGAACGGAACTAACTGGTTGGACTTTAACAAGAAGACGTACCCTGGTTTTAAGAAGGCTGGTGGTGGCTGGTAGATTCGCTTATTCGGTAGCAAAGGTAGTCTGTACTTTGGATCAGATGTTTAGCTAGGGTCAGGATCAGGATTTATCTCACATTTCGGGGTAGAATTTTCTCATATACAACTATTTAATCAACCAAGTCAATATTCAACTTCTCGTACGACTGACTTCTCTCCTTTCGGTGGCATGGATAAGTAGTGGTCTCAGGTCAGCCATTAGGTATGGACGGATTTCAACTGCAGCGCGTCCGTAATATACAATTAATCAATGCAAGAAAACCATGATATCAGCATCTAGTTAGGCCTCATGATTGCCTGGTTCCCCCCTCAGTAATTCCCAGTCACGGACTCTCCATCCTCCCAATTATATCAAGTTCTAATTGCTCCTTCTTTGCGCAAGCCTCCTCGATCTCTCTCGGAATTCTATCATCACCGTCACCTTCACTTACAATCAGTCTGCTCAACTTCCTGGCGGTAACATGCAAGTTTTCGATAGCATATACAAACAAGTCAGTGACCTCCTCATCGGTGCCAAGCTTGTTGAAGAACTCCAGCGTCTCCAGCTCCGGCGGCAGTCCAACGGATTGCATGCGCGGCTTCCTGGATGTCTTGCCGAACAGTTGATGATCCCAGTTCAGGCGGAGTGTCTTGAGGGTCTCGAAGTCTCGCAGCGCCAGCGGCCTGGAGGTTTGCAGCATGGGGAAGTCAATGGTGATCGTTTCTAGTGAATGGCAAGCTGAGCTGAGGGCTATCACGTAGTCTCTGATGCTGTCGGAGCTCTCCTCAAGCTCCGGGGTAGGGTCCTCGGTCTGTGTCATGACAAACTCCTTCAAGGCTCTAGGGAAGATCAAGAGATCCGAGAGAGCCTCGTCGTTGATGTCACATTCGATCAGGTGCAGCTTGCTCAAAGCTGTTTCGTGAGGGCGCTCGATCGAGTCAAAACCTCGATGGTCTAGCTTTGCTCTCCTGACGACGAGCGTCTCAAGCGTAGGATGAGCGAAGATGTGAATATTCTCCTGCAAATCCCAGTACCCATCATCCTCACGCTGGTAGAAGAGCGTGCACGACTTGAGACAAGCCAAGTCAAAGGGACTGTTGAATAGCTGGCCTATGCCGTGTAGCAGCGTCTCAGGCACCGCAACGTCGAGGGTTTCCAGGTTAGACATGGTGGAAATTGTACGCGACAGGCCGTCAAAAGGCCAGGGCGTATCACGGCCATGGATGGGTGCTTGTGATTGTGAAGCCAGGCTCGATAGCTCGGATGCGGGGTACGCGAGCTTGACCTCGTAGATAGCCGAGCCACGACGCGGCCGGCGGGTAAGCGACTCGCTGAAGATGAAGTGAAGCTCGGGGGTCAAGAAATGAACCGTCTTGTACAGGACAGCATCTGCGAGTACGTGGTAGTGCTTGTTCAGTCTGGATACATTGCAGAGGTCGCGCTTGGAGATGCTGGCGACGGCCTCAAAGATCTGCACTAGCACCGTGTCCGGGAACTGCGATAAGCGGTCGCTGTGGCAACTCCGCGTGTGGTGAAAGGCGGTGGGCATTGTCGCTAGAGGTAGCCGTCATCTTCTTTTCGACATAGGAGAGGTGCTAGTTTGTCTTGGTTCCACGGATTGATAAGGAAGCTGAGAGCTGAGAGCTGCCATCATCAAGGTCGGAAAAATTGCTGGGCCGGTTCCGTTTAGTAAGCTGATCTGACAACGGCCAGACGCGGGATTTACTACCCTGTAGTGAAAGTGTAATTCTTAATAATAATTTAGCAACGAGATGATAACAAGACTACTCTCTTTTTTATTATTGAAAAAGGTCTGTCTCTTACTTTACTCAAGAGTTACCTATAGCCCAGTAGATATTAGTTTCCAGTCTATACACAGAATTGTTCTCTGTCTCTGATCTGCAGTGTAGTCAACAAGAGAAGTATCTGCAAGACATGCCGCAGACAAGGCGACCCATCAAGGCAACAGAACTATGACCAATTCAGCGTCTTGCAGTCTGGTTTATTCCACTTCCAAAGCAGTCCCACCTTATGCCATACAATCTTGAGATCCCCGTGATGTGTGTCCCCCGCAACCCTGCTCCGGATCTGTCGAGATGGCGTTTAATGCTACTGTCGCAGCACTATGCGCTTCGTCGAATTGCCGTATTAATCTATCAGTACGTGGTCGCATCGCGCTACAGGTATTATTAGACGTGCACCCATGTGAGAAGTAATTATCGCATCCCGGGCTCTGGATACTCCCTGCTGCTGACATCAGCGGCGGCAGGCATTCTCGTCCAGGAGGCGTTATTCTTGTCCATTAACGCTGATTGGTAGGTTGTCTTGGGGAGGCATCCGAGTGGATTGTGGCGGAGCGGCAGCTGAAGTTCCGACGAGCGTTTGCCCAACGAGGCTCTCTACCTAACGAGGCTCTGTCTGGGACTTTCTCCCCCATCCCATCCACTCTTTTCTCAATCCTCAACGCTATATTACCAGTGCTCAACGTCGTCAACGCTCTTGTCTATATGCGGCAACCGCCTCATTCCCACAGCTGGACTTGCTCAAGGGACATCCCCTCACCGAATCGAAGTACCAGCCCGCATTCGTACCGACGACTGCCTGCCTCCATACCTATCAGAACGAACGGGCGTTTCATCCGACGAATCTGCACCCTGAGCCCTTCCCGAAGCCAAAACCAAGATTCCACCAGATACGATCGTCCCCCTAAGGCTAGAGCTACCCCTGCCTACCTCCATATCTCACAGCCACGCTTCTCAACAATGCGTCTCATCAATGTAGAGACGTTGAGATTGGAATCTTTTGTCGGCGACAACGTCCCACCATACGCCATCTTATCGCATACCTGGGGAGCCGACGCAGACGAGATATCCTTCGAGGATATTCAGAGGAGAAACATTGAGAAACCAGGGAGTGGGATAAAGAAATTGAAAGGATCCTGCAATCAAGCGAAGCAGGATAATCTCAAATACGCTTGGATTGATACCTGCTGTATTAATAAGGAGAGCTCCAAGGAACTTGATGAGGCTATCAACTCCATGTTCCAATGGTATCTGAACGCTACCGTTTGCTACACCTACCTGTCAGATGTCCCCCAGGGAGACCACTCTTGGGATCCAGGTTCGAAATTCTTCTCTAGCCGTTGGTTCCAACGAGGATGGACTCTACAAGAACTTCTGGCCCCCCGAGACACTACGCTTCTACGACCAAGACTGGACACTTATAGGAACCAAGACGGACATGTCTACCGCCGTTGAGGCAATTACCGGGATTTCTCGGCAGTTCCTATGCGCTTGGGAGGATTTGCGCCAGGCAAGCGTGGCACAACGCATGTCTTGGGCGGCGAAACGAAAGACCTCTAGGAAGGAAGATATTGCGTACTGCCTCCTGGGAATCTTCGATGTTACGATGCCAATGATCTACGGCGAAGGCGACCGAGCCTTGAGTCGGCTGCAGCAAGAGATAATAAAGCACAACAGGGACTATTCCATCTTGGCTTGGGGTCTCGACACCGCGGAGAACACACCAAGCAAACCGGCAGATATGATATCCGCAGGGATTCTGGCCCCTGCTCCATCAGATTTTGCCAACTGCGGAAAAATTGCCAAAAGAAAACAAGACACAGCGCCCGTCACCGCATTTGACATTTCTGGCGGCCGTCTCCGGATCTATCTCCCCCTGCATACAACCTCGGCTGGAGAGACATATGGCTTGCTAAATTGTGGCCCGGAGCAGGATGCAGATCAAATTGTGGGAATTCCCCTACGCAATGATGTATCAGGCACAGCGCCAAACGAGTACCTCAGACCACAAAAGCGTTGCTCTGTCTTACTTCCAAGGACTGCATCCATTAGTTCGACCACACATATTCATATCCAGATGGAACGTCAGAGCAGGACTCACAAGGCAGTAGCCCGGCGGGTCTGGCTCCATATAGACGGGCACCAGAAAATCAGTCTGAAGCTGGAGGAAGACTATCCCCCAGTCAGCTGGAAGAAAGGGCGCGCCTTAATTGCAGAGACAACCAAACCTGACGGACCCATTATACGACGATATCTGGCTCGATTTCGTGCTCGGGGCGAAGGATCGCGCGACATCATCGTGGTGCTTGAGTTTGAGATTGACGGATCGCAGCGACAAACTCGCAGCCATATCATGACATTGTCCAGAGATACCGCTTTAGAGGATTTGTTTCGGAATTTCATTTACATGCGGCCGGAAGTCCTGGGCAAGCAGACTGCTAGCAATGGCCAGCTCAATGTGAGGGTGACTGTAAAGGAAGAGCAGGTCGCACAAGAACCAATGTTCGTTATCAGGCTAGCTCCAGAATCCAGCTCACCGGAGGCCCCTGTTGATGCAGACTTGGAGCTACAGAATTTGAATCTGAGGCTCGAGTTTGTGAGAATTTTGCAACAAGAGGACCAAGTCAATCAAGAAGCAAAAAGACTGGGCCAACAGAGAGAAGAGGAGATATCTGCATTGGATCAGATGAGGAAACGCCTGGCAGCAAACAAAGAACAGTTGAGGAAACTGAATGATGAGAGGATATCGTTATCCGAGGGGATAGAGAAAGAATCTCACAGTGTGGATCAACTAACGGATGGACTCAGTGTGGCCAGGCAGCAACAAGACGAATGTGCCAGACGAGAGTCAGAAATACAACAGCGCCTGGATGAACTCGGGACAAAAGAGGGTCCCGGTAACTGGCTTGAGACGACTATCCAAACACAGCTCGATGCGGAAGACTTGGACCCTGACCATCCGCCGTCATCGAGAGCGGTGGAGAGCGGACCCAGCATGCACAACCAAACACCCATATTGTGGGCTGCAATGACTGGGAGAGATGCCGCTGCCAGGCTATTGCTTGAGAAGGGCGCCAACTTCGAGGCAAATGATGACTATAGGAATACGCCACTTCTCTGGGCTGCAGCCCAGGGACATGAGGCTATAGCAACCCTGCTGCTTGATACGGGTGCCAATGTCGAGGCAAAGACCAATACTGGGGGCACGCCACTTTTAGCAGCTGCATTCCACGGCAACGAGGCTGTAGCGAGGTTGCTACTTGACAGGGGCGCGAGCATCGAGGCGATGAATAATACTGGCAATACTCCACTTTTCTGTGCTGCAGGCTGCGGTCATAAGGCCGTGGTCAGATTGCTGCTTGAGACTGGTGCCAACCTTGATGCGAAAAATGATGCTGGCTATACTCCACTCCTCTATGCTGCAGCCAACGGTCATGAAGCCGTGGTCAGATTGCTGCTTGAGAGGGGTGCCAACCTAGAGGCGAAAAAATTGTGCTGGCGATACTCCATTCATCTGTGCTGCAGGCTGCGGTCATGAGGCCGTGGTGAGATTGCTGCTTGAGAGGGGTGCCAACCTAGAGGCGAAAAATTATGCTGGCGATACTCCACTCCTCTGGGCTGCAACCGAGGGGCATGAGGCTGTGGCGAGGTTGCTTCTTGAAAAAGGTGCCAACGTTGACGCGAAGAACAAGCAACTCAACACGGCGCTTCAACGCTCTTTACTCGGTACTCATGGGGCCGTGGCTAAACTTCTGATAGAGAAAGTGGCTGGAGAAGAAGTGTAGGCCTATGTTTCTCTATGGACGCGATATTAAGCAGCTATAAGCTAATTTACCGTTCAAATGTTTGTTTGCTTTAAATTATACCATCGGAATCTTACTAACTATACTTTTACAACTTTTTATTGTAACCCTACTGTCCCTTCTGGTACTGGGTGTAGTGCTAAGTGTATGTCTCTATTTTTTACAGATACTGTATGGCTTTGATCTATCTGATGATATCGAGTAAAGCTATAAAAAAAACCGAATACTTTTACAACCATTGGTCGTGGTCGGAAGAAAAGGCGTGTGACGTGCCCAGCCTACTGTCCCTTACTCTATAACGCCCAAACCCCCAGAGACGCTCCCGAGGGTCAGCATCAGACCTTGAGCTGCGTCGAAGGTTTTTATTATATCATAGGATGTGAGGTTTGACCTTATTTCTATCTCTAAAGCCTGGAACAGTCTTGAACACCGCGCTGGATGCCTTCCACAGTGTGAGTCTTAGAAGTCATGATCGTGATGCGGACTGACCTGGGATGGTTGCTCAAGTGGGACCGGCTGCGCATCTCCGTCCCCACTCGGACCGGGACAGGAACTACCTTCTGTACATCCACCCGAAAGGTACGGCGAAGTTAATGCGGTAGCCGATTTCATAATTGGAAAGTGACGCTAGTATTCATGCCCGAACCGTTCATTTGGCCAACCTCGGGTCTCGGCCGTTTCAGAATAATGTAAGTGTACTACCACTAGGTGACCCAGTATATTATATAATCTCTAGCTATTGACTTCATTTCAATAATAAAATGCTGAGGGACCAGAATCACCTGTTGAGGAGCCGAAACAGGTGAAGTAACCACATTCGTATTTAATATCCAGCTCCAGGATGAGGATGCACCTGTAAGAATGTACTTCAGCGATGCATTTTTTAGTTTTTCTGTACACTACTCCGATCGTAAACACTATCCTAAATCTTTACAATTTGGCCGTAGCGAGGGTCTTTGCTTCCTGATTAATGGACAACTCAGTTAAGATCTCCTCACTTCCTCCCCCAACAACCATTACTCGCAAATCACGGCTGATCTGCTCCACCCTACTGCCTCTTCCTTGTCTGGAATACCCAACTCCTCCCATAAATCTGCTGTGCCTCTCTGTTTGTGCGTTCTAGGACCTGGCCGGCCAACACTTTGCAGTTTGCGATGAGGCCACCGATACCGACAGGATCACACCCATTGCGTCTTTTGGACTCGGCTTGCATGAATACAAGCTGTTCTAGATATGCATGAGCTGAATCAATTGATCTTCCGGCAGTGGATAACTTCGCGCGGATGACTTGGTTTGTGATGAGTTTCTTGCCAAATGTTTCTCGCTTAATCGCGTGAAGATACGAGTCTTCAGCACATACGCGAGCCAGTCGAAGAGCGGTAATGGCAAGCCAGATTCGTTCGTGGTTAAAGTCTACAAGATGGTGAATGGTTAGATGCCACGTATTGGCTTCGTATCGTGAGATACTTACTAGACATGATAATGGGGAATCCCCGGTTCTCTTCGCCGATCAAATTCTCTACCGGAACCTCGACATCGTCGAATTCAATGTACGTAGAGCCTGGTTGGCCATGTCAGTATTTTAATTTCAGAGAATGGAGACAACACAACGTACCGCTGGCGGAGACTCCAGAGTTGTAAATGCGCTTGCGTGTCACGCCCGGCGCGTCCAGAGGGATGATCAAGACCGAAATACCCCCTTGACCCGGCCCTCCAGTGCGCACTGCGGCTGTGCAATAATCGGCCCAAAGGCCATTCGTAATCCACTTCTTTGCCCCGTTGACAACGTATTTGTTTCCCTTTCGGACGGCTGTGGTGGTTAGGCCGGCGACGTCTGACCCAGCATCAGGCTCGGTGACGGCCAAGCAGAAGCGCGTCTTTCCACTGAGAATATCGCCGACGTATTTTTGCTTCTGGCTATCTGTCCCGAATCGGAAAATTGGAGGCGCGCCGATAATATTGCCGCACGCCAGGCCCCAGAAAACACCCAAGTACCCGCACCTCGCGACCTCATCCATAAAGATGAGGTCGTGAAATTCGTCCCATTCGGATGGCTTCACGCCTCCAGGAAGTCGAATGTTGCCGAGGTATTCGACTGGCAGCGGAAAGATGGAAGCCGCCATAAAGCCAGCCTCAGCATAATGCCTAGAAGCCTGGGGAAAACAAGTCAGCTCCTACTTCTAGAGCATCAAATTAAAGAAATGTTGCACACCGCACACTTACCTCTAGAGGAACAGCCCCATTCTTCTCCCATTCTTCGCAATTCGGGGCGATATGCGTGCTCACATACTCTCTTACTTCGTCTCGTAGCCGGACATGACTCTCCTTGTAGTAGGGGGAATTGCCTCGAGTGTACCACAAAGGGTCAGCGAATGGTGCAAGGGTTGTTGAAGACATTGATTCTGTAAAATGGAGCTGGTTGCACGTAAAAGTGGTTTGATGGACAATGATGGATTAGTATACAAGGAAGCTCATATCATGATTGATAGCGAAAGAAGTTCAATTTTACTTCCGCTCAATTGACAGATTCTAGCCCTCCAATGCCGAACCCCGAATTCTGGACTCTCCATCTCTCGTTGAACCATCCCACGTATTGCGGACCGTATTCGCGGACCGCGTTTACGGACCGAGGGCCATGTGGGGAATCGCCGCGATTGCGTGCATAACCGTGTCTATAGCCGGGTCTATAGCCGTGTTGCGATCTACCGATCATCAGTCATCTCTTGTTCTCCACCTGTTCCCCAATTCCAATTCCCGAGCTTCTTACTAAATGCGGATATGCCGAGGAACAAGTATCCTGGGTTAACTTGGTGCGCTGGTCATTAAAAAAATGACCTGAGAATATGCGACTGACTATTAATTACTGTTTCTTCAATCTATTATAATATTCGTCGGGCTTCGATCGAATTTTCAACAGCAGGGTTCACTGATTTAAGTCCTTCACCTGTCCCTTGGCTACAAGACATATCTGTATAATGGTGATTTATCGCCCATATCCATTAATTCGTCTGAAATGCAAGTTAACGACAACAGTCCCAATAATGATCCTGGGGCACAAGGCGTGATACGTACCCTCCGTGTATTTTGCTAAGGTCTCTGCCTCTGGGATCTAGTCTCGCTTCTCATTGATTCGCTTGATCGCAAAGCGTAGGATAAGGGTTGCAAAGATCCCGCAGACAATGATTGCAAGCGAGAAACCGTAACCCAACCAATAGTGAGGAGCCTGGTTGGCGAGAAATATATTGGACCCAACGGCGCCGCCAAGGTTCCCGATAGTTAGTAATAAGGCCATTCCGATAGCACGTTTATAGGATGGTGCAAGATTGTTCCCGACCCAAGATATGCATCCGATAACACTGGGATACAATCCCGCTGGGATAAAAAATAGAAAGGTATAGGTTAATCCCGGGAGACGCGGGTGTGGAACGGACAGCAAGCCAACGAAGCCCACAACAGCAATACCGAATGGAATTATGATAAAGGGCCACCGCTTCTGGAGCCTATCTGCATTATATGCAAAGAAAATTGTGGAACAAGTGCCCACGAAATAGATCGGGACTGTAAGGAGCTGTGCTTGAGCTGCGGTATAGCCAAGCTCATGGATGATTGTGGGTGAGGCAAAAGTGAAGCCATAAAATGAGACGCTAGTGTTTGGGACTGGTTAGTTTGACTGTAGTAAAGCAGTGAAAGCCAATATGTTAAATATTACCTATTGCCCCAGAAGATAATGCAAGCGAGATAGATTTTCCAATCCAGAAGGGCTTCTTTTAAAAACCCCCACTTGAATGAGTCGTCTATCCCTGTTTTGGCGGAGGCGGGCCCGGCATCATGTTGAAGACGGCTTATTATAGCCTCTTTTTCAGTTGCCGTGAGAAATTTCGCCGCCTTCGGAGAGTCAGGCAGAAAGAATGGAATCGTGCAGCCCATAAGAACTGTGAGGATACCCTCGAGGATGAAGATCCATCGCCAGCCGCCAAGTCCTGCGATCCCATCCATATGTTGAATGGCAAAAGCTAGAAGCCCTGAGAAGGCGCCAGTCAACGACGCGCCAGTAAAGAAGATGGCGAGACGGGTTTGGACCTCCCAGCGGGGATACCAGGTTGTTAGAAGATATGAAGCGGCAGGGAAGAAACCAGCTTCCGTAAAACCCAGTAGAGTACGGGTGACAATTAATTGGTTATAATTCTTGACGATGCCTTGCATAGTCATGACCTGGAGGGCATAATTAAATAAGAAAGCTAGGGACATCGAAGATTTTGGAGGACGTACCGTGCCCCAGGCTATAACGAGGATCATTAGCCATCGAGAAGGTCGCATCATCTTGAGGACAATATTGCTCGGAACTTCAAACAGAGCGTACGGAAAAAAGAACACTGTTAACGCCATATTATACTGAGCACCAGTGAGCTCGAGGTCCGCATTCATACCGGCGACCTTGGCATTTCCGATGTTAGAGCGATCCATAAATGAAAGGATATAGAGAGCCATTAGAGGAGGTATCAGGTGCCAATCAACCTTGCGCATGATCTTTTTCGTTTCTTCGTCGCCATTGTGAGGTAGCTGGAAGCATGAGCATAAGAGCATGAATTCGGGGAGATTTGGCCACATTTGGGGTTTCAACATCCGTCTGCTCTCCATAAGAAGCTGTACTTCTACTCTCTCCATCTTCAACGTGTGTGACTCCTCGCTTACGGGCCGAGGATTGGCTTTCGGACATGTTGGGCCAATTTTAGATCAGCCAAATAGAATTGGGGTCCCGTCGGTTCAGAGGGCAACACAATGGAAATAACAAGCTAGAAGGGACAGAGAAGATTTTCTTACGAGAATAGAGAGTCTTTATGAGATTGGAGAAACCCAGATTGTGTCACAATTGCGGGCTGGGGATGTCGAGGTGTGGCGTCGACGAGACCCCACCCGTTGATATAAACTGTGTTACTTTACTCGGCGGTATTTTTCATATTTGGCCGCGATCGTTTAGGATTGCGGCGTGTTTGGTCATTCCTTGCGGTTTCACATTTATCTGTCTGTCGTCAGTGTCATATTATCTTTCGACTGTCAGGGGAGGTTGGGACGGCCTGACACGGAACGGGAAATGTAGAAATGACTTAGGTGCTTTGCATATGATACGTAGTCGGCATGCTATTGATCAGATTTGTTCAAACAGCCCACTAGGCATTGCTGATGTACTCGTATTGTCTGACATTAGAATGACCACTCACCTATATGTGAGACATAACCTCGCCGACTTACTACCGTCGACCGCGTCTGAAAAGACAATGCGTTGGCGTATTCCACTGCCTTCCCACGACACCCTGTCCTTGTTCAACGACGAAGTCGCACAAGTCCCATTTTGTAAACTCGTGTGCGCTCACCACGCGTCCCGTCAATGCCATCTCGGTTGCTCTTTGCCAGCCGGCTGTTTTACAATATGAGGTAGCACTCTAGCAAATGGGGTCACACCTCGCTTGACCCCAGACAAGCCGAACGCTGCCGTCGGTGATGTAAGCACTGTGCCACAGCTTTAAATCGACTCAGGGATAAAGCAATTCCAACTATTTTCCTTGAAGATCTATCTTTGGGCTACAGCGTAGTGATTCGCTTTTTTACGGAGGTTAGATTCGTAACCTACATCGGCTCCATTGTCCGGTGGGTTAGAGCTACTAATATGTATTTTAGGCCCGATGTAAAACCTGGACGATTGAAGGGCCGTGACGTGACATATTTTGAAGGCGACACCCAAGATCACAAAGCAAGAGCGATGTCACGAAATAGCTACATATAATGACCGCACTTTTAGCTTTAAGTATTACATACTAAGTCTACTGATTGGCGAAGCTTTGGTAATGATGTGTAGGTCTAAGTACCGATAGGGGTGATGATGGTTGAATGATGCCCTTAGCTCATCATGTACATTCCAGTCACAAAGACTGGGTGTGAGCATCGCTGTGTGGGCTTGAGTTCGTTATGGGGAAATTCGGCCTCGGTGAGCTACTCTGACGACTAGAAAACTTACGGCGTCATCCAATAGCTGGGTGTCTGGCTTCCTCAGTCGCCTTGCCATCGGGCTCTAGACTGTCCTTGGACCCGAAATCTGGCTTTTCTTATAACCTCCGTGGAGGAACCGGGTGACCAGACCTCGTCGATGGGTGATTTACACAGCTTTTGCACCCCAGAGAACCTCTGGCGCATATCCCAGCCCGGCTGATATGGGCCAGGGCTGAGAGATGAGGCACTTTATCTTAGCCAATGCATTCTTGGAGGAAAATGTAGATGCATTAGCTAGCATAGAACCATCACTTTGGAGATCTGGCGAAGTGGGATGGATCAAAGCGAAATGCTTGAAGAAAAGGAAACACCCCGGATTCTCTACGATCTAGCGGTCAATCTAATATGATGATTTTGAGCAGCTTGAAGGTTCCCTATGTATTTCGGCTTTCTCATACAGGGTCAATTGTTACCCGTTCTCATCTCTTTTGGAAGAACTTCAGACGCATTGCCCAAAAAGTCGGTCCAGCACCATCGATGAAAGGATTCGTCTTGCCCGTAATAACTGTGTCATCGCCGACAAAGTTGCTCACTATGAGAATGGAGCCGACAGCCTGCCTTTGTTCCTGCTCCCTGCGTCTCCTGCTTGAGACTCGTGGGGAGGCTTCATGTAATATAGTCTTCCCGTCAACTTGAACGCCTCGACTTCTCTGCTTCGATAATCTTCTTCAAGACCTCCTTCGCATCCTTTATAAGCTGGAGCGTATCGTACCCTGCCTTGACGTAACCCTCTATGCAGAGCGGGACCAGTTTCAGGGAGTCAGGGGCAAGACTAGCATCACACCCTCTGTCCGCGACGATCTTCAGCAGCAACTCACCCCTGTGCCGCCGTTGTGTTTCACTTGCCTTGCGCTGACTTTTTTGGCACATCTGCCTCGTAAGGCTCGTCAAAGTCCGGCAAGAGCCCATTCACCATGGTCTTGATCAGCGTAGGATTGCGAAGTATGACTCATTCGCGCGCCGCAGACTCGCTTTTTTGCGGTTGCGTCAATGCCGAATATAGATCTTTCAAACCCGGCTTGAAAAGTCTTTCCATTAGGTTCCCACTATCACGTTCCTCGTCTGGGTCTGGCCACTTTTCATTCATGTCCTTTCTACCATCCCTATACGCCGAGGACCCAAGCCCCACATCATCCATGAATCCGAAGCGTCGATGTGTTACCTGTATCCAGTCGAGTGGTATCGTCTTTTCCCGCCTTTTCTGCTCCTTCTGGAAACCGCCAATTTACCTTCTTGGCGAATGTTGGCTTGGTGATGTGTTCTCGCTGAGTCCAACCGGGAACTGGTCTCACGCTTGGTCCGACAGTTGATGCGTCGTCACAGTGGCAATATAGTCACAACTAAGGGCAATTGGATCGTCGGTGTTTGTCTTGTAGGTCGGTACAAGAACTGCGCGTCTATCGAAGGTTGTAAACGGCCGCAGGAGAAGACATTGTATGTAGTCTTAGAGTGCCGATGCGGCCCGTAAACTGGCAGCGGGATCTTTCCCTCGGGGCATAAGGGGCATAATGCAGTTGTTTATGGCATCACCTCTGTCAATCCTGAGACAACACCACATGTCCATCGCCACTCCGTGAGTGTCGACCTTGAGCATGGCTTGCTCCTTAGGATTGATACCGCCACGCATATCGGCCGATGTGTCGAAAGGCATGTTATCCATTATGGCTGGACACCACTAGAATCCTCCCCTGGTACTCATAGTCGACGTGCTGTGGTGAAGGCACGCGTGGGGAATTTGGCCAAGATGGTTGATGGTTCTCTTGGTGATTTAGCTAGCAGTGCCTTCGAAATCGTAGTCGGCTAAGCCTGCTGAGATGGCAGAGATCTCAGCGCGGTCTTTTTGCCACAACGTAATCCGCTGAGATAAGATGGCTAATAGATCACCCACGTTGTGCACCGGCTGTCGTAGTCGCTGGGTGAGCTGAGATATCAGCCAATGGCCTCTCGTGGATGTTCTCGGATCGCTTGCCAGGATGTCTTCGAGGTCCACAACTTGCGGTCTATCTTCAAATTCCCCTTTGGAAAGAACCTTGACCTTCTTCGAGAGTGCCAGCTCGACTGCTCTCCAGCCACGCGTGAACCACGGGGAGACCACTAAAGCTAACCATGAGCCTCCGTTTCTCCCGCCTTTGACCTCTTGCTCTAAAGAAAGTTGAGACGATGAGCGTCATGAACGAGCGTGTAGGCAGCTTTGGCGTATTGGTACATTATGCTCTTCAATACCGCTGCACGGGTGTGCTTTTCCGAAGGCACCAATATAGCATCCCAGCATACTACCTTACACTTCAACTCTGCGGCGATGCTCATAAAGTACTTGAAGAGTCAACTGTTCACGGAGCCCGACTCCCGCAACCCCACGCTGGTGCTATCCGACCACATGTGAGAGATGGCCATGTACTTTTGACCCTTGGTAGCCAGTTGAAAACTTGCCGTCCAGAACGTCTGACTTGACAGCTCCCCAAGCAACGTCTCACCAGGCTTCTTCTCGTCGAACGTGTCTGGAGGCCAACGAGTGTCATCTTCGGCGCCATCCGGAATGTTGTGCAGCGGACAACTTGCTTTGTGTGTTTGCCGTACCTTGGTTGTGTTCATTACATCAATGTGACACATCCCTGGCGTGCATTCGCTGTGTCGATGGTCGCCGTGTTTAGAGCGCTGGAAAGATTAAATGTGGTCCTCGAAGGCATCGGCCATGTCCGAGATATCATATACGTTGCAGGGACTAGCATCGATCACCCACCAAAGACGCCGATGTAGACGTTCGATCTATCGAAAACCTCGTGCGCCTGATGGATATTCATGCTCGCCAGACGCATCGGCAGATAATTGTGATCCCATCGACCGATGTTGGGTCCAACACCATTCCCGGACTGAACCACTGCCATCCATAGATTATGTTGATGACCTCACTGACTTTGATCTATTCTGATGGGAGATCTTCGTCGTAGAAATTTGATGTACCCGGCCTGTCTCTTTCAGCATACGCTTTCAGCAGCTAGCAGCATGCGGCCACGACGTTGGGCCCCGGCATAACGGCAAGCTCTATCTTGACGGCCTTTGGCTGATTGACCTCTCAGGGATGAAACGCGCGGCAAGAGATCAATGCAATTGCCGAAATTTTGAAGTGCCGAGATAGAAACGAGATGGTGTCGAGAGTCGATCACTTGTGCATTGTGGGAATGATCTGGTGGTCCCAGCGAACGTCATCTGTCCAACTCAAATATAGATTTTGTACACTCGGCAATTCTCCTCAGGTGCACGATCTGTAACTGCCGACGGGGACCAGGAAATTCCCTAGCCGAGCCATGAGAACATCGTTCAAACTTTGGTAAAGAGAACATGTAGGTCTATATATAGACTAGATAGAGACTACAGACATCGACATCTGAAAACCTGCACTCTTATCCTTTATCACTGATCGTTCGTCACTATCGCATCTCAACGTCAGAGAATTCAGTTTGGTAATGCAGTGACCCCTCAATACGACCAAGATGTTCCTCCCAAGCTACTCTATACTTGGCTGCATGGTATTCGCGGCCATAGCTCTGCGTGCTGTTGCAGAGTCGGTTTGGGACTATGCCCCTAACTTTTCCGATGACCCTTTCCCCCCATATCCTCCCTTGACAAACCCCGACGGTACAAACATATCTGTGACAAACTTAAGAGGAACCCATCTCTTCAAGTTCAAAGGTTGTACTCTTGACAAGAAACGTGACATTCAAGAAGCATACGTCGACTTCCACACTTTGGCCAGTCAAGCAGGGGTCTCCAGCAACATAGATTGGACTTCCCCAGCAGCAATCGATTTTTGGGGTCCGGATATTCCGTTATACACTCGAGAGGAAATCCAACGTGAATCCATCTTGAAGCCTCTAATAACCTCATCCTGGCTGATAAACTGTTAGAAATATTTGCCGCTGCTCAACAAGTTTACTCTTTGCCATGGACATGGCAGCCCCCATGGCTATCTTGGCGGCAATTATGGATCGAGGTATGCACATTTCGTTTCACTGGTCTCTCTAAAATGGAATCTCACAGAAAACCATAGGTTCGATGCAGTGACGGAAAGCTAGGCTCTGCAAGTTCTGACCCGTACAACGTTTGTGGTGATGCAAAACCAAATAACGGTAACTGCCCGGGCGGCGGAAGCCCCGACGCAGGAGGCTCTAACCGCCTCGAAGCTTTCAGCGATGCAAATCCCGACGGTTCGTGGATAAGCTATAGCCGCATCACATTCTGCGAGGGCTTTTTCGAGCTTCCTTCGTTTAAGAATGCTATCAATGCAGGATTGAAACTGCCGGCACGCGAGAAGACCAACCTAGAAAATTGGAACAACCGGGCTCGATGCTTTTTTCATGAGGTAACGCATCTCGACTACTTTATGAATGCGGGAGATAGCCCTGGGTCTTTAAGCCCGTATGTCTCAGATTTGGAGGTACTCTATAACTTTGAAAACAAGGACCAATGGTTTGGATGCTACGGCTCCTACAATGCTAGGATTCTTGCGACTTGGGAGGACCCAGAACCCCTATACTATGGATATTTCACCCAACGCAACGCCGACAATTATGCTTATTTCGCTCTCGCAACGTATGTCGAGAAGGAAATTGGCCGATATCCAAAGTCGCCTAGACCTGGCAGACGTAAAGTGCTCGTCGAGCCGCGGGATATACAGTCAAAGGAGCCTCCCCGCGATATTGAGAAGGATACGGACATTGGGCTGAGCTCGAGAGACGACGACGACCCACCCCCGACATCCAGTTTCCGGGCTGTGGAGACAAGGGCATAGTCCGGTTTCCCGCAAATTCCATTTCTTCTTGGATCGTCTCTACACACGGACCCAGATGCAACATGGCCAGCTCAACTTGGACAACGCCGCTGCCCACTCAGGACCCGGCAGCGTGCTTTTGCGAATGTGACGGCGGGGAGAGCGTGAGGATGGCTTGGGGAACGTCATCGAGCTTGACGAGTTCGTGGTGTCTGGAGGATTCAAGTGATTATGCCCCGACTGGTTGGACCCAGCTGCCAGATATGATGGCATGGTGTACAGATGCCCCTAAGGAATAAATTATTTAGTAGGTTACCGGTAGTATTGATAACACAAGCAGTAAGAAAAAGCAAACTTCGCGCTGTTGCAGCCACTATGCCTCGTCCTCCTCGTATTGTGTCTTGACAAACGGCCCGAACTCGCCCTCCGTCTTAGTCTTCCACGCATTTAGACACGAAAGTCCGTCATACTCATCCAACGTAGCATAGAATTTAGCACCCATGCTTTTGAGGATGTCGCACTTCTCCTGCATAGATCTTGCTAGCAGAACTTTGCTGGCATCGCGTGGCACAACGATCCTCTCCCGAGGTCCCGACATTGGCGTGTCATACTCGGCAACCCAAAATCCCCCGTCAGTCTGCCAACCGACGCTGGTCCATCGCCTCTCCATCTTGGTGGCTCGTGGTATATTCTTGGCCTTGAGGTCTGAAATGCCGTCTTCATCTCCTTCCTGCATGGTGCAGACATAGCCGGATCGCTCTTGGCTATCAAACCACTTTGCGCCGAGGAGCAGAAGACGTTCGCAGAACCTGTCCTCCACATCCTGATCGGGATCCCGCCGGAATTGGGTTTGGACAGGATCGAGCCCCAGGAACTCGCAGTCGACTCCAGTGGCACGCTCAAGAACAATCTTGCCGCCACGCGATGGCCAACCCCAAAGAGCGGCGACATCTTCGCCATAACCGATGCGGCGTGTTGCGCGGAAACGTCGTGGTTTGTAAGGACCTCCTATGGGGCCGCGCCTCGGGCCGGGTTGGCGCAGGTGCTCTGGAGTTCTCATTGTAATTCGTTTGTTGCGGAGGTGAGAAGATGAAGAGCGCGAGTCGCTGACGGCTCAGAAAGCCAGGGTAATATAGGAGGTAGGGATGATCACGAGATAGACACGCCTCGCACCATGACGGAAGCCTGCCTTAAGTAGCTGTGACGGTCTCATCCGGGTGTGTTAGACGGCGATGACGAAGAGGTGACGTAACCATATTTGTGACCTAGGGATTTTAAAACCTCTTACTAGCATACGAATGTAATATTCCGAGTATTGCTGTCTATGCAAACAGCCTTTATCACATAAACTCTTTTTCAGCCCACACTCTGCATCTTCCCCCTTTCACGCCATTTTACAGTCTAAGTTGGGGAACGCAAGTAACATTAAGCAAATTCAATAAATATCACACATGGCACAGGCTGCGAACCCGGTTACGGCCAAATTGTTTAAATAAAAAAAGGGTTCCCTGTGAAAAATAGCATTTCTTTCTAACAGCGGGGCTGTTATTCCGGCCGCTGAAGCGCGTGCTACTTGTCAGATGGAATAAAGATCAAGCCTGCATAAGCTCCAGAGATCTGACTTGCATAGGTCCGATAAGAACCACTGATGGAATCAATCTTAGATAGGGTCCACTGTGCTGACCTTTGAGATGGGTGCCCACGCAGAACGCTTTTCCCGCGCGACTAATCACAGCCACCCGACAGCTTCGTTCCTGATCAAACCACCGGAGTACAAAGTCGTGTTCATGTCTGGCTTAGTTCGAGAGGGAATTCAAGCTCCGTGGGTTATGAATCAGGACAAGCAGTATACCTAGAGTAAACGGCAGTGGGTCGGTGAACACAGGGTGAGACGGTATCACTATCGTACAATTGGATTGAGCAAGAAATTGATTCAAAGGTCAAATGACCTGATTGTCTATGAGGCAGCACAATCTTCAAGGCGAAGAGACGGACCGAGATTTGTGTCTGCCGAGTGGGTGGAAATGAATGTGGAGATGGGGCCGGACCGAACCCGCGCTGCATAGCCGGCTTCCCTGATTAACCAAACATGGCGATTTTCCATATAATTTCCCACTCTCCCCTCTACAGTTATATCTACCTGACTAGTAATTTTAAAATCTGTCCTTTATTTATCATAAATCTAAGTACAACAGTGTGTTCCTAATGGACTCATATTTCTTGCAGTTCAAGGGTCAGCCAATGATGCATCTGCATTATCTCCGAACGCTATCAAGAATCATATTGATTCCATGAGCCATCTTTCCATCATCACATGTCTGGAACGAAGATACCAAGTTCAGAACCCCATATTAGCTCGCAGGTGCTATATCCAACGTAGTGTGGTGTTCCAAATCCTCCCCAGCCAAGGCCATATTATTTTCAAACAGCGGCAGAGAACCAAAGGCGTCGACTCCCTCAACGAACATGCCAAAGTCGGCAAAATCAAACAGCTGACTTGGTGAAGTGAAGAATTCTGCACTGCTAGTCGGGGCTCCTGGCGTGGGACTTCCGGGACGAGTCGGCGTAGACAGCAAGGCGTAATCAAGGCTTTGCCACAAGGCTTTCACGTCATGTGGTGAGTGGCTCGCATTTGGAGTACATGGATCCAGCCCCTGGCGGCGGTTTTCGCACTGTAGACGGAATCGTTCTAGTCGGTTGACCTACACACCCAGTCAACAACACGAATTTGTAAAACTGAAGGTCGACGATCTTGACTTACCATGAGAGCTGCATGTTTCCAATAGCAAGATAATTCTCTTAAAAACTCAAGCGCAGCCAGGTAGTGCTCTTTTCCCTCCTCCCGAACAGAGACTTCTTCATCATTCATGGAGAGCACATGAATCGTGCCGGCAACCATGGTACAGTAGCCGTATAATGACGTGAGGATAATGACATTGTGGTTTTTCATATCCTTCAGATCTGTTAGGCTCTTCGCATGTGCCCTGCAGCTCTCCCACGCAGACTTGATGAACGTAGGGGGGGTCCTTTGCTTGAGCTTCTGCACCCGTTGATGAAGGAGAAACGGGTGGTGGAGTAGACAGTGGGAAAGATGGAAAAGTGCCTTTGAGTAGATGAATGAGCCGGCTAAGTTCTGGTCAATAGCCCCGTCCACAAAACACCGGCGCCCCAAGCTCTCTTTAGGGTCTTCATTTACGCCGAAATAGTGTTCTAGCTGGAGAAGGGTAGACGATATGGCAGCATACGGGGACGTAGATGCCCATGGTAGTCCTAGCTGGGAATATCGCGTTTCCTGAAGGACGTAGTTTGATACGCGGCTCAAAGTCGACGCCATGACCGCGATAAGAGCAAGTGGGCAACATGCATCAGCGGCTTCCTGGTCCAGGCAGTCACCTGTCACTGACGACAGCAAGGGTGCTTCTTCCATTCTCCCCTCTTTGAAAGCAGCCTCGGAGCAGGGCAACTGGATCTTGCACTCCTCGTCACGCAGGGATGAGAGTCGCTCCCTGGAAAGGCATACCAACTTATCCTGCAAGTACAGAGACCAAAATGTCCTCTTGCGTTCTTCCCGGACAATCGGTGACAAGTCTGCGCTGGGTTCCATGTAGAGCTTGGAATGCAAGGCGATGCGGAGGGCAAAGCCCAGTTTCATATATGCCGAGGCACAGTGGCCAGCTGGCTTCGAGATCAGACTCTACTCATGGAGGGGTGTAAAAAGCAGGAAACTCACCAGGATGCTCGGTACTGGCGATTAGGATGATTGTCTGCACCACGAGGAGGGCATCTTCGTCGTCGGGAACACCACTCCACGGCAGCTTCAGACATCCCCACGCTCTTGCCGCGTAGACCATAGCATCATCTTCGGACTTCAAGTTAAGATCCGGAAGTGAGGAATAGCGGCGGACTGCTGAGAGGAGAGCCCAGACGAGGTGGGTAGGCAGTTCACCGGATGCGAGACGACGGCGAAAGGTTGGTTCGTGAAAGAATGAGTAGGGTTGATTGTGGCAGTATCGAAAGTACACGTCAGCGGCGGATTGTAGCGTATGGACTGGCGGGAGTGTGTTTTCAGTTGTGTTTCCCTCCCTTTCCGTTACCGAGACGGGCATATCTTCCGGGCTCACAGGGGTCGGTTGCTCAGGCGATGGGTCGAACTGTGCTGGTGATGGTTGTCCCTGGTCTGCGTGAAGTCCTGCAATGGATGACAGAATAGGTTCCAGCCTAATAACCACATGAGCAATTGAACTTGGCTGCAGTTTAGATGGTGGCAATGTTGTTGCACCTTTCCATTACGCGTTCAAGTCGAGAGAAGCGGTCTTCCAGGGCTGAAAACCTGGCATTCATTGCGTCCTGAGGGATAGTTAGAGGTCACGTTCGCTCAGCTGTGCTGGAGGGCCAGTACCAATACTGATACAGATTCAGGCGTGTCATCGTAAGCAGATAATGATGCCGAACCCGGGCGATGACTGCGCCCATCTTCGACGTAGGTGCATTTCTGTGACAATCGGCGACAGAATGTGCAAACGGGCTTCTCGCCCCCGCAGCGGACTTTCTTCCTCCTGCAGTTGAGACAAGCCTGGCGGATTCGCTTGCGACGGGTCTCTCCGTCAGAGTCGTCGGACATGGTGGAGTGTTAGAGTTGCTTCCCGATGTCGTTCCTCAGTCTGTATGGTGATGAGCGGATCGCGGATGAGGTGGAGAGAATCAACAACAGACCGGATGATGATTTCGTCCGTACCTCCGCACCGCTTCCCCGGAACCTCCACCGCGGGGTAGACCGGGGCTATGCTGGATCTGGTTAAATTGTACATGGATAATGCTTCTCCGAATCTCGCATCTCCGCACGAACTGGACGCGCTCGTCTACTTGTGGTAAGGGCGCACAAGAGAAACACGGTTATCACACGGCTATGGGACGGCAATGTTCCGGGCGAGCCGGTAGGTAAAGGGCCATGCTCCGCTGTCGCTTCCCCGGATAGTTTGCATTGTCGAGGACCCTTCTTTTCTGTTTTTACAGAGAAAAATATTCGTCAATTTCCATATCGTGCGGGATTGGCAATCATTTCTCTTCGCCAACATGTCGGCCACCGTCCATCACACGACACATGCATCAGCGGATACATGCCATGAGCATACACCCGCGCCCTTTTCACAATCCCCAGAAGGGCCTCCGAGGGCTCAAAAGAATCGCTGGCGCAGAGCCCGTCGGGCCTGTCTTTCTTGCAGGGCTCGCAAGGTCAGATGCGATGTTCTACAGCGCGCCCCGTGCGGCAATTGCGCGTGGGATAATCTCGAGTGTGTTGTGGTTAGGCGTCGCAATTCCACGTACGTCCAGCCGATCTTTTTGTTCTGCCCATGAAGGGCATTGACGGTTCTTCACGTTCAAAGTTGGAATTTTTACTAACGTATGTGACCGGTCGAATAGATACTACAGTATGGGTAAATCAGTTGCCCCGCCACAGGATACTCTCATCGAGGAAGATGAAGACGGAGATTTCGAGACAAAGAACGAGCCATCGGCACAAAACCCCACACTGATGGAATTGACGGATGCTGCGATATTACATTCAACACCAATGTCATGTCAAGAAAGCGGAGGCGAAGTAGCAAGCACAGGCAAGTGTAATCCCGGCGTTCGTCCACCTACCCATCATCTAATGTCTCTTCTTCTTCAGATGAAATGCTTGGAGTATTAACAGCTTCTGTCCACGACCAGAGCCCAATTTCCGGTGTAGACACACCGATCCAAGAAGAGACCAACGAGCAACTCCCATCCCAACCCTCAGCCCAGCCTTCAGCACCGCCCGGCTCCAAGCTCATGGACATCCCCGATTTCATGCATTTACCTGGGTTCATCAAACCCTTGTCCACTCGTCTTGCCAACGACGACCTGGCTTTCCTTCACTCGAAAGGAGCCCTAAATCTACCGAGTCGCGATTGCCAGGATGCGCTTCTATGGTCCTTTTTCGAATATGTTTATCCCTTCATGCCAATTCTGGACCTCGATCAATTTTTGCAGGCCGTCGAAAATGAGGACGGCAAGGCGGGGAAAATCAGCTTGTTATTATTCCAGGCGGTGCTCTTCACGGGTACAGCCCATGTGCCCCTGCACCATCTCCAAAATGCCGGCTTTACTACTAGAAAGAATGCGCGCAAAGCATTTTTCCAGAGGGTCCGAGTGAGTTTTGCTCAATTACTCGATTCCGTTCAATTCTGACCTCAGCTTTAGTTTTTATACGACTTCAACACCGAAACCGATCATCTCGTGCTTGTCCAAGCTCTGCTTCTCATGACGCTCTGGTACGAGACCCCGGATGAGCATAGAAATACATGGCACTGGATCGATGTTTCAATTTCTCAGGCTTTCTCAGCCGGCTTAAACCAAGACCCATCATGCTTCAAGTCCAAATACTCGCCCAGGGTGCAGAGACTTCGCCGAAGAATCTGGTGGGCCTGTTTTATGCGCGATAGGGTGGTTTCGCTGGGTATGAGGCGGCCACCTAGGATACGAGACGACGACTACAATGTGTCGATATTGGAGGAGTCTGACTTCAAGCCCGTCGCAAGGCAGCGAGGCACACTGCGTCGCGATATTTGCTCCTACGTTGATGACAAGAAGAAGAGGCATGAACTGGCCTGCTTATGTGTTGAAAAAGCAAAGCTTTGTCGCTGCTGGCGACATTACGTCCGGACACACTACACAATCTTCTCGGAGAATGCTGATAGTGGGACTGAGATATTCAGAGTTCCAAAACTAAGCGACACGGACATATTTGCAGCTTGCAACGAAGACCTCTTGAAGTGGCACAGCGCCCTCCCCGAAAGCTGCAAATACACTTCGCTGACAGATGAGAACAATGGGGGGGATTCGACTGTTGCTTTGAACCGCACAATCCTACACATGGTTTATTTCTCTGCAGTCGCAAGTCTCCATCGGTCAAGGTTTACAGCGTTATCCCGTGAACCAAACGCGTCACTATTTGAGCAAGAAATGTCCAAGCTCTCTATGCAGAATGCCGCAACGCACATCTCCAGCATGGCTGGTACGATACACAATTCCGGCATGGATATTTTTCTCCCGACTTTGGGCATAAGCATTCTAGTCTCGGCGGCTGTCATTCACCTGCTCGAAATGAAGGGAGTGATTCAAGCTGACAAGGGGGCCGCTTTTAAGGGGTACCGCCGGTGCATGTCGGTTATTGAATCGTTAAAGGACATGTACGTGGTGGCCGATCTAGCAAAGGACGCTATGGAATGGGCTTTCATTGAGCCGCTTGGTCACGAACACCCATCAAGTCACTATACCAGCTCGGTTATAGAGCCGTCTCGCAACCTAGCGACTAAAAGTGGCGATGCGAAGGAGAGCGAGACGTGCCCAGAACACTCTTCAACTTCCGATGCCACCTCCTCTAATTTCTCATTAGTTGAAGGAGTATTGGTGGAAGGGACTCACATGAATGGGTATTCATGGGGGAATTCGAATAAAGGGGTAAAAGAAACCGGTTGCCTGCCTGAGGCCCGTGCAAATGACTGGTCGGGATTTAATATGGAGGAACTTGAAGGATTCGAGAGTTGTGTCATGTTCAGTGGCATGGAATTGCAACGCAACGACTTTGAAGGAACTAGCCAATGATTTACATGGAATTTCACGACAATGATTTAAGAATATTCATATCTCAGACCAGGTGGGGTTAAATACCAGCTGCATGTATGTATGTATTTGATATATATACGAAGTTGAATGTAACTACGTGAGCTTATGCCACAGAGATGGTGTAGGCAGAGGTCTTGAAGACAACGCTGGAGCCTGGTAATGAGTTAGCTTAAACGACTCTTGTGTGTCCGCGTATTGAGGAACTTACCAGTGAAAGGCTCGGTTCCGGCCTGCAGGCTAGTGGCAACCATGCTGGTGCTCACACCCTGGTTCGAAGTAAGGTACTTGAAGAACAGGTTCAGATCACCGTTGAAGCTGGTGATGGTGCTGGTCGCAACGAAGGAGTAAACAGTAGTGTCGCCATTGGGGCCTGAGTACACCTTCCAGGAATATCCGGCGATAGTGACGGTGGCAATGGCTGATCCAGTGCTGGAGATGGGTCCTGCGCCGCCGTACGCGGCGAGCCAGATCATGATTTCGTACTGGTTGTTGGCTCCGACCGAGGGCGCAAGCCAGAGATCGTACGCGACGTCAGCAACGACGTTTGATCCCGTCTGACTTTAGGTTATTTAGCATGGTAGCGAGAAAGTCTGGGGAGTAACCTACGTCCAAGTCCACTTGGAGGGGATTGAGCTAATGGTTGAGAGCTTCTTGTTGACGCTCTCCAGGGCCACATTAGAGTACGACTTCACTGAGCTCGATCCTCCAGCCCAAGTCCATGAAGTAGACCACACAACAGACCCCGAGGTGATGGACTCAAAGGTAGTGCATTGCGAACCAGAAGTCGCCTGCGCAGCGCCCCAGTTGTTGTGGTAGATGGTGAATCCACCGGTAGTGAGAGAGCCCCAGCTGTCGCACCAAGTCGTGGCGCGCTTCTCGAGCGAGGTTGGAGTTGGGGACGCCGCTGCCAGAGTGGCGAACAGCGCGGAAGCGAGGCACGAGAACTTCATGATGAATTGGTGAATGTGGAGAGATGCCAAGAGCTAGAGAAGAGAGTGAGGATAAGGCTCAAGCTCAACCGTCGGCAATAGGCAGAGTGGCTTTATAGAGACAGAAACGCTGAGTGACGATCAATATACCACCGACAAGTTGTCTCTCCTGAGTACCATGTTTATTGAAACGGGAGAGTTGTTCCTCCAATAACGGCCATGTTTCCAAAACAGGCCCCATAATGAGCTCCCAATACCCGGTTCATCCTCCACCTTCAACGGACCGCTATAATTGTACCTGAAACGACGATCCGACGCGAGCGACTTCTGTGGGGTGCATGCGTCATCAGTGCCGCCATAATTGCGTGGAACCGGCCCGCGGCCCGCCAAGACCGGCAATTCCCACCAATTGAGGATATTTTGGATCAATTCCCCTACCGTGGAGTCGGTCACCCGCGCGTTTCAGCGTTTGGTGTTCGGATGACTAGGCTCCGCTGCGCACAGGTCGCTTCCGAGGCTCCAAATGGGGCGTATAGTTGGCTGATCTTTCCCCTATGCGAATGCTCCTCAGTTCACGTATTGGTCCGGATGAATAGGGTAGTCATTTAGGCGACTGTTTAACCTAGTGTGAATTCTAATGACGATAGCTTCATGAGACCTAGATGTTCGTTTTCAAATCTGCATTGAGACGCCCTGGTTGGAGCGGCAACAATATTATACTAGCAATTGAGCCGGTAAGACTTACTGACTTATCCAGCGGTCTGGGTTAATCTCCGCTCTAGTCATACGCATCTTATTGGTTTACAAGTTCGCTATACTAACATACCCAAAACATCCATGGGCCCTTACTAAGAGTTAGATGGGTGAGTAAAATGAATGGATAGAATCCGGTTGTGGGTTATTGTGTTCCAGTGCGGCAATATACTGCCGATATGCCCTGTACTATCTCCGGGGTAGGTAAGCAATAGGATGTAGGATGAGGAACACTGATAATGAGAGTGTCGACCCTTCCTCCTCAACGGGGGCGCTTTTGGGGTCGCCCCGTGTAGTCTACGCATATGTCGTACACGTCAATACCTTTCCGCCCACCTCTCTCCTTCTAGCATTGGCCTTCAATTCGTTGACTCTGATGTCTCATGAAGTAGGCTACGTGAGGGGTCCTGACGTGGACAGTAGTAGACCAACGATTTTGCGGGGCTTGTTTCCTCCATGCGACATCCGGGGTTCTTTCCGCTTCCTGCGTGCGGATGAGGCCAATAGCAAAAGATGTTGAATGCGACTCGCCAATAAATGAACCATGATTGGTCAAGGTTACAGCTGAGATTTGACAAGGCTGCATAGCCAAGCCATGCAAGCCAAGACATACAGGGTCAAAAAGCCCGGCATATTTTCTACCGGCAGTAGGACAAAACAATCAGGCCAATTGCCGCTCTGACGATGCAGTGACTCGTATTATTGTCTCACATTACCTCACACTCGCATCCATGAGAACTCGAAAATGCGGCAAGCACTCGAGTGAGGGGAAGTCTTTCCCCTCCACCATCCTCCCACAAGCGGTCCCATCTTTGTGATCCTGTAGCTTACAATTCCTCACCCTTAACCATGGGTTCCGTCAGCAATACCAGCACTTCTTCGTTCGAGGGGGTTAATTATGATTGGAAGTCACTCTACGATAACCGAGTCCTATATGCCACTGTCGCCCTGGTTACCCCAGCTGTGACGTGCTTTCTGTGGTTTTTTGTGTCGTACCATACATCTCCTCTTAAGAAGTACCCAGGCCCTTTCCTCGCAGGTATGCGCCCTCCTTTCCGTATCACCTCATTCTAGCCTAGTGGCTGCCCCCGCCAGCTCATTTCGATAGGCTCGACCGTCATCACCATGCCGCTGACAAGGAAAAGGATGGACTAACCTCTGGCGATTGTCGCAAGTCATCTCGGGAGACTACGCGCCGCGCATCAAAAGACTCCACGACAAATATGGCCCCATCGTCCGACTAGGTCCAAATCTTTTAGACCTAGATTTCCCTGAGCTTTCTAGAGTCATTTACAGCACTGACGGCAAGTGGAAGAAGGTATAGTGCACCACCATGACCCGCACAAAACGTGAGCTATTCTGACACGATCTTGCCATATCCCATAGACCGACTTTTATAAGAACAGCAGCTCTGTCGTGAATGGAAGAATTACCTACCACATGTTTAGTGAGACGGACAATGTCGAACATGCGCGGCTGAAGCGCCCGTCGTGCGTCACTACACTGTCCCGAGCGTGAGGGCGATGGAACCACACATGGACAAGGTCATCCAAGACTTTTGCAACCATCTCCAGCAGCGCTTCGTTGAACCCGGAAAAGTCTGCGATCTTGGCAACTGGATCGCTTATTGTGAGTACTTCTTTACTACCAAAAGGAGTTGACCAACCCTTTTCTAGATGCCTGGGACTTCCTTGGCGCCGTAACCTTCAGCAAGAAGTTTGGATACATGAAACACGGCCACGACTTTGATGGCACTCTTGCGATTGCCGACAAGTCGATTGACTACCTTGGCCTATGCGGACAGATGCCCTGGCTGGACTACTGGCTTGATAAAAACCCCATCTACCCTCTCGGTCCCCCGAACATCTCGAACGTTACCCGCATCGCCATCGGGAATTTGACGGCTCGTTTGAAGGGCGAGGACAAGGATTTTGAGCCTGAGAAGCCTGACTTTCTTCAATATTTTATTGAGTCCAAGGAGACACATCCTGAAATTGTGGACGAGGCTACCATTGTGGGCTATCTTCTCCTAAACCGTATGTTATTATTTTGAAGCTGTGCGATCTCCTTAGGTTACGCAATGAACCCTGCTCTGAATGACTGCTGAAACCCACTACCAGTTATTGCCGGCGCTGACACAACCGCAATTACTATGCGCGCTCTTTTTTATCACTGCTTGAAAAACAAGCGCGTCTGGACCAAACTTGAGACTGAAGTGCGTGCCAATCTCGCAGCAGGCATACCAGCACCATACTCAGCAACCCGCATCCTCCCATACCTCGAAGCAGTCGTCAATGAGACACTGCGGTACCACCCTGCTGTATCTATGACAATGGAGCGCATTGTGCCACCAGGTGGCTTAACCCTACCAGACGGCTCAGTTGTCCCAGCGGGTTCTTTGGTCGGCATGAATCCATACATCGTGGGGCGCAACAAAGACATATTTGGCTCTGATGCCGATGACTTCCTACCTGATCGCTGGCTCCAGATGGATAGCGAGAGCGACGACGAGTACAAAGAGCGGATGCAGCGCTGGGGCACGGCCAATCTGACCTTTGGTGGCGGGTCGCGGATCTGCCTCGGGCGAAACTTGAGCATGATGGAGGTGTATAAAGTTGTGCCTACCCTAATTGCCACGTTTGACATTGAGCTAGCTGATCCGGATGAAGAGTGGTGGACGAGTTCCCAATGGTTCTATCGTACAAGGGGTGTAGTCTGCAAGCTCAACCCTCGAAGCGTAGGGTAGATTCAGCGCAAGGGTTGGGCAAAGGGGAGCCTGAAGACTGCCTTGAACGATTAAATGCACATTACGCCGGTAAAAGGTCTTGATGTCTAAAGTAACGAAAAGAGGCTCGGGATTCCACCTAGCTGTATGGGCTCCGAAAGTTTTACCACGCTCGCCAAGATGCGAGTGGTAGTTATCAGTCCCCAACATCAACATATCGCGCTCGATCCCCTTCCAACGTAACCCGGGTCACTTGGTTACGTTGGAAACCCAAGTGTGCAAAAGTTCCATCTGGATCCTACACCTTGCCTCTGCTCAGGCATATTCAACACCGGCCTCGGGATTTTCAACGTAATTGCTCGAAAATCCACAATGGCCGGGGGTGCCATCTCCATCTTCGTTTTGCCCTTTCGTCACGCCCCATTTCAAACGGGCCAGTGGCTCCTGTGATCGTGGAATACCATCACTATAGTGACAAGCTGCTGCAATTGCCAGGCTGCAGCTCCCGACTACCGGCATAGCAGTTGAAAGGCGACGGAAGCCAGTAATCCCCAGAGCAATGGCCATGATGATTGATGCACCTATGATAAATATCATGGGAGCTAGAGAAAAGCCACATCGAACATATAGGTAGTCGCCCGGCGTCCCGGCGGCAATAAGGAAGATGCTTTGTGACAGCAACCAATGGATTAAAATGGATGCAATAAGCAGGGGTATACCCCAGCGGTATGGCAGTTGAAGGAAATAGCGAGATCGTTGTTCACCTTTCGGGTTCCAGGGCACTCGCACCCCGCGTCGTTTCCAGCCAAAGTCGCTCCATTCCTTCGCAGCCAGCATGCCAGTGAATAGCGCGTTGTATTGGAAGTATAGGAGCGAGAAGAGCAATTGTGGCAGATTGGCGAGAAATACCATCCAAACGAGTTGTCTCGAAGAGTTCTTAATAAAGTCGGGGAGACATACCACAACTGCTGTCTCGGACACAGCTCCGAAACCTAAGTCCCATATGGCTCTAAGGTCATGAGAGCCAGCAAGATGTATAAGACCTCTCACGAAAAGAAATACCCCAATTCCAAGGAGATCCGAGAATCTAATAATACATGGTCAGCAAGGGGATCTTTCCTATGTTTGCTGTGATCCAACGATCTAATAAATATGCGAACAGATGCACTCACAGGGACAACTTGCTATCCAGCGACGACGGCTCATGGTCGATGCCCACCGCTGCCATAGTGAAGACCACCGGCGAGGGCCATGCCAGTGTTTTCGGGATCTCTTTACGTCCTTCGCTGATACTAGGCAGCTACGGGCAGCAAACTCGTCAGGAGAAGTCAGGAACGATTCGATGGCGTCCCCCAACACCAAGATTATCTCACGCGGCGGGAGAAATGCAGTGTACAGCATGACGCAAACCTTGATAGCGTTTGCGACGATAACAAAGGTCATGATGGCTGTGTTGAAGTGAAGTTGACAATCCTCGGGCTCCCGCCTGCTAAGGCAGTATTTCACTCGAGGTCCATCAAATGGACTCCACTTGTCGGCATTCTTTTCCATCTCGGGCAACATACTGCGACAAGATTTGGTGCAAGTATCCATGTTCGGGCTGCAGATCCATTCGTAGATCTCCAAAACGCACCAATCGCCGCCCCTTGACAAGGTAGAAGATGATTGTGACATCGGTACGTCTTGAAATGCCGGATAGGGGCCAGGTTCTGTAAGGAGCAAGACATCGCTTCGCTCCGCTTGAAAAGCCGTGGCATACGCACTCATGCAGTCGACATTCGACAATTTCTCGAGCTTTCCAGCTCTGCCGAGTTCCCAAAATTCTGCGAGACGGACCCCTTCATCCTCCAGCTCAAAACTCTTTGTACTTTTTGCTTCTTTCGATTTCGGCAAAAGATTGAGAGAATATTGGTTTTGTGCCATTGGATGTATCTTGGAACATGTAAATTTCGTAGTCATGAGTTGAAATCGACGTGAAGATAACAGAATTGTGTCTAAATCTTGTTCATCTTTTATCTAGCGCCTAAATTACCATACTCATAGTATATGAAGTGGAACTGATTATATCACAAGAAGGCAGCAGAGAATCCCTCTCTTCTTGGGTATTTAGCCACATTGTGGATGCTGGGGACTCCAATATCCAGCCACCTCCCTCGTGAATGGAGTTTTTGGATATCGCCTCGGGTCGGGGCAATTAAACATTGCATGCAATAGTTGCTAGCAGCTAAGAGAACGGAGCTGAAGATGTTGATGCACAGATGGATGGCAGTATTGAGAATACTGTTCGTATTGCATGACCCTGAGTGCAGGACCCTAAGGTCGCTCGTTTCGAGTTCCATGGGTTCGCCGTTGTACTTCTCCTTATTAGGATCGTCCTCGTGGAAGTTGTCGCCGAATCATTCCTTTGTCGTCGACCATATAGTTACGGAGAGATTCAATAATCGGACTGCAAGCGAAAGGGACGCGCCCATGATCAGACTAAGCTTCCATCCAGATAGTGACTTAGCGCAGAGAGAAGCGAGCTTGTTTTTGACATCGGACTCAAATTGAGGCTTGGGATCAAGTGTGCCATCTTGAAGTGGTTTGTGAGAATATATCTGTTCATCCCGCATGGCTGTCATTGGTACCAGTAGAAAGATGAGTTCAGGGACAATATCGTAAAACGCTTCATCCGACGATGATCTCGTTTTCTCCCTTCAATGCGGGGGAATTGAATTCGAGGTCATCAACCCCTCAGCCTGGTTTTCATTGCGCCACCACAACCAGAGGCTACATGTTGTATATATTTTCTTTTTTCTCTCCCCGGTATTTTTGCCAACGAATGTGGCGGCGGGCAGTTTGTTTAGAAGTGCAGAAAACATGAGATGTGTCCCGTCGCTCGACGGCGATGCGGAGACGACCTTCGTTACCATCAATCACTACGAAGTTGTTTTGTGCTGAGGCAATCAATCAGATTCAATGTGCGACACCAAGCTGACACCTTAGCATCATATCACACGTACCCGACAGTTGTTGGCGTCGCACGGCGAGCTAAGAACCCTCAGCTCTCAGCTATGTTCTTGGCCAACCTGCCTGCATATACGGCGCGACTTGAGTGGGTTGGTCTGATTGGCACATTTTCGAACATTCTTCAATCGTGCGAGATCTTTTTCTTGCTCACCGACCATGCTTCTCCGTGGAACTGCGGACGGTGCACAGCCCCTGCACATTAGTCAAGTCTCGGCCAGACCGCTGCCCAACCGCCGCAATGGATTACCTCACAATACATTCGAAACCCGTGTCAGGCTCAGCTGTACATGGACAGGGGATAATAACAAATGAAACCGGGAGGAAAAAGAAAGACTAGCACACTATTTCTCCTGGAGGTTGGAAAAACGTACTTGCGAATTCCGTACTACCTCCTAAATGTCACAAGTCAATTACTAGTTCACGGATCTACGTTCTCGCAAGCTAGGGATCTCCAAAGGGTCTAGCCCCTCCCGAACTATCATCTACGAAGAGGCGAGCCGTCCCTTAGCGACACGGGCCGGCGTCAATGTGCGCTAAGAATCCGTCTTGTTCAAGTACTATGGGCTGTGGCACTTGATGGCTCGTGCGAAGTAAAACGGGTATCCCGTCAGATTATCAGGGAACGGCGGGGGTGGTGCCAGCTGATGAGAGCCGCGCACAATCTGCCCAAAAACCGCAGCCGAAGCAGAAAGGGGACATGTCGAAGAGCCTGGTTACCGAGATTACAGAAGTGGAGGGTGTCAGGATTTGGTGGTCGAGGAGGTAGGAGTGGATGATACAGCCAAAGACGTTAATGAGCCCGAGGTTTGAAATGGATTGTGCCAGATGGCAAGTACGATGAACTTGAATTTGAGCCCATAGTGAGTGTGCCAGGATAACAAGGACGATCTCTCGGGCAATATGCCGAGAGTCATGTAGCTAGATTAAGGCATGAAACCCTTCATAATCGAAAGTCGACTATTGTATCTGTTGAAATGAGAGCTTACGCATGTGATGATAAGTCTGACTAGCTAACTAATAAGGGGAGCAAAACTCGTGTCGTGATGGAGATCACGGATGTCGGTGATGGCCTTATAAATTAGGTGTGAATCAGGATGCCGGGTAAACACGGCTGTGATATGCCCGTCAACAAGTATCATTCATGTTCCTAGAGAGAGCATACGACCTCCTCCCCCATATAGTGTAAAATAGTGCCGATGAGCGATGTTATGAGTTATTAGTTCTCAGGTAAGGGCCCTAGTATTTTAGGAGGATTAAGAATGTTGCTGATGTGGGAGGTATGTGTGTGTAGGGTAGGGCGGACTTCCTCGGAGTCGAGGAGACCAGCGGAGCCGGGAATTCCCCCACTGTATTTACAGGGGACCGTACTGTTAGCCACTGCTGAAGACCACCCTTGTATCTCACTGTATTACTACTCCCCCTGTGATGACCTCCCAGAGTTGTTGAACTGTAATAATCTGGGTGCGATCATGTACCGTTCTAAGTTACTGTAATTGTTGGTGTTCTACGGACGGATCCGGGCAGCTTAGCGTAAAGGATCGTCTGGCTTTCTGCCGTAAATCACCTAGATTTACTCCTTACGCCATCCGCGGATATCAAATAGCCGTCCCGACACTTCATGCGGCGCTAGGATCCGTCGAGGTTTTACGTGTAAGTATGCTGTGATCCCTAAACTCTGCACTTGGCCTTTCCACTTTTCGGTGCAACATGACTATTTGTAACTAGTTTCAGTGTAACCTAACTATCGGTAACCAGTCCTCCTTTCTGTCGTGATGAAGCGGTCCGATGAAGAGGTCAAAGCGAATATTCGTGATTCAGGGGCGGCCGGGTTGCCGGCCCGTACCCATCTCTTCCTCAGTGGCTTGTCGAGATTCTACGCTTGGGCTGCTTAGTGTCCGGATCTTGGGTTCAATTGGCTCGTTGTTGCTGGTAGCTGAGGCATCGCGCCGTGGCTAGCAGGGGTTTGCTTTGGCCGAGTCATCGACTAGCCAGATCCGAGGTTCCCCATGGGGAATACAGTCATGGCCGATTCAGCGGAGTCTGACTCGAATCTAGAGATCTACGGCTGTCATCTCTTAGCCAAAGGGTGCCCCTGCGTTGGTAATCTGCAGCAATCACATGCATTGGGTCCTTGTAGCCGTCTCAATTTCTGTTTTCATGGACGTGTCCCGCATTTAAGCTTCGAGGCTCCCTAATTCTTCTCACATGCCCCATGTATCCTTGACTCTTTCTTTGCTTTGGTGCGCGGTCTTGCTCGCTCTCGCCTTGACCATGGCCAGCCATTACAACGTCACGGCTGCGAAGCAGGCCTTTCTGGACCACATGGCCGAGGTCGCTGCATCCCAAGACCTCCACCAGAATCAGGCGCCGCGGGTCAGACGAACGGCCGTTGCAGTCACGTTGCTAGCGGCATTGTTTGTTGTCCTACGTTTGTTGGCCCGCTTGAGGCAGCGGGTATCATTCCACACTGATGACTGGCTGATCATCATGTCGTTCTGGGGATTGGTGGCCAATTTAGCCATCACTCTTGTTTGTACGTCCCCCATTTTTCATCTCATCATACATCCTCGCTTACATGAAGGTAGTGCTGCATCAAGGTTTAGGCCGACACTCGGGAGCTCTGACTCTGGGGAGACCCAAACACTTCTCAAGGTGAGTAGTCCGTCCTTCGTTTGATGTCTCAGCTATATTTACATCAACACAGGCGCTTATCGGCGCGGAACTGCTCTATGTATATGTCTTGGGCCTCCTCAAGATGTCGATTCTCTTTTTCTACAATAGGATCTTCCCCGTTAGAGACATGAAGATCGGCAGTCGCATATGCGGTGGGGTGACCATTGCCTGGACTCTTGCTTGTACCATGGCAGTGTTGCTCCAATGCCGCCCGATGAAGAAGATGTGGGAACCCTGGCGCGAGGGAACTTGCATCAACACATTCGTAATGCAACTCGTTGTTTCATTCCTAAACATCCTCATTGATTCATCCATACTCTTACTCCCCATGCCGCAAATCTGGAAATTACACATGAAGACGTCTCAGAAGATCTCCTTGATTGCCATCTTCTCGGTAGGGTCTTTTGCTGTTTTTACAAGCATATTCCGCTTTCGGGTTTATTGGCTATACGATGGTGATGACATGTCCTGTAAGTTGGACATGACTCCTTCGAGCTTTCCATTAGCTGACTTTGAGGTAGATACGCTGGGAGAAGCTTGTTTATGGAACATAATCGAGATTAGCAGTGGCATTATGTCTGCATGTCTGCCGAGTCTGGTATGTTGCGTGTCTTCCGCCAACATAAATCATCGTCGTATTAACTGTTGACAGGGCCCATTGATGCAAATATGTTTCAAATCATTTTACTCGTCATTCCAGACAGAGAACACTGCTCAAACAAGAATACACATGGGGGCCATTAGTGGAAGAAATGGCCAATCCAATCTCAGCAAACAGGCCGGCACATCAGTCGTGCCCCTCGACGATGATGCTATCGATATCCCGCCTCCCACTGCTGCGTCATCAACCCGCGGTGGAATGTCGTCCTTCAAAGAATCTCATGAGTTTCATCATGGTGGCGCACATTCATCTACTGACGAAATTCCACTGAGAAGTCACGGCAGTACGGGTCAGTCCTGGTAATTTGTGGTCATATTGGGAGGTGTGGTGGTTTGATTCTAGTTCCTGGGCATAAAAGACGGAGTTTTATTAATGAGCTTCAACGTTCATTATTTTACCATTTTGCATCTTAAATTTTATAATCTTTTCCTCGTGGAAGATATTTGTATTGTTGCTAATGGCTCTCGAGTAATGGAGTGTCAATGCAAGGCGGGTTCCGGGATACCAGCTGCGATCTTACAGAGATCGAGCAGTGGGGTAATCTAATCGCCCGCCCTCCAAGCTCTCCAAGACCACGACCCCCCGTATTATACCATAATCTTCTTCATCTCTATGAGCAAGCGATCGGGAATCGACAAAAATGGGCAATGGCCGGCGTCAAGTTTAACGGAAACAAGATCCGGGCCTCCCTGGAGGGACATTTGTTGTTGAACCGGGTAGGGCAGCGCATTGTCTTCGGTGCAGAAGATATACGCAATGTGAATCGAGTTTGCCCAAGGCTCAAAACCTGACGGGGCTGTGAATAGACCCAATGCTGAGTGTGTCGTCTCCTTTGACCATTTCTTTTGAGCATCCTCGTCAAGATCATTAAACGCAACCTCTGGCAACATATCCGGGTTGCCGACCACTCGATCATCCTGTTCAAGGTTACTTTCGACTCGTTAAATAACTCAGATTGCGTTTGTGTTACCATTAATTTCATCCAGGGCAGAGGTTCACCTCCCAGCATCTCCAACAGGGACTTTCCAGCTGGAACCATAAATGCACTCATAAAGATGATCTGGGAGACGCCTCCCTTCAGACCACTTGCCACTCGGGAGGTTGTGTCCAGTCCCTCAACGGCATTGCTTGCTACAAGACCTCCGGCGGAATGGCAAAGTATCGTGACTTGTTTGCCTTCGTTGACTAGCACATCGAGGGTATCTCGGACTGCCTTGACATCGTCGGCGAGACCAGCAAGTGGGATAGTTGTGCCCCCCAACGTTGGCTGGTCAACATATTCGGTGGGGTATCCTGCCGATCTGAGAATGGAAATGAAGCCTTCCCAGCCTGAACGAAGCTGCCACGCGCCGGGGACGATGACGATTGTTGTCTTGTTTGCTGTCATGATTGTGGGTTGGGGTGGGAATAAATTGACGAGGCGATGGATTGGGCTCGCTAGATATGGTATTATTGACAGAAATGAGCAAGGAACGAGCTCAGAACAATGGAAAGACGAGTTTGTAGAATATATACTAAGAAAGCGACCCGATTAGTACGTCGTACCTGTTGGAGAATAACCTGCTTGTGGCGAGCGATTGCCGGGACTAGGCTGATTATGATGTAGCGACTTCCGAGACAGACCCCATAGCTGGACTTCAGACCGCCTAGGTATGGATCCCCGAGGGCATTTAATGGAGAATCTACTACCCTGAGGTGGTTCGATATAGATTTCAGGCCTGGGTACCCTTGGCCGGGGACCACTGAGGACCCCGAACCATAATCGGCTGAACCCCTTTTCCATGTTTCTCTATGGGCTCCGAGGCGAGACATGCCGGTACTGACTGCCGAGCACACCGAGGATCCGCTCCGAGGAGTTGTGCGGGGTGCGAACAATCCCCCGCAATTTGCTAACTTCAAAGAGTCTAAGTCACGCATTTGCGCATTGTTCGAGCCAAACTCTATGCTTCCATGTTCTGTATCAAATGTTGTATTTTTGACGACTTGGCTGCGTCAATTGACGTGGGCGCGTGATGTCTAGCTGATTCGGCGATCAGTACTTCGGCCAAGCAAACCCCACCATCTCTTCTCGCGGTGGAGCTGGATTCTTTTACGCCTAGACCCGTATCGCACATGCGCATGCCGTATCATCGACTACTATGGACTCGCCACTAACAATTATCCCGTGTTCTTCTCTAGCAGCATGTGGTAGGGCTGTCTACCCAAAATGGCGCTTCTAATCTACATCTTGTCGCGGCGGTTGAACTAGTAGAGCAATGAATGCCCCGCTCCAGCAGCATGCACCAGCCGCGTCATGCCTTTCATTTTTGACACTTGAGCTTTCAGAGTGCTGGGGGGGTTAATAGGCGCCTTATTTCCTGCCTTGGTTGCATATGTAAGTGCTGTACCGCATAGTTGATCTTTCAAATCGGCATCAACTCGGCGAAATTTCAGCAGTAGCTCAGCAACACCGATATGTCCTCGTGTGGCCGCGAATGATAGTGCGACAATTCGAGTCAATTCTGACATGCAGAACCGATTCCGTCAGAGGCAAGCAGTTCCTAGCCACCTTTTGATTCTCCTCAATATCAGCGTTCGTTGGTAGCTTCATATCTGGCTCGAATATGAATCGTTCACCGATGGGATCTAGGTACTTGCATAACCATCAATACAGGTTACTTTAACTTGTTTTTTTTCTTCTTTTTTTTTCTTTTTATTTCTTTAGCTGAATAATAAGTAGTAGCTGAACAATATGGTTACTTTGACTTATAAACTTTTATTAAATCCCCAATGGAGGTCCCATTCGAGTTCTCGTAACGTGCAGCTTTGCAACGGTATCATGGCTGCTGCCCGATGGATACCAAAGTGGCGTTTGGTACTTTGTACCCGTCAGATCCTGCTCAAAACCGCCACTCAAAAGCTGCCCGATGACCATTTTAGACAGCACATAACAATGGAGTCCACCCTCTTTTGTCGTTTGAGTCAATATCCACTTTCTCAGTCTCAAGCGGATGGGGTAGGGGTACTCCGTCCCCTTGTTCAACAGCGTGCGGTGCGGTGATCGACATCCTTAATATCGAGATAAATCGACTCTGTAGCCAATAGAAATTAAGCTACAGCCCCATATCTGCTCAAGGCGGCATGGTATGACGGCTTTCTGTTGTAGCTATCCTCGGAAATGGCACAAGATCCAACTTCAAGTAGCACTTCGGCTATCGTGACAAGGCCCAAATGTGCAAAAAATGAAGATGCGTTATTTCCCTTGGACATTTAAACATGATTTGGATGGACGATGACTTCTCCACCAGACTTCCGTTCTTCACACTCCTCTAATGCATCAGCGCTGCAGGTTTTGCAGTCCTTACCGCCTTAGTTAGTAGTCGGCGAGAAAAGGGTTGATCACTGGATGGACGTTTTTAGTCATGCATATCCTCCATCCGCTGCACGTTTTCTCTGACCATCTCTGGCTTCCCAAGGTCATTGTAAAGCCGTCGGATTACAGGGATGACTCCTAGGAGCTGCTGTGGCGGACCGTTCAGCTGGTCGGTTAGCTTGAATTGATCGTTTGGCAGCCGCTTCCCAAAATTGCATTATACTATGCCTCTGAGTGTGCGTTGTGGTTGGCTGACCACGACGTCCCCGAGTCGAATATGTCTCTCTGGGGGTGGGCTACCTCCTCCCATGCCACCGTCAACGCACACCTCAAGTTGAAAAAACGACCTGACCATGTCTTTGGAACGCTAGCGGCCGAGTTGGTGTCGTGTCTACCGCCTGGCAGGTATCCAACAGCACTCCGGTCATAATTACAACAGATATGCGTATGTTGGGATCATTGATCACAGCCATCTCCGGGCCATCTAATTCAGTATCAAGCATGCGACAAGCAGGGTCACACTCTCCTTGCAGCGTAAACTAATCGTAGGCGTCAATGGTCAGCTCTGACTTCGGAGACGGGGAGGTTTATTTATGTATCGTCCGGCCTAATTTTATCAAGGTGATGGATGGCAGGGGTTAAATTTGGGGATAGCATCGAATCGGAGATGCTGTCCAATCAAAATCAGCGTGCCAGTCCTGTAAGTATGCAGGATCTCTTATGGGGCCAAGCTTGACAAGGCGTGGATCTCAATGAATCTCGTTCCCAGAAAAGGATGATGATCACTGCTGAGGTACAGAATATCCACATAGAATGGAGGCCTCACTTCTGCCTCATGGTACGGACGGAACCGCAAGGCAGCAAGCACTCTAAAATGATTGATTTGTAAAAGTGCAACGCGCCCTGCGTTTGGAAGGCATCTGCCAAGGAGCTCCGCCTGGAGAAGGATCAGCTTCAAGTAGAAAAACTTATTGATTGGCTGTCTCGTATCCTCAGCTTTCCCAGGGCCCCGTGCTTGGTGCTACACTGGCGCCATAGCCCATGATTGGTTAGTTTTCCTTGTAAATTTGTCTCATCGTGCGGGCACCGCCACAGCCCCGGCTTCCACGGACGAAGCTTGGGGACTCTTGTTACGCATTGATGCAATTAACTCGTGTTTAAACTTAATTGTAAGATTAAGTCCCTAATCTCTGGATCTGAAACTAAGAATGCACCTGCGCTTCGTATTTAAAGATTATAGAAAAAGCATTGCTATGAGGCATTTTCGTATGGGCTCTCAGCTTGAGTGGCTTACAGGCTCGCAATACGAACGAATGGGACGCCGCGAGCATTGTTGAAACAGCTACGTTCGTATTGTAACCGAATTACTACAGCTTGCATATTAATCAAGGCTGAGGCCAGTTTATTGGAAATTGTGACACGAGATATTTAATCTAACCCCGACAAAGCTCCACATGATGCCTTTCAACGGCCACTACCCCATTCAGTGGTAGGCTGGCCCATAAGGCCGCGGGTTTAATAGTCTATGAAGGATAAACTTGATTCATGTGGGGGAGGAGGAAGGGGACGAAGTGCAAATGGGCAGCCTCCGGGCAGGGAGCATGAGCCTTTAGCTGAGCACAGCCCTGGCTTACGGCTTGGCGGCGCTCGTTCATGATGCTGGACACGGGAATGGCTGTGCGTATATATCTGGCAGGCTCGCCCTGAAGTTGCCTAACCGTCTCCCACGCCAGGCCGAAGCATCTCATCAATCAATCTTTGTAGGCGCCTTTGGTAACGGCGGACTCGTCAGGATGTGGTTCTTCAGCAGCAAAACGGCGGTTCTCGCCTTAGGTACGCAGCGTGTCGCAGACCAAATGTTCAAATGCCAATAAATCACTAGCTCTCTGCCACACCGGCCAAGCTCTCAAGGCGACCATTCTTGCCGACACCAATCGCGACGGCAAAGTCGATGTCAAAGGCACCACCGACGTCAAGGGAAAGGCGACATGGACGACGGCGAGGGGCGCCCTGTTCCTCGCCAACATCGGCGACACGAACGGACGATGCGCAAAGTCTAAGGTGTTTGTCGATAATAAGGACAACCCGGACTCCGGCGAGACGTATCTCAACGAATGCAACGACGCTTCCGGCGACGTCCAGCGCAACGCGAAATACCTCGCGCCCCTGCGAACCCTCCCCTTCGACAAGCTGAGCGGCGCCGCCAAGGGCACCATCACCGTCACAGACGCCACGGCTGCCAGCAAGGTGCGCATCTTTTGTCAAACAGGGCAAGACGTGGTCGTTTGTCGGTCCCAAGCACCAGTTCACTTCCAAGGAGCTCAAGAGCGGTTTGGAGCTGGGCATTGACGCTCGCGATGTTCGCCGGCCTGGTGGTTGGAACGGCACGGCCGTGGTGCACTTCACCGTGTCGGATGGCTACGAGAAGGCCACCGACTCGGTCGCGCTCCGTGTCGCTCCTGTACTGACGCACCACCATGCCCAACTCGCTGAAAGGGTATTCACCACTCGCGACACCTGGAACAGCTCCCAGACCCGGTTCGTCGAAGATCTCGTCGAGAACGTGGCCAACGCCGGTATCGAAAAGCCCGTCTTCATGTTCCAGGGCCAAGACATCTGGACCCAGGACTTCTTCGAGCCCGGCTACACGAGCATCCCCGGGCCCAAGGGCCCCGTCGCTCTCCGAGTCATGATCCGCTCCGCCCAAGACTACCGCATCGCCGGCCGAGAGGTCTTCGAACGCGTCCGATCCAGCGGGGCCGGCGCCGTGCAGCACCCCGGAACTGGCTCCACCATCGACTCGATGGGCAACCTGGAGACGATCCCTCCGTACACGCACAATGGGAAGAGCTATCCTGCCGGTCGCGTCATCATGGGCCACTGGGGCACAGAAGCGCCTCTCATGTTCAACTTCCTCAAAGCCCAGGAGAGCCAGGCCCCCCTCGCTCTCGACACGGCCTGGTTGGGCGTCGGCCATGTCGATGAGTTTCTGCAGTTCTTGCCCGCTGACAACAAGCGTGGCTGGATCTTGATGGCCGACAGTCCCCGTGCTGGGCTTTCCATGCTCAAGAAGGCCTCTGCAGAGGGTCACGGCGGCAAGAAGGCACTCTCGCGTCCCCGCCTTGCCGGCGAGGACGAGTCACTGTGTCTCCCGCAGCAGACCATCGACGAGGTGCTGAAGCTGGACAGATTCACCGAGCTCAATGAGATGGCCGCCACGCGCATCGAGAAGAATCTCCAGATCCTCAAGAAGGAGACCGGCCTCACCGACAAGGAAATCTTCCGCGTGCCGGCGCTGTTTTACCTGATCAATGGCGACGGTGGATGGACTTGCAACTCGACCAACCCCGACGCCAGCCCAACCGCCTCATCCGACGTCCCTGTCGCCACTGCCGCTTCCACCAAAGAAAGAGACGTTGTCGGAGGTCCTGCTTCCAAGGTGAAGAGCATCCTCGAGGCAGCCCAGCCGCCGGGTCTCGCGCGCCGCCAAGCTATCGCCGACCAACTTGTTGCGTTCTACCCTGGCGCTATCAACAGCGTTTGTGCTGACTGACTCGCTGGTTCTGGCCCCTGCTCCATGGGGCCCGATTATTGACGGTGTGGACATTTTTGAGGAGGCCATCTCGGCTGTTTACGCGCAGGTCAACTTCAATGTGACTTACCAGGATGACTGGTTCTCGCATCATACCTTGCAGGGTGAAATTCACTGCGGCAGTAACACGTGGCGCAATGTGAACAAGAAATGGTGGTGATTGACTGTACAGTACGTCATAGATTAGAATTGTTATATTAGAATGAGGATTTGTTGCCCCATGTTTCGTTAATACACAGCCATATTGGGCGTTGTTCTGCTTCAGTATCCTTCGCACTACTGTCCGAGCCACCGATCAATGACAATATTCATGCCGTACTCGGCCGGGTAACAACCGATCGCGTCGGTGGGGAGAAAGTCCGGCCAATCGCGCAGTGGCCCCCGAGGAGTGATGGTACTGAGAGCTTTGAGGTACTCCCAATATTCAGGATACCAGCCTGCCAGGTCCCAATCCAGAATGCTGGTTACTTTTAGTTCCATCTCGCGTGTCTCTTCATCACTCTGATCCTGTTCCCAGGAGACCATGATGTTTCGGGGATGCAAATCGCCGTGTGTCATTACGATGCGATGATCATCTCCCATGGAAGATCGAAGTGCCCCAATCATCGCTGTTATTCTTCTCTTCGGTGCGTGAAAGAGAAAGTCGTTGAATTGCGCTTCTGTCAAGATTGGCTTGTCGCTCACGCGTTGTTCGCGTCTTGTATCTTTGCATACTCCTGTTGCGAAGCCACCCAACTCCAGTCGATCCGACTTCTGTGGCTTTTGCGACCGGAGCTTTCCAAAGAGTTACGAGAGCTGATCGCGAACCGAGACCTTGTGTGATTGAGATAGCTCAGGCCAGAATCTTTCCAGTGTCACCGCCCGCGCCCGTGGTATGAAGAAATATGTCTTGTTGCCACATTGGAAGGCCCCAAGACACCTTGGGGTAGGAACATCTGGACACGTTGACTGGACATACTCGAGGTTCGAAATCTGGTCAATATCCAAAAGCAGGCCAACTTTGACAACAGTAGAAGGTCCGAGGCCCATGACTTATATTGTGTGCAACTCGTGGAGTATCTCCGAGGTCTTCAACTCCTCGTTCAAGCCAATGAAGAAGTCTCTGGAGATATTGTCGAATGGAACGTCCGATCCGTGATCCACCTCTCTCATTTTCGCAAGTCTCAGGACTTGAATGTCGAAGGGTCGAATAACCTCGAGAGTTCCATCTAGAGGAACTATATTGGGTTTTCAGGTATTGGTATCAGCTGCTTCGGCGATACTTTCGATCAGGTCTGAATAGACTTCAGACTGAAGCCTCAGAAAGTCTGTAAGGTGCGTATCTGGGTAGGTTTCGACCTTTCTCATGAGACGATATGCCATGATCTTATTTGCCGATTTGCGAGCCTCCTCAAGCCGAGAAGGGCGCGCCATCCGTGCTGAGTTTGCAAACATCTCCGGTATGACTAAAACTTGGCCGAAGGTTGTTTGTCTGACAAAACCAAGTCAACTCAGGTGTTGGCAAGATATCTACGTAATTATTGTATAGTCTTAATTGCATGCTAAAGCGCATACATCCATACAATGGACGGGTCTTTGTGCACATATTCACCAAACGGGACCTGTGTGCTTCATCTCTATCACCTTGATAGATGTCCCAACAGTCAACTTACCCTGTACAATTTCTCTTTTGTACTTATTCCGAGCCAATCCCGAGTAATATAATCTAAGTTGCGAGCGAAGTGGCTGCGGGTGTTGCGTGACCACTCTATCAGTAACAGTGATCGTCTCGGAATTTTGTCCCCTCGGTTGGAGTTGCGACGGATGAAATGGACAAGCCTTTTTGTTCCTCGTCCCAATCTTCCTACATAGCATCGGCAGCCCCTTGAGGGTGTGAATATCCTCGGAAGACACAGCGAGACATCCCTAGAAGGCGACATGGATGTGAGTGTAGGCGCGAAAGCATCGAGTCGCTGGCTGTGGAGCTGGGACAGGAGACTAGGGACTATCATGGTCCTAACTGTTAAAGTATTTAGTTGTTTTTTTTTTAAGCTCTACTCAATATTATCAGATAGATTAAAGCTATATAGTATTTTCAAATAATAGAGATAAACAGTTAGTACTATACCTAGCAATAGAAGAGATAGTAGCTAAATAATAAGGTTATTATATACTAGTCCTTACTTTAAGCTTTAATTTAATTCTTCTGACTTTAATCCTTCTAACTTTAATTCTTCTAATTTTAATTCTACTATCTACAGTTAATAATCTTACTATTTGCAGTTAATAATCTTACTGTCTATAAGTAATAACCTTAAGATAGTAACTTTATTTTAAGTAATAAAATATAAAAGAGACTAATATTTTCTATTATTAAAAAGCTAACTTTTCTTTTAATTATTATTTAATTTTAACTTCTATTATAGTAATTATCTATAAAGCTCTTTATAATACTAACTTAATATTCTAATAATATAAAACTAGATATTAATATAATATTAGATATTTTTATAATCTTAAAGATAATATAAAAAAAAAGAAAATATATTAAAAATTTCTTAAAAAGTACAGATTTTTAAACTATTTATTTTATTATATATTATAACTAAATATAAGTTAATAGATTATATTAACTATATTTAGATATAACTTATTTCTAGATAATTATAATAGAATTAATTTATAAGAAAATAGAGTTATTAGTATTAACTTTAGCTTTATCTAAATAGAGAAGGCTACTCTACTGGATTTAGCCAGAGCCCTTAAAGATAGCAACCCAGATGGCAGGAGTCAGAAGTTTATTGAAGAAATAGGCAGAAAGACTTTTAAGCCCTAGTTCGAGGAGCTCTTACGCTGCGTGGAGGTAGTGCAGATGATAGCCAGCTAGGGCGCTGGCTAGAGGGCGGATTCGGATGAAAACGGGTCAACATGGGCGTTAGGGATCTTAGGGCGTTCTGGAGGTTGGGTCGTTGGATTTGTGACTCTAGACATCAAGGTTAGAATGGCTGCAGGGCGAAAAAGAGAAAAAAAAGCAGCTTGAAACCCAAACTTGGGCCTTAGCAATTATAACATACACAACGAAAATACAGTAAATTCAAACATTAGGTTCCCTCATCGAGGGAACTGTTGAAGTATAGATATTTATTCTCGAAGATGAGGTAATGAATATCATCTTAGACAACGAGTTTAATGAGAAAATAAGTGATAGACTGGTCTCAATACTCCACAGCTCGCTCCTGGTTCTTAGTTATAGAGAAGCGGTGCTTGCAAATACGGTGAACTGCCTGTTAGGTCAAATGTACTGATGTACTTTCCTAATCAACGTCACATTTTCTATTTAAGGACCCCTTTACCGCCTAGTACCAGGCCAGGATCTGAAACAAATGGGCACTACTTCAACAGCAGATATCGCAGCCCGGATACCGCAACTCGTCAATTAGCCTTAGGACGCTTTGGGAATCTGAATCGTGAGTGGACAGTGGGGCATACTCTGGAGTCGACGATCAATTTCCCCACGTCACTGCGCCATGTCCTTGGCAAGGCTTTTCTATAGTCGCCGATTAATCTAAATTCCCTGGTCCCTGCATCTTGCAACACTATACTATTCCTTGCACATGGACCCAACTTAATTCCCCTAATTGTTAGTCCCACCAACCTTACAACTTGCTCCAGTTGTTGACTAGGGGCCTCACATGCGCGAGGTGGGATTCTGACCCATATCCCGAATTGTGACAGTCCCACCAGCCTTACCACGGGCTCCGGTTATCGGCTAATTGAAGCAATGTTTCACTACGGAAGTAGAGAAGTCGAGGAACTGCCAAGACTGTGAGCTGGGTTAAGTGAATGATTCGGCGGTTGGTTGAGGCGATCATGGGAGACAATGCGGTCAAGGTACGCGACTTTACACGACCTTTGACACCAGAAAATATGTAAGATGTATCGTTCCTGCTGTCTCTCAGCATCACCAAGCACCACTTTCCATCAAATAACCCTCTGACAGAATTTTCCAACCACTTCATGCAACAACAACATTCTCTTCTAATCTACTTATACTCAACACTCTAAACTCAACCGCTAAAATGCAGACTTGTACCGCCGCCCTCTTCGTCGCCCTTCTCGCTACTGTTGCCTCAGGTATAATTCTATCCTACCACATATACCGACTTTCAAACTAACATCTTCGTCTAGCTATTCCGTCAAACACACCGGATGTCGTGCCGTTCACTGCCGAGGAGGACCTCGCAATTCAGGAAACGCTCGAGAAGGCGTTCCTTCACCACGACCATTATGCCGTCCTCCCCAAGTTCGTCGCTCGAACGCCGGTGATATTGTTCCGTTCACCGCGGAGGAGGATCGCGCAATTCAAGAAGCGCTCGAGAACGCGTTCCTTCACCACGAGCGCGACGACTCTACCCTCATCACTCGCACGGACTGCGATCAACTCTCCCTTGCCGCCCTATGTGCAATGGCGAAGGCCCTGGCTAGGCGCTCCTTCGCGGTCCGGCTGCATGCTTTGCCAGATGATTTACATTGCCAATGGTGGAAATGGTGGCTGTGAAGGCTACGAGGCCACCCAGTAGCCTGTGCAACCACTATCGACTTAGCTCGTGTTTTCAAAATTGTATGCGATATTAGGGATTCCATGGGCCACATTGACACTTTGTCTACTGAGACCGCGTTTGACTACTTGGTTAACTTAATTACAGTCGTGTTCTCAAGCTTAACCTCAAGTTGCCGTGAATCTTTTCGTCCGTGCGATTCTCAAAGGTCTCAGCACCTCTGCCTGTGTGATCAACCCCTCCAAATGGATGTCCCGTATGCTCAAGAGCCACCGATAACGTCTCTAGAGCCTGGCTGGAAGAAGTTTTCCATTGCACCAGTTTCTGGGGCGGGCTGGCAGCGCGGAAGCGAGCAAGCAAGTACAGTCAATCAGAATGGGTTTCACTCACATGCTTGGTGCCACCTAACACTGAGGCTGAAATTGGATTTTTACAGTGGGAAGCATAAAGTCCTAATCTAAGATAATATACTACACTTTACTCTGTGCCTTATTTAAATAGTAGAATAAAATTATATTAATAGTTATTTAGTTTTTTTAGCTTTACTCAATATCATCAGATAGATTAAAGCCATATAGTATTTTCAAACAATAGAGATAAACAGTTAGTGCTACATCTAGTAACAGAAGAGATAGTAGCTAAATAATAAGGTTGTTATATACTAGTCTTTACTTTAAGCTTTAATTTAATCCTTCTAATTTTTAACTCTGCTATCTGTAGTTAATAATCTTACTGTCTGCAGTTAATAAGTTGGATTTATAACTCTTAGCTATTAAGGTTAAAATAGCTGCAGGGTGAAAAAGTTAGATAGGATTTTAGTAGATAGAAAAAAAGCAGCTTGAAATTTAAATTTAGGCTTTAGTAATTATGATATATATAATAAAAATACAGTAAATTTAAATATTATGTTTTCTTATTAAGAAGTTACTATTTTTTATAAAATTTAAATAGCTTTAAAGTATAAAGTTAAAACTGCTTTCTATATTTAGTTTAAGTTTTTTAAATAGTTAGTATTTTTTTTAAACTTAATAATACTCTTATTATATTTAATAGTATATTAATTAAATTTTTTAAAAAGAATTAAATAACTTTATAGCTATATATCTTAATAATATATTTATTTACTCTTTAAAATTTCTTAAAAAACTATATAAAGAAAGTATAGTAAGTATTAAATATTTTTTTTAAAGTAAAGCTAAACTTAAATCTTAAGAAATATAAGTTTACTATTAAAAAAGTAAAATACTTAAAGTTTATTATAATAGTAAAAAAGAGAAATTTTTATAATTTAGAAAAGTAATAAACTATCTATAAATAGTAAGTATCTATAATAATTAAAAAGAGTTTAAAGCTTTTTTAAAATTTACTAATTATTATTATATTATATTAAATTCTTTTAAAATTATAATATCTTTAATAGAACTTATAAAAAAAAGAAATACTCTATATTTAAAAGTTACTAAAAGAAAGTAATATTTTAAAAGCTAAAATAGTATTTTTATAAAGCTTTTATATTAATATAGTAAGATTTTAAAAGAAAGATATTTTTAAAAGCTAACTTATTTAGTTATACTTTAAGTAATACTCTTTTTTTAAAAAACCATTTAAAAATATACTATTTTATTATATTTTACTTATAGTAACTTACTAAATATAAATATAACTACTTAATTTATAATTAAAATATATTTATTACTATATATTATTTAAAGAAATAAAAAGTAAAACTAATATACTATAAGTTTTTAATAACTATTACTAACTATAAAAATTTACTGTATTATATAAAAAGATAATATTTTTTAATATAGTAAAGTTATTAAGCTAAAAGCTTATAGCTATATAATTTTATTTTATAATATTAACTTAATAGTAAGAATATTATAGCTAATATTTCTAGCTATTATAAATAAAATATACTATTAAAAGTAGATAACTACTATAAGTAGAATAAATATATTGAAATTATATTTAATTTAGTAATTTTACTAAAAGCTTATATTTAAATTACAGTTTTTATAATGTAGCTAACTATTATATACTCTTTATAATTACACTTATAATTCTTATAAAAAAAACTTAAAATTAAAATAAAGTTTATTAAAAAGCTTTTATAATAGTTTTATAAAAAGCTTACTATTTTCCTATTAAGTTTTATTTAAAAATTAATATTACTAAATATAAATAAAGTTTTCAAAGTTAGTTAACTTATAGAAACTATTTTTAAATTCTTAAGAAAAATTACTTTAAAAAACTTCAAAAACACTACTAAAAATATATTATATATCTATATTATTTAGCCTAAGTTTAATATTATAACTTCTAGCTACTTAAAAAGAAATAAAATTACTATAATTATAAAAAGATATTAATTTTAATTAGAGTATTTATAGCTTAATTTTCTTTTTATTAATTAAAATTTTTATAGTTAGAATTATATTTAAAAGAAAGTAAGAAAAATCCTTTTAACTTTATTTTTATTTTTTTAATAACTTTATAATAATCTTACTATAGATTTTAATATAAATTTACTTTTAACTAATATTAATAGAATATAATATTTATAGGTTATTATTAACTAACTTATATAAGTAATTACTCTTAAAGAAATAACTAATATAAATACTAAAGTATTTAGTTTTCTTTTAACTTTATTTAATATTATTAAATAAATTAAAACTATATATTATTTTTAAATATAAAAATAAATAGTTAGTATTATATCTAATAATAAAAGAAATAACAGCTAAATAATAAAATTATAATATATAAGCTTTTATTTTAAGTTTTAATTTAATATATTTAACTTTAATTTTACTATTTACACTTAATAATCTTACTCTCTAAAGATAATAATCTTAAGATAGTAATTTTATTTTAAGTAATAAAATATAAGAAAACTTAATATCTTTTATTATTAAAAGGCTAACTTTTCTTTAATAATTATTTATTTTCTTTATTAAGATTTTAAAATATTTTAAAAATTAAGTTATAGAATTTATAACTATTAAATATTAAAGTTAAAATTGCTATAAAATAAAGAAGTTAAATAGAATTTTATTAAATAGAAAAAAAGTATCTTAAAATTGAAATTTAAACTTTAATACTTATAATATATATAATAAAAAATACAGTAAATTTAAGTATTGAATTTCTTTATTAAAAAAGATACTAAAAACATTTTTTAATTTTTTTTTAGCTTTACTTAATATTATTAAAAAGATTAAAGGTATATAGAATTTTTAAATAATAAAAATAAATAGTTAGTACTTTAGCAGTAGAAAAAATTAATAGCTAATACCTAAATTATCTACTATTTCTTAGGAGGGTATACAGAAAAGTATTATATAGATATCTTAATTAGTCGGCCTAAAGCTGTACTAAACTATACATATATAGTTAGATTAATCTAAAGCTTATATCTCCTAATAGAAAAGTATCTAATTAGATACTCTATTGGGTTAGTTATAGAAAATAAAGATAGTAAGATATTAATAAGGCCTATAGCAGCCTATTAATTAGTAAAATAGAAGATTAAAGTTAAATAAGAATTATAACTACAATTAAAATAGTCTTATAAAATCTCTTAAAAATTAAAAGTAAAAAGTCTTTTTTACTCTAATAATAAGATTGTCTAGATAACTATCTCTTTAATTAAAAAGAAAATTCAATAAAAAATATAATAATAATTCTTCTTTCTGTATACAGCTTCCTCCCCTACTTATTTCTATTATATCCCTACTAGTAACTAGCTAGCCTAAACGTTCCAGACAGCCTGCTATATACCTCCCTTATAATCTGGTAATTATCTACAATTAGATTAGAATTATATATATTATAACTACCTTCCTACTTAGAAACCTAACTAAAGAAATATTATATATTATAGAGAAGTATCTTATAATATACTTCTTATGACTAATTCCTTTCTATAATATAAATCCCTATTTTAATCTGTCTCTCTATCTATAATCTCCTCCTTCTATTAGAGTAAAATAAACTATCTTTCTGTTAGCTATTACTTTTAGGCTTTATACTGATAGTATTACTCCTTCTAACTGATCTTTATAATAACAGACAGGATAATATCTATATAAGCAGTATTAATAAATCTATCCTATTAGAATAGGAAAATTAGACTTTTAGGGATATAGGTTATATAGATTTTTAATTTAGGCAGGAACAGTATAGATTAGTTAATAATATAAAAGAGATCTATAGAATTAGTATTAATAGTTATCTTTTTATACTATTGCTAATAGTAATATTATTAAAGTTAATTCAGCCTTATAGAACTGCCTAATTATTAATAAAAATAGAGGTTACTCTATTAATAAATTAGATAGTAGAGACAGTTATAGATTTAGTTATATAGGTCTCCTATCGATAAGATAGACTAAAAGAGGTATTCCTTATTAAGATATTACTTTTTATAGGACC